>JAKTPO010000006.1:0-623616 GCA_030557635.1 Hemisphaericaspora nanyangensis | reverse complement strand
AAAAAAAAAAAAAAAAAAATGAGTAGTGTAATGATAATTTTGGTGGGGGGGGGGGGGGGGGAAGGGTTAATAATAATTCCGATCACAGGGTAATGTGATTCCCTACTAGTCACCTACCAATTTTCATCAAGTATTCGTTGTCATTAAACATATTCAAGTGTCAATTAATTACATTATCAAATTAACTTTAAAACATGACTAAGTAGAATTCACAACGCAATTAAAAAAAAATAAAAAAAATTCTGTGAGTTTAATATGACAAGGCAGAGGGAGCAATATAGGAAACACTATAATTTAAATGATCATCAGTGCTGTTGTTGTTGTCAGTCTTATCATAATGGTTACTAATAGTAACATTGTGTTTCTTAATGAATCATCATCATTATTAATGATAATAATAAAAGCCATACCATGACGTAATTGACTGCGCATGAATAGACAAATTATTGAAGTTTGGATGTTTACATTGAGAACAAAACGTTTTTAGTAGTGTACCTTAAAATCAATTAATTTATATGCAGGAAATTTCATATTTATTTAAATTTTTAAGTTAAAGGGAGGGTAACCCCCCTCCTCTTATTAACTTTGACAGCCAAAAAGCAACTGTCGTTAATTTACTCCTCATTTTTAATATTGTTTACTATATATATATCATATACTATACTATATATAATACTATATACTATATATAGCTTGATCTATTAAGTACTTTACTACATTTAGAGTGTTGTTATCTTCTTCTTCATCATCATCATAAACTCTGTTGATAGAAATAAGGGAGGTTTACACACACACACTTTGTATCAGTAACATACATAAAAACAATAAGTTTTATTTAACAATTGCCCTTTTTCCATTTTAAAACAGTGTCCAAAATTCAACGTCCATCAAAGAGAGTTAAGTTATCTGAGAATTCTACTTCTCAATCAACTACTGACACAGCCACGACAACTACGACGACGACCAAGACGACGAAGACTACTACTAGTTCTACAGCGCCACCTACTACTACTACGATTACTGACGCTACTACTGACACTACTACTGACGCAACCGCTTCTTGCACTACAGACACAACAGAAGATACAATGCCAATTGCCACTTCAAATGAAATATTGAAGGTATTGGAAGATCCTGAATTCTTGGAAATTGGAAACCAAGACATTAGAAACAAATTAATTAAACACATAAGAAACCAAGATTTAATGATTAATGACCTTTGTCATGAATTAGAAACCTCAAGAACAGCAAATAAAGCATTTAAGCAAGCCCTTAGTGAAATTGGTACAGTGGTTATATCAGTTGCAATGGGTGACTTATCCAAAAAAGTAGAAATTCATTCAGTTGAAAATGACCCAGAGATTCTCAAGGTCAAAATAACAATTAATACTATGATGGATCAACTACAAACATTTGCTAATGAAGTTACCAAAGTCGCAACCGAAGTCGCAAATGGTGAATTAGGTGGTCAAGCTAAAAATGAAGGCTCCGTTGGTATATGGCGTTCCTTGACTGATAATGTCAATATTATGGCCCTTAATTTAACTAATCAAGTTAGAGAAATTGCTGATGTTACTCGTGCTGTCGCCAGAGGTGATTTATCAAGAAAAATTAATGTTCATGCTCAAGGCGAAATTTTACAATTACAAATGACTATCAATACAATGGTGGATCAATTACGTACATTTGCATTCGAAGTCTCGAAAGTGGCACGTGATGTCGGTGTTTTGGGTATATTGGGAGGACAAGCTTTGATTGAAAATGTCGAAGGTATCTGGAAGGAATTGACCGATAACGTAAATGCTATGGCCCTTAATTTAACTACTCAAGTTAGAAATATCGCAAACGTTACTACTGCAGTTGCCAAGGGTGATTTATCCAAAAAAGTTACTGCTGATTGTAAAGGTGAAATCTTAAATTTAAAACTAACAATAAATCAGATGGTGGATCGATTACAAAATTTCGCATTAGAAGTTACGACATTGTCAAGAGAAGTCGGTACTTTAGGTATACTAGGTGGACAAGCAAATGTCCAAGATGTCGAAGGAGCCTGGAAAGCAGTCACAGAAAATGTCAATCTCATGGCCACAAATTTAACCAACCAAGTGCGTGCTATTGCTACTGTTACTACTGCAGTTGCTCATGGTGATTTATCGCAAAAGATTGATGTTCATGCCCAAGGTGAAATCTTACAATTGAAAAATACTATCAATAAGATGGTGGATAGTTTACAATTATTCGCTTCGGAAGTGTCGAAAGTTGCTCGTGATGTCGGTATTAATGGTAAATTAGGTATTCAAGCTCAAGTCAGTGATGTAGATGGTTTATGGAAAGAAATTACCTCAAATGTAAATACCATGGCTTCAAATCTTACATCACAAGTGCGTGCGTTTGCTCAAATTACAGCTGCTGCAACAGATGGTGATTTCACGAGATTCATTACTGTTGAAGCCTCGGGGGAAATGGATGCATTAAAGACCAAGATTAATCAGATGGTTTTGAATTTGCGTGAATCGATTCAAAGAAATACGGCAGCTAGAGAAGCGGCTGAATTGGCGAATAGTGCCAAATCGGAATTTTTGGCCAATATGTCACATGAAATTAGAACTCCATTAAATGGTATTATTGGTATGACGCAACTTTCACTTGAGACTGAATTAACTCAATATCAAAGAGAAATGTTGAGTATTGTTCATAATTTAGCTAATTCGTTATTGACCATTATTGATGATATTTTAGATATTTCCAAGATTGAGGCTAATAGAATGACCGTTGAACAGATTGATTTTTCGTTGAGAGGTACTGTATTTGGAGCATTGAAGACATTGGCGGTGAAGGCAATTGAAAAATCATTGGATTTAACATATCAATGTGATTCTAGCTTCCCCGACAATTTGATTGGTGATTCTTTTAGATTGAGACAAGTCATACTTAACCTTGCTGGTAATGCAATTAAATTCACCAAACAGGGCAAAGTTACCGTTAGTGTTAAGAAATCTCTAAATCAAAAAACTGATGACAATGATAAATTATTATTGGAATTCTGTGTTAGTGATACTGGTATTGGTATTGAAAAGGATAAATTGGGATTAATCTTTGATACTTTCTGTCAAGCTGATGGATCAACGACAAGAAAATTTGGTGGTACTGGTTTAGGTCTTTCTATTTCAAAACAATTGATTCATTTAATGGGCGGTGAGATTTGGGTTACGTCAGAATATGGTCGTGGATCCAACTTTTATTTCACTGTTAGTGTTTCCCCTTCAAATATCAGATATACTAGACAAACGGAACAAATGTTACCATTTAATGGACATTATATCTTGTTTGTATCAACTGAACATACGGAGCAAGAATTAGATGAAATTAGAAGAAATATTGTTGAGTTGGGTTTGATCCCAGATATCGTTGATAAGATTGAAGATGCCGACTTGACGGATCCTGATAAATATGATATAATTATGATTGATTCCTTGGAAACTGCCAAGAAATTACAATTACTCACTGAAGTCAAATATATTCCATTGGTATTGGTACATCATTCGATCCCAGAATTAAACATGAGAGTATGTATCGATCTCGGGATTTCATCTTATGGAAATACACCATGTTCAATCACCGATTTGGCACTGGCCATTATTCCTGCACTTGAATCAAGATCAATTTCCCAGAATTCAGATGAATCCGTTAGATATAAGATTTTACTTGCTGAAGATAATCTTGTCAATCAAAAACTTGCCGTTCGAATCTTGGAAAAACAGGGTCATCAAGTTGAAGTTGTTGAAAATGGTTTAGAAGCGTTTGAAGCAATATGTAAAACACGTTATGATGTTGTTTTGATGGATGTTCAAATGCCAGTTATGGGAGGATTTGAAGCTACTGAAAAGATTCGACAATGGGAAAAGAAATCCAATCCCATTGATTCATTAAGTTTACGAACTCCAATTATTGCATTAACTGCCCATGCGATGTTGGGAGATCGTGAAAAGAGTTTGGCAAAGGGGATGGATGATTATGTTTCAAAACCATTGAAACCAAAATTGTTAATGCAGACAATACATAAATGTATTCATAACATTAATCAATTGAAAGAATTATCAAAACAAAATAATAATAATCGATTAAGTGATTTTGCAAGAAATTTGAAGAATGGAAATGGTGCCAGAAATAGTCATAATAGTACCAATAATGGTCGTAATAACCAACGAAATGGAGGCGATAATCATAATAATAATAGCAATAATAATAATTATCAATTTGATGAAAATGGAGCTGCTAGACAACATACTCCGCCAATTAGGAAAGTAGCTAGTGGTGATGATTTTAGAAGTTCAAATAATAATTCACGTCCTGGGAAATTGGGATTGAATAATAGATCAGTTTCATATAATAGTCCTCAAATTACTGAAATTAATGATAATGAAGAAGATGGTGATGAATTGGTGGTTGATGAGTATGAGGTGTAGTAGTTCTGATGTTGTTTTTTTTTGGTTTTTAGCTTGTGTGTATATTTATAATGTTGTATATTATTACATTAATATATCGTGTCGGTTTAAATGAAAGAGATAAAATTAGTAGTTGTAGTTGTACACTAAGCTAATTTTCCGGCTTTTAAGTAATTTTACAAGACACCTTTATAAATAACAGAAATATAAATAATTCATATATATATATTGGGTAGTGTGTACCTTCATCACAGATAGGTAGACCCCTTTCATATCTGGAAAGGATTTAGTTGATGAAGAAGAATTTTTTATTAATTATGCATTAAGATAATTAATTAATTTTCTTTTTGCAGCCAAAAATCATAAAAAAAATTATCAAAATTTTTGCGCTATTATTTTACTTTGCCACAAGTTAAATAACATGTAAAAGTTGTTCTCTTCCTTAAAAGCATTACGACATTTTTTTTTTAATTTGTTGGCAGGATAATTGGACGGGAGGAGAATTTGGGATAGCAAAGAGAAGTAAGTAGCGTTATGAAATATGTGTGGAATGAGTAAAAAAGGGGTACTTGGGTGAGTGATGGGATTGAGAGAATGGTTTGAGATAGCCCAGATCTTGTTATTCCTATATATATATATAAGTATTACCAAGTATACCCTAATTATAATAGAAAATATACCCATTCCTAATTTGCAAACATAAAGAAGTCTTAAAAGCATATTACAGAAAAAGTCATTTTATTTAATATTTTAGTTAGTTAGTTAGTTAGTTGTTTTGGCCAAAAGTCATTCCCAAGAATACTCATATCATTATCATTTGGAAAACCTATGCATTCTCTACTGCACACATAGATGATTATCCGATTTAGAATAAAAAGAATTATAACATATGCCGTATGGTTTAGGCACATTGTCCCTAATATCGATCTGTATGAAATATCTTTTGTGTGTGGGGGGGGGGGGGTTAGATAAAATTTCCTTTGACTTCGGAATGAGATTCCGTGACTTCTTTTGAAATAAGTCCAATTTTTTTTTTTTTTTTCAGTTTGACTCTGATGATTTTTCTCTTTGATCCCCCACTTTTAATTGTCCTCCAAATATCAATAACCAACTACAGTTCTATCGATTCATTACCACCGTTGTTGAATGTACTTTATATTACATTACACAACCAACACCCTGAAACATCCTACATGCCCTTTCCATCACAATTCACTTCCCTTGCCGACAAACAATCACTTTGTCAACAATATGTCGGCAAATCAATCTCCGATCTCCCAACTCCATCAATCATCATCAATCGATTCAAATTCAAATCCAATTGTCAACACATGTTTGCCAATGCCAAACATATAGGTGCAGAATTTCGTCCTCATATCAAGACTCACAAGACAGTGGAAGGAACTTTGTTACAATTAGGTGAAGATGGTAATAATAAAATAGTTGTATCTACAATGATGGAAGCTTGGAATGTTATAAAAGTAGCTTCTCCTCAAATAAAGGATGTTCATTTTAGTTTACCAGTTGTCAAATCACGTATTCCTGAATTTGCTGAATTTGCGGGACATGTTGAGTATTTGAGATTAATGGTTGATCAAATTGATCAATTGAATGCATTGGTTGAATATAGGGTAGAACATCCTGAAGTTATTAAGAAATGGTCTATTTTTATTAAGATTGACATGGGTACTCATCGTGCTGGTTTAGGAATTAAAGACGAAGAACTTGTTAAATTGTTAAAGTTGGCATTGTTGGATGATAGGGTAAAGGAACATGTTGAAATTTATGGATTATATTGTCATGCTGGACATTCATATTCTTCAGAAACAAAATTAGTTGCTAAAGATTATCTTATTGATGAGATAATTGCTGCTAATAATGCGGCGTTATTAGTCAAATCAATTGATAATAACGTAAAAGATCTAGTTCTTTCTGTGGGTGCAACTCCTACTGCTCATGCTTCTGAGTTATTAACTCGTGAAGAAATAAAGTCAAAGTTAAACGGAGAAAGATTACATGGTAAATTAGAATTACATGCTGGGAATTATTCTTGTTGTGATTTACAACAATTATCAACTGGATGTCTTGTTCAAGAAACGATTTCTTTGACAGTGCTTGCTGAAATTGTTTCGACATATCCAAATAGAGGTCAGAAATTACCAGGGGAACAACTTATAAATGCTGGAGTATTAGCATTAGCAAGAGAGTTTAGTTGTATACCTGGACATGGTAAAGTTGTTGAACCTAAAGGATATGGTGATTGGATAGTGGGGAGATTAAGTCAAGAACATGGTGTATTGACAGCTCAAAGTGATGGATGTAAGTTTATTCCATTTGGTACACAAATAAGAATCATACCACAACATGCATGTATTGCTGCTGCTTGTCATCCATTTTATTTTGTGGTTGATGAAGATGATAAGACTATTGTTGATGTTTGGGTTCCATTTAGAGGATGGTAGTAATAAAGCATGTAAGAACAGAGACCAGTAACTACATAAGCGTATAATATATATATATATATATATGATGACAGCTCATTAGTTAATTCCAAAGTTTCTCGTTCGGGGTATGACTGGGGTGATATATCAACCTGAGAGTAACTAAATACCCTCAACAACTTTCCTCTTTTGTTTCCCATCAATGATCATCCTCATTAATCAGTTCACATACACATCTCGTAGGTGCTCTTAAAGTGATGATGTTATGACGCGTGTTAACATTAAAACAACGACAACAATCACGTGACTGCACTTAACCAAAACATGCGCTACCAAGATATTTATGTAAAAACGGAATTGGTTGAAAGTAGTTGCTAAATGCTTAAATGCAATCTTTACTTAAAACCTTTTTTAGACGATTGTTATATATATATATATATATATATAATCTTCCTTTTTAAAGGAAAAGCATTAACCTCTGGGGGGGTGTTGGTTTGTTGGTTTCATGGTTGAAGGATTCGTCATTTATTGTTTTAATCACGTGACAAAAAGGGACGCGTCTAAAAAAAAAAAGAATTGATGAATGATGATGATGATGATTATACTAACCAATGTTAAATATAATCAAATCCTTCTATCTTTATAACCCCCTTCTATCTTCTGTCATTTAGTAAGTATTCCATCCCCCCTCCCATATATATATATCAAGAACAGTCAGCCAATCATCATCATGTCACATGAAAAGAGACCATTTGAGACTGCTATACATCAAGACCAAGCACATTCATTACCCGTTGCTTCTCAATTAATAAACTCAGAACTTGCTCTAACACCATCACAAGAACAGATCCTAAAGAAAGTCAAACGACCTAATGGAACTGAAGAACCTTCAGAATTCGAAAGAGAATTATTAGCAATGACTCAAGTAGCTAATGAATTGGGTAATGAAGAAGATCAATCTTGGGATAGACCTGCTTTAAATCCTGATTTTAATCCTGCTGATCAAGATATTAGTTTCCAACAATTAGATGCTGAAGAATATAATCATCATGATAATACTTGTGCTAGGTTCTTTGGTATAACTGATGAAGGTCATTCCGTTTTATGTAATGTTACTGGTTTCATTCATTACTTTTATGTACCTGTCCCCAAGGGGTTCTACAAAGATACTCATTTGAATGATTTTGTTAAATATTTAAAGAATACTTATGAAGGTATTGTTGATGTTAAAATTAAACTAAAGGAATCTATTTGGGGTTTTAATAGAAATATCAAAACTCCATTCTTTAAAATATTTGTTAATAATTCTAGAAATATCACCAGATTAAGAACTGCCGTAGAAAGAGGTGATGTACATTTTGAAAATTTATTCCCTCCTCAAAATGTATCATATGACAATATCAACTATTTACTTAGATTAATGATTGATTGTAAAATTACGGGGATGTCTTGGATTACATTACCAAAGAACAAATACAAATTAGTTGATTTCCATGCAAAAGTATCAACTTGTCAATTAGAATGTACAATTGATTTTAGAGATTTAATTGCTCATCCAGCAGAAGGTGAATGGTCAAAAATCGCCCCACTCCGTATCTTATCATTTGATATTGAATGTGCTGGTCGAAAGGGGGTTTTCCCAGAAGCTGAACATGATCCAGTAATTCAAATTGCCAATGTTGTTTCGAGATCAGGTGATCCTAAACCTTTTGTAAGAAATGTCTTTACCGTCAATACTTGTTCTTCCATTATTGGGTCACAAATTTTTGAACATGATACTGAACAAGAAATGTTAATGCATTGGAAAGAATTCGTATGTAAAGTAGATCCAGATGTTATTATTGGGTATAATACTGCTAATTTTGATATTCCATATCTTTTGGATCGTGCTAAAGCTTTGAAATTGACTGGATTCCCCTTTTTCGGAAGATTAGCAAAGGTGAAACAAGAAGCTAAAGATACAGTTTTTAGTTCTCGTGCATATGGTACTAGAGAAAATAAAGTAGTTAATATTGATGGAAGAATGCAACTTGATTTACTTCAATTAGTACAAAGAGATTATAAATTAAGATCATATACTTTAAATTCAGTTTCCGCCCATTTTTTGGGTGAACAAAAGGAAGATGTCCAACATTCAATAATTACTGATTTACAAAATGGTACCAAGGAAACAAGAAGAAGATTGGCAGTTTATTGTTTAAAAGATGCTTATTTACCAATGCGATTATTGGATAAATTAATGTGTTTGGTTAATTATACCGAAATGGCAAGAGTTACAGGAGTTCCATTTTCATATTTGTTAGCAAGAGGTCAACAAATTAAAGTCATTTCCCAATTATTTAGAAAATGTCTTCAAGAAGATATAGTTATCCCTAATATAAAACAAGATGGTGTTGAACAAGATTATGAAGGTGCGACCGTTATTGAACCAGAAAGAGGTTATTACGATGTGCCTATTGCAACATTGGATTTTAGTTCCTTGTATCCTTCCATTATGATGGCTCATAATTTATGTTATACCACCCTTATTAACCCACAAGCAATTAAAGCATTTGGTTTAAAGGAAGATGATTATACTCTAACCCCCAATGGTGATTATTTTGTTAAATCACACATGAAACGAGGAATCTTACCTACAATTTTAAATGAATTATTAACTGCCAGAAAAAAGGCTAAAGCTGATTTAAAGAAAGAAACTGATCCTTTTAAGAAAGATGTTCTTAATGGTAGACAATTAGCTTTAAAAATCTCGGCAAATTCAGTGTATGGTTTTACTGGTGCTACTGTGGGGAAATTACCATGTTTAGCCATTTCTTCATCAGTGACTGCATTTGGTAGAGAAATGATTGAAAAAACAAAGAATGAAGTTCAGGAATATTATTCGAAAAAGAATGGACATCCTTATGATGCAAAAGTCATATATGGTGATACTGATTCTGTAATGGTTAAATTTGGATATCAAGATTTGGAAACTTGTATGAAATTAGGTGAGGAAGCTGCAAATTATGTTTCTACAAAATTTAAAGATCCTATTAAATTAGAATTTGAAAAAGTTTATTTCCCATATTTGTTAATTAATAAAAAAAGATATGCTGGGTTGTATTGGACAAGACCTGATAAATTTGATAAAATGGATACTAAGGGTATTGAAACTGTGAGAAGAGATAATTGTAGATTGGTTCAAAATGTGATTACAAAAGTATTGGAATTTATATTGGAAGAGCGAGACGTTGAAAAGGCTCAGAGATTTGTTAAACAAACAATTGCTGATTTATTACAAAACCGAGTCGATTTATCTCAATTGGTAATCACAAAAGCATATTCGAAGCATGATTATTCTGCAAAACAAGCACATGTTGAATTAGCAGAACGAATGAAAAAGAGAGACCCGGGATCAGCACCAACATTGGGTGATAGAGTTGCTTATGTTATTATTAACTCAGGAAGTGATAAGAATTATGAAAAATCAGAAGATCCATTATATGTATTAGAACATTCATTACCCATCGATGTTAAGTATTATTTGGAACAACAATTGACAAAACCATTGGAAAGAATCTTTATACCTATTCTTGGAGAACAAGAAACCAAAAAATTAATAGGTGGAGCTCATACAAGAACAATCAAAATGTCAGCACCAAAGACTGGAGGATTAATGAGATTTGCCAAAAAGGCAGAAGTTTGTGTTTGTTGTAAAACTCCATTACGTAGTGATAATCATGGTGCATTATGTCCAAATTGTATTTCTGAGGGGAAGGGACCCCAGCTTTATTCTCAAGCACTTTCGCAAATGAATTATTTGGAACATAAATTCTCAAGATTATGGACGGAATGTCAAAGATGTCAAGGTTCTTTGCATCAAGAAGTATTGTGTTCGAATAAGGATTGTCCAATCTTTTATATGAGAAAGAAAACTCAAAAAGATGTGAATCAACAATCGGCTGAGCTTGTTAAATGGGATAACACTGATTGGTGATAATACAGGGGTAATATATTAATTAATTATACATGTTTTCTATAAATATTTCTATAAGATCTTTTTTTGGTTTTATTGTCGTAAATACATATTATTACAGGTAACTTCTTTTCTTCCCAAACATCTTTCAATACAATTCCGAAGCAAATTGGCATATTCAAGTCCAATTTCCCATTTTGATCCACAATAAGCGTTATAAAAGAATTTTAACAATCCAACCATATTATTCTTCTTTGGGATATTTGGCAAATATTCAGCAAAGGCTTTAATATTATTATGAAAAGTGACTGCATCTACTATATTACAATTTAAATGGAAATTCCCACCTCTGCTTGATCGTGATAACTCTCCACGAATTCTTCGAAGATAACTATGTGCATCTTCTACTTCAGGATAATAAACTTCTTCTCCCGCCAATTGATGAAACACTTGCGATTCCGGACCTTCACGGGAGAAATTGTATGCAAAAATTACAAGAACAGCACTAATTATAATATTCTTCCTATGTAAAAATGGATCAGCATTAGCATTATAATTAAAATTAATTTCATCATTAGTTGGTGAAAGTAACATTTCACATAATAGGAGATAGGCATGTATAACAGCAATACCACCATTGCCACTATTTGCCCAGACTTGAACTCTTTGTTTCACTGTTTCATATTCATTTTCAGTAACTGCGACATTCATTCGACTAGGAGCTCCGGCAAAGACTATATAATCATAATGAGTGATTCTCATGTATATTTGGGCAATATGGTATAAACTGAATTTACATCCAGTATCTTGTGGTGCTAACATTGGGATTAAGACTTGTTGATGATTGTCATGATTAGAATTGATGGCAATCTCGGTTGAACAACATCCTTGACGACAAATTTCGGTTCTCCATACATCCATGGCTAATGACATTGTTTCATTCCATGATTCTTTAGTTGAATTCCATTCAAGAAATGAGAGTTGTAAATCTCGTTGTTGCATTTGAAACATAATAGTTAAAATCCCGGCTAATAATAAACTTCGACCAAATTTGGTGGTATGTACGGGTTCACGATGTAAGAGTTTCTTTAAGGCATCTAAAAATTTGGGAGTCTGGAATGAATTGTTGGTTATTAATTTCAGTTGTATACTATCATATTGCCATAAGAAATCCTCACATGGTAATGATAATTGAATTTGATAAGCATAAAGTATAAGGGTATGGCCATATACTGTTGCATTAACTGTATCTAAATAAAATGCCATAAAACAGGCACGTTTCATTGATTCATATTCTATCCATTGTTTCCAGGCCTGTGGAGGACCCTCGACTTCTTTCTTTAATGGATCACCTCCTAATAATGGCGACCTACGTAGTAATTGAATCTTGGTGCCATGATAAAGAAATGAACGTTCATGCAAATATCGAGAAGTCGAAGTTATTTCAAATGATTCTAATAAGAGTAAACTTTGAATAATGTATGTTTTTGCAGGTGGACGACATTCACTATTTGAAAAGATTAACCAACGTAATGGATCAGCAATTTGCTCAGCTAATTTTTGGGCATTTATAAATAATATTCCATCAGGTGCAGTACAACAACTTGTAAAGCTTGCACCTACCATTATCATAGCTAGAAGAAGTAAGGGATGAGCTTCCAGAGTTGAAAAGGAAGGTTTATGGAGGATGGGATATTGAGTATGATAAGCCAGCCAATATAGTTCCAAACATCTTTCAATTTGTGGAATACCAAAGTCAGGATTTGTAGCTAATTCAGGTAACAAATTAATCAATTTCTGTCTAGTGTTATGGTCTATACTTGTTCTATTCTTGGGATTGGGGAAATTGGGGGTATTTGCAAACGCATTAGAGAATAATGATTGGATAGCAACATCGTTGGGAAAATTATAGAATTCACTAGTTGCTAACTTGCCCTTTGAAATTGTGGAATCTTGAAACAACCAATCAATCAAATCAGATGGATTTAATGGTTTCGCAGTAGTAGGATTTGGATTAAGATGTTGTTGTGGTAGTGGCATTGTCATTGTCATTGGAGGTGTAAATGATTTTGGGGCGTTTGTGCTTAAAAGAGGCATCGAGAGTGATTGTGCCATATATGTAGAAGGATTAATTGTCGTTGTTAGGGACGAGGACGAGGGATTGTTCAAAGACGGCGGCATGGGGACGGGTACCGCCATTGGGTCTGTTTGATGATGAGACACTATGCTTGGTGGTATTGACATGCCACTGTTGGGTATTGGAAGTGGAATCAGCGAGGGTGATAGAGGTGGAGTAGATGATGTTGCAGAAACAGGTAATGCGATTGCATCCGACATCTGAGACACCTCCGAAACCGGCTTGGACATTGTTGGTGGTATTGAAGAAGGCGACCGAGATGTAGACGAAGAATTCACCAATGAACTACTACTACCTAATATCACAGTCTTGTCGTCCAACTTCTGGGCCTTAGCAATGTGACGTTGATAATGCTTTTCTCTAATGTCATTCCTAGCAAACACCTGTTCACATCCTGGCCAATTACATGCCAATTTTTTGGAAGGATCATGATTCTTTTTATGTCGTGACAAATGATCAGCTCTAGTAAAGACACGGTTACAGCCATGGAAGTCACATACAAATGTACCATACGTCCTCTTTCTCTTCTTCTTAGCTAGATCTTGTTGCTGTTCCATAGGGAGCGTTGAGTTGAGTTGAGTTGAGTGGGTGGGTGGTGGATATCGCTAAATTTTGGTGGAGGGCAGTGGGAGAACTTTTGTAAATTTCCGACAGCATGAAAAATAATAAAATGAGGCAGAGAAAAAAAACGGAAGAAAATATTTCGCTTGGCAGGATAATTTGGGGGAGACTGTGAGATGCCCCCACTCTTTTTTTCATACACCCAGTTTTTGCACTTTTTGACAGGTTGTTCCTGAAGATTTCGGAAAAACGTGTTGAACAATCGGAAAAACTTTTTGGATCCCCCAAATTTTTGAATTTGTTTTTTTTTGACAAGTTCTGAGATTTGCGGATTTAAAAGAAGCAGTTCCCCCCGAAGTTTTAGTTACATGGTAAAACTAAATGTTGAACACCGGGCGCTCCATCAAATAACCTTTAGCATACCCCAATTAAATCATTCGCAATGGCTCACGAAATTTATGGCTTCACTTTAGACCAATTACTCGAACTTGAAAAAGGTACCACCTTCAACGAATTCAATCCAGAAGTTGCTTGGAAATTAGGTTCCTTTGCTCGTGAGTATACCCTTGAAAAATTCCCAACCAAAGCTGTTGTCATTGATATTACTTTAAGCACTGGTCATTGTATCTTCCACACTGCTACTCTTCCAGGCACTACTATTGATAATGATAAATGGGTCCAAAGAAAAGTCAATACTGTTTTTAGATTTGGAAAATCCAGTTTCTTCATGGGTCAAAAATTGAGAAATAAGGGATTAAGCTTGGAAGATTATATGTTTGTTTCTTCAAAAGAATTCTCTACCCATGGTGGTAGTATTCCAATTAGAGTTAATGCTCACGATGCCGTAATTGGGGCTTTGACTATTAGTGGTTTAGCTCAAGAAGATGATTATTTGTTGGCAATTGAAATTGTTAAGAAGTTCTTAGGTTAGGGTAAGCATATAGTTTAGAAGATATTCATAGATATTTTTCAGTCTTTAAATCTCTTTGTTATTGAAAACTTCAATGATTGTATATAAACCCTATAGGTTTCAAAAGAGCTCTATCTTTAACAACCACGCAACTACGTACAGCATTCAGCGTATGGCATAATATTGAAATTATGGATATTCTTTACTGTTTTGAATTGGTCGTTTTAATCCCCAATGAATGTCTAGCAGTTTTTAATATTAGGTATTCGATAGATCTAAGGGTTCTTATGTTAATACAGGTCAAGATTTTTCCACAAAAACTCGAAATTTGTAAGATATATTATCTCCAGGAGTGGAAATAAAGTTATGACATTTACTAGGGTGATGAAATATGGTTGGAAGCCTGTGAAGTAGTAATAAGTGTTGTAGAATGCTACGTCGATTGAGGCATTAGATATCATGACTTCAACGAGTTCTCCTACTGTGAATAGAAATAGGGATCCAATTGAAAAAAAGCACTGGGAGGGTTAGACAGTATCTTAGCTGTAATTCTCCATAGATTGTAGCTAGTCAGCTATATATTTTAACATCTCTTGGTATGGCAACTACCATTGTGGTACTTGTGAAGTAGGCTCAGTTTCGATGTCTACTCCCAATGTGAATATGTAAAGTTTAATAATACAAGGCAATCTAGTATAGAAATTCGCTCCATAGAGTATGTCATACCTACGGCTCCAAATACTGTTTTCTTACTGTAGGTTGACAGGAGGTAGGAGTTTTTTCCGAAGCTGGGATGATGGTGATGGTGATTTAAACTTCTGGATGTCCGCAGAATCAGACTAAGTTCTCATATATGATAGAGGACCCACCTGCTTCGATTTCATAGTTTCCCTTGTTGAAGTTTTGGTCGAGAAGTAGGTATGTTACCGCTGCTCGTAGTTCAGGTAGTGAGAACAGGATGAATCTGAATATGATGGCTCAGACGTAAACTGGGAAATTCTGTGAGATGTATACATATTGTGCTCATGTCGAGAGTTCCTGAGATGTTGTTTTAGGTGCTGCGGATAAACACAGACCAGGGCCCCGGGGGGGATTCAGAAGCTAATGTTGCAGAGACGTGTCAAGCCATCGCTAGGGAAGCAGCCAGTACTGGTACGAAGACGTTTCTTAGAGCTCCAACGAGAAAGGGCATACCAATTAGGAAGATCATCCGGATGGCGTATGAGGGTACCAAAACATCAAAAGACTTGGTTGTTGCTTCCGAGGTATTGGATCCCTGAACTACTTAGCTCCATACTGCTTATTACAGACATTCCAGTTGCTACCATGGCACTTACTAGTTCTAGATAAAGTAGAGGATACCAGTGTCTTTGTGTGATGTGCTCAAAAGTCATCAACTGGCTCTTGGGCCCATAGGCTGGGTTAATGAACGCTGAAGCGGTACCTGTGTTCAGATTGCGATAGTTTGTTAAGAGGTCAGAGGGGCAACTATGAGTTGCTAATGTAATAGGATAACGCATTTTATATGTAGTACACATTATTATTTATATATAAACCGCCATAGATAGGTTTACGTTGGCATAGGGATAACCCTATGAACATTCACAAATACATTAAGCATTCATTCTTTGAGAAACAAACGAAATCGATCTTTACCTTTTTCATGACCAAATCGGGCAGTACGCCCAAAAATAAATCAGCAGAAACCTCTTGTCCGTCCACCCTATTTTCCAGCAAAGTTTATAATTATTCTAATATGGGAGCTTGGGGAACAGGCTATTTCGAGAATGATCTGGCATGTGACGCATTGTCATATTATCTTAAATCACCTAACACGTTGTCCTTACAATTTACAAAACTCGAAACTTGTCTTCATGACCCCACATATAGGGAAATTGACGATTGTGCAGAAATAATAGTGATTACTATATTGATAATCTGTCTCAATTCTGATTGGTTAGAGCGGACAACAAGTATTGCTGGTATGTACAAGAAAGAAATCAAGGAGTTTGTCAGGGATCATCAAATAGAATGGAATGAATCATGGAAGAACAAAAAAGGAAGTGATGGAAAGAGCATACCAGAAATGGTAATTGCTTGTTTGGAGACCACTATGGACCCTAAGATATCAGAGGATGCTGAGCTTTGGAAGGAGACTGAGTATTTCGATGAATGGAAGCAAACAATCAATGACTTGCTTACGGAGTTAAAGGAACAATGAAGAGAAGTGAACGAGGAAATCGTAAAGTCGTTGTATGTGAATTCATACATCAACATGAAGCTTGATCCTCGAGATTTTTCACTAGCAATACTATTCCTGAAAAAGAAAATATTGTGATTTATTAGTTATATATGCCTCAAGATATAGATAAGTCATATGTTTGGAAGATCCTTCCTTTTTTTTACCAGTGCTGTGGTTCAATATTATAATTGGGTGATAAAAATTGCATATGTATGTTTGCATCAACATACATGACCATGAGATTATGGATCGTGACCTTTTGCAATAGACCCACTTTCTACATAAAAAGGAGCTTCATTGTATCATGATCTCTAGAATCTCTATCTTAAGAACCCCCACTTGTTGATAGAAAATGACTGCTTGGGGTATCGGATATTTTGATAACGACGAGGCATTAGTTTGTCTTAATGAACTAACTCGAGAGCAACGACGGAAAGCAAAAGATCATATCACAAACAATCAAATAGAATATTTAACAAACATATTAAGAAGGTCCGTCACACAACCGCGTTTGGAAGTTGAACAATGTTCAGATATTATGATAATATGCATTATTGTGATAGGGTTTTATTCAAAAGACTGGATCTTTTCTCATCCTGACATCAGAAGAGATGAACGACTCACCTTATTAAACTTTATACGTCAGAATCAACAAACATGGGATCAAGAGTATAGAAGTAAAGCATTGGAATGTATTGAGTCATGTTTAAGTTGTTTGGATGTTGTGCTTGACCGTAAACGAAGCGAATGTTGTGCACTATGGTACGAGACTTCCATGTATCCAGAATGGAGAAGCACTATTATTGGCTTGCAAAAAGAGTTACAATCGATTCAAGAACAGCTAACTATAATCACTTCCCTGTAAAAGGTATTGCAAAACACCACATAATCCAATAACAATGTTTCATTGCACCAGTTGCATATATATTAGAAATTAGTTAGTACTGATAATTACACGTTGTTCATAATAATTTTCAGAACGATTTTGCTCAAACTGTAAATTTTTTTATTTTTTTTCACTCGTAGTTTAAATTTTTCATCATCAAAATCAAACCCAAACCCAAACCATCTCTGGATTAAGGGCCTAGTTAATTCCTATATTTTCCAAATAATGCAATTCTTAAAGGGGTTAGTCAGCACCGGTAGATCTTCTGTCACTGCCATATCGTCGAGTTTTCCAAAGCCATCGATTTCTAATCTTACCCAAATTCGTACCAAGAAGAAAAAGGCGGCTGGGTCAAGAACTAGTAACAAGGATTCTGCAGGTAGAAGATTGGGTCCTAAAGTCGGTGACGGTGAATTTGTCCAAACTGGTCAAATTATTATGAGACAAAGAGGTACCAAGATCCACCCAGGTGAAAATACTAGTATTGGTAATGATCATACCATTTTTGCTCTTGAACCAGGATATGTTAGATTTTATTATGATCCTTTCCATCCTTTAAGAAAATACGTTGGTGTTGCTTTGACCAGAGATTATAAATTACCAAAAGATCATTTTGCTCCTAGATTGAGAAGATTTGGATATGAAGAAATTTTAGATGAAAAGGCTAGGGAAATAGAAGAAACTAATCAAAGTAGAAAAGAATATTTATCCCAACCTGAATTGAAGAGACAACAACAAGAATTTGAAGAATACAAGAATAATACTTTAGATGAATATAAGAAGGCTATTAATGATGAGTTCAAGTTGGACTTGAGTGCGGAAGAACTTGGTAATGCAGCCAATAGATTATTTAATGTATCTCAACTCATGAAAGTTGGTCAATCCTTGGAAGAAGCAAGAGCACAAGAAACTTATAACCAATTATATAATTTGAAATTAAGAGTCAAGCGTGGCGAATTGAGTGATATGACTAATGAAAAGCAACAATATCAGGAATTAGCTAAGAAAGTCGATGAAGCTATTGCCGTTGCCATAAACGAAAAGCTTGTGAAGAACTTGACTCCGGAACAATTACAAGCTAAGAAGCAGGAAATTAAGAGAGAATTAGATTCCTACTTGACTGAAAAACCAATTACCAATAATTATAGAAAGGAAGTTTCCAATTTGATTTCTACTCCGGGTATTTTCAACAATGTGGAGCAAGAGCAACTTAGAGAAGTTTACTTACCAGATGTGTTACCATTTAGTGTGCCAGGCTCAGTGATTGAAAATGTCGATGCTTCTAAACCACCAAAGGGTATTGTGGTACAGCAAGTATTTGATGAAGCTACTAGAAAGTTTAGAACTATTGGAAGACCTAAGGTGGCAATTGCTTAAGAAATATGTATATATTAGGACATAATAACTGTAAATAAACGTAAAACAACCTGTTAAACATTGTTAACATGTAAAGCACTGTGAACTTGTACTTGTCATAGTTGTAGTCGTGGGAGGAGGGGGGGGAACTCCCCATTAACGTTAGACCAACCACATCAGTCAACGACATGGTTTATCAATTACAATTAAACAATTGGTATTTGTAACTATAATACTGAGAGTAATCAACGAAGCCAAAAAAAGTTTTTTTCTTTTTTTGTTCAATATGGAAATTTTCATTGTTTACGTGTTTGAAAAGGAATTTACTAACAAAGCCAAAAAGTTTCATCAGTTGAATCCCTCGTTATTACAAGGATTAAAAGATTTTAAAGACATGGCTATTGAATTACCGTTTGAGATACCTCAGGATAATCCCGTGTATCAAACGTATTCTAGAATATGTGTCACTTATCAAGAGTTTATTGACCGTGCTGTACCACACACAATACAAAGATGGTTTGGGTTTGGTGGATTGTTATTTATATTCTTAGTCAGAATATTTGTCTGCCAAGGTTGGTATATCATCTGTTATGCCTTGGGAATATATTTATTGAACTTGTTCTTAGCCTTTTTGACTCCCAAGTTTGATCCTTCGTTGGAACAAGAAATGAAAAATGAATCAATTGAAGAAGGTATTCAAGATGACGACCAAGAACCAGAAAGAGATAGCGACGAATTTAGACCTTTTATTAGAAGATTGCCTGAGTTTAAGTTCTGGTATAATGCAACTAGGGCAACTGCTATTGCTTTGTTCTTATCCTTCTTTGAAGTTACTGATATTCCCGTCTTTTGGCCAATCCTTTTAATGTATTTTATTATCTTATTCACCTTGACTATGAGAAAACAAATTCAACATATGATCAAGTATAAATACTTGCCATTTGATTTGGGAAAGACCAATTATAGAAGAACTTCAGTTTAATAGTTTACTTAGGTGGAGGGATTTTTTTAAAAAAATAGATCTTGCTTAAATCATTCTAGTTTATCTAGTTTTCTAAGTTTATATGAGAAGACATTAATGTGTTAATAATAGCAATAGTACCTTTAGTTCGATGTAAAGTTGATGTAGGATATAAAGCAGTTTATTTGATATGTACATCATGTGATCACTTTTTTACCCATTATGTATCTATATTCTTCGCTGTTCGAAGTATACTCTTTGGCACAGTTGTACTCTATTTCGAATCTATAGCCGCAGAGAAAACAACCCCAAAATATTCTAAGCCATGACCCCTGACTTCTTCTGGTAAAATGCCATGAGCAAAACATACTACGAATAAAAGTAAACCTATTATTACTTCATTAGATAACTTCAAAATGTGCTAATGTAATCACCGTGATCGTGGCATTTGAAATATTTCAATAAGGTTGCTTATCGACTACTCCTATATACAATAATCTAAAAGGTAATTTGCCAGAAGATATAACGAAATATCAATAATGGTTCAAAGTACACAGCCCCTTTAGTTAAATTCCTGTAACCTTAAATGAAATCTACAAGTCAAAGTTGCCAAGAATTGTTGGTCTTCCCATGAGTTGTGATGACAATTACCTAGACAAAATGAAGGAGCTGTTCAGGATGACAGAGCATTGATACGTCCTTTGTTCATAAACTTAGCATGACGCTTACACAGTGTGAATTCTTAGGTTTCCACTGTTTTAGAAACACCAATAATAACTCGTGGAGTAGGAAAAATCGCTATAAACGAGATCGACCAATGATCTACCGTTGGCAAGGGCACTACTTTCAAATGATACTGGTCAATGGATTAAACCGGATAGAGTTGAAAACAAGATAATTAGTCAATGAACTAGCAAGAGATTCATTATTGAAATAGCAAGTGATTCATTATTGAACTAGCAAGTGATTCATTGTAGGATTTGAAGATAGGCCGAATTTTTATACCAAAAGCGTCGTTTTAAACAAAGTAGAAATTAACAAATCAATAACGTTTTTTTATGAATATATAGTTATACAACATAACACTAAGTATTTGAAATAACATAAAGAACAACACGAACGGACTAATTCAAAACCACACTCACAACAACATGGCACTGACAAATATTACCAAGAAGTAATTGAGTAATGCTCCTTCGCTCGCTTTTACTCCAGCATTGTCAATAGAAGAAACTGGTGGAATATTAGCGTTACCAGTATGTGAATTGGTATTACTTGGATTTCCAGAAGGTTGACTTGTCCGTTTTGGAGTAACGGTCGATCCTACTTCACGGTCTTTAGAATTTATCAGGCTTGTCATCGTAGATGATGAAATAGTCATTGTCATTGTAGTAATCTTGTTATTGATTACGCTTGTGACGACAGTAGTATGAGGTGCAGGTAGTACATTAGTTGTTGGTAAACTGGAGGGAACTGAACCAGAACTAGCTCCAAGTGTACCTTGGGTTGCGCCAATTTTATGCGTGTGACCATTAAATGAATTAAGTAATGGAAGGGCAGTTGTGTGTCCCTTTGTAACCGGTAATGTGACATGTGTTAAAGTTTCATAAGTCTTCGATCGCTCAGTTACTTGTGGGGTAATACCGGTGGGAGTTGAATTAATAGTTACTGTTGGAGGATTGGTAGAAAGTGTGGTAGAGGCGCTATTTTTTTTCGTAATAACGGTTGATATTGGAAAATTGGTAGTAACGACCATAGTGGAAGTAACAATTGTTGGAACAAAAGTCGCGGTCTCAATGGTATAAGTTGCAGATCCAGCTGTTAATGTAATGACAGTCGTAACCGTTGTATCTATTTTTGTGGAAAATTCACTAGTGAAAACTGGATTTGTAGTAAGTGCAGAATTAGTGGATTTTGGTAAAGGACGAGCAGAAGTATCTGTAACAATGGAAGTAACTTTGGTTTCCCTTGTTTCTGTTGTTTCTTCACCAAGAGTGGTAGTCACTTTTGTCGCAGTGGAATTAGTGGTGGTGCCTGATGTAGATCCGGTAACCACGCTAGAAGCTGGTGTGGATCTGGTAAGCATACTCGATCTTGCAGTAGCGGAAGTCACACTTGTTTCTGGAGTAGTGGAAGTGGCACTGGTTCCTGACCTACTGGAAGTTGTCACGGTAGTAGCTGAACTAACATGGGATCCTGTTGTGGAGGAAGGTGCGCTAGTTCCTGCAGTCGCGGAAGTAGCGCTGGAACCTGATGTTGTGGAAGTAACACTGGTTGATGTAATCGTCGACGAATGTGAAGATGATACAGCCAGGGAAGGCTTTGTCTGTTGAGAAGTACTTGATTCCGTCTTGGAGGTAACGGTGGTTGATTCTTCTTTAGTACTACTAGTTGATTCAGTTGGTTTGCTAGTGAACGAAGAGGATATACTACTATCTGTAATGGTGGCTATGGTGGTATCTGAACTACTTGGTTGGTAACTTGACAAAAATTCTGGAACACTTTGTTGTGTCTTCGCGGATGTAGCATCCGAAACTTCGCTTGAAACTTCTGATTCAACAAAAGTGGTTTCGGATTCCGTAAATGAAGATTCTGGAACAAGGCTGGTACTGAAAGTGGTATCTTCGGTGACACTGGTAGTAATGACAGGAGCAAGGGTGGAAACTTCCGAAACTTCGCTTGAAACTTCTGGTTCAACAGAAGTGGTTTCGGATTCCGTAAATGAAGATTCTGGAACAAGGCTGGTACTGAAAGTGGTATCTTCGGTGACACTGGTGCTAATGACAGGAGCAAGAGTGGAAACTTCCGAAACTTCGCTTGAAACTTCTGGTTCAACAGAAGTAGTTTCGGATTCCGTAAATGAAGATTCTGGAACAAAGCTGGTAGTGGCTGTTACTGATTCTTCGCTCGTAGATTCTGGGTCAACAGGGGAGGATTCAAACCAAATTGTGGATATTTCGTCCGATAACTCTGGCTCAGAAGTGGAAAGGTTTTCAGTTGTCGACTCATCAGGTCTGGACGTTCGCGTAACTTCTCCAGTCAAACTTGGTTCTTTACTGGTAATTTCTGTTACAACACTTGATGTTTCTTCTGGATCATCAGTAGTTGTTTCTTGAGGTTCAATGCTAATAGTTTCTTCGGGATCAAGAGTTGACGTTGGATCCGGGTCTACTATTGTGGTCCAACGATAATAATAATTGACAACCGTTGAAGTTATGGTCATTACTTTTGTGATTTTTCCAGACGTTGTTGTCACAATTTCAGCCAGATTACCTGGAATCTTGGGGGTTTCGGGAAAGATGCATGGTTCACATTCACAGGAATTGGCTAGTGGGGGAACATCTTTCTTGTATGTCAAGTAGATATCAGAGTTATGCTTCTTCATTTCGAATTCGTTTTACTCGTATCCGTAACCTATATCAAGTTGCAACATGTACACTTCATGATATGTTATTGTTAAAAGCTTTCCCGAATACTCCAAATAAACATCAGAGACCTTTTTTTCAGGTAGGTAAATCTTCGAGGTTGTTCCACCAAATCCGGCAATTTTTACCAGAATTTCTACACCACCCTCAATTCTAAATACTTTGTACGAGCCTTCTAAAAAACAGACTGTTGGTTTCAATTCAACTTTATTCCAGATAGTAAATTTAGCAAATTCAAACAAAGTGTCTCCTTCTAACATGATACAACCATTACCTTGATTTTTTTCATATCGAAGGTCGAAATATGAATTCCTAATGCAAATTCGACCTTCATTGGTCAAAGCGTTTGTGGTAATGTGACCATTTCGATCAATATAAACCGTTCCCAGTTCTTGGTTTACCAAGGTATTAACTTCTGTTATTGAGGTTTGTTCTGTGAAGACAAAGTCACCAGAATTTGAAAGCACGGAGATCCTAAAATCATCATAAAGGTTTCCAATATACCCAGATCCGTAATTTGTAATTTGACAATTCTTAGTGAAATATGCGGGTTGAAAGTTCCATACCCAATAAAAGAATGCATCCTCGTTTACAGTGATTGCGATTTTGTCTCCATCATATACGTCAACGAAGGACAATATGGAATTAACTATGTAAGTTTGGTCGTAGGGTTTAACACTTCGGAGATATAAAAGGGCTTTCAACTACCACAACAGCAGCATTAGAAATGGATTGGAAGATTAAGGAATGTATTAACCACAATAATATACAATTGAGCATTGAGTAAAAGAATATTTGATTTGTGTGGGGAGCAAAATTTGTCTGTTGGTTTGCCTTGAAGGAAATAATATTAGCTTTTGTATTGATTCATTCTAAGATGTCATCTCGACTTATTTCGTGACCTCTTATCGATAGAGATGATCAAACCTAGAGCAAATGCCGCATTTCGAAAGCATTACACTATTATTATTCTGGGTAGGTCATGACGGTTATGGCAAAAAGAAATTAAGCCAATACTTTGGCTGCATTTTGTTGCAAAATAATATTAATTAAATTAGATATTTTTTTTTTGTGTGTGTGCGATTGAACAACCGTATGGAAGAAGAAATAAAAATTTAATAAACACTCTTTATGAAGAAAGAAAGCATCAGAAAATATATTTATTTCTCTTCAAGATTTAGATTAGACAAAGATGATAATCAATAGGTGGATGAGATGATGCCATTCAAATATTATTACCGTGTCTAATCAGTTCATGGGTGTGAAGTGATTTCTTTGTCAGTATTTTCGTATGATCAGTCCATTAACAACACCATTAATAATTTATTTTCTCACTTTTCCATGTTGTTCCTAAGTTGTAAAACTGTGTTAACATAAATTTTTCGAGTTCCCCAAATGAAATCTACCAAACATTTCTTTAGTTAGTTACTAATGCCCTCCAAGCTAGTATGACTAATGTTAGTTTTTGGTTTTAAACTAAAAAGGTTCTACCTTTATCTGAAGCGGTCTGCAATATAGTTGCGATTTGAATAAAACAAATATCAGAAGTGATGTTCAGGTACAAGATATCACATATCGCGGTTACCTTCATTTCAAGGTAAACAAAGTGATCAATTGTAAGTATCATTGAAGTAAGGATGATCATTGTAAATGCAGTTCAGTTGAAAAGGTTTAAAGAATATGATATAATGAAAAGAAATGACGTAAATTAATTGGATGTTCTTAACATATTCTAATATAAAAACAAGATAATCACAGTTCATAGGGATTTACTGCAAAAAGAAAAAAAAAAAGAAGTAAAAGTTGCAAAAAATGAAAAATATTGCAAAAATCTACAAATTGTAAAGAATAAGCGAAAAGATCAAATGAATGAAGAAATGAATGACTGCTAAATATTTTCAAAGCAGTTCTAAGATTTAGGTTGAACTTAATTGCAAGAAGATAATAAGCATAATAAGTTTATAGACTAAATTAACGATGCTTCTTATTAGATATTTCGTTGGTGTTTGGTATCGTTCATATTATATAACATTTTCGCCAGTCCTTTTTCTCTATTAAACAACTAGTTTCTAAACTGATTCTTGCAGTTTGTAGATTCCTGTAAGCATATTTGGAGATGGAAATAATGTTGGAGATATTATTATTATGGCTACTATGTAGACTGTCGTACGATCTGACGGCCTTTTATTTGCTTGTGGTTCTGGATTTCCTTTTTTTCTCTTTGTGTCAATTGTTTCTTTTACGTCATCATCGATTGGACCCATAGTATTTATTTTCTGACAACATCAGCAAAGACGTTGTTCAGTTCCACAGTTCCATTAGTACTTAGCTCAATAATTGGTATTGTTGTAGGTTCCGGGTTAACTATTTCATTAAGAGTTTTATGTAGTAGAAACTCTATTTAGAAGCCCCTACAGAAACGCAGCACGCTGCATTTTGATTTTATGACTTTACTGATAATCGGATATCCAATTAAAAAGGATCAACATTTGAAGTAGATTTAGCATACAAATATCACCAGTGAATCCGATGTATGATTCAAGATAAGGATGACCAGAATCATGGTAATGCCATCTATATATTGTTTTTTTGTTCTACTTTAGGTGGCCACGCTAAATTTTGGTGATGATTAGATTATTAGGCATTGTGGCAAATTGTAAGAATGCCGTTTTTTGCATTTCTCGAAATCCTCGTGGTACACATATACTTTGACCGTTACATCAAGTGATCTAGTCCTGTAGATCGTACCTTTTTTAATGGAATCTTTCATTTTCTCTATCTATTTAGGTAATTCTTGGGTATATAGTTTATACCCAGAAACGTACTGGAGAAATTGTTTATGATTTGACTCGTATATAAGCTTAATAATACCAAATCGATTTGAAACCTGATTAACTTAAAATATAGTATTATTCTTTTTACTCATTACTGCAATAGTACAACACATTCTTGATTTATGCTAATCAATTGTTGATGCAAGAGCCTCTTCTGTTATCCCATATTATCTAGATTACTTTTTCTAGTTTTATGGATATAAAATTTAGACGAAGTCCAACCTTAGAGTTTACAACTATCTGATGAAAAGGCTATAACGTCCTCTAAACTTTTAGTAATTGACTCTTTGTCAAACAACGCTAGTTTTTAATCATGCTCCGTTTGATCCAAAACATACGCAGAAGAAAGATTAAAATAGAAACAAGCAATACTTTTCATAATTTTCGTAAATAACATAAAAATAATCATCATCATTTGATTATACAAAACAATAAAGTCAAATCAATCACCTTGGACTCAAAAAAAAGATAGCACAAACAAGTAGTGTCAACAACGATAGCATCGAGTCTCCCTTGAAGATATTTACAGCTGCGTTGTCAATGGGAAGTACTTCTGGTACAATATCTTTACCATAAGATTCGACTCTTTGGATAGGATTAGCTGCTGATACAACTTGCGCGTCTTGAGCACCTGTAACACTGGTCGTGGTGGAAGAGGAAATTGTAATTGTTTGACATAAATCGGAGACTCCATAAATCGTTATGAATGCGTCTAATGCAAGATGATGGACTCCTTTTTGGCTGACCAAGTCATCTAAGCTTGTGCTTGATTAAAATAATGAGATTAGTAAGTGGGCATGATGGTAATAGTCACTCCTTCTTCGTGTTTACTGTTCTGTTTTTTTTATTTCTATACATCAGTAAATATGTTTTCCTTTTTTGTTACTATTAACATGTAAGAATCACTTCATTCTGTGATATTCCTACCACTTTCTTTCTTCATTCACCTTCTCATTTTATAATCAATTTATGGGTAAATGTTTTAATACTTGGATTTGTTTAATTTGAATTCTATATATGCTGATATAGCATTTGGATATATAAATATAACTATGGTCCCAACCATAACCATACGTACAAAATGTGGGAGAATAATTTGTCACGTGATACATACTAAAAAAAAGAGTGGTAAAAGCGGGAGGACTAATTTGGAAATATTCAATTTCATTGTTGTAACATCCAACATCCAACATCCAACAGAGAAAGTCAATTGCTAATTCATACTACATTACAATGAGTCGTGCTGAAGTGGATTTGCAAACAAGTGTTAAGAAAGCTTGTAATATTGATGAAGTTCCACCAAAGAGAAAACATGTTAGAGCTTGTATTGTGTATACTTGGGATCATAAGAATTCAAGAGCATTTTGGAATGCAGTAAAGATTCAACCTTTACAAAGCAATGAAATCCAATTATTCAAGGCTCTTATTATGATTCATAAAGTGTTACAGGAAGGTCATCCAAATACTTTAAAAGATGGTTATAGAAATCGTGATTTTATTAGTTCATTGGCAACAGTATTTCCAACCCATGGTACTGCTTATGGAAGATTGATTAACCAATACGACCAATATCTTGTTCAGAAATTGGATTTCCATCGTAACAATCCTGGTTTTAATGGTGTCTTTGAGTATGAAGAGTATATTTCTTTACGAGCTGTCAATGATCCTAATGAAGGTTATGAAGCAATTTTACAATTAATGGATTTACAAGATCTGATTAATGATTTACAGAAATTGTTATTTGCTACTATTAATCAAACTCATAATAATTTATGTAAAGTCAGTGCATTGGTTCCCTTAATTTCTGAATCGTATGGGATTTATAAATTTTGCACTTCTATGCTTAGAGCAATGTATCAACAATTAGGTGCAGATGATGCCTTGACAGGATTAACTGAACGTTTCGAATCGCAGCATTTCATGCTTAGAGATTTCTACACTGATTGTCATGCAATTAAATTTTTGACTAGTTTGATTACTGTTCCTAGATTACCTAATAGTCCACCTAACTTGCAAATTAGTGACGATGGAGTCCCAATTTCTAGACCACAATCAGTAAACAGTAGTGCTGCTGCATCTCAACCAAATTCTTCTACCACGAATTTGGAACCACCACCAAACGCCCCACCAGTTACTGATCAACAAACCAATTACTTGTATCAACAACAACAAGAACAAGCAAGAATCCAACAGCAATATGAATTGCAACGTCAACAACAACTCCAACAGCAAGAAGAACAACAACGTCTCTTTGAAGAACAACAACGTGAACAAGAAAGAAGATTTTTACAAGAACAGCAAGCGTTACAAATGCAACAAACCCAACAACAACAAACTCGTGTTTCTGAATTAGAACATGATTTGTTAATGTTTAAAAATCAATACGATAATGATCAACAATTATTACAACAATATGATGCAAGAGTAAAAAGTTTAGAAACTGAAATGATGGCATTCAATAATACTGCAACACAACAAATTGCATCTAAAGATGAGCAAATCAAAAACTTGGAAGATCAAATTAACAATTGGACTAAGAAGTATGAATCTCTTGCTAAGTTGTATTCTCAATTACGTCAAGAACATTTGAATCTTTTGGCAAAATTTAAGAAAATTCAACAAAAGATTAATAGTGCTCAAGAATCAATTATGAAAAAGGAAAAATTCGAGAAAGAATTAAAAGCCAAGAACGTTGAATTGGCTGATTTGATTAGAGAAAGGGATAGAGCAAGGTTAGATCTTGATAGAATGAAAGCAAGTAAGGACCAAGAAATTGAAAGATTACAAGCTGAAATTCGTGAATTGGACTTGAGTTCAAAGGAATCAGGTAAATTACAAAACTTGAACTTATCTTCTATAATGTCAAAACATGAAGGTGAATTAAATGATTTAAGGAGACAATTGGCAGATCGCGAAATGAAATTAGCCACTATTGGTGATGTATCCCATTTACAAGAACAACTTAAAGAAAAAGATATTGAATTGGAAGTTGCTAATGAAGAATTAAATTCAGCACTTCAAACTTTGGCAAAAGCTCAAGCTGATCAAGAAGATATTGTTAATGCTCAAATTGATCATATTATTATTTCCAATTTGGAAAAATTCAAGAATCTTATTGATGTTTTCTTGGAAAACAGTATTAAGCGCATTCTTGATACTAAACATGAATTAAGTTCTTCTATGCAAGCAGGTAATATGAACTCGACTCCGGAATATTTGTTGTCGATTGTTGAACTTTCACAAGATTCCACTACTGATTTTGCAACAATTTTCAACAATTATATCGCTGAAGCTAAGAATATTGATAATGATGCCAATTATTCAGATATTATCTTGACTAGTTCTTCATTGACCACTTCCATGAATGATTTAATGTTGAACTCAAAGGGTCTTGTTAATTCTATTCCTGCCGATCAAGAGGAACAACTCTTGAACCATGTTTCTTCCGTCTTGGACAAAACCATCGAATTTTTTGCTGGAATTAAATCCGATGAATTAGATAAACTCGAAAATACCGAAGATAAATGTGAAAAAGTCATTGATGGTATGGTAGATGTTCAAACTGCCTTACAGGAATTATCCGCGTTTACTGAAAGTTCACGTAAATCGACGGGAATTAAATTTATTGGAAATGTTGAAGATATGGTAAAGCATGAAATGGATCAAACTGCTGCTACTGTTCATAAAGCCTCGGAATTTTTGGATAGTTTATTATCACAACCAGCTATTTCGGGTACAAATTTAGAAATTCATGAAATGTTACTTTCAGCAGCCAAATTGATAATTGATGCCGTTGTTAAACTCATTGCTGCCTCAGTTGAATCTCAAAACGAAATCGTGGCCAAGAATAAAGGCGTGAATCAAACCCCTACCGAATTCTACAAAAAGAATAATAGATGGACAGAAGGGTTAATTTCAGCATCCAAGGCCGTTGCTGGTGCCACTAATATCATAATTCAAACTGCTGATGGAGTGCTCAAGGGTCAGAATTCACATGAACAATTGATTGTGGCTTCGAATGAGGTGGCTGCATCTACCGCGCAATTAGTCGCTGCTTCGAGAGTCAAGGCTAATTATGTCTCTAAGGCTCAAGATAATTTGGAAAGTGCATCTAGTGGGGTTACTGTTGCATGTAAGGCCTTGGTGAAGAAGGTTCAACAATTATTGAACAAGGAAGGTGAACAAGGTGGTGATGGAATTGATTTGAGTAAGTTGACTCCATATGAAGGTAAAACACTTGAAATGGAACAACAGGTTGAAATTTTGAAGTTGGAGAATAAATTGAATGCAGCAAGAAAGAGATTAGGAGAGATTAGGAAGCATGGATATAGAGATGACGCTGATAGTGATGATGAATCATAGCTTTTGGTTTCTTTTGTTTTTTATAGTACGTTATTTTTACATTATATCCTTTTTTTGTTGTTTTATTGAAAAAAAAATTGAATAGAATATTATAAACGCTTTGTTTGTATTTCATCAGAAAATGTTGGATAACCATGTAAACGTAGTTATAACGACATCACTTCTGAGCAGTTGTTCACCCTCTGAGTTCCCGCCTCCTCCAGTAGCATCAAGCACAGAAGAAGTCAGTAATGAAGCCAAACAATCCAATATCAAATTCCATGATTCAAAATTTTCCTGCAATAAGACGCGTTCATCATTTTCAACAACTGTATTCTCTTGTCGTTGACTTCGGTCAAGTAAAATCGGAATTATTATTGTTTCTCGGAAAGCAGACAAAAGAATCCCTTCAACATCTATATTTGGGGTATTTTCTTCACTAGTTGATGATAATTCATTGAAATTAGCCTGGAATCGATGAAATATGATCAAAACAAAATATCGAATTTTCTCATTAAAATACCTCCAATAATGAGCTAATTGAACCCAAGGTCGTATTAAGTCTGCCATAGGACTAGATATATCATCAATAGCAGAAACATAATCTGATTTGAAGATATTCATACACTTGCAGAAAAACATCAATAGATCTTGTGAAATCTCTCGAGCTTTGAAATAAGTGAATTGGTCATCTGAAAGGGATGTCGTACTTGAAGAAGCACTGCCAGGTGGTGGTTTGTTCTTTGATTTTAGTTGACCAAGATTAGTGTTGTTGTTGTTGGTTTCTCTATGAAAGAAATTCATCCTGATGAAATCACCAATATCTTCGAGTGAAGGGCCAAGATGTGGATGCAGTTGTCGATTATTCTTATTCATACTGGGTGTAAACAATGGTCGTAATAATTGTAATAGCTGATTATAAAACTGGGCATTCTTTTGACGGAAACTTTCCATCCGTGATTCATCAGTTGAGTAAATATGGTCTCTAGTATAATGTCGTTGTAATCTATTTTGGAAAAACAGATCAGCGGGTAACAGTAATTTCCGATGAATCTCGGATAGAGAAGTACCACCACCACTATGGTCGGCACTACCACTACTGGTTGATACAGCTTGAGTAGACTCGTCAAGTTGATAATTGGGATCAGTAAACTTATATGTTGAAGCAAATTCAACATTGGTAATATATGAATTTGAATTATTTGAAGAGAGACATAATGCTGTACGAGCAGTGCTTAAGACTTTGGAAGGTACTTCATCTGGTGGTTCTAATGTAGCATCAGTATGTGATCGATGAAAAATGTTATGGAAAGTTGGTGAAGATATCGAATTCTTTCGATTAAAGTTTGATGGATGTTCACTTGTGATTGGTGTACTGACAATCTTTTTAGTTTGGATTGTTAAATCTGGCTTATTACCACTACTCTTGTTAAATCTTAACTTAGGTCTCGTAAGTCTAAATCTTCGAGTCGATGGAGTTGCAGAAACAGTAGTTTTCTTTGAATCTTGGGTGAATATTGTCAGTAAACTATCGTCATTGTCATAAAACAGAATACTATCAGTTTCAGTATCATTTCGAGATAACACGATATGAGCTTGTTGTTGTGGAATTGATATACTAGTTTGTGACTTATTCTTTGAAAATAGTTTAGTTAATGGGTTAGAATTCTTTATTGTGGTTGATGAAGTAGTTATAGCACTGGTTAATGATGAATGACTATTCCATTTACGTAAATTGTTGAAACCAACTTGTGAGATATTCACGCGTGATGAGCTTGATTCATTGGAATGCTGATAGAATGGGGTTGCTTCATTATTCATGTTACGATCTCTCTTTGCTTAACTTACAGCTGATGCTATGCTATGTGGGGGAGTTTATTTCTTAGCTGGGGGCGCCCGAGCTGTAAAGCTCTAAGTCTGAAAAATCTAATAACTTCAAAACATACAATTTTTCAAAAAATGGATTCAAAAATCACCAACCAGCTACCAAAAATCAGTGACTAGCTATACATATATAACAAAACTATGCTGTACATAGAGAGAGCCAATGAGCTGATGCAAGAAGGAGACTACTCCAAAGCAATCAACTATTATACACTTGCCATCAAGAATGACTCTGACAACACCAAGCTATACTCATCAAGGGCTAAGGCGTATTATAACCATTTGAAGAGCAGTGAAGGAGGTATGAATCAACAACAGCAATGGAAGAAGATAACCGATGACTGTACTGCTGCTTTGAATTTAGATAATGCTAATTATGATGCTATGTATTACAGTGCATTAACTCAAATATATGGATATAACAAGGTTGATAAAGGATTGAAATTGTTGGAAGCAGCATATAAGAAATCTTTGGCTAGAGCTAAAAGTTATAAGCTGTATTCTTTACCTCAGGATATATATGTTTCAATATTAGATGCTAAGAGATTAAGAAGAGATGCCGCGTTAGAAGACTCTTTGACTAATTCGAATCCATTCTTTAACAAATTGGTTTATTTGCTTCAAGAGAATTATCAACGAGAATTACAAGAAGTTATCAGTAAAGATATTGATAAGAAATTGTTGAATCAGGCAATTACACAATTAGGTATCAAGTATAATATAGAGATTAAAGAATTGATTGAAATGTTCAAATGTAAATATGGATCTGCTACTACTAAGAACACAGTTGGAGAAGACAATGTAGATGGAGAAGATATAGAAGCTCCTGATTATTTGTGTGATCCTATTTCTTTCCATATATTCCATGAGCCAATGATTACACCTAGTGGTCAATCGTTTGAGAAATCATGGTTATGGCAACATTTAGCACAACATAAATATGATCCATTGACGAGACAAAAGTTAACTAAGAACCAATGCTATCCTAATTTGGGATTAAAGTCTTGTGTTGATTTATATATTGCCAATAGTAAGAAGTTATTTGATTAAACTATTTGTCGCGACAAGTAAAAAATTATGCGTCACTTACTTTTGTCAAACGTTTGTTTTATTTATTTTTTTTAATATTTCTTTTTTCTTTTTTCTTTTTGTGTGTTTTGTTTGTTTGTTTGTTCGGGTGCAAAATTCCATTTCCTAATTGGGAAGAATTATAAACAGACCCATAAATGGGTATACGGTATACCGAAGACAGACAGGGGAGAAAGAGATGATGAACATTTTCACACACAAACAAAGAAAGCTTCAAAAACATCCATAATACAAATATTTGTTTCTTTCTATCTCTTTTTTTTGGCTTTCTTTTATGCTTTTTTCTTTCTTTGTAACCCAGCACTAACCCCCCCCCCACGAACATCATCATGCTTCCATTCGATAAAGAAGAGGAAAATCCATTCATGGAGAATTCTTCTAGTCCTTCATATCCCAGTGTAGCATTCACAAGTGACAGAACTTCACCAAGAAGATATCAACCCTTGGATGATGACACAGTCGACTCTAATGAAAGTCATTTCAATGCATTTCCAACCTCACAACAACAACAACAATCACCATTTAACAAAAGACAATCACCAAACATCTTCACAAAGAGTACAGCCAAGGTATATCCTCATGGACAACCATTACTCAGTAGTAATACTCCTGTCCTTTCACACAATTCAAAAACAACACTTACACCACGAGCAGAATTCACATCTCAAGAATCTCCTAAACGTCATCGTAGAACCGAAATTATAATCAGTGAAGATGAAGAAGAGGATGATGATGAGAGAATCACAATAAACGGATCCCCACGTAGGTCATTCAGAGGAAGTGCAATCAGTAGCGAACGGTTCTTGGACCCACCTAAACCAATATTCTCTCCTGAAACATTTGCAGAAGCAAACCCAGCTAGTCCTGAACAAGAATCTCCTGCCAGATATCAATACGAATCTCCATATAAAGGGAAAAACTATGAAACGCAATCATTATACTCTGATTCGACGGCATATTCTGGGGCTTCCTATATTTCACATCATAATAACCAAGGTGGAGATGATTATGATGGAAGTCAATACTTTACAACTTCATTGGATGGTAATATCATGCAAAATATCGATAATGGATATGTTCCCAATAAGGGAGCTAAGAAATTAGTTAAAAGAAAAGTTAGATTAGTTGCTGGAGGTACTGGTAATTTAGTCTTAGAAAATCCAATTCCAACTGAATTAAAGAAAGTGTTGACAAGAACTGAATCTCCCTTTGGTGAATTCACTAATATGACATATACTGCATGTACTTCTGAACCTGATGATTTTATCCAAAATGGTTTCACATTACGTACTGCAAAATACGGTCGTGATACCGAAATCGTGATTTGTATCACTATGTATAATGAAGATGAATATTCCTTTGCAAGAACAATGCATGGTGTAATGAAAAACGTGGCCCATTTATGTTCAAGACATAAGTCAAAAGTATGGGGCAAGGAGAGTTGGAAGAAGATTCAAGTTATTATCATTTCTGATGGGAGAAATAAAGTTAATGAATCAGTTTTACAATTATTAACCGCTTCCGGGTGTTATCAAGACAATTTAGCCCGTCCTTATGTTAATAACAAAAAAGTCAATGCTCATTTATTCGAATATACAACTCAAATTTCCATTGATGAGAATTTGAAATTTAAAGGTGATGAAAAGAACTTGGCTCCAGTACAAGTGTTATTTTGTCTTAAGGAAAAGAATCAAAAGAAGATCAATTCTCATAGATGGTTATTTAATGCCTTCTGTCCGGTATTGGACCCAAATGTGATTGTTCTATTAGATGTCGGTACTAAACCTGATAATCATGCAATTTATAATTTATGGAAAGCTTTTGATCGAGATTCAAATGTTGCTGGTGCAGCCGGTGAAATTAAGGCAATGAAGGGTAAAGGTTGGATTAACCTTTTAAATCCATTAGTTGCATCACAAAATTTTGAATATAAGATGTCTAATATTTTGGATAAGCCTTTAGAATCAATTTTTGGATATATTTCAGTTCTTCCTGGGGCACTTTCAGCGTATAGGTACATTGCACTAAAGAATCATGAAGATGGAACTGGTCCATTAGCATCTTATTTCAAGGGTGAAGATTTATTATCTGCTCATGATCAAGATAAAGAAAACACTAAATCCAATTTCTTTGAAGCTAATATGTACTTAGCTGAAGATCGTATATTATGTTGGGAATTAATTTCCAAAAAGAATGATAATTGGGTCCTTAAATTTGTTAAACTGGCCACTGGTGAAACCGATGTTCCTGAATCAATTGCCGAATTTATTGCACAAAGAAGAAGATGGATTAATGGGGCATTTTTTGCCGCTATGTATTCATTGTATAACTGTAACAAGATTTGGGCTACTGATCATTCATATGCCAGAAAGTTTTGTTTACATATTGAATTTTTGTATCAATTCATTTCGTTGGTGTTTTCATTCTTTTCATTAAGTAATTTTTACTTGACATTTTACTTCTTGACAGGGTCTTTGATTACATATAAGGCTTTAGGTAAAGGTGGATTTTGGATTTTCACTATATTCAATTATCTTTGTATTGCAGTGCTTACTTCATTATTCATAGTTTCAATTGGTAATAGACCTCATGCTTCGAAAACGATTTTCAAAACTTTGATTATCTTGTTAACCGTATGTGCATTGTATGCATTTGTTGTTGGTTTAGTGTTTGTTTTCACTGCAATTGAAGCTTTTGGCAAAGGTGGAACGTCAAGTTACGTGCTTGTTAGTATTGTGGTTTCGTTATTGTCAACATATGGTTTATATACATTCATGTCAATTTTGTATATGGATCCATGGCACATGGTTACTTCATCCTTACAATATTTCCTCATGATTCCATCATATACTTGTACATTACAAATTTTTGCCTTTTGTAATACACATGATGTTTCTTGGGGTACTAAGGGGGACAATAATCCACAAGAAGATAAATCAAACCAATATATTATTGAACGTAATGATCGTGGTGAATTCGAAGCAGTGATTATTGACACCAATATTGACGAAGTGTATCTTGAGACATTATACAATATCAGAGCAAAGAGATCAAGTAATAAAATCAATGTTGGAAATAATATGCAGACTAAACAAGTTTTGGAAGGTGAGGATTATGCCAAGGATGTGAGAACAAAAGTAGTTTTAATTTGGATGATTGCTAATTTGGTGTTTATTATGACAATGACACAAGTTTATGAACCAGGTGATACTCATAAAAATATGTATCTTGCATTTATTCTTTGGATGGTGGCTATATTGTCATTATTTAGAGCAATTGGATCTTTGGGATACTTACTACAATGTTCGGCAAGATTCATGGTTGAATCAAAGAGTAAATGGTTTAATAAGAAGCACGGGTATGGAGTACCCGGCCATAATCCATTAAACTAACCTCATTTTATACAAAAATCCTTCTAGACAATGCTTAATACCTAGTTTTATTAATATAATTTTTTATAAGTCTATTTACATGTAAGCCTATTGCTTTTGAACATCTCTAAGATTGCCAAATGGTAATACATTATCAATTCTTGAGACTTTACTGATTAACATTGCCAATCTTTCAATCCCACAACCCCATCCTCCAGTCGGAGGTAATCCATATTCCATAGTCTTTACATATTCCCAATCAGGCAATAACATTTCATCATCATGAAACTGATTCTTAGCATTTTGTTGAAGATTAAACTTTTCAAATTGTCTCTTTGGATTATTTTCCTCTTCATACGCATTAACGAATTCTTTCCCATTAATGAACAATTCGAATCGACTTGAAATTGGTCGACCCAATTCGTCAGTCGTTGATTTGGCCAAGGGAGACATGACTTCTGGTTGGTTATATATGAATACCGGAGTGTTTGGTGTTTGCAAGGAAATTGACTCTAGGTATCTTTCACTCAAATTATCCAACATTGCAACTGGATTTTTGTTGGATGGAATAGGTAGATTTAATGCTTGATGATATTTGATTAATGCTTGTTCAGTTATTTCTTGAGGAAAAGGTATGCCTGTTTTCGATTCCAACGTTGGGATGAATTCATATTTAGGAAAACTAGTTGTGAACAGTTTGATATGCTCAACATCAAATCCTTGGTTCTGAAGATCGGTATAGATATATGCAAACAAATCTTCGGTGATTTTCATTAGTTCTGACAAACTGGTAAATGATTGATAGAATTCACAACTAGTGAATTCAGGATTATGAGTCAGATCTATTCCTTCATTTCGAAAATTTGTTCCAATTTCAAAAATTCGTTCGAATCCTGATATAACAAGTTTCTTTAACCATAATTCAGGTGCAACTCTTAATTGTAACGGAGAAGATTTTTCAGAACTACCAAATTTCGAATAAGTAATGAAAGGGGTTGCATTTGCGCCTGTTCCTTCTCCACTTAAGATTGGTGTCTGAACTTCCAAGAAATCTTTTGTTAGGAAGAATTGACGAATAGATTGGATTAATTTCGATTTTATAATGATGGGGTGTTTATGAGATGGATTAACCAAATAGTTAAGCGCTCTATTACTGTTGATAATACTCTTGTGTTCTAACCTATTGGGTATCTTCTCTAAACACGGTGTTAAGATTTCAATTGGCTTGGTTAATTTAAGAGTCAATTCCCCAACTTTGGTGGTTGATGCATAGCCAATACAACTAATGTAATCACCAATTTTAAACCAATGATGGTGTTCATTGAATTGATCAGCAGTTAAGCCCATTAGCTTGTTAGTAGCCATTATTTGTACTTTTTTGTCGTCTTGCATCAAATCAATGAAGTACATTGCTTTCCCTGATCTTCTAATATTGATGATTCGGCCTTCAATTGTATATAGTTCACCAGTTCGTTTGTTCTGTAATTGGGAGAAGTCATATGAACTGAATTTGCGAGTGAAGCTGTCAACTCTCATTCTTATTGTTTCTGATGGATACTTGGTTCGTATGCTGTCAATTGAGGGATAATTGACGTCATTGTGCTGTTGGTGGATCAGCAGCTTTCTTGCAGCGTATGTCAATTCATCAGTTGCGGAGCCAGTAGCAGCAGTAGCAGTTGTCGCAGTAGCACTAGTACAATTATAACGTACACTGCCCATTATTCTAGACCTGGATATTCTGGTTACTCGTAGCATATTAATTTTTAGTATATATGGACGCAAGCCTTAAGCTTTGCTATATCAGCAGCTAATTAGTATTAAACAACTTTGACTTAAAAAAGTTTTCTTTCAATTTTAATTTATTCAATGTCGCAAATTTGAATTTGGTCGCGACAATTTCGGGTAATTTTGCTGAAGACCGATAAATTTCTTCACGTATCTTTACAATATGGAATATTAAACACTTATACATATTCATATCTTTGGTTGAATGTTGTTATGATAATTTTCGGTAGTTGAAAATATAATGTCGGGCAAATATATATTGCTTGTTGTGAGATAGATCCGACAAAGGGTTTAGCTGATTTCGACCTGTTTTATCCACAACGAAGTTCAGTAGAAAGGTTTTCAGAAATTAGTGTAATTAATTAGGGCACAAATTTACATAAGATTTAGATTTAGACTTTATATTTTTAATCAAGCAATTTATATAGTATTCTCCTAATACAAATATATATTATTTCACCGAGCATAAACCCTTTGTTTATTGTAACAATTTGCTTATCGTGTTCTTCATTAAAGAATAATGTTTCCTTAGTAAAAGTTAGCAATGGTATAAAGGATTGCAGCAACATATAATAAACTGACCAGAGACTAGTGTGTATTGTACAGAACCTAAACCTGGAGTTCAAATCTACTTAAATTGTCTATGTCTTCTGTATTTCTAAGGTGTTGAGTATCCCTTGCCTATTAGAGTCTGGTGATGCATGGACGAGATAACGATATAATTCACTTGGTTAAGTCGTTCAAAAGTTAAAAGTGGCATAAATCACGTATATAGAAACTTATATGCAGAATACCTTATGAACCAAAGAGCCAGAAATTACACAACGAGTATTTGGCACTAAATGTTAGTTGCTATTTCAGGAGGGTGTCTCATTTATATTCTTGAACAAATTCATGTCAAAGTATAGCTAACTAACTAATATTACAATTAACTTCTTCAAATGAATGAGGCCTCCTTGGATGGACTCAAGGAATTAGTTTGAATGCAAAATGATGATTTGTGCGAGTTTTTTTGCAGAAAACTAATAAAACTACCGTTTGTATTTGAATACTTTATATTGAGTAGAATACCAAGAAATATTTACTCCTTACAAGTCTATCTTTATAGTGTTAGGATAAACAATTTTAATTAATGCCAATGTGGTAATTCTATACCTTTCTGATTCGCCGCACAAGAATCACATCCATAAGCAAACTGATGTACACACGACTAAAAACAAATTTTGAACGATTTCCCCGGATATCAATATCCCCCATTACTTATAAGTACCTTCCTTTCTCAAAGCTTTAGATATACAAGTGGATCCAACTCATGCAATCAGTTAAACTACTTCAACGACTCGCCATCAAATATCCCATCATCCAAGCACCCATGGCAGGTGTCTCTACCGTTGAACTCGCATCCAAGGTAACCAACTATGGGGGGTTGGGCTCAATTGCATTAGCAATCCTCGATTTCACCAGGTATGACTCGATTGATAAACTAGACAAGATAATGGAGGCATATCGGGCCCAAATTGATGATGAGACGAGGTGGAATATTGTTAACTTGAATTCTTTTGTCATGATATTTATTCTCCACCAAATGAGACCCAGATGGATAACTGGAAAAGATTGTATAGAAATCTCATGCCCGATTTGATTGAGGAGGCACTAGATTCAGTGTCGTTTAAGAATGGAAATGTTTCGTTTAAGGAGTTTGAAAAATCGGAAACGTTTCCTAAATTGATGTCATATCTTACTCAACTCCAGCCCAAGATTATTAGTTTTCATTTCGGGATTCCAAGTAAACAAACTATAACCCACATCCAACTGAATGGAATTATGGTGTTTATAACTTCAACATCCCTACCTGAAACAATTCATCTATGTGACATGGGAGTTGATGGAATCGTATTGCAAGGATATGAAGCTGGTGGACACCGCGGGAACTTCTTACTTGGAGGAGATGAGAACTTATCTACCCATGCATTATTTGCACAACTGATGAGTTATTTAAACAACATACTGGGAGATATCCCTTATTTAATTCCAGCAGGAGGGATTCATGATGCCAAGAGTGCCAAGTATTATATAGATTCAGGTGCTGCCGGAGTGCAAGTCGGTAGTGCCTTCTTGACTACTCCTGAATGTACAAGTCATAAGTTTTATCGAAGCTTGCAAGAGAGGATTCCAACTGTCATGGTGGATAGTGTACTGGGTAAGTTTGCTAGAGCAGTTACTACGCCATTCATACGTGATATGATGAAGAATAAGAATGAGTTTAAGCGTGATGAGTTGCCTGATTATGGGTATATGTATAATGCGTATAAAGAGTTACGAGGTAAGGTTGACCAATTCAAGGATATTGCTTTCTATTTGGCGGGTCAAAATTATTATGAGAATGAAAGGGAAGCAACAGTTGAAGGAGTAATGAAGAAGTTGATAAATTAGATTCTACTTTTGCACCCATCTATATATGTATTACGTAATACAATCATATGATGATTATATAATTATTTTTTGCGCTCCCTTTTGAAAATTTTTCAGTGACTGAAAAATTGAAATATCAATAACAACCAACATAAATTATACAATCATCATCTAACTATATATACCCCATCAAACATGTCTGACTCATCCGTTTCCAAGTTTCAATTCACCTTATCTGATGAATCCAAAGAAAGAATCTCCAAATTGTTAGATTACTCCAAGACCATTGCTCACTACGGTTTCATCCCATTTGTGTTATACTTGGGTTGGTCTAGTTCTAGTAACAAGCCATCCATATTCAATTTGTTATCTCCATTCCCATCTGCTTAAAATGCTCCACATTTGAAATGAATGTGGCTGGTAGCTATGAAATTAAAGGTAATTGGTATGAGTATGTTAAATATTTGTAAATAGATCATTCTTAATGGTAAGCATGCATATTTAGAATCGTTTGTATTGTTTGCTTCTATCAGCAATGTAGTACGCTGGAAATACATCGTTAAACTGTATCTAGCCAACACGATATACTCCGAATTCTTCTTTTATCTTCCATTCGTGTACGTTCTGTTTATGACTTGCTTGCTCCCGACCTTCGGTCATCGGAAAAATGCACCATAAAAATCCCTTCGATTTTTCAAGTCCCGCCAACAAGGTATCACTCACCACCACTGTCATACCATGTCCAACAATGATAACCATCAACGGTTCTCATCTCGCCAGATTGAATTTATATCGGGTCTCAGCGCAGGATTTACCACCACAATAATAACCCACCCCCTTGATGTCATTAAAATCAGACTTCAACTATCACATAAATCGAACACATCAAAACCATCCATTTTCACAATCATAAAAAAACTAAATGGGGAAGCAAAGCTCCTATCTACGAAATCGCAAACAATACGGCCATACTTAGTTTCGTATTATCGTGGTATCACGCCGAATTTGGTAGGAAATGTAGCTGCATGGGGGATATATTTTGCTGGATATGCCGAGTTTAAGAAATTGGTACATATGGAAAACAACACTCTTACGTATTTTTTAAGTTCTTCAATGGCGGGAGTTACTACTTCGATATTGACGAATCCGATCTGGGTATTAAAAACTCGGATATTGGGTAGTTCAAGAACCGATGAGAGGGCTTATAAATCGGTAATTGATGGGGTTAGGAATATGATCAAATATGAAGGCGTTTGGAGTTTTTGGAAGGGGACTATTCCTAGTTTGGTGCAAGTATTCCAAGCCAGTCTTCAGATTACGATTTATGATAATTTGAAAAATTTACATGGTGAAGATAATCAGAGTTTATCGACGTTTCAATATACGTATATCTCTGCCACTGCCAAATTGGCGAGCATGCTTGTCATGTATCCTGCACAAGTTGTTAGATCTCATTTACAAATTGCTCATATGGAGAAGAATACAATTAGGATGGTTGTATTGAGGTTATGGAGACAAGAAGGGAAAGTGATGGGGTTTTATAAGGGTTTGAGTGCGAATATTTTGAGGGCTGTCCCTGCTACGTGTATTACTTTTGTTGCTTATGAGCTGGTTAAGAATTGGTTACTGTAAATAGAGTAGATTTTATAGAGGATCTTGTATAAAGACTTTTTGTAAGAATAGAAACACGCTATTGTGTTTTGTGATGATGAGACGCGTTGGTATGTTTTTTTTCAGCAGATTTGTTTGATCAGTGAAATTTATGTTTTGAAATCACCATAATGAGTACAACAGAAGAAGTTCCAATGACTACTGAAGAGGTGAATGTAACTACCGAGGCTACTCCAATTGATGAGGAAACTTACGATCAACAGGTTGAGTTGAGAAAGAGAAGACTTGACGATGAACAACTGCAGCAATCAGATGTCAGCGAAGAACCTTGTTTGAAGGCTGTTAAACTTTCCAGTGAGAATGAAGAACACGATGAAAATACCGAAGAAGAGAAACAAGAAGAACTCCATGAAGAACAGCAAGAAATTAAGGAGCTCAAACAAGAAGAAGTAGTTGCAGAAGAAGAAGAAGGTGAATGGCTCCCTCCAACAGTCACCACAATCAAATTCCCCTTCCAATTCACTTCTACCACCTACCACTCCCCCATCCCGCCACAAATTACCCATAACATGTCCCAGCCAGTTGTACTCGGAGTCGATGAGGCTGGTCGTGGTCCAGTCCTCGGTCCCATGGTTTATGGACTCTCATACTGTTTAGAACCCTACCAACCCACACTCAAAAAATACGGATTTGCTGATTCAAAAGTCCTCAAAGATACGACACGTCTAGAACTATTCAAATTAATAGAAGAGAAAAGTCACGATTTATTTGATAATGTAGGATATGCCACTACCACCATGACTGCCAAAGATATTTCTTCAGGTATGTTGCAATCTCGCGACGGCCAGGGAGCGTATAATCTAAACGAACAAGCTCATGATGTGACTATCGAATTGATTAAACAAGTATTGGCCCAGGGAGTGAATGTTACCAAGATATTCATTGATACTGTTGGTCCACCAACAACGTATCAAACCAAATTGCAGAAGATTTTTCCTGGGGTGGATATAACGGTAGCTAAGAAGGCTGATAGTTTGTTTCCTATTGTGAGTACTGCTTCTGTTGTGGCGAAGGTTACGCGTGATTTGAATATTGAGTATTTTTCCAAGAGAGTTGGTGCTTTGGAAGGGAAGATTGGGTCAGGGTATCCTAGTGATCCGAACACTAGTCGGTGGTTGAATGGGCATGTTGACAAGGTATTTGGGTGGTGTTTTGGGTTTGTTAGGTTTTCATGGCAGACGGCGAAGGATGCTTTGGTCAAAAATGGGGCTGTGGAAGTGATTTATGAGGAACAGTGTTTGAAGGAGGACTATCAAGATGTTACTAGTTTGTTTGAGAAGAAGGTGGAAGGAAAGTTAAACAAGAGTTATTACATTAGTGGAAGTGAATGTACATTATAAAGAGCGAATGATCTACGAAAAGTTAATCCGAGCATTTCTTAATGTTGAATAATTAGATAAATTGTATAATATTCTAACAAAGATAGTTAATTTACATAAGCTATTCTAATATGTATATGTGTCTATTTCGATCTCTTTGTATAAATTGGTTGCTGCCTTCGGTGGTTGCATGTAAATGAAACTCCGGGGTCGGTACAAGCATCCGAGACCTTCGGCGGTTAATTGCATTTGACACATTTTATCTTGAACTTGTTTGTGAGATCCTTGCAACAAAAGTGTTTAACTCATTCACTCTAGCAAAATAATTTATTAATTGAAAGTTATTGTGAGGCCCTTATCATCTTCATTACTGTGAATAGGTTTAAATAGTGCTTCTACAGTCAAAGGGAGCCTAACTGTCATTAAAGAAGTAGAGCTACCAGAAAATACTGCATACTTTTTTGAACAACGAATACATCACTAGCTATTTGCTGGTTATTACTAACCAAGGATGCAATCGATTGAAATAAGGATCTTCTAATTAAGGATATAACGAAGAAACGGTTTCGTTGTGTTATATGTATATTGATTATTGTATGGCACTACCATGTGTATTTTTTTCTTTCTTGTATCGGTGATTAACATCCGAAGTGTTAGAAAACAAACGGAACACATTGATGCGAATTAATTTTTTTATTAAAACATCTAAAACAGTTGAACACTTTCTCTATCACAAAGGGAACATGAAGCCGAACCAAAAGGAAAAATTTAAATTTTCATTTTGAATAGAAAAACCATTCCCCTTATTCCTTTCTCTCTTTCTGTATAACCACCCCCCTTTAAGGTAGATATCAAAAGATATACACATATACACACATACAATGTCTGCTTTATTCATTGCATCTAGAGCTACAGCAATGGCTACTTTAAAGTCTGCTGTTTACACCAAACAAGCATCATTCTTACAATTGGCAAGACTCTATTCTTCAGGTAAGTTCCCACCACACACCGTTATTAACATGCCTGCATTATCTCCAACCATGACTCAAGGTAACATCGGTTCTTGGGCCAAGAAGGTCGGTGACGAATTAACTCCAGGTGAAGCCATTGCCGAAATTGAAACCGATAAGGCTTCCATGGATTTCGAATTCCAAGATGAAGGTTACTTAGCCAAGATTTTATTCGATGCTGGTGCCAAAGATGTCCCAGTCGGTAAACCAATTGCCGTCTATGTCGAAGAAGCCAGCGATGTTGCCGCTTTCGAAAGCTTCACTTTAGCTGATGCTGGTGAAGGCACTGCCAAGCCAGCTGCTGCTGCTGAAACCCCAGCTGCTCCAGCTGCTGAAGCTCCAAAGGCTGAATCTGCTGCCACTCCAGCTTCTGCTCCAGCTAAGAAAGCCTCTGCTCCAACTGACAGAATCATCGCTTCTCCATACGCCAAGACCATTGCTTTGGAAAAGGGTATCTCCTTAAAGGGTATTAAAGGTTCTGGTCCAGGTGGTAGAATCGTCGCCAAGGATCTCGAAAACGTCCAACCAGCTGCTGCTGCTGCCCCAGCCGCTGCTGCTCCAGTTGCCGCCGCTCCAGGTGCATCTTATGAAGACATTCCAATCACTGCCATGAGAAACGTCATCGCCACCAGATTATTACAATCCACCCAACAATCCCCATCATACATCATCCAATCACAAATCTCCGTTTCTAAATTATTGAAATTACGTGCTTCCTTAAATGCCTCTGCTGACGAAAGATATAGATTATCCGTTAACGATTTATTAATCAAGGCCATTGCTAGAGCTTGTGTTAGAGTCCCACAAATCAACTCTGCCTGGTTAGGTGAACAAGGTGTTATCAGACAATACAAGAACGTCGATGTTTCCGTCGCCGTTGCCACTCCAACTGGTTTAATCACCCCAATTGTCAAGGATGCTCATACTAAGGGATTAGCTGAAATTTCCAACGAAGTTAAGGATTTGGGTAAGAGAGCCAAGATTGGCAAATTAAACCCAGAAGAATACCAAGGTGGTACCATCTGTATTTCTAACTTAGGTATGAACCCAGCTGTCACTGCTTTCACTTCTATCATTAACCCACCACAATCCGCTATTGTCGCCATAGGTACCACTGAAAAGAAGGCTGTTCCTTCTGATGTCAATGAACAAGGTTTCGTCTTTGATGATGTCATTACTATTACTGGTACTTTTGACCACAGAGTTATTGATGGTGCTCTTGGTGGTGAATGGATTAGAGAATTGAAGAAGATTATTGAAAACCCATTGGAATTGATGATTTAGATTAAAAAAACAAGTATCAATCAAATGAGTTAGACTGGGGAAGGCAAAAGAGTACTAGCTTATTCTGTATATTTTTTGAAAATAGTAATTTAATAATTTGTAAAAAGTTATAACGCGCAATTGTTTCCAATTGTTGTAGAGATTCTTTTGGGTGATACAAGTTTTATTGCCGAGTGTTTGGGGGAACTGTTGGTTTGACAATAAGTGGGACAATAGAACAAACGTCGTCGTATTTCGCATTATTATTCGATTTGAATATAGGAACCTGATTTTCTGTAAATTCTAAACGCCAAATGGGGAACAACCATCACTTAGAAAAGCTGGAAAAGAAAGAACAAAGGCAAACATATAGTGAATAACGATTTTGTTGGAAAAGAATACAGAAAGGTTCTGAATCGTTTGGTACAATATATTGCAAGAAGAAAGCCTTCAGCTAGCCCAACTCTGGAGCGGGACGCTATATAGATATTTTCGTAGAGGTTTCCCTAAGGGTGAATTGCACTTACAGGAAGGAATATCTGCGTAATCGGAATAAGTTGAACAAAGGGGAAGTTTGCTCCCAGTTTATGGCAATATAGGAGGAAGTCTAAATCGCTACTGGTAAGAATTAATTATTCGAAAGAATCTTTGATGAACTTTACAAATTAGCAGATAGGTAATCTATAAAGGAACGATAACTGTGCGATTGCTAAGTTGATGAACGATTCCCTTGAAAAGGTACTGACTTTAAATAGTAGCCAATGTAGATGGAAAAGGACTCCAACTCGTATAAAATATATTGATTCAGTGTTTGGAGGCAATCGCATGGCATAGTTACAAAGTGTGTAGTGTGTGTATAATATATCTCTGGTTGGTCATTGGGCTGTACTTGGACATTCTGTGAATCTCAATCCTTGGAACCCCAACCCCCTGACATCCAAAGGAATGGAAACGGTTGTTTGTGTGAGGCAACAAGGTGCGTCATAAAAAACGGTCAACTGACGTCTTCTATGCATAATTCTCAGCAAGGAGGTAGTTACTAGGAGTGATAGTAATTAAGTCACCAGTGACAACCTAATATCACATATCGGTATTATTATCATGTGATGTTACTTATTACTGGGCGGCAACTAACCACGTAATGTAATATATATATAACTATAAGAGAATCTCGTCTAACTTATGTCAATCGCTTAATTTTCAGCCGCTGACTATTAGAGATTTACTTGTTTCTTCACTAGCTTGACATTTAAGACTCAAGTTAACTTAATTAACTCACTAATCGGGATTTGACTCATTTGGAAAAAAAACTTTAAATTTTAAATCCACTGACAAAAAAGATAAATCTCAACATATAAAAACTAAATTAACTAACAACTCTAGTTTCTATTCCTATCCAATTGACATAAAAATCCAACACCCAATACAAAATGACAATCAAACAAGTCTACATAGCAAGACATGGATTTCGAGCCAACTGGGGCCCAGAACCCCATCCTCCAAACCCAACAGGTATAGACAGTGACCCGCCCTTGGCCCCCCATGGAGTCGACCAATCGAAACAATTAGCAGCATATCTCCACTCACTACCTTTATTCGAAAGACCTCAATTCATATTATCTTCCCCATTCTACAGATGTCTACAAACATGTGAGCCCATATCAGAAATGCTTGCTGTTCCAGTTGCCATTGACAGGGGTATAATGGAATGGTTTCGGAAAAAGAGAAAAACAAAACCAATTCCTGCCGATTATGATGAATTAAAGAAATTCTTTGATCCAAAAATGTTTGTTGATGAGGGTGAATGGCCTCGTGATTCTGCAGTGGGCGTCATTCCTGACACCACAGGTGAAACTTTCCATGATATTTTTGATAGAATTAAATTGTTTTGGCAGAAGTTTGTACCCATTTTTGAAGAGAAATATCCCGAGGTTGAGAATTTGTTGGTTGTGACCCACGCGGCAACTAGTATTGCATTAGGTACTGTGTTGTTGAATTTGAAATCGGTGACTGATTATATTGATGATAATCAATCTATGATTAGGTGTGGAGCTTGTTCAGTATCAAAGTATGTTAGATCTAGTTCCAACGGTGATAGTTGGAAGATTGTCATGAATGGGAACTGTGAGTTTTTGACCAATGGTGAAGAAATGCACTGGGATTTTACGTCAGGAGTAGAAGCTGGATCAGATGATGATATCAAGATGAGAAAAGCAAAAGCAGCTCAAGCGGCTGTACAAGCGAAACAACAAATTGAAGAACAACAACAAATCCAACCACAAGAGAAACAACACACACAGAAATCAAAACAATCAGGAACAGTAACGGAATTGGCAACTGGTTCAGAAGGAGATATAAACAATGATGAATTTGAGGTATGTACAAACCAGGATCGTGTAGATTAGTTTTATAAAAAAATACACGTTTGTTTCTTTATTACGTTCACTTACTAACAATTTCATCTAGAACTTGTACATAACAGTCGACATACCAATGTTTGGCCGTAAGGAAGGGTTTGATGATACCACACGGTCCACTCCTCATGCGGCACCACGGTCCAAAATCAACGTCATTAAACCATCAGCCCAATTCCAATTCACAGACATATCCCTTCCCAACCCCTTGATCAAAATCTCCAACAATGCAGCATCCGCTGCCGATGGAACAAGCTCGACGTCTAGTGGCAAGAATACAGAAGTTGTCAATACTTCGGCTATCATCGATGGGAAGATATTTGAGATGGGTTGGAGGTCGTTGGTGGGTACTGATTTGGTATTTGATGATTATGGAGAGTTGGTTGGAATTGTTAAGGAACATTTGGTGCATGAGGAGGCTGTTAAGATCTTGCCTAAGAATGGTCCAGAAGAGGGTGAGCTGGAGGATGAAGAGATGGCGGGGGATGAGGGCGGAGAAGAAGGGGAGAAGGATACTCAGAGTGCGTTTTTGAAGAAGGCTTTGAAAGTTGCCAAAAGAAAGGAAGCATTCACTAGAGCAAGCAGTGTTAGTTAAATTTGTATAATTATCTATTAAATTTGTATATTAGTCTACTTTTTGTTTACAACCAGCCTTTGGACATTTTCCATGAAAACCTGTAAACTACTATCATCAGTTAAAACATCAATCTGTCCACTCTCACCAAACAAATGTCCTGCTGTTGAATAATTCGTTGATGGATTCAATTTCGCCATCAAGAAACGTGCCTGACTTCCACCTTCATCACAATCAATAAATCTTGGCAATGGGAATCTATCCATCAATAGCATCATTGCTTCTCGTTTTGGTGCTTCGAGGAAAGCTTTAAAATGCGCATACTCTTCTTGTTCGTGATATCCTGCCTTCCGCCATTCAGCAACTGTCTTTCCATGATATATCAAAATATGGAAAAATGTATCCAATAACAAAATCTTGGATTGGCCCAAACTTAAAGAATCTAATAATACAGGTTCCGGCTCTTGTTCTTCAGGAGTATCCCCCCAATTGTTTATATCAAAAGAAAGTAACGTTGGTTGAATCATTAATAATGAATTAGAAACGTCTTCGTGCATGAATGTGTGTCTTACAAAACTGGTCTCGTCAGGAGATGAATTGAATACGTTTATGAATGGTGATCGTCTAAGATGGAACAAAAATTGCGGAAAGTAGGCATAGGTTGCCGCAAGTCTAAACAGCTCCATTTGTCCCTGGATATATATGGCAAACCGGGAACAGAAATCAATAACCAACTGGTCGAGTTGTTTGATTAGCGTAGCCGCAGGGACCAGTTTTGGTGAGTCGGGTTGGAGTTTATACATCGCCTTACGTGCGACTAAGACTATGCTTGCTTCTTGATCGAATCCGCCTTCGAGGTTTTGTGAATCGGAGTCTGGGATAACGGTGATGGGGATGGTGGTGACTCGTAATCGCATCTCCCCATTTGGGTGTTGGTAGTGGAATAAGAATTGAATGCCGGTTTGTTGGGTGTTGGATTCGAGCTTTTCAAAGTAGATGGCATACGTTGATTGTGGATTAACGTTGCATAGTTTCCATGAATTGGTTTTGCCTTCTCCGATGGCCTCCTGTGAGATCATTCGTTCGTTTAGCTTAATGGTTTTGTTATAAGGTAAAGCAGTTGCATTACCAATTAGTCCTTCAATTTTCAAATCAGTTGAAACTTTAATTTCTAATGTTGCATTGAATCCCATATCCAAATACTCCGAATTACCATCATCTTGTTTATTGAAAAATCTGATAAAACTCTGCTTGAAAATCGCAGTGCTAAATGAATCACACATCACAACCAAACCTCCAGTCTTGTAACAAACCTCATCCATCTCGAATAATCCTACTTGATCATAACTACCAATAAAATAATTGCAACTTAATCCCAAGTTAACTAGAGTCTTTGTAACTTCACCATAAAACTTCTTGGCCTTTTGATACAATGTCGTATCAGATTTAGTCTTGTTTGATAGATTAGGTGTTTGCGGTAAAGTCGCATGGTGAATCCTTTCAATATCATGATGCGATCTAAAAGGCTCTTTCAACATCCTATCCACAATCTTCCCGGGGCCCAATGTACAAACTCCGGCAATAAACACCATTAAGTGACCCCCAGTTGTGGTTACATGATCTCCTAGGATGGCACGTAATAACAAACTAGCAATATTTATTGCAGAACCAGTGGCACGTTCTGGACGTTCTGCATATTGTGAATGGGGGAAATTGTTAGGCATAAGACTCTCGATAATGCTTGATAATTGATATTCGACAATACTGACCGGTTGGAGGAACTTACGGCCAACTTTACTAATTATACTTTCAAAGCCGGCACCATCTCTATGTTTGACAGCTCCTCCTACTCCTGTTATACCTAATGAAACTTGAATCTGTTCCAATGTATAATGTTTAGCTCCATTGAACGTATAGCTGATATTATCATTAGTCGTCAAATCATGGATCTTGACATGCTTCCCAAACGAAATGAATCCAACTAAAGCATTTTCAGGTAACAAACTTAATGAAGTCACTAAACTTTCTTTCAAACTTGTAAATGCTTCCTCTATGTCCTCCTCTTCAAAGCAAGTATCGACTACATAGAAAAAAATTGGAGGTAAACTGCTGATTCTTCCAGTTTGATATTCCACAGTTGACAAATCTTGGTTCAAACTGGTTGGGAAAACAGGTTGTCCCGTGGTTTGGTCGAATAATTTTGGAAGTTGATTAGTAGCTTGACAGAATTGACAAGTCCATATTTCGTTATTGACGAATACGTATGGGTTAAGAATAGATCGACATGAACGACAGCTAATTAATTGTGTTTGGTCTAGTACTTGAATTGGCGACTTGTTGTTGAGCGGAGTATACAATGAACCCAATGGAAGTACATTTCTTTGATGTTGTAATTTTGATTTGGGGATGGTGTTCCAGGATAATCTGACCCCGTTAATATCTTCCTTGGTTTCAAAGTCCATTATAGCCTCGATCTATAGTTCTATATTGTCTATATTGTCGATAGGAGGCGAGTCCAATATGGTAATATCCCAAGCAACGTACCCAAAAAAAAGACAGGGTTGGACTTGATGGTTGGTTGATGAAAGCAAATCTAATAAAAAAAAGTCGTGTGAAAAGGGCGAACACAAAAGTGAAGACGCGGTTGTTGTTGCTGAGTGTCGACAGTCACGCAATACCATTGTTATTGTTATCTCATTTATGCCTTTGCCCAAAAACAATACTAATAATAACACCTGATCCATTTGACTAACACAAACCAATGAAAACAATATAATATAAATGAAGATCTAGGACGAAAAAGGGCCGTTGTCTTTGTTTTGTTCTCGGATAACTTTGTAAAATATTCTCTTCTGATCGTTCGTTTGATTCTCGTCGTAAGGGCTTTTACCACATCGTTACGCCAAACTTTAAAGTCTGACTCTCTTGCCCTTTGTAATTTAAAAATCTCTAAATGTCGTTTGACTTCAAACGTTCTTTTACATACAAATATCGTATGTGGGACTAGACTACCTTACAGTACCAGGTTAACCAAGCCAAACTCGGACTAAAATTAAACAAACACAAAATCTTCTTTGATCACGGCGTTGGTGTACGTGAATGTGCTTCATGTATGAATTGTACTTACTATCTGTACTACATGCATAGTTCTTTAGATATACTCAATGAAAAGCAAAGTCAAGAGAAAGAGAAAGAAAGAAGTGTAACGGGTAAAGTTTGTATAATTTCTATTGCTGTAAAAATGGTTACCAAAAAGGAGATTGAGAGCGACAGAACACTTGAACTGAAACTTCTCAGTAGAACATAAGGAGGTTAACACAGGGCTGCTAGAACACCCGCAAGAAAGAGAGGAGGAGTCATACAAGCAGAACTGGGTAAGTTTTCTACCAAGGCTAAGAACCATGCGAAGCGTCAAAATACTGAATGTGAACAAAAAAGGCAGATGGAAGTCACGGATCAGCCAAAGGATAGTGTTCCTCTTGTATAATGGGTCAGTGAGTCATGCTAGCGGGTGAAGACAGTCCTACATGAGCCCAAAAACGAAAACACACCAAATGGTCCGTCTGTCTGGACCTCAAAGTGAAGATCTACAGGGGCTGGAAACCTGGAATGGGAGCTAGGTAAGCACCACTGACAAACTTCAAATTAAGGCCTGGAGGAATAGCAAGGTTTTTAGCTTTGGATCCCCGGAAATCCAATTGGGTCTGTAGACTCTTAATTATTTCGTCTTTTCCGGAAAGCATGGCATTCTCCACGCACAAAGTTGAAGATTGCGAATCGTGTCATATTTTAACAACCTTTCATGCCTCTCACGACTGGAAAGGTTGCCCAATATCTTACATATTTCCGGAGAAGATGCAGATGTGACTTCTACGCCATTTGGAGTGGCGTTTGGCAAGTCTGTAACTATGCAATTTGTTGATTTGACCACTTCTGGCACAAATGGGAAAATCCCAGCAACCTTCAATGCTGCGAGTCCTCGTGCGTTTTCATTTCACCAGTGACAGTACTTAAACAAAATAGACGAAGGGGAAAGTCTGTCTGGACCGCTATATAGACAAGGGAAAGCCGAGTTAAGAGACTAAACCATGTTGTATGATATTAGCATATAGTCATGGATAGCGCCTATATTTATATTACAACCAGTAAAATGTCATGATGTTCAAGAATCCGTGCTTCCTTAGGCTAGTTTCTTTGAACGCTACTCTCTCCTCTTATTTACAAAGCTCAGCTTTATGATATGGAACCAAAATTTCAAGGCCAGTATATATAAAAAAATCAACTCAATGAACCAGTCTTGTGGCCTATAGAAACTATTCGTATAACTAAAGCTTGACCTAATTATTATTGAGGTGACAATTAACGGCAGTGAAAATTTCATCCAATTAGTTTTACCATTCAAGAATGTAACCAAAACCAATAAAAGCACGCCAGAATAGAGAGGGACGCATGTTGGGTACATACTACAATATTTAGGTGAAATGTGGGGATGCTATTGTAGGAGGCTATGATTATAAGATAAGGTAGCGCATACTATATTGTTGCTAGCATGTGAATAAAATCTTCCCACACCATAATTTTCTTTGTGTTCACAGTTATAGGCAAAACCTTATGCCCAATGAAATTCGCTGGATATTTTATTACCAATAGCTAAAACATAGAGATTCCTGATATGAAAACTGAAAACTGATCTCTACAAGTACAATCACTACACACTGAATTGGAATTAACTTACTTTCAATGACAACTTTGCCATAATATTATTTTCTAAAAAATATATACCCAATATACTATACATGTGTTATTTACTCTTGCTCTTACTCTGATACCCTAATTATTGGTTAAAGAAGTAGAAACCAACAGCTAATAATAAAACAACTAAAGCCAATAAAGGAAAGTTAATAGCACCATCTTGTTTATCACCAGCAGCAGATCTAGAAGGTTGTTTAACATCCTTGACCTTAGCACCCTTCAAATCACCAAGATACAATTTCTTTAAGATTTCAGTAGCTTCATCAGAATGACCAATATCATCAAAAGCTTCAGTAGCATCTTGACCCGCTAAATCTAATATAACTTCTTCACCACCTGGATGTTCATCTATGTATTGAGTGATGTCGTAAACTTTACCGTTTATTATGACCCATAAATCGTCATGGGTGTTATGCTTGGCGACTTCTTCGTAGTCGTAAACAGTAGTGGTGGTTTGTGTGATGTCTGTCATATTTATTTTCTATATGTATATGTATATATATATCTAAACTGGAACGTATACAAGTAGTTCAAGAAGAAGAAGGAGAATCCAATTGATTAAATGTTAAATTGTCTGTATAAAATTTCGAGGGTTAAATAAAAAAAAAATTAAAAAATTAAAAAATCAAAAAATCAAAAAAAAAAATAAAACAAAAGAAATTTTTTGGGCGTTGTTCTCGTTGAAAAAAATTACATACAGGATTATACGATCTGAGCGTTAACTCCGTCCATACAACTTCACATGATAAGGATTATTTTGCATTTATATAGAATTGAACTGACTTGTCCATATATCTACTTATCACTAGGTAGCAGGTCTATTTGGATGTAAATGTCTCTTGTTTGTTTGTGATGGTGGCTAATTTTCTTATGGGTTGTTCTTCATATCGCAGCTCAACAAAAACAGAAATAAACGATAAGCGATTATTGAAAATCAAAAAGAAAGCATAAAAAAAGAAATTCTAAACCAATGGAATGGAATAAACAATTTCATTTCCCAATTAGGAAGTCTACATTTAAGGTACGGAACGATCCATCCACGCTCCTCCGTGAGCTCAACCCTTACATTCAAATGAACTTTGATTCTAATATACACTTATGAACACCTGATTCAGATTATACTTACTCTATATGTAACCGAGCTGTCTTCCTTACAAACTAAAGTCAATACCCTTTGCCTTCAATTCTTCTTGTTTCTTTTGCTTTTGCTCTTCATGTTTCTTAATTAAAACTTCCCATTGTTCCTTTGACTTTGGTTTATCATGCTTATGTTTACTAATAGCCTTCCAAGGAATGACCTTAAACTTCTTTTGAGCGTCTGCAAATAAATTGTCATTAGGTTTTTCGACAACTTCACATTTTAACAAATGTCCAAATAATAAATAATTATTCATAGTTTCACTGGCGATTTTAGCCGTTTCATAATCATCAAATTGAATAAATCCATAATGCTTTGATTTACCAGTTTTCTTATTTCTTGATAATTTAAGATTGGTTATGTTACCAAATTGTTTGAAGTATTCCTTTAATTCCTTTTCTTGGAACCCTTCTGGTAATCTACCGATATATATCACTCCATTCTTGGTTTTAGATTTAGATGATTTGGACTTGGAAGAGGTTTCAGATACAATAGTTTTAATAACAGAATGACCTGATTCAGAAGGTTTTTGCTTTTGTTCTTGTTTATCATCTTGTTGTTCTTCTTCGTCATCGTCTTCGTCTTCACTTGATAATCCACGCAAGTCTTCATCGTCTTCACTTTCTTCAGATAATGGCTCTTCTTGTTCTTCGTCGTCTACTTCGTCACTTGCATCTTCATCGTCTGAGGAAGCAGGTAATTGCAAGTCAGCTTCAATTTCTTCTACTGATCTTTCACTGGACTTTTTAGTGGCGGTGGCTGCTGCTGGAGTAGTCTTCTTGGTGACCTCCTTAGCCTTTACTGATCCCTTCTTAGCCATGATGTATGTATGTATAAATATATATATATGTATGTATGTCTATTGATTGGTTTTGGCTTTATATCAGTGATGTTAAAATTGAAATTTTTTTTCTTGTTGTGTAAAAAATCAAAAATTGTGAGATGAGATGCTCTATAGGGCTATATACAGGATGTGATACTAGTGACTAAGTCAATGCCTTCTGTAACAATTCAAACGTCTTTACAGCAGATAAACCAACAACGTTGAGATAGTCTCCATTCATTCTATCAAACAAAAGACAACCTAATTCTTGATATTTAAACCCACCAGCTACTTCCAATCCTTCTTCGCTTTCGATATAAGCATTTACTAGTTCATCATTGTCTCGTTTGAATGAAAGCTCAGTTATACAATGAGTAGACACGACATTTGTACCTTCACTGTCTATTTTGGCTAATGTTATAGCTGATATTACTTTAATTTGTGGATATTGTTTGAAATATTCAAAGTATTCTCTTTGAGTTTCTTTAGTCAAAGGTTTTTCAAATACACGATCATGACAACTGACAATTGTGTCACACGTTAATACAAGTATCTTTTCATTATTAAAATGCTGATTAGAAATGAGAATTGCATTCGCCTTTTCTCGACTTGTCTGTATTACGTAGTCTATGTGTGACTTATCTTCAGTTGACAAATCCTCGGGAAAGTTCAGGGCTATGATCTCGTAGTTGTGGATATTTAAGTTTGTTCGGAGTATTTCTTGTCTTCTTGGTGACGTTGATCCAAGAATAAATCGATATTGTTTAAGCTTATCATACACAGGATGATTGAACGACATACTTAACTATCTTATAATACCTAATTATCTAATTATACTCTCTCTCTCTTGTCTATGAATGTGGTGGTTGTGGTGATTTGAAAAATCCGCCCACACGAGAAAAAAAAAATATGATCAACGAAAATTTCACTGTGACGTTTTAACCAAACTTTTCACTTGCCAGCAATCAACAAGTGGAAAAGGAAGGAAGGTATAGCAATAGATACACCATGAGATTGCTATTCAAAGACAATCCAAGAACATTGGCACTCTATTCAGAGACTCATAGTCTCACATTCAAAACTATTGCCAATGCTTCTGACCCCAAAAAACCTCTTGTCCACCTTGAACTAATTCCAAATGACCACATTACAAGCAAACATGGATATAAACCATTGATTAGAAAACAGGTGTTTGGATCATTAGGGATTATAAACATTGAAAATATAAACTATTTAGCTGTTATAACTGGTGCTATTGAAAATATTGCTAATCCTACTAATAAAGAATCAATTGATCGAATCTTTTCAGTAGACTTTATTTCATTAGATAATAATGAGTGGGATTTTGTAAGTTTGGATAGTTCCGGATTTCCAATTTCTGAAAATGAAACAGAAACAGCTACAGACAATGGTCTCAGGATTGCCCATCCTTGTTTTGAATTAAAGAAATTATTATCAAATGGATCATTTTATTATTCGAATGATTTCGATTTAACTTCCACCTTACAAAATCGAGGAGTTTCGAGTTCAAGCAACACGTCGACAACTACAATTGATCACTATGAGCCCTCTTACATGTGGAATTCCTTCATCATGGATGAAATGATCAAATATAGGTCAAACCTAGACTCGAACACTAAAAGTATCTTAGACCATAATCGATTCCTAACCACTGTCATTCGAGGCTTTGCCAAAACTGTTTCGTTACAACACCCAGCGGGAGATTCTATTACTTTAATTTCAAAACAATCATGTAAGAGAGCAGGAACGAGATACAATACTCGAGGAATCGATGATAATGGAAACGTTGCAAATTATGTCGAAACGGAATTCATTTATTATACACCTTCGAATAAAGCGATATTCACATATGTTCAAATTAGAGGGTCAGTACCTACTTTTTGGGAACAGGATTCGACGTTGATCAATCCAAAAATCACTTTAACTAGATCTTTAGAGGCTACTCAACCGATTTTTAATTCGCATTTTAAAGGGATTTGTGAGCATTATGGAGTATGTCATATTGTTGATTTATTGTCAGGTACGAAGAGCTCGGAAGTTGCGTTATCTAGAAGATATCAGCAATTATACTCTGCGTGTGATTGGAAAGAGGAGTTGGAATATACGCATTTTGATTTCCATCAAGAAACAAAAGCTTCCGTAGGTGGTTTTGCTAATGCCACAAAACTTATTCCAAAGATACATGATTCATTACAGCAATTTGGATGGTTTAGTTATGATCTTGGACAAGAAGAAGTTGTGACTAGACAAGATGGAATATTTAGGGTTAATTGTTTAGATTGTCTCGATAGAACAAATTTGATTGAACAAGTGTTATCAAGATATATTTTGGAGAATATTCTTAAGAACCAATCAGCAAGTTTTGGAAATAGCCAATATGATTATCTGACTATCGAATCGATCTTGACTAGACATAATTCTTTATGGGCGGATAATGGAGATGCCATATCTCAGATTTATACCGGTACAAACGCACTTAAATCGTCGTTCTCACGCTCTGGGAAAATGAACATAGCAGGAGCATTATCAGATGTAACCAAATCAGTTTCAAGAATGTATCAAAACACATTCGTCGATTCCAAAAAACAATCTACAATAGACATGTTACTTGGGGTAGATTCCAAAATTCGAAAAGTACGTATCTACGACCCCGTAAATGAATATATCACCGAAAAACTCACTCACCAATCAAGTCAATTCACAAAACTAGACAAAATCACAATCTTCACCACTACATTCAACGTCCACGCACTCGAACCTACCGATTCACTCGACTTATCCCCCTGGCTTTTCCCTCGAGAAAATTCCCAACGTGGAATCACTCCCGATTTGATAGCTATTGGACTTCAGGAACTTATAGATCTTAGCCCGGGGTCGATCTTAACTGCTGACGCATCTTCTCAGGCGCAAAAATGGGCCGAGTGTTTAACGAACCATCTTAATCTCAACAACGAATATCTTCTTCTCCGAACCGAATCCATGACTTCAATGGCGTTGTTTTTGTATATCAAGAAATCCCACATTGGAAACATTTCCCAAATTACTGGTTCATCGAAAAAGACAGGGATGGGTGGTATGACAGCTAATAAAGGTGCATGTGCAGTTCGATTCAATTATGGAAATAGTTCGTTTGTATTGATAACTTCGCATTTAGCCGCTGGGGTTGGGGCAACTTTGGAAAGATATAATGATTATGTGAGTGTTGTTAGTGGGTTGAAGTTTGTTCGTAATTTACAGATTTTCGATCATGATTATATTGTGTGGTTTGGAGATTTAAATTATCGAATTGATGTTGAAAATGATGTTTGTAGGAATATGATCAATGAAGGCACTGTTGGTGAGTTGTATGTTCAGGATCAGTTACTGAAGGAGATGAAGTTGGGTAAAGGCGGTGCATTTGGGGTGTTTAAAGAAGGTTCGGTGGGGTTCGCGCCTACGTATAAGTTTGATAGTGGAACTAATGATTATGATACTAGTGAGAAACAAAGGGTCCCTTCCTGGACAGATAGAGTTTTGTATTTCGAACCAGAAACTAAGACGGGTGATTGTGCTATTAAACAGGTGAATTATAACTCAGTGATGGATATAATGGTTAGTGATCATAAACCCGTTTATTCGACTTTTGAATGTTTGGTTAGGTTCGTTGATCGTAATAAGAAATCAAGCATTAGGAAGGCTTTGTATGATTCGTATAAGCTGCAACATGGAAGTACTTATGATTTACTTAGTTTGGATCAAGATGATTCAACATCAATATCTAGTGGGACATCATCTAGAGTTGGTAGCTTCCCATCGCCAACAAAGGAAGAGAATTTCGCTGTTGATACAATGAACGATTTGAATTTGTTAGACGATTTTGACACATCAGCAACATCAGCAGCACCCAAATTACCAACAAGACCCTTACCTCCTGGTCCCAAGAGAGTACCTCCGCCACCGTTGAGCAGAAAAGTATTAACCCCCGTTAATAAGCTCCCCCTTCCAAGAAAAGTGCCTCCTCTTGAAGTATCAGCAAGTCCCTCATTACTGGTCCCACAACCACCACCACAACCACCCGCAGCAAGAAAAGTATCATCTGTGTCACCATCTCTGTCTCCTCGGCTGTCAGGTATGAAATCGATGCCGCCTTTAGCTTTTTCAAGTGCGCCCCTCATACCTATGAGATCTAGTCCTGGTGGAACAACAAATGGCATGCCAAAACTGTCTGCCGAGATTGAACTGCCCCAATCGCCGTCGTCGTTGACTCCAAAGGTGTTCAAGCCTATGGTTCCAACTAAGCCAAAATCACTAAGCGCGTTGAAGGTACTGCTGGAACAAGAGATTAAGGTGGAAGAGAAGAAAGTGAACGAAGAGGAAAAGAAAGTTCCTGTACCACCTGCTCCAAGAGCTGTGACTATGAAGAGTATGTCTGATTGGAAACCTTTAGTTCCGAAATAGTGGAAACATTTGTGAGACAATTATGTATGGTTTATAGACAAGGCGATCTTGCGTGCGAAATATACATACGTTTTTAATGGTGTAACTTCAGACTAAGGTTAACGACATATGCCTTAGGTACTTATGGCTCACTTTGATGTATTGCTTGCACGAAGTTTATTGCAAATTCAGTAATCATTTGTATTATCAAGAATCAAACCAAGATTCGAAGACAGACATTATCAAACAAACTAATTATGGTGGGAGATTTTCTTTACAAGTGGCGATGTCCCAAGGAAAAAGTATGTCGCGAAAACGGGAAACATTGAGCTCTACACTAAAACCATCAAAATAATATATACTGAATAGGTACCAGGATGACAAATCTTTTGCTATCCGAGAACATTGGAAGGAATGGCTTGGGGGAACTACTGCCGTATTTAAATCCATCCATACCGTGATTAGCCTCACTATGGCTCAATGAAAATTGTACTCTTTTGCACGACCTTCTTTTCTAAATTGTTTTTAGAAATTTTTCTGTTCTCAAATGCAAACAAAATAAACAACAGTATAAACCAACAAAAGCTTCGATGAGTTCACGTAGAATCAAACATATATCAATCTCAGTTCCGGTACTATACGGAAACCATGCTATTAGATTAACACCTGAAACCCGAAAACCAACCACACCTCCTGATCATACACATTCATGGACGGTTTTTTTCAAACCAGTTATTGGTGATATTGACTTAACTCCAATACTTAAGAAAGTTACATTTAAATTACATGAAACGTATGAAAATCCAGTTCGATCGATTGAAACACCGCCATATCAAGTTACTGAGACTGGTTGGGGTGAATTTGAGATTATTATAAAGTTGCATTTTAATTCTGATTTAGGTATAAATGAAAAGAATTTTCAAATATTCCATGCGTTGAAATTACATCCATATAATCCTTTGGTTCCAATTAAAGAGAATGGGGAAGTTCATTCGGTGTTGTATGATGAATTGATATTTAACGAACCTACAGATCGATTATTTGAGATTTTGACTCAAAAACCAGTGAATTTGTTAAGTTATAAATTATCCCATCCTAGTAAAAGGGATCAAGAATATATCAGACCTGATGAGATAGATGAGTTAGCGAGGTTGGATGTGTATATTAATAAGGTGAAGGATGAGATTGAAAGACAAAGAAATCAATACAAGGATTTAGAACAGGAGAAGTTGGCGTTGTTACAATAGACTATCCTTTTCCTATATATAGATGAAAAACTTTTAAGGGTCATATTCTAGGTAATTGTCGATGAATAATCGTAGTTCATTCAATTCAATTCCAAAATTAAGATGACTTGAGATTCCACTTTTATTTTTATTGCTGGAAATTGTTCTCAAGAATCGATTTTGATTATTGGTGATTATTGGGATCTTACAATTGATATGATTTTGATTTATAATGTATAAATAATCCAATGGATATAGTCCACCACCTATGGGATCCATAATATGGAAATACTGTGATAATGAAGTACATTGTGCATTGGTACAATGGGACATATTAGCAGATATAAATATAATTGAGATGCTATCAGGGAAAAGAGATTCAATGAACGGTATATGCTCTTTACCTTGAACTCCTAAAAAGAATATAAATGTGAATTGTGAATTGTTGTGATCCAGTATATCAATCTTGATATCTTGTAAAACTTGTAAGATCTCGAACGGGATAGTTTCTGCTTGGTTATTGGGAATATATCTTGGTGGATACGTAGAGGATATGGATGATGAACGTGAAGGTGATGGTGACAAGGGAGTTGTTGAACTAATCAACTGACGTTTCACATTTTGGTGGTGTGGTGGTGGAAGTGTAGTTATTGTAGTAGGTAAATCATTGTATAATAAGTGATGATGTAATGAAGGCTCCTGTAATTGGATATTTGTTCTTTTCATATTGTGTGTAATAATAGTAAAGGTATAATAGGCAGATGAGGTGAAATTATTCCATGGGAAACTGTGGAGTCTTTTTATAATTATTCAGAATTTTTTTCATTGTGGAGAAAAGAAGACAAGCTTAGTTTTTTCTTTTGCCTCAGCTCACTAAAAAGATATTTCCCAAAGTTATCAAAGAAAGATCCATCAGACCTAGGGGTTACCCCTCTCTTTCTTTCTCTCACTTTTCCCAATTTCATACACTTTAAAATTCATACTCATATTGATTGTTTTATTGAGAAACTTGTAACGTGAAGAAGGTCGTATTAATTTAATCACATCAAAAATGACACTAACTGCAGCATCGCGTAATTTTAAAGCAAAATTTCACCAAATTTCATCTTTAAATCACTCATATGACACACAAAGCACAAAAATAATCAAGAGAAATTGGAGGTGATGTTCTAGCCGTATTCGGACAAGAGTATTTCTTGCAATTTAACTTTTCCCCATATGTTCAGGATTAGGTATTCGATGGGACTATCCAGCTATTCTAGATTTTGTTCTTGATGACAAAATACAATATTCTGAGTTCCAAGATCTGATCAACCCCACCTTTTTATAAAATTTCCCATTGACCAGAAAATTGATATCATCTGACTAAATATTAATCCAACAGAATAACGATATTTCTCAAGCGCTATCCTTGATAATATTGATAATGGAAACAAAAAAATCTCCCGGGGGTGAGTCGAACACCCGATCTCAAGATTACTTTGAGATTCTCATTACAGTCTCGCGCTTTAAACCAACTAAGCTACCAGGAGTTGCTTATTGACACGTGAAAAAGCCACATGAAAATCACGCGTTCATCATGTGCCAAAATCACGTGATTGAGAATGGCACGTATAAATGAAAAAGGTAGTCGCTCTTCAACTCAAAAGCTAGCACTCCTGGCCCTAAGGTTCGAGTCAAATAAACATTGATAGATTACAATTGTCCAAAAACTGGAAACCTCCAGTGAAAGACAAGGCTGCTGATCCAACTGGGTTTGATGAAACGCATCGGTTCAATTTAGGACATCCCAATCAGTTTTTAATCACTACCCTCTCATTTTGTTATACAACAGTCATCTTATTTATTTCATATTCATAACATAGAGAAATAAAACAAACAGCAAAGCATAGAAGTCCAATTAGAGGAAAAGCAACAAAATCCTCAAGGAGCAGCCTATGATTAAAGGGGAAGTGCAAGGAGAGGTAATTTCAAAACCTAAATCGGTAATTGGGACAACAGAGATCAAGTATTGTGTATATCCTCGCATCTCGCATGTCATTGTAACTATATGTAGTGTGCGTATTGAATCTGAAACGCTTTACCAATAACTCTTACTATAATCGACTTGTCACAACACCACCTTTAGGCCATCTGTATTTCCAAGTAACCAATGCCACTTCTTTTTTTATAAACAATTACAACAACAGAACCGTCAAGAAGTGAAAGCTGTTTCTTAATTGACTCTTTCTAGTTGATAAGTTCTTTGTTTCCAATAAAACTAACACTAGCCCCAGAATCAAATTTGATAGAACGTTGTAACCCTTTTTGATACAACTCGCCGATTGTTGAATTTTTTTACGTTATAGACCATATATTAGATTTCTTATACATGTTTTACATATAGAAATGAAATACTGGCAAACTGTGTTTTAGCAGGTAAAAATTTAAAAAACCTTGGTTGCCTTTAAGTATACAAAGTATTTAGTAGCGAGTTCTGTGAGTTAAGTCAAATTATTGTACCCATAGTCTCAAAAATGCTGTTGATATTTCGAGCGAGGGGTGGTCTCGTCGTACTGTTGTTAAAGAATCAAGAGAGACTAGGTACTTGTTTAGTGAACATGCGTGGTGTGGAGTTATTTGTGGGTTACAAACAAAGGTATCTAGTTTTAATGCAAGCCCTTGCGGTCGGAAATATTGCCAAATGGGGTTTGAACATGTGGTATATTGATGTCTGGTGAAGTCATACCCGGGAGTAACCGCAAATGTCACATCTGTGGTGTTGTCTGTAATGATGAAAATGACCAAGATTAAATCGGTGTAGTTTATCCGCATCATCCGGAAATTTCTTCTTAGTTTTATGAAGTTTTCGCAAAGACCTTTGCCCATCGTTGGTATCCAAATTGACGTAGTTGGCCTAGCTATCTGGTGTAAGACTTTTTCGGGCATCTAAATTGTATTTCTTGGATCGGCTGCGAAAGGATTCCTCATCAATATCTTTGAAGAGTGAGCGATCATCATCCAAAATCACGCGATGGATAAGGTTTGTTTCTTGTGCTGACAGTATGGAAATTGGCTGAGCCGTATATGATTTCCTAAATGGCTCAACTAAGGAAAACCATGCTTGTAGGCACATGAGTTCGGATGGTGGAAAGCCTTGAAACATTTCAAGTTTGTCAAAAATATCCTTACCGTCGTTATTTATTGTAAGTTTAATAAGGAAATAATACCATGGAACTATCAAAACCCGATCCGTTTTTGAGTATGAATCTGAATATTGATTGACAAAATTTTGTATTCGTCCCCGGAAAACTTCAAAATTCCAGTCCGTTGCGTTTGTTAGAGTTTTATAGATAAAATAAGTTAACTTCAGATCGACCATCTTCAAAAGTATTATTTGAAGGGATAAAATAAGTACACCGATGTCAATGTCGGAGCAATAGCCTCCAAATCGTTATTCATTAGTCAGGACATCTAATTTCGAAATAGTAATATGATTAGTGGTAAACTTCTTCTTCCCATTACCCTTATTCTTTCTAATACGGTAATTAGAATCATTAGCCTCATGTTTTTGTTGTTAGTGCCATTCTTCTTGTTCTTCTGCTTCTCTCCATATTCTTATTTTTGCTTCCATGGTTGGTAATGCTATTGAGTTCAGCATTAGCGTTCTAGACATTTACCAAAATGTCAATGGTAGTGACAGGATCGCGGCTGACAACCTCAAGAAATTTGGCACCTTGACCAAAATAAGGTGGTATGAATACTCATTCATCCGCTTCAATACTTCCCAGCTAAGATTTTTGTGTGGCCCTGTTTGGCTACTCTTTCCTTGTAACATAGCAACCTGAGGGAAGTCCAATAGAGTCATGAACTGGTCTATTGGCGCAGAAATATGTCATAAATCGTATCAGAGTTGCTGATACCAATATTCAAGTTTTTCATCAACTCAGTTTTATAAGTAAGAAGGTTCTCAAGCAATGTGTACATGATGCGTCCACAAGAGGATTCAGTTGCTATGCCCTATGCGACGGTATCTAAAGCACCCTTCATTCTCTTTCAACCAACTTTATCAATGCCACGACCAGTTCTACATGCAACATCTAGACTCAATAAGAAACTCCTGGTAGCTTAGTTGGTTTAAAGCGCGAGACTGTAATGAGAATCTCAAAGTAATCTTGAGATCGGGTGTTCGACTCACCCCCGGGAGATTTTTTGCTTCTATTATCAAGCATAGATCTTGTGCTTGTAAGAATGAATAATTGTAAATACTTCAGGAAGGTTCTTAAACTGCTGAAATTTTTAGGTGGAAAAAATATTCCATGCAAATGTTGGCTGATGATGTTTGGTCGATTCTATAAGAATTTGTAAAGTGATTTGAGTAGTTAACTAATAGTGAGCTACTAGTCGCTGTGATAACCCGGTTGGGATATTACTGTCCTTAAAATGATCTTATCTGTAGTGTATGTTCGACTATAAATGAATCCTTGTTAATTCTAAACACAGTGACAAATATATTATAAGGTAAATTATGTAAAAAAGAGTATATGATCTAAATAAAACTAATATTAAAATAACATTGGAATTCGGTCCTTATATACGTTTGAACCGTAGATTGTTCGTGCGTAACACAAAAGAAATATGCCGAATATCACTGACTGCATGGTGCATACGAGAAGAATCATCAAGCGACAGGTGTACAAAAAACGAATGAAAAAGAGGATCCTGCATCTTTTTCCACCTCTGTGGATACCTTTTAGAAACTTTGTTGATTTTCACGAGAGCATGAGATACACTTGAGAAATTACTGGATCTAAAAAATGAACCAATAAGTGAATTGTCTTTTGTCAAACATCTAAGAAGCCAGTGTCTACTTCACCGATCATACCAAAAATATGGAGAAGAACTTGTCAACGAACTACAAAGGAATGGACACAATTCTGGTCAAAACTAAATGAACAAAATAAGTCACCTTTGGGAGCTTACAATATTATTACACGTTAGCACTAGGAAATCATCAATGGCCTCTACATACCGGTGAAGAAATTAACAGAGGTACGTGTGTTTTTTGCGGATTGTCCAGAAGTGATACCCTTATTCATCATGTTTTCCATTGGCAAGAGTCGTTAGAGTTATGGAATAGTAAATCACCCGTAAGGTTAACGCCAAATTATCTTATGGGTAATCCGACATTGTCTAAGAAAGAAATTAAAATGATCAATGGATATATAAAGGAAATCATCAGCATGTTGGAACGACGACGACGCTAACATAGCTGTTGTTCGTCCGTTTACTTTTTCCACCTCTCCTTTAATATCCATTTTAATAGTCGAAATAGGCAAAATTATGAATTAAAAAAATTTTCCAGATGAAAAGTCCATGAAATAGAAAAATGTTTGTTTTTTTGGTGAGTATAACCGTTTATGGGAGAGTCTCACATCACGCTATGTAATATTCAATTAGATGGCAAGCCTATAAAAGGTTTTTTGAACCCCTTAAAGTCATCTAGGTTCTCCCTCCATACTTAGTCAAGGAGGCGTATATATTATTTTATAGTAACTTTTCTGAATTAGTAAAGAACAATACATATTGATTTTAAGAAAAAAAAGCTTTTTAAGAAATAGCGATCCCTCATTTTTCAGGTATTCTGACATTGATAATAACTATGATTATAAAGTTCGACCTTCCACAACAACCCTTTATTGGGAAACCCTGGTTTTTTCTTTCGCATCCCAGAAATTCAAACTAGTTATGTATTTGACAATTATTTCTCATGTGGTCCCAATAATTTAGAAGCAGTGTATTGGCTGCTTCTCTTTTAATATCTTATTAAGGCAACACGAACTCTTCTGACGGTATAACAACATCGAATCGCTTTCTCTGAATAACGATTTGAATTAGTTAATGGTACATGAGGGGTCAATTTTTTCATCATCCATTGCAAATATGTGGATGCATATTATATTGGGGGTGTTCTGTTCCTCAAACATACCTTGAAATTATGTCAAGTACAACACTTGCTCACCAGGGAACGACAGTTCTATTTAACTCCATATCTTTTTCAGGGGCTGGTCTTATCACCTTTAGGTGTTTCTGGAGATAAAATACACTTTATTTCTCTTATTTTGCTTCCGATTGATAATAAGAAAAAGATCCCCTCTGGATCAGCATAATCTACAGCACCGCATTTAGCAATACCTGCGGAGAGTTCTCCTTCTAGTGCTTGTCCAGATGTTTAAAGAAGAGCGGGCCCTGGGATCCCGAAAGAGAATGTACCAATAACCAACGACTGTTTCTTCGTATCATCCCACTATTAAGTCGTACTGATTCTAGCAATCTTTGCAAAAATACTGTGAGTACTACTAGTGGCAGAAGAAGATGCACAAGTCCACAGCCACATGGTGGTTCCTCTTCAACACGCGATATATCATTGTCTAACTACAGTACCATGCATTCTACCAACTCATGTGCTTTTATAGCAAATCGCACGACGGGACTCGAGCAGCACTTCTGTATTCCATCGTAGGTGGTATAGGTTCTATTTTTATTTTGTAGGAATATGAGACATTTATTCAGATACAGGAATAACCAGAATGACCGAGCTACACCAGCTTTAACAATACGAGATGTGACAACCTGGTTTCGCACTCGTGGTTGTAGTCTTTGTGTTTAAGATGGGTCTTGCTCTATTGCTCCGGCATTAACTAAGGTACCGAATCCAGTTTGTACTCATCGTACCTCAAGGTCCATCAATAGTGTCCTTTCTGCTGTGCCAATGCTTTCATGGATTTTATCTCTCTTGCTCGGTGATGCTAGATGAGCTTGAGCTACTCTTACAAACCGCCCGCACGAATAAGTAATTGTCAGTAATCATTGACCAGAGAGCCACAGTGAATTTCAGACTCACATCGGACAAATCATACATAACTGGTCCGGACAGCGGTGGCACATCCGGGAAACAACGAAGCTAAGTAGAACTGAAATGCCCCCATACATCTCACACAAAACCGTGCCAATTTACACTCCTAGCTTTGGTTGACGCCAAGCTGTATTACTGAAAATAAAATTTGGTGAGAAGGAAGATCCCTGGTTTCAAAAGAGTTCACTAACATCTGTTCTGCTTGTTACCACTACTATATTGAAGGGGCTAGGCAATTCACAAAGTACAACTTTCTTCCAAGCTACCAAAATATATCTTTTACTTGCACTAAGACTGTAGGCAGCCAACTTTCACACCACAACAGGTAATGAGTGGTTGCAGAGAACACGCCGCAAATACGGTCGAAAGCTGTACCTAGATGACACGACCTGAATCGCATGACCTACAATACGGACACGCTGAATGCCTGCGACCACATTAGTGCCTCAAGAGACACCATCAAATAAGCCAATGATCAGTAGGATGCCTCAAAAACTTGGGTAATATTATTCATATCTAATTAGAATTGTTCGTACTAGTGTCCCTAGCACTCTAAGTTTGATTAAGCCTTGTCATAAGCAGCCGGGACAACCAACCGTCTAGCAAAATTAACATGAATTCTTTCTACTCATTCTCCCACTACCAAAATTCCCGTGCACCTCTCCATCGTAGGGAATTTCGAATGAGTTCAACCATAAGGATAGAATTTGAACCAGGTAATTAGTCATAGTTTGAAGGAGAAAGAGACTACGTATGCTGACTCGTATTTGGAGTAAGCATAATAATTCAGTTATTTTTTCATTGACGACGTAATTCGGAATATATCTGAATAAGGATGCCATAACTTAGATTGAAATAAAACCAAGCTTTAACAGCCTCGTTATTTCTCTTTTTGTCTTTCTCAAAAGCTGAGATGCAAATATTAGATTAAGTACTTATCTTGAAATTCAACAGTTCAGCTGAGGTACCAAAGGCTATTCACATGTTTCATTATCCAGTTGCTTAATATATCTATTGAAGTTATCCGTTTTGAATCGGCTACTGTTTTTTGGTTTTCTTCCCTGCCAAATTTTCCATGGCTGTTTTGATTGGTGAAACAATTTATGTTGTTTCAGCATATTGACCACCAAACAGTGCCTCGATATGGTGAGTGAAAAATTTTACTCATTACTCTTGATGTATATATGTTGAAGTAGGAACTCTAACTGTATTAATTAACAAACCTAGGTAACTACTGAACGTACTTACTTGTATTCTTACCCCACTAACCAGGCATATATTAGCGCTACCTATCAGTCAGTGCGATATACTCACCATTGAACAATTGCATGGCTGCAAAAAACTTTTTCATGTATTTAAATTCCATTTTCATTTGAATTGGAAATGCTATTGGGTCAAGCGAGGGAATTCTCAATGAGATTAGAGAAGCTGATCCTACTTTAGATGCCAGAATATCCTTAGGAGCAATCCGAAACCTCTATCGGTCTTGTAGTCGCATTATTCTGGGATTGTTTGCAACAACACAAACAAAGAAGGTGAATTTCTCGTGTCTTGTTTTAACAATAAATTTTCTTCTATAATTACATGATCAACAAGTAAACCGCTCAGTATGAACCTTAGCATGCGTATCCTACAAGGCAAATGTTTCTGCCACAAAACCCCACATATAATGGAAAGGAACAATTTAAAGAGAAAGACTTTTGATTCACCAGAAAAATAAATTACATCATGCTTCTAATTATTTTCTAGCAGAAAACCTAGCTTAAACACTGTTTTTACTTACTATTCATGCCCAAAAAACATCATATACCCAACTAACAGTATACTTGATGGTGGTAGTAAAAAATTCTCCCGGGGGTGAGTCGAACACCCGATCTCAAGATTACTTTGAGATTCTCATTACAGTCTCGCGCTTTAAACCAACTAAGCTACCAGGAGTTGCTTTCTGACGTGGTTACTGGTATGATCAAATTGTTTACATCCTACAGATTGAACATTGTCTTTCCCTTTATCATACTTTTGCTTTAGGTAATTACCAATGGCCATTACACTCGGAATCACTACGTGACAGGGGGCCTTGCTCCGTCTGTGACAGTCCTAACAAAGACAATTTAATTCATCAGAGTCTCTTAATATATTGCATAATCGGTCAATTCACTAACCATTGATCACTAACCATTGATTACATCCTCGGAAACCCACGTCTAAAACCAAAAGAAATCAAACAGATTAATGGATATGTAAGGGACATCATCTCGAAAGTGGAACGATGAGGGAGCTAATATAGCGATAGTTCGTTTTGTTTCGGCTTTCTCCTCCCTTCCATATCCATGATAAGTTCCCCACATCAGGACAAAAGTCATAAAAACAGTTAATAACCCAGAAAAATACATAGGAAAGTTGGTTTTACTTGTGAGTATTCCCAGTTGCGGGAGAGTCTCACACGAGAATGTGTAGGATCCAGTTACACAGTAAGCCTATAAAAGTTTTTTTGAACCACTTAAAGTCAAGGTTCCCCTCTAAACCTAGTCATGGAGGTGTATGTATTTTTCTCTTTATATAGTTTTTTCTGTATATGTTCGCTTATAATACGTAGTGCCCGCGTAACAAGCACAGAAACTTGTTTTCGAATAGGTAGAGGTTTGATTCGTAACAGCTAGTTTACGCCAATTACCACCAATACGTTTTATATATGTGAATGTATATTCTATTTAAGCCTTAATTTATAAAATAACACATAGCACTATATAAAGTTTTTCATTCTCTTTAATTTCGCAGAGCAAACCATATGAGAGAAAATTCCTTCACCGTAATTCTCCTGCACACTACCTCGGAATTTCAAACTTAACTATTCTTGTATAAAGCGAACAGTATATAGAGAGAATATATGTGATTTTAAGAAAAAAATCGAAAAATCGAGTCCCACACGCTGTGCGTAAGTGCATTTCCTCCTCATGGTCTAAGAGGTGCCGCCCATACTTCTAGTCGCAGGGCCGTGTGAATTGCAGCTTGTATGTATTCGCAGTTTATAGAGTATTAGCTGATCAATATACATCGATTTCTATAAAAAAATAATGTGTTGATATACTGCAATGACAGAAATATCAACATTTTTGAGACTATGGGTACAATACTTTGACTTAACTCACAGAACTCGCTACTAAATAGTTTTTATACTTAAAGGCAACCAAGGTTTTTTAAATTTTTACCTGCTAAAACACAGTTTTCCAGTATTTCATTTCTATATGTAAAACATGTATAAGAAATCTAATATATGGTTTAGACCGTAAAAAAAAGATCGGGTTATATTTAACGAACTAATCACCCAATTCTCGGAAGATTCAGGTCTTTACCTTAACTCCTCGAAGACAAGTGTTCTATATTTCAAGACTCCCCCTAGAACCCAAATTCTACCATACTCGGTTGAAGAGATAGATTTAAACACATTTGAACATTTAAGCATTCCGTTAAGACCAAGACAACGCAACTTTAATCCATGGAAACAAACAATAAACGGGTTGAGACATTTGATTCAAGGTTTTCCCCACGCTGATTGATGGTAAAATGACCAACAAAATGTGTAAATTTAACTAGAGATGCTTTTAGAAACTATATTTGTGGCGCCCCATCAATCAATTTGGTATTGCATTTTCTGCTTGTTTGACTGACCTAAAAACTATCGCCAAACACGGACAAATCTTTGAAACCTTGACCTCGAGGACCGCTTTCGAGTTTTTTTTCCAGCCAACTTCCACTTATTGTACTTCATTCTTGCGAATCTTTGCAACTCTTTGCCTAGTGTATCAAACTGATAGATGAAAGCTGATTCAAATATATTGCATTACCCCGTTCTATTTTCATTAATTAATTTTCTTTTTTCGCAGCCACATGAACAAATTTGTGATTAAATCTCTAGATATTCTACAAATTCTCGAAAGTAAGTTGGAATAAAAGAATACGTACTAAGGCCCCAATGAGAACTAAAAAGACATTAAGATCACTTTATGCGTTTCAAGCAACCTTGTACATGCGTGAAAATCGATAATACAAAGCTATGTGCGAAAATATCCTTATTTTTAGCTTACCAGCCAAGTTCAGTTTTGTTTTGCCTTTTGGATTGACATTTAAAAAGGTCGATAACAGGATGACATTTGAATTTGAAAGCTAAAAGGACACAACAACAACTGCTATTGCCGTGACCGTTCCCTTCAAGTTTTGATCAGACTTTTTCTTTAAAATTATGTTCTCCGAGGGTTTTTAATTTTCTTTTTTTCTAATGTTATATCTGTTGTTTATTTCTGTTTGTTATTATGTGTAAGGATTAAATAAATGGATTGCTTATGAAAAAAAAGAATTTGTTTCAGGGGCCTTAACAAATTTTTTACGTTAGACACCGTATACATGAATATCTCCGAAACCATTAAAATGGTACAAGTAACACAAACAAAATTCCTTGTGTTGATATATAAAAAATTGATTCTGCCCAGGATCGAACTGGGGACGTTCTGCGTGTTAAGCAGATGCCATAACCAACTAGACCACAGAACCATTTATACACGTGACCAGAAAAACGTTACATAAAAATCACATGTATGTCCGGTAGATATCTATGTCACGTGCCTCAAAATAACGAGAAAAAAATTCTTATTTTACCGCCGTCCCAGAAGCCTGGCTAGCTCAATCGGTAGAGCGTTTGACTCTTAAGTTAGACATCAAAAGGTTGCGGGTTCGACCCCCGCGTCGGGCTTTAGTTTCTATTAAAGCTTATTTACGAAATACGAGCTTATATTTTTTGAGTAGTTTTGTATTTATTGTTTTTATTTTGAATTGAACTTACTGTTGTTCAGAACCTAAAAATAGTTTTGGGTTCTCGCAGTGGTTGCAAATGCAAAATTACTTCAACAGAAAAACAAGAACATCAAAATAAACAGTTAAGGTTCGTATATGAGTTCACCAGAATGTATATTTTCCTTTAGTTCAAATCCAATTGATTTATATTTGAATTCAAAATCGCTGTCGATAAAACTATGCACAATAGCAAGGTAGCAACTTGTGTTACACTAAATCTCCACATGTCTAAGCTTATGAAAAACAAACTATATGTTGTCAGAATTCTTTTCTAGTTTCAGATACTGGTCTCCAATATGTTTCTAATCTTATGATTGGAGGAGTCACCTGCTCACAGCTGATAAGGTAGTTCAAAAGGAGCTAGAGGAAAGAAAATGCTTTAAAATCAATCTTTTCAAAATATGTAAATCATTCTACAAACTGCATTTCCATTAAATTACATAAAGGAGGTTTATATATAGGGAATCAAGTGGGATTAAGTGACAGAAATTGCGACTTTACTCTTGAATTCGAAGTCAGCTCCTTGGGAATTCACTTTCCTCGATTTAGACAATTTGGCGAATTGACTTAAGCGATTTGAAGATACATCATGAAAAGTAAACTTTTTTCCAACATCTCACTTTAAATGGGCAACTGGAGGAGTATCGACAACAACGGGTGTAGGGGTTATTGTTTGACTCATGTTTTGATAAGCTGGCGGATACAAATCTGCTGGATTACCATTTGGAGGAATGGAATTTTGTTGTTTAGAATAACCTTCAGCATCAGGAGAAGGTGGATACATCATTGGAGGTGGAGCCTGCATTGCTTGTTTTTGCAATTTTCTGAATTTCCTAATTCTGTATATTCTATACCATATTCCAAAAATAACCATTGGGACAACTAACACCAACCATAAATACCATAATGGATTTGTAGTGCTGCTATAGAGGATTAATCTCTTATCGAAAGCTTTACTGTTCAGACTTGTTGGGACCAACATTGTGTTCTTCGTTTGAACTCTTTCGGCCCTTAATTTCTTTGAACTAAGGACGTACGTGAGAACGTAGTGAATTGATATTAGATTTCAACTTGAAAAGATGAAAAAAATAAAGAAATGCAAGCTGTTTAACTTCAGATCAAAAGGAAACACGACTACAACGTTAAATTTCGTGGGAATTTGGTCCCTTTAAAGCAGATCTTTGAATTGACGAAAAAGAAAACATAATTAAGCCTCGTTCCGAATCGGGATGTTGAGAAAAAAGATCAAACGGAAAGGAAGGTGCATCCATCAAAAAGAATTTGTTGTGGCGGGAAACTAATTGAATCGTAATTTCAACCACCAAGTAACAATGAGATTGCGATGTTCGTCACATTCAGTAAAGTTATTAGTCATATTTGGTTACTGTTTTTAACGAAATTAACTAACACAAAGACAATAATTATTCACTAAGTTAAATTAAAAATTTTTCCATTATTTAGGTAACAATTAATTAATTGAACTACGGCTGTAGTAGTTACAAAAAGGGATAAAAAGTCACAATCGGCTATTTAAGCAACTGGATCTTGTTTATTTGATTCGTCCCTTGCCTTTTGGAAACTTATGGAAAACCCATTATTTGCCAACTATGCATTATGTGTGACGATTCAAATCGAGCATACGCGTTTGAGGTAAGACATTATCAACTTGAGGTTGATTGACTTTGTTGATATTGTGTAACTTCTTGATATTGAGGATTTCTTCTTGGTGGCATAGTAAATACATAATTTTATTATTAATTTCTAAACATCTCTATTTAAGTTTACACATTTTGATGGTCATTTTGCCATCCTTTTATATTGAAATTTCTGTACCATCATAAGATGATATCGTAGTAACATTTCTGCTACTAAGTGTTATGCCAAGACCCTATTCTTTAACGGTCTTCAGTATAACACTCCCTAGAACTCTTCCTTTCATCATAAGTCCTATTGGTAGGCCATGCTTCCTACGTACCAATATAAAAGATTTTCTTTCTTGTCTTTGTTGCAATTCTCACTTTGATAGCCTTATCAGGCAATTCTCATACTGATACATTCATTTCTTGTCTTTGCTGCAATTCAAACTTTGATTGCCTTATTAGGTAATTCTTGTCTTGATACATTTCTCTTATATATGTTCCAGTATTTATTCTTTCATTCCCTCTGAATTGATAATTCTCATTGTCATACCAAGAAGGAAATTCTTATTATCATTTAGTTTCATTTAATTCATTTATTTCTTAGCCCACACATTAATCTGTTTTCTTGACAGTAAATTTCATATTAGTTTTCATGACACGTTTTATCAACAAATTTCTTAGACATTGGATTACATAATATTTCCACATAATGGATAGGTTTTTGCTGATTATTGCACTATAGAACCTTTCACCTTAGTTTCCGTACGTTTAAGATTATTGTAAATTTGTCTAAGATAAGGGCTGACAAGGTATTCGTTTAGAAATTAATAGGATAGAAATTTGCCTCATTGGCGAAGCTTTTTAAAAGGGGCTTTAATCAAACTTTCTCCGTAAAAAGAAGAGTTAAGCCCTCGAGAGAATAAAAAATAAAAGGGTCGCGTCTGTCGCATGTGGCCTGGTGGCTTGTGTTGAACTCCACAATGCTCCGAGTAATAGAAGATAGGCTTTTTTGCCCCTAACGCAAATCACTAAATGAGGTAAGAACGAAACATAGGGGAGTACTCCTACTAGGTTCATAAGAATCTAGTATATGTTATGTACTTGTTGCTTCGTTGATCATAAGTAGGATATGATTGTAATTGTTAATCTGTAATAGTGATTGAACCTGTTTCATGTTATGGTTTGAATTGGTACAGGATTTTGATGTGACACCTGGAGCATCTATAGCAGTGATGCACTGGGTCTACCTGATTTCTACCTAGTTTATTGATGAAGAAATGATAGGTTTGGAATATTGGTATGAATAGAGACAATTTCCCTTCTAATCTTATAGTCTCTAATTTACCTTCAGATAATGTTTTGAAGCTCTTAACAGTTACTTTTACTTGGTCAGTATATGACTCATAATGGTTTCGGATCAATCAGGTGGTGCTATTGCTTATGCTCCTCCCGAGCGTTGATTCTAACCAATTCATATATTGGTGATTAATATTCTGTCAATCATAGCTCTGCTAGTCAGAAGAATCACAGGAATCGACACGTCACTTCCCAGTGTATTGAGAAATAAAGGAGAATAAACACAAAATTTCAACTGCATAAACTAAATGCTTTAGCTATCTCAATGAAATAGTCTTGTTCGATTATTCCGCTATTGATTCCAAGTTGTAAAATGTCCATTCATATTATGAATAGCGAAAGATTCACCTACCACAAGAAGAAAGGTAAACTGAAACCTCATACCTGACTATTTTACCTGTTGGAGAACCTTCGCATCATTGGAGAAAGATATACAGCTGCCGTTCCAGGGTAAACTCGTGTCAGATAATGCCGTTAAACTACCGTTTTTTGTTTATACTTGTCGTTATATGCATACCATGTATTCTTTATCTTTATTCACAACATCAAATCAGCACAAAGAGTTTTCCCCAATTTCCTTTCCGAGCCTATACAGGATGCTCTTGGTGCAGTCAACCGGTCATTGCACAATACCAATTTCAATTTGTAGCTACTTTCGCGTGGCCTCAATGTTAGTGCTACCACTAGATCTCACCATTATAATTACGAGATATTAAAGGATTTAATGAATGGTTTATTCGCTTTTGTAGATCTGTTAACATCCTTAGGTATTGAGCCCGAATACACATCCTACACCACCTGAATCAAGATCTCATCAATTATATTATTTATTCAGCGGGATATCAAGGTGGTGATCCACTTTAGTATTCAAGCGTGCATGCTCGCCAGGTCACCAATTTAGCAAACCTTAGTTAAGCTTATTTTCTTACTCAAGCGACGTGTAGTTGGAATCCTTTCCGAGACAGTTTGGGAAAATTTGAAGGGGATTTGTGAACACATTGAACTACTTTTAGACGATGGCTTTGAACTTGTTTGCTTCAGTTACAAGGTTGTTTCCTAGACATTTCCAGTTCCAAATTATTTTCGGAGAACGGTAAAGAGTCGAGGTACAAAGACTTTTATTCAGACGTTGAGCGAGTCTTCATAGAAGATTGCTACCTCATCAAGTGCACTAGAAAGAAATAATTAGTATTATCTAAGTTACACGGGGTAATGTATTGGCTTGGGGAGTAACATACCTAGACTAAACTGCATTGAAAATTTGACACACCAACTTGAAAAGAAGGTAGAGCATTTCTAATATTTATTAATTAACTTGGACCAAATTGCCGGTAGAGCTATTGATCATAAGTATACATTTATATATCATACGGGATTTGGCTGATTATTGCTTTGAAATCTTTAATAAACATCAAAAATTGGAGGAAGAAACCCCAAATTTCTTTCCGAAATTACCAAGCAAATCATCCTGCTGTTATTCGAAAGGTTGTTCACGAAGTCCAAAGTAGTAAAGAACGATAGGAACAAATACGTGAAGCAGAATCGGAGTGGTATTTTTTTATATTCTGTTTTGGATGGCCCATCTATTATGGTCAAAGGGTATCCCGGGACATCTATCATTTAGAAGTGCATTATCATGCCTGATATGATCCTTTCTGGTAAACCGGTGGAGGTATTTGAACCACATGAGCATCTGGATAAGATGGGTTCGGATTTTGAACAGGTTCATACGCAGGGCTTACCAAAGGTTCAACAATGAGGACTGAGATCGGTGTCTGGGTCAACTTTTGTTCTTTTTTTTGCTTGATGCCGTACTTTATTGCTGTGCCTACAATTACTATGGGGATAATGGCGAAGATCAAAAAAACGACTAAAGGGTTGAAATGACTCCGGCTACTGTGCGAGAAAGCACGTTCATATAAAGTGTGGACGTCTGAATTATTTGGAATTAGCATAGTGGATGGATACATGGACAAAGAGCAGTGACCCATAGGTTGTTGACAAATAGAGATATATTTATAAGAAATCAATTTGATATAAACCTAATTTGATCGCAAAATGGCGATACAAAAGGTTCATTGATTTTGCGGCTGACACAAGCCAACAATTTCTGACTATTCGATTTCACCATATTGTGACCTTTCTAAATGGCAACATCAAACACGCGGGGCTACTAAGACTAATGGAGAGAGTCATTTATGAAAAAGGAAATTACGTGTCACATCCCTGCCAATTTAGAGGGCATTGTAACAAGAATGACCGAGTTTTATCAACTTCGCCAACTAAAGAATATTTTTGCAACCCCCCAGATTGATTTTAATTTGATCGCTTAATGATTCTAATTACGTTTCCTCTCATGCCTTACGCATACACATCCACTTTACGGAAAGGATACCTATTGTTTTTGAGTAATTTTATATCAGTCAGTTGCATACTTCCCACTACGATTGTTCAGATCTGATCGAATCGAACTGGCCGATTGCAACCGAAAGGAAGGCTCGCAAAGAATATCATTTTGTTTCTGCAATTTTCTTCAACATTAGTCCATTGAACATAGCGTCGCTCCACAATAACCTTTTCTTGAATTTTTAACCAGTCTTAGGCATGATTAGGGAACACAATTAAGAAGTTCTTCTACACATCTAATAGTTATGATGTAATGCGCCTATGGATCTTTCGAGCCTCGCTTCTATTTTTTTATTTTGTCAGATAATCATTTAGTAAAAAGTAAGGGTATATTAATTTCATTATTTAATGATACATCTATGCAATTAGATAATCCAAATATGGGTAATGAAATTTAAGCAAACATTCTGAATGTACGAATTGGTTTTCCATTTATTCTACAATAAAAATCGATATCAGAGTGATCATCGAAATCAGGTCATTGAGGTAGCATTGTTATGGAAAGTTATTCCTTCCGAATTCAGTTTAGGTTGGAAGGCATGAGTTTATTTCACTAGAATGGCAATCCAGAAAGATGAATAACAGAGGATATTATAGATAGTATAACTGAGGAATATATATGGAGAAGATTGAAAGGTAATTGATGATCACTTCGAGATCTTTAGCGATAACTCCTTATAGGATTCACATAAGTCGGATTTGTTATAAAAATTGTCATACAAAGTATCCCGATGTTGTTTTAAAGACTGTACAAGGTGTGAAAGAAACGTAAAGCACTTATATTCAAATATAAAGTTAAAAGTAGAAATGTCTATTGCTGACAAAAACAAGACTAAACGAAAATCAGACCAAGGCATTTAATCAATTCTCTATTCCTATTTTAGAGAGCCTTGCTCTTATAGGTAGAAGAACATCCCTGCAAAACTAGACTTCCGAGGTTAAAAGGCTCGTCAGATCTGCTTCTTTCTTGTAAATAGGAGGGGGAATATTAACATCGTTAGCTTCTGGAACCCATTGGTTTGGAGTAGGACCATAATAATGCACAGCGTTCGCAGAAGGGACTACCTTGTAGGAAGGAACTGATGTTTGGGTTGACTGTTGTTGTTTCTTCCTTCGAACTAATACGATCTTGACAATAACACCGATGATTATTATAGGCGCAACGAGGCCCAAGATTATAGCAATTGTTATGAGGCTCATAGGAGTACTCTTCCGGACCCGCTGAGCACGCCAACTTCCGCGCTTTTGTAACATTTGAATAACTGAAGTTTTGGAAATTAGCATAGCGTATGGATTAACCTTGGAAAAGAAAGAGCAGTAAATATTACGTTTTCATGTTTAATGCAACTAAACGAGAAGTATTTATATGAAGAGTATCATTCGAATACGAACTGCAAATTCCAAATCATTTTTATTGTTGCGGTTGACCCAAAATGACATACGAGCGGATGAAATGTTCACCAAATTTTTCACTGACTGTTAATGTCATGAAATATCAGTTTTGCATAGCACAGAGTACGGAGGTCTTAATCAGGAGAATCATAGATGAAAATGATAACTACTACGCCTTATCCGTAATTTCTATCTATAATTCGAGGCTTCGCGATATGCATGACCAAAAAGTTCAGTCTCCCCGCCAAGTTAAGAATATCTAACAATAGAAATTTTATTTTAGATAGAATCAATTTTTTGTAGTTTTTTTTAGATGAGTTATTTTACGAACTAGGATTGAAATCTGAATACGGGAAGCACTTCAGTATCGAGCTATTGGTCACTTGTGCTTTTCCAATTGCTCATAGCCGCTGATAGAATCCAATTGAAATGCCTGCTTGTACCCCGAAGAGAGCAGAAAAATAGCTCCAGTGTTTTGCACCTGGGCGACATTTGATGCAAGAAACCAAATAGATGAACATGCTGATGTTCTACGAGTGTATGAATATAAAATTCTATATGTATGTTTTGGTAACCGACACTCCTTCGAATGATTGCTTTTATAGATAGATAGAGACTTTCTTCAGGTGAATAATATGGCAGCAACCCCCATCAAGATTTAACCGGGCCGAGAAAGTATCTAAACCGACATCCACGAAACTTAATTTAGTTCAATGATATAGCATAGAACTTTCAAGATGGTTAAAGTATAAGACAAATGGACTATATCTGCATCGGTTGGAAGGGGTCGCAATTGCTAGAATCATGACAATATGATTAAATACAAGGGATACTTTTGTGATACGTTAAACATTACTGCTCATAATATGTTATCTGTCTACTAAGGGAGCTTAAATTCTGTATGCAAAAGAACTCTACCCCTAATCAAGCTGTAAACCAATTCGTATGGAATCTGGCTGCAAGGAATAGTAAGAAAGAGACAACCATTCTACTTTACGCAGTGAACTCTAAAGAAATGATCTCAGATTGTTCTTATTTGGGAATTGCGTCCTCTTTTATAGTTCTTGAATATCAATTTCATCACTCAATATCACAGGCGCCATTTATTCAGCTAAATTGTCCAATAAATGCTTAAGAACGCAAACAAACCATCATAAACAGTGAACTGACTTGCTTCAACATCTTTTGATAGACACATGAACCCTTATACCCAAGGTCCCCACAAAAGTTTTATATAAAAAATCCTAATGCTGTTCGAGAAGTACTATAAGAAACTCTAACTTTATGAAAATACAAAACTAACGATAGAAACATTTATACTTATCAAAAACAAAACTAAATCGATATATCCCACAAAAGTATCAAATTAAATTACTATTACCTTTGGGATAGCCCAGCTCTCATGGTCAATAAGAGAGCCCCGGAACAGAAGTCATTTTACAAAGGGTATGTCCGAGTCATAACTTCTTCTTTTTGGTACACGGGAGCAGGCACACCAACTCCATTAGCATATGGATATGATGAGTTTTGATTCCGACCATAATAATACACAGGGTTTGCAGTCGGAATTGGGGTATAGATAGGAACAGCTGGTTTCTGTGTTGATTGTTTCCTTGATTTTCTCCATAATTTGTGTATCACCAATAGAAGGATAATCATTACAGGGACACTAATGGCCACGATTAAGCCAATTGTTACTGTGCTTAGTGGTTTACCTCTTTCAGTACGTAAGATTGCCCGTTTTTGGAAAGTTTGGATAAATGAAGTTTTTGGATTTAACATAGTGACTAGATGACTTGAGAAGATAGAGCGGTTCAAATTGTTTCAATTCGGTAAATGATGATGTATTTATATGGAAAGTAAAATATAATACGACCAGATTTTGATTGCAAAAAAAATAATGAGCAAAAAAATTGTTGCAACAGCAAATCTAAAAATACACCACAATCGAAATACTGGCTGACTTATCTTTTATCTTTACAATGCCATGACCTTCAAAGAATGCAAAGGTCAAGTACGCGGTACTACTAAAGTTTATCAAGATATAAATGCTGCCATTAAGCTTGGCTTTAATGAGCATTTCGAGGCTTTTTTGAGATTGATGACCAAACATTTTACTATCCCCGCAATCTTATTTTAGCAATACAAGTTTTTACTTTGGGGATAAGTTCTCTATAAATGATCGGTAATTCCTGTTATCGTTTTACTAAAGCCTCAATTACTGCAGATAGAGTTTCATTAGTTAAACAATTCTTTGCTAGGAATATAACATAATACCCCAAGTATAAAAGACTTCTCAGGATGAAGGGGAAATTATAAGCCTTGCATATTGGGTCAACTTTTGATTTGTTTACTTGGACTTTCCAAATTAGTAAGTTTGATCAAACTGGTTTATTGCAATCAAAACGAGAAAGACCACCTAAAAAATGACTGCTTTGTGGATAGTTTTCGAAAACTCCCAAACCTTGAATGAACTAGCGTTTCACCTCGTAAATTGCTTCCCGACTCCTGAGAAAGCTTTGAATTTAATTGTTAACCCGAGAACCATTAATGCATGTATTTTACTGTGAAAGTAGTAGTTTTGGGCGGTTTTGAAATATTGAACACCAGATTACAAGAAATCATATTTCACACATGCAACATAACAATAGAAAGTTCATTAAATTAAGACCATATGAACATATACTAATTAAGTAGATTTATGTTTTATTACCTATAAGCTTATAGCCAACGCTCTTTTGTCCCACGAAAAGTATCCTTTGTATAAGCAGGCGGAGGAATTTTGGGAGGTGAATAATGGGGAGGCGTCTCTTCCAACTTAGCTCTCTCATAAGAACTTGCTGCAGGATAACTGTTTCCCATTTCTCTGTGATCCAATGTATTACCTTGAGTACCCAATTGAACCAGCTCGGCATCGTCCTGACTCGGGGTACGATATGAAAGAGCTGATGTTCCTATCGTTGTGGGAGATGAAAACTTCTTGATACACCCCAAAACCACTACCATGGCTACAAAAGCAATCAAAATACCCAAAAGTGCCAAGAAAGTACCTAAGAAAACATCACCAATGCTGACTTTATCTCTATCATAATGAATAGCATGATAATTATATGGCCAAGGTAGTAACATAATCCTTTCTGGGTGATTGTAGAAGAGAAAAAGAATTTAAGAAAGTATTAGCTTATGGGGGGGGGGGTTATAATTTGTAAAAGGAGATACAGTAGATCGCTTTTCTTTTAATATACTGATCTGGAATAGGAACATTCTTTTTCTGTTAATAATATTGAACATTATTGGTTTCCAGGAAACTTTTATTCTAAAGAGAGCACCAGAAAGTAAAAGCTCACCACATTTAACGAGGTAAGCGTCAAATGGTACACCGATTCCTTTGGTTTCTAAGATTACTAAACATGGAACTGAAATTGCATTCTCCAGTTTTTGGTAAGTTCATAAGAAAGACACAAACAGATAGTAATGTAGCATACCTTGTTGATGACATTTCCTGTTTTCTATCAATTTATTGCTACAGCCGCGATATATATTTAATTTAAGCGAATCAAACAAGGCTTAGGATTTTACACAAAATTATTTATATTAATACACGCAATACAAGCTCTGCACAATTAAATCAAGAACACACACCGAAAATATCAGCAACTGCATTCCCATGTTTTCTTAATAAACAAATTCTAACATGACACAAAAAACAGATATAAAAAAGTCCTCTTAATGAATATAATGTATATCATCTGAAAACGCTCTAATTCTTGGTGTGAGCAGGTGGAGGACCACTAGGAGGACCATACTCATCAGATGGAGGAGGTGCACCTGGAGGAGGAGCGAAGTTCTGGTTAGAATACCCATTATTGGGAGCATAACCATTATTAGGAGAATAACTTCCCAGTTCTTGTGGTTGGTAATAACCGGATTGTTCAGGGGGAATATACCCTGGGGTAGGCTGTGGAGGTAAATCATTCTTATAGCCAGTTGGAGAAATAGGACCCATTGGTTGATTATAATAATATCCAGCTCCTGGAGGTGGTGCATTCATCATCTGTGGAGGTGGTGGAAATGGTTCTTGAACGGTAATGATTCTCTTCTTTCTTCTTCTCCAAAGGAGGAACATGAAAATAATTATGATTGGGATGACCAATATACACCATAGTAACCATCTACGAAGTCTCCATTGTTCGTATGTCAATCTCTTTGCTATACCAATAGAATCAGTTGAAACTAGCATTATATGTTGATATTAAATAAGGAAGAAATATTCGGTTTGATATATGATTTCCTAAAAGCAATTCGAGGGTGAGCTTATAAATTTCCCACCTCCCAAATAAAAAATAAGTATATGACCTTTTTACAGATTAAAGATAATAATCTGTAAAAAAAAAAGGAAAAACATTCGTCGTAGAATTTCACATTTGTCGCAAAAATATAATCAATTATCGTTGTCGTAAAGGAAGAACGAAAAAGAAAATGGCAACACACAGAAATCAACAAACACCTACAGGAAGGAAACCATATAATCATCAAAAGGTTTTGCTATTATCAATCCTTCAATTCAGTTTTGACCCCGAATACACCGTTGTAATTTGTTATCATCGTGATACCCATTTGCAGTAAAGTCAAGCATCTTATAACAGCAATTGGTTTGTATAGAACTGCAGGCATATTAAATTTACTCCACGTTATCCATTGGAAGTTATACCAAAAGCAAAGTCCCTCGTCTCACCAATGAGTTTTTTTATGGTACCTTCAGTGTCTTATCAGACGCAAGAGAAGTTAAAGAAACATCATAAAGGTAAGGAGAAAACGAAAAAGAGGAGATCATCACCTACCAGCACCATAAGTAGTGGAACAGCAACACCCACACGACCAAAGTCAAGTTCTACTCGTAAAGGTAGCAGAACAAGTGATGATTCTTCTATTGCAGCACTGCCTTCTTTGCCAAACTCACCAACAATTGAAAGAAAGGAACTTCCTACAACTGAAGACTTTGATCGGAAAAAGACTCATGGCCATACCTCCTCTGAGGTTGAAAGTAAACTACCTGTTGACGACGATGAGGCAGATGAACCTTCAATTAAAATTGCCAGTAGATTTAGTGAAATATTAGGATCATCGAAATATCATGGACTCACAAGTCCCACTTCGGCAAGTTCATTACCATCAACCAAGTCTTCTGGTGGATTAAGTGCCACTTCTATGGCACCAACACATTCATATACACACGGTGTTACACAAAGACAAGGAATCAAATACCAGAGTCATCATCATGCCGCAAGATCTAGGGCAGGTTCTATACATTCACATTCTGTGATTAGCCCATCAGCAGAAAGTCATCACCCACTGAATCATAAATTTACGCATACTAACAATATGACACTTTCAAGCTCAGGTGCACCTACGATTACTCCCAAGGGCTTTAGGAAATTGTCATTGTTAGTGAAATCCCAATCACCTACATTGTCATCATCATCACGAAAAGGAAGTGAAGTGAGCACGCATTCATTAACTACCAATGTTAGTCTTGAACATTCGATTGATAATGGGAGTGGAATGATACCATTTTTTAAACCAATTATAGATCTAACAGTATTGAATAGCATGGAAGAAATGGAGAAGTGTTACTTTACTCCTGGATATGCCATTTTTAGATTTAATAATTTTTTAGAATTGTTGAGTGCCAATCATACTACTGATGTAGTTAATTTTGCCAGTGTTAGAAATCATTCTTTATTGAAGTTTATTGTAAGACAAAAAAAGGCTGGAGATTTGTTAAAAGAGCGACAAAGGGAATTCGAGCATTCTGATATAAGGGTTTATGAAAGTTTATTGTCATATGAATTATATACTTCACGTGAGTTTATGAGGAAATTGATTAAAGAGTCTTCTGATAATCATCAATTGTATAATCATGAAGAATTAGTTCAGACAAATTTGGTTAATTATGTACGTTATTTGTTAAACTTACCCTCGGATGTGAATTTAAAGGAATTGACTGATGATGAGAGAAGACATTATGAATATAAAGGTTTATTTAAAAGGATTGCTGAAGAATTGTATTTGCTCAAGAAAGAAGAAGGAAATGATATTGTTAGTACTGAAAATGAACTTGCATTAAAAACGAAGTTGTTATTAGAAACAATTACTAAAGTATGCTATGAATATATCTTGTTGGAAAAGTATAGTATTGATATATTCACCAAATTTCATGATAACAAAATACTCGATGGTAGGATCTTATCTAAAATTTTCAATAATTTCCATGAGAATTTGAAAACTCAAAATCGTGAAAGTTGTAAAATGTTATTCTATAATACGTTTTATCTGATCCAATTTGGCTGGTATATCGCCATAACTGTTCCTTACATGAGAGTCTTTGAGACTAATGTATACGTTGAAGATAAAAAGTTAATTGAAAATGAAGAAAAATATAATCAATATGCTCAAATGACAACCCCAATTGATTTCACAGCATCCGATAATGAATTATATGATACCTATTTCAAGAAACTTTTATTCTCTTCATTTGATGAATACAACAATATGAGTTTAGAAAAATTAATTAAATTATTAAAATTGATAGATAATCAATCACCCAGATATTCACGTATAAACCGTCGTGAAATCCCTGATCCTTCAGGAACATATAGTCATTGTCCCATGAATTTCGAATATTTTAATTCTGGTTTAGCCTCGATTGAATCGAATTCGTTTGAACTTGTAAGTTGTCCAGATTTACCACTTCAAATCAATACCAAAAATTACAAGATTATCTTGCGGGAATTTTTCCGTATTTTGAAAGTAGGTGGAGTATTTGAGACTAATTGTTTACAATTTGGTTCCAAAACCATTGAAGAATTTTTGGAACATAATAAGGGGGGGAAATTTCCTAGAAATTGGGATTATGATGATTTTAACCTTCTGGGATATTATAACGTTCTTCCTGAATTTGTCGAGACTGTTTTAAAAGAATTATGTGAGATTTTTGGGGTAGGTAATGTTACTTATAATATCTTATTGTTGAACTCTAATATTGAAGTGAATAATTTCTTGATTAAGTTTAATGGGTTGAAATTGTTTGAATTAGTTGGGAAATTTAATGAGTATTGTAATTTGTTTGAGGATACTGGAGAGACAGTTAAGCTGGACAATGATACTAGTATTCATTTCATGGTACATATACAGGCGAAGAAGAAAGAAGCTTAGGTTGAGGGGGGAGAGTAGGATTTGGTTTTGATGCTGGTCGTCAGAAAAGTGTATAGTGAATTTTTTTTAAAGAGAATGAACGATGTTTTTAAAAGGGATTGTGGTTTGGAGATAATGAAGTGAATGTGGAGAATTTCATTGGTCATTTCAACCTGCTTAGAGGTTAGGTAGAGACATTACCCTCTTGATGTTATCTTAATGGTAACGAATTGTATCTCATTCTCTTTTTAATTTCTGCAATCAATCTGATGTTTGAGTTCACTTTTTCAGATTGAGTCATAATACTGAAAAAAAGAATTGACATCTTCACCTATCTAATCGTAAAAACTGAAAAAAAAGCTATAAATACATACATAAGGACTCCCAATATTTTTACCCTTTATATTACAGAAACAAACAATCGCACTACTCCAAGCCATGTCTAAAACAGTTTATGTAATCGACGTAGAAAGTGGTAACTTGCAATCCCTTTCCAATGCCATCAAACACATTGGAAATTATGATATAAAATTCATCCATAATTTAGCTGAGTTCAATCAATATGATTCACAAATTGACAAATTGTTATTCCCAGGTGTAGGTAACTATGGCCATTTCGTTAAAGAAATTCATAATCGTGATTTAACTGAGCCTATTAATGCCTATATTAATAGTGGAAGATCGTTTATGGGGATTTGTGTTGGCTTACAAGCTTTTTTCAATTCGTCTGAAGAAAGTCCCGATGCTGAATTTAAAGGATTGGGATATTTGGATATGGATTTGTCTAAGTTTAGTAATGACGATGTTGGGTTTCCTGAGGGATTGAAGAAGAGTGTGCCACATATTGGATGGAATCATGTTTCGGAACTTGTGAATGAAAGTGGTGAAATTTTTGATGAAGGTATTTCGTTATATGGAATTAATACTATAAATAAATATTATTTTGTTCATTCTTATGCTGCAATTATTCAAAGTAAGGAACAAAAGGAGAGGTTATTGAAATTTGGTCAAGAAAATGGTTGGAATTTTGCATTTGCTAAATATGGAACTGAAGAATTTATTGCTGCAATTAATCGTAAGAATTTCTTTGCTACTCAATTTCATCCTGAAAAATCGGGTGTTGCTGGTTTGAAAGTGATTAAGGATTTTCTTGAAGATAAACAATTCCCCATTATTGCCAAGAATGATGTTCAAGCACATCCAGAAACTGAAGTTACATTAACTGGATTAACACGTAGAATTATTGCTTGCTTGGATGTCAGAACTAATGATGATGGTGATTTGGTGGTTACTAAAGGTGATCAATATAATGTACGTGAACAAAGTCAAGACACTGGTGAGGCTAAAGTTAGAAATTTGGGTAAACCAGTTGAATTAGCTACTAGATATTATAATCAAGGAGCTGATGAAATTACATTTTTAAATATCACTTCATTCCGTAATTCTCCAATTAAGGATTTACCAATGTTACAAGTTTTAAAGAAAGCTGCTGAAACCATTTTTGTTCCATTGACAGTTGGTGGTGGGATTAAGGATATGATTGATCCTGAAACTAATCAAGTAGTTTCAGCAGCCAAGATTGCTGATTTATATTTCCGATCCGGTGCTGATAAAGTCAGTATTGGGAGTGACGCTGTCATAATTGCCGAAAATTATTATGCCAATAATAAACAAAAAACAGGTACAACATCAATTGAAACCATTTCTGCAACATTTGGGGTTCAAGCTGTTGTTATTTCTGTTGATCCAAAGAGAAAATATGTAAAATCTCCATCTGATACTATTATGCAAGTTATTAAAATTGAAGATCCGGAAAGATATGGACCAGAGGGAGAACAATATTGTTATTATCAAGTTACTTCACAAGGTGGAAGAAAGGTTCATGAATTGGGTGCGTTAGAATTATGTCTTGCTTGTGAAGATTTGGGAGCTGGTGAAATTTTACTTAATTCAATTGATCATGATGGATCAAACAAAGGGTATAATTTAGAATTGTTGAGACAAATAAAGACCAATGTTTCTATTCCCGTCATTGCTAGTTCTGGCGCTGGGAACCCTGCTCATTTTAGACAAGTATTTGAGATGGATTGTGGGATTGATGCTGCTTTGGGTGCTGGTTTGTTTCATCGTGGTGAATATACAGTGAATGATGTTAAGAGATATTTGCAACAGGAGGCCATGATGGATGTTAGATTGGATGATACTGTTGTTTTGTAGGTGTAGATAGATAGATACTTGTTTTAGAGTATATTTGCGTATATTCTTGTATAAATAGAACTATTGTAAATTAGAGAGTGACTGCTTGGTGAAAGTATTGCATTTGTGTAATGTGTATAATAATATTAATAATAGGCGGTTAGTGGAACTACATATCCCTTTGGAATATATATGTAATTTATATTCCCCCACCATATCAAATAATATCGAATGAATTTTCAATACTCACCCAAGAAAAGTTTCTATTATTGGGATTTAATAGAAAAATGTTCCCTATTGGGTTGATTGCACGTGTTCAAAGTGTTACACTGTACAACATAATCTTGGACAATTGTAGGAAAGAGATAATTAATGCATATAAATTAATTGTTATACAAAAAAAGAGCATTAAAGCTTGGCTTAGCCCATTCATATCATAATTATGCACACATGGGGTTAACAAACAAAATAAACTTAGTGAGGAAGGAAGAGTGTATAGAGATTTTTTTGTTATGAAGTCTCTAGCTAACACATAACTCATTAATTAATTAGTTATGTGTTGTCATAACAAATTAGTCAAATGTGACACAATGTAAGTGAGAGGGGGGCAGAGGGGGAGGGAAGTGCGATTGTTTAGTTAAGTTAAGGGGTAGTGGTGGTAGTAGCAGTATAGTTTCTAATCATAGGGTTGATTGTTTTTTTCTTATCAGCCCTTGTTAATAAACAATGTCGAATGTCTCTAATAAATACAATGTCGTATTTTTTATTTATTAAATATAGATTTATTTAAAAAGGTATTTCAAATTTGATGCTGCTGCTAAAAAAACTTCTTCCAGTGCTGCCAAAAATTATTTCTCTTCCTTTTAAATCAACTTTACCTTTTATTGGTAGCTTTAAATAAGCTTACTCCCCAGATTAATATGAGTATAGGTATACTATCTTATAGAAAGAAGTCACATTCAATGTCTTTAACATCTTCTTCAAGAGATTTGCAACAAGATAATGAAGAAGAAGAAGAAGATTATAATGCTATACCAATTAGTCCTTCTGATCTCCACTATCCAGGAACAATTCTACCCACGCCTCAACAACCACCACAACAACTAAGTAGCTCCTTTAAAATCTCACAGACACCTCCAATCCAATCTAATCTACCCAATATGTTTAATAACCTCCGAACAAATGAACAACCAATTGATCAAAAACTATCCTCTGGCAAAAAGTTTATCAAAAGATTACTCCATATTAATAACAATAAATCATCAGAAGATTTAGTCAATGATACCCCAACTACAAGGTCAATTTCATCATCTATATCACGAAAACTCCAACGAGGAGCTCCATTTATGTTTAGTACACTTTCTCACGATATAACCGACCCACATATTGAATTACACCCTCAATTATCAAAAAGTGTCGGCCATATCAAAATCCCTTCGATATTCATAAAAGAAGGTATGTCTTTATTAAAAATATCCCCAAAGTCTCGAAAAAGAATATTATTTTATATAGACCCCTCCAGTTTTAAATTTACATGGAAAGTCTCCAGCAATCAATCGGTATCTACTCCAACCACGTCGTCTCCTTCTAGTTCTTCTAGTACAATTGGGATGGCAGCTATTGCAGGAATGCCAGGATCAATTGGGAGTGTGGTTGGTTTGGCGTCGTCTTCTCCCAATGGGAATGGAAATAGTGGCGGATATCGATTATCAGGAAGAGTTTACGAGTTTACATTGGATGATATAAAATCGATATATATGCAACATGATGCAAGTGGGTATAGAGAGGAGTTGCATATTCTGAAGGAGTATGAACTGAAATGGATAACAATTATTTATTTTAATAATAAAAAGAAGAATTTAAAGACTCTACATTTAATTACTGATCTGGTTCATGATTTTAAGCGGTTTAGTGGGGTTTTGCTAAATTTAAAGACATTGAGAGATGTATTGGCCAAGGAGTTTTTAATCAATTTGAATGAATTGGATGATTCGGAAAGACAGTTATTGTTGGATCGATGTTGTCAGGAAAATTTTGAGGATGAAGACGACGAAGCAGTGGCGGGAGCAGCAGGATCCACCAAGAAAGTTCGCGAGTTTCTTTCTTTTGATGATATTTTAAAGTATGCAAAGCGGTTAAATATTAATATTAATCGAAATCGCCTTCAATTGATTTTTGATCATGTTTGTCATCATTTTATAGATGAATCAACTCAAAGTATATTTGAACAAGGATTAAATTTTGAACAATTTAAGTTATTCATTTCTTATTTGAAACAACGGGATGATTTACGAGTTATTTGGGAAGAATTATGTGGAAGAAACAGTAATATGACATTTGATATATTTATGAATTTCATAATTAATATCCAACAAGAACAAATTGAACCTGATTTAATTATGAAACTATTTAATAAATTTAGTCAAGACAAGCAATATATGACAATTGACGGATTTAACAATTATCTATTATCCAAATATTGTCAACCAATAAAAAATATCGAAACTGAATCATATTTCGACCATCCCTTGAATGAATATTACATTTCATCATCTCATAATACCTATCTCATTGGTCGACAAGTTGTTGGTGATTCTTCTGTTGACGGATATATCCGTGCCTTACAACGTGGATGTCGATGTATAGAAATAGATATTTGGGATGGCAATCAATCAAATTCTTCTGATTATTCTGAAGGAGGACTTGAACCAATCTCGGGGGAACCGGTAGTTAATCATGGTCGAACTTTTACGACGTCGATTAAGTTTGATAATGTCATTAAGACAATCAAGAAATTTGCATTTATTGCAACTCCATTCCCTTTGATTTTAAGTTTGGAGATTCATTGTTCAATTAGTAATCAATTAAAAGTGGTTAGTGTGTTGCGGGAAGTGTTGGGCGATAATATGATAACTGCCCCCATTGATGATACTAATATGTTACCATCGCCGGCAAGATTGAAGTATAAGTATTTGATTAAGGTTAAGAAGACTAGTCGGTTTGATAAATTGGTAGAAATGGAGAATGGAAGTTATACGACTTCTACCACTACCACTACAACCACAACCACCACAACAACTTCGTTTAGTGAAGATAATGGAAGTACGTCGTCGCTGATCCCTTTTGTTCGAAAATCAAATAAAGTCACCAAGATATCTAATGAATTAAGTGATTTGGGAGTATATGCACAAGGAATCAAGTTTCGTAATTTTTCATTACCAGAATCCAAAACCTATAACCATGTTTTCTCACTTGCTGAAAAGTCCATTAATAATATGATTAAAGATCCAGATAAACGAGCAGCAATCGACAAACATAATCGAAAATATTTCATGAGGATTTATCCCTCAAAAATCCGATTGAAATCATCCAATTTCATCCCAATTAATTATTGGAAACATGGTGCTCAAATGGTAGCCACAAATTGGCAAACTTTTGACTTGGGTCAACAATTAAATGAAGCATTATTTGAAGCGGTAGATCGACAAGGATATATCCTCAAACCGGAATCACTACGTAAACCATTATTACGAACATCACGTAATAATAAGAAATCGAATAAAACTCAAAAAAGAACTACCACCCGTCCGCAATCTATTCGATTCGAGATTGAAGTAATCAGTGGTCATCAGATTCCAAAAAGTAATGAACATGATGAGAATATAAACCCATTCGTTACTTTCGAAATCATAGGTGCCACAAATATAGAATGGGACGAGGAGACGAGTACTAGTGGGAAATATCGAACTATGGTTGTGAAGGAAAATGGGTTTAATCCGATTTGGAACCATCGATTTGCAGGTCGGATAGAAGTCGAAGATGATTATGATTTGGTTTTTGTTAAGTTTGTCATTATGAGTTGGAATTCGGAGGATGGTAGTGGTAGTGGTGGCGGAAGCGGTGGTAGTGATAGAAGTAGTGGTGGTGATAGTGGTGCAGGAGGCGCAATTGGAGGTGTGCCTGTTGGATTGGTGGTTAATAAGTTGTCATATTTGGGCCAAGGATATAGATATTTACCGGTTTTTGATTTGTTTGGGGAACAATTGGTTTATTCATCGTTGTTTGTTAGGATTAGTTATACTTGTGAATGAATTGGGCGCTGCCATGTGAGTGAGAATCCAAAATTTTTTTTAATTTTTTTTGATAATAAAAATTGAGAGATGAGCTTTTTATTTTTGATTTCTTTCTTTTCTTTTACATAGGTAGGATTATAGGTTTATTAGGTAATTAGGATAATATATTACGGGCTAAAATGGGTAAAATATCAACTAGTGAGCTTAAAGGTAAACAACGTCATAATCCTTTATTGAAAGATATTTCTTCTCAAGGTGGGAATTTAAGAACAACCCCAAGAACTTCGAGTGGTAAATCAAAGCATAGCAAACAACATGATCAACAACAAGAAGAAGGATACTTGGATGCCACTACTTCTAGAAAGATTTTGCAATTAGCTAAAGAACAACAAGATGAGTTGGAAGAGGAGGAGGAACAAGTAGGAGCAGGAGCACAAGCTTTTTCATTCACTAAGAATGATGAAAGTGATGAAGAAGTACAACTGGAAGAGGAAGAAGAGGAAGAATATTCCGAATTTGAAGTTGAAGAAATCTATGACGAGGAAGAAATCGAAGTTGATGAAAAAGATGCTGAATTATTTAATAAATACTTTCAATCTACTAACGGACAAGGTAATGGTGAAGGACAAACCATCAATCTTGCTGATAAAATCATGGCAAAAATTCAAGAAAAGCAAGAACTTACACAACAAACAACCACTAGAGAAGGAATTCCCAAACCAACCGATGCAGTTCTCTTACCTCCAAAAGTCATCATGGCTTATGAAAAAATTGGGAAAATTTTGGCATCATATACTCATGGGAAACTTCCTAAATTATTTAAAATCTTACCCAGTTTAAAAAACTGGCAAGATGTATTATATGTCACTAATCCAGAACAGTGGACTCCTCATGCAACTTACGAAGCTACAAAATTGTTTGTATCCAATTTATCAGCCAATCAAGCTCAAAAATTTGTAGAAACTGTCCTATTGGAAAAATTCCGGACATCAATTGAAGATTCCGAAGATCATTCATTAAATTATCATATTTATAGAGCGTTAAAGAAATCATTATATAAACCGGCTGCATTCTTCAAAGGGTTTTTGTTACCGTTGGTGGATGGATATTGTACTGTACGTGAAGCAACTATTGCTGCTAGTGTATTGTCAAAAGTCTCTGTACCGGTCTTACATTCTTCAGTTGCTTTGACACAATTATTACAACGTGATTTTAGTCCTGCTACTACTGTTTTCATTAGGGTTTTGATTGAGAAGAAGTATGCATTACCATATCAAACTTTAGATGAGTTGGTGTTTTATTTTATGAGATTTAGAAATGCTGAACAAATGATGGATATTGTTGTTGAGGAGGAGGATGTCAAGCAAATGCCACAGTTACCGGTGGTTTGGCATAAGGCGTTTTTGGCATTTGCGCAGAGGTATAAGAATGATATTACTGATGATCAAAGAGATTTCTTATTGGAGACGGTTAGACAGAGATTCCATCATGCTATTGGACCAGAAATTAGGAGGGAATTATTGGCTGGGAAACCAAGATTGACTGAAAGTCAACAAACGGGTGATGGTAGTGGTGATGGATTAATGGTTGATGCGTTTTAGAATGTCTATAAAAGAACTATGTATATATTTAATATATAGAATAGAATAAAAAGTTGATTTATAAAATACAAATATATAAAGTTGGTATTATATCACACATGAGATTCAATTGATGTTCTCTTTCTTGCATCTTCACAAAGAACATCAAAATCAGCGGCTAAGGAATAATAACTCTGTACACCACCAATAATAAGTAACGCAACACAACTACCTATCCATAATCCATGTAAACTTCCCTTCCAAGGAGAATAGAAACTTAAATATACCGATAATGGTAATCCAACAACATAATACGAAAATAAATTAACAATACCTCCAATTTTAGTTTGTCCTTGACCGCGTAAACATCCTGCTGAATTTGCATTCATAGCATCAACAATTTGCATAAGCGCGATTAAATACATGATTCCACCAACTGTTTTAATAACTTCTTCATCATTAGTAAAAGCCATAGCAATTGGACGTTGGAAACAATACAACAACAAAAAGTTAATTGTACTTATCACCAATCCAAACGATAACGAAACACCCACAGTTGTCTTTGCAGCCGAACCTAATCCTGCACCCAAATAATTGGCAATTCTAGTTGACGAAGCAATTCCAATAGCAAATGGGATTTGATAAGTTAAGGAAGCCATAGTAGTTCCAATTGATTGTGCTGCAAGGGCAATAGTACCCAAATATGATGATAATAAGGTCATGATTTCAAATGCTAAAAATTCAGCTTCCAACATAATTAAACCGGGGATGGCTAAATGAGCTAATTTCCCCCAACCCTTAAAGGCTTCTTTGAAATTTAATCCTCCCCAACATACAAGTGGATGTAATCCTGTAGGAGTATCTTCTGGTTTGATATAAAAGATGATGAATACTAAAAGACCAAATATCATTAGCCAATAATTAATGGCGACGGCAATGGGAGCTCCCAAGTATCCGATATGTTTGACCAAGAGCCAGTTCATAAACAAATTTGATGGAGCAGCGAATAATAAGACATACGTTGAGATATGATAAATTCCTTGAGCTTGTAAGAAACGTTTCCCACATTCAAAAAGGATATAGGCTGGGATACCAGCAGATACAATTTGCAAATATACTGCTGAAAGTTTTGCCGTTTCTTTATCGGGTAAAATCAAGGTGATTAGATCATACCCAAAGAATAACCAAATGAATAACATTGGAATCATGACTGTAAAGACTAATGCACAACATTTTTGTAAATATGTACCAACTAAAGTATATTTTTTAGCACCAAATGCTTGCGGGCAAAGTGTATCTAATGCAGTTGCTATACCTTGAATAGTAGCGTATCCAGTTATATTTGCTGTCATTGCACCCATTGAAACTGCTGCAAGTTCAGTTGCACCTAAATGACCAACCATAAACACTGAAACTGTTGATAAAGAATTTTGTAATAAAAAAGTTAGTACTAAAGGTATAGATGATTTGACTAATGATCTAAGTTCGATTAATGGAGTTGTACCTGTGATTTTATGTTTACTTACAGCATCTTCAAAAGCTTCCATAACTTCTTCATCACCTCCAACATAACTAATATGATTAACTTTCAATAATTCACGTTCTTGATCAATTAATTCTTGGGCAACACTCAGTTTTCTACGTAAATTCAATAACTGTCTATTGTTTGGAATGTGTAACAATGGCCGAGTCTCTCCCACTGGTTGGAAATCTTCAACAAGAGCTTCTTCTTCTTCATCATCGTGTTGAATTGGGCTTTGATCATAAAAATCAGATGGGATGAACAAACCTTGTTTTCCAAAATCTGAGCCGTATACCACGGAAGCTCTTCTTTGGTTGTTTGAGTGAGTGAATTGATGTAGATGGTGGTGTCTCTCTGGTAATGACATGGTAGATGTAGATATATATGTATATACTTACAATTATCTTATATTAAAGCTACAATAGTACAGTAGTATGGTAGCGTGATAAGATGTTTGAAAAATTTATTGATGACTCTAAAAAAGAAATTTATAATAAAAGAAAATGAAAAAAAAATTCATATTTATAAGTTTGAAGAAGAATATGAAGAACAAGAAGTTTGTTCATTAATTAAGGGATACAAATACATATTAGAGGAATAATAATTAAGAATAAAGAACAGTTGAAAAGATTTAACCGATGAGAATAAAATGACAATAAAACAACAATAAACCAACCCATTGTACATAAAAAAAACATTCAATTACAATAATAAAAAAGAAACCTCGGTTAGTACGTAATTCCCATATTCATTAATAAAACGACAATAATAACTTATTTATACACTTTCTACTCTATACAATAGAATTCTTATATATATATATATACTCTCTCTCTTTATGCTATCCTACATACATTTTCCTTCTTGTTCCTTCTCTCATGAATCTCATTAAACTTATTCTTACAAAGTGAACCAGCTAGATAACCAGTCTCACAATTGTTGTTGCTGTTGTTGCTGTTGCTGTTGCTGTTGCTGCTGCTGCTGCTCACTTATATTCGACAAAAGTTGAGACAAACATCTCTTTGTAGCCAAATCATCTTGTAATATCATGGCAAATGTCCCATCACGTAATGGTTCAGGTAAAATATTAGCTAATGCCTTTCTAGCTTCTAAATTATCTGATAATCTCATATAACATCTAACCACATGTTTTAATAACCTGCCTGAACTATTCGATGGCTGTTGTTGTTGTTGTTGCTGTGGTGGTGTTTGCTGTTGTTGAGGATTTTGTGCTGCTGATATACTCAATTGATCAATCATTTTCGATAATACAGAAGCAACAGTATGGAATCTTTCAAAGGTGGTACATACATAAGATAACCCTTGATCATCCAATAAGATCTTCTGTAAGATGAAAATCGCCACTGTTTTTGATAATTCAGAAGAAATCTCCATAATATTTAAACATAATGGAACAATTTCAGTAGTTAACAAAAAATTTATAACTTCAGGTGTATCATTCTTCACCAATGCTCCAATTACTCCCAAACTAGTCAATCTCAAATATTCAAAAGATCTTTGTCTAGCATTTGTAGATAAAAATGGATACAAATACAAAGGTAAATTAGCATTTAAAAATAATCCTCTAGTTTGACTATTTGATGCAACACATTGTAACAATGCCAAAGCGTTACACACTCGATTAGAAGCAGATGCACTCAAATTAGGTGGATTTAAACATGGATAAACTGAAATTATTTCTTCTAATAATACTGTCATTACTCCAAATGAATTCCATAAAACTAGCGCCAAATCATCATATTGTTCACGTTTTTTGCCAAGTTCGAGAAGTGCTCGTTCTCGATTGGTTCCGGTAACTAATTCAGAGATCCATTGGTAGATTTGTTCGTCGTTGAGAGCACGGTTGGTTGAAGGGCCACCGACGGTGGGAACTCCAGCAGCAGCACCACCACCGACACCAAGCATACCTGGTGGTGCTGGCTGTTGTTGTTGTTGTTGTTGACCAGATAATATAGTATGATCATTTCTTGGTGTACCTCCTGGTGGTGGTGCTCCTCCTAAATTCTGCATTGGAGCTGTTCCTGTGGCGTACATATCACTTATCTAGCTATGTATGTCTAAATCCTATATTTAACACTGTGTATATAACAACAACGGCTTTCAATAACTGAATTCCAAACGGCAAAAAAATGAAAAACTAAAAAAAAAAATTGAGGAAAAAAACCAAATAAGCTTATATGCAGAACATATTTTAACTTACTATATGGTTATACCAATTATATATATATATAATACATAATACTACTACTACTGCTATTACTACTACTACTACTCAGTTCACTCCCCATCCAACTCATCATACTTATCAATTCTATCTTCTGCCTTATCTTCATCTTCAATCTTAACTCCACCACTTACAGAAAACTGACCACCAGCACCAATCAATTGAATATCAACATATTTAGTAGCAGTATTAACAATTCTAGTAGGTTTGGCTACATCTTCATCCAAGGGACCTAATCCTGGAGCATATGTATCTGCAAAACCCCAAGCATAAACAAATCCATCTTCAGTTACTGCAAATGAATGATGAGATCCTGCACCTATTGTTTTCATCTTGATTGGTCTACTGGCAAATTCAAGTTTTGTAGGTACTGGAACTGAACGAGGATTGCCATGGGCGTCTTTAAATGTAGAATCTGGGAGTTTTTCCTTAGGAATCCCAACTTCTTTCATATCATATCTTCCAAAAGCATACACATCCCCCTTGGAAGTTAATGCAAGAGTGTGATGTTCACCGGCAGCGATTTGAGATATTCCTAAATTACACAATTCTGGAACAATTGTTGGTTTTGTAATTACCGATCCATCTTCCAATTGTCCATTTTCATCAGTTAAACCACATTGTCCAAATTGATTTAATCCCCAACAATAAACCTGATCATTATGATCAATTGCAAAACTGTGAAAATCACCACTGGCAATATATTTAATATCATAAAGTCCAAATTGTTGTGGTTCTAATGTTCGATAACGATGTCTTTCTAAAATACGTCTACCTAATTGAAATTGTTGTCCATTTCCCCAAGCATATACAATCCCCTTTGAGTCAAGAGCTAATAAATGATCTTTACCACTTGCTAATTGAACAATATTTTTCAATTCGTTAATCTTAAGTGGTGTACGTTGTAATTTAATCTCTAATCGTAAAAAACCCAATAATCCTTCATTACAACGAAAGCATCCCCAAGCGTATACTTCACCATCATCAAATAATACAGCACTTAAATTATCAGTAGCTGCCAACGCAACGACTTTTTTATCTTGAGGTAAACCTTCAACTAGTCCAGGAGTACTTTCCGCTTCATTCAAATCACCATCCTCATCCTCATCATCCGAGTCTGCACCATCCATATCTCTCAATACTTCTTTGGCACCAGAAGTATCACGACCTAATACACCACTATCATTCCCACCCCAAGACCAAACTTTCCCCTTCGAATCAAGTGCAAGAACATGCATCCCACCAACTGCAAAATCAACAATCTTAGCACCATCCATTTTTTCTTCAGTCAAATATGGATTCAATCTCGGTCTTTTGACTTCCTTGGTTTTAGACAGTGGACCTAAGCCCAATTCACACATTGAACCTGTGCCCCAGACGAATATGTCCAATGGTTGGGTTTTCGCAACGGGTGGGAAAGGATTAAGATTTGGGAGTTTGGAGTAGGAGTGGAGGATAAGGGAGGAGATGGAGACGTGTTTGGTTCGTTTGGAGGAGGGTGTGACTGGTGGACTGGCGGTGTTGGTTTTTCTTTTTAATGCTACCATTGTCAAAAAATTTAGTTGTTGTTTGGTTGGTTATGTGTATGATAAAGGGTAGTGTTGTTTTTGGTGTTTAATAATTGGGTATTATGAAAAATTAATTGGGGTGCCTCATCACCCCCAATTGATTGCCCAACGATTGTAAACAATTAAAAAATTACCCTGACATTCTTATCACGTGATATATTTATACATATTGGTTTAGATGTAAGCTTAAAGTTGCAACTATACAATTAAAAGGAGTTATATCTATAAAGAAGAAAGCAAGGATACACCGGAATAAAGCAAATTGATAATTGTGTGTGGGTATGATTAATTCAATATATCAATTCAAAACCATCACTATGTAATGGGGGACTATTCATCATCTAAAATAATTGAACCAGTTCCACTTTACCAGTAAAAAAACACCACACCTCTATCAATCTCTCTCTCCACCTCATCTTCTTTTACTCACTCTTAACCTTCACCACCAACGCTTTGATCCTCTTCATCGAATCCATCAAAATCCAACCGGGAATAATCAAATATGGACAATATATCACCGCCAATTTCCCAATCTCAAAATTCGTTAATCCATACCTGGGACCATCAAGAATTAACCAACCGATACATACAAAAGTCGTAAAAGCAGCGTTGAATCCATATATCAAACTCCATAAAAAATAATCAATATCAAGTGAACGTTTGATTAATTTGTATATACACAAAAAGAATAATGGGAGTTGGAAAATGATTTCTATAAGTCCGAATAGTTTAAACCATGTTGGTGATTGGATTAGGAGGATATCATTGTTAGTTGAAATATGAAATTGGAGTAAGGTTGTTGTGAGTGATAAGTGATATTTCTGGGGGATGATGATGGTGGAGTCAAGGAGGATTGTGATTGGGATGTGGAGGATGTAGTAGGTTAGGAAGATTTTGTCTTGGAAGGGCATACTATTTTTGGAGAACAACTTTTTGTTTTTGAATATGTTGAGAAATGATACACTGTATGTTTGACGGGGGTTATTAATGGATTAAATAAATGGATGGATCTTCTTACACATTTTTGTTTTTAACATTTGGTAGCATCAGCCTTCGGAGTGGGCTATTTTAAATCTTTCTAATTTCATATTCAATTGCTTAAATGTGACACTTATGTTACATCCTTAATTTTATGATCTTATTCTTTAATCAGATGGTAATTTTAAACATAATTCTTCATTATGTAGGAAATAATTGATTCCGAAAATGATAGAATTTTGGCTAGAATTGGTATTACAATTTGGAGAATAATATTGTCAAACTAAGCTTTAACTACTAACATAAAATCAAACAAAAAGCACGAAATTAATACTTCTATTAAGCAGAACACTTTAAGAAGATTCTACTTCAGATTATTTCTCACAGTTTTTGTTACACCTTCCTTTAGTTTGCATCCTAATCGAGTTGCGCTCCAACTTTTCAATCAAAAGAAAAGATAAACTTGAAGATAGTGACTCATACAATTTAACAATTCACAGAGGTTAGCAAATGCCATTGCTATATGGTATTGTTTTCAATATCGAAATCCTATCACAATCAATTTTTTGCAACTACAAAAAAGTAAGATCGTAAACGTCAGTCATTTATATTTTCTATCTAATTAATTAAAAAAATATTATCATTAAATTCTTGTTCTACAAATAAGCATTATTTACGTAGTTGATTAATCCTTTTTGGAAAAGCCGTACTTGATAGTAGTACCGTAGACTTCACCCTTCTTTAAGATAACTTGGTTAGCCCATTCCTTGTGGTTAATAGCATTAACAAATCTACTTGGTTCCAAACAGAAACCAGCTCTCTTACCGAAACCTTTGGTGTTAACACCATCACCAGTGTAGAATTGGAAAGCTGGCTCGGTAGAAGAAACAGTCATCTTAGTGGTGGTCTTTGGGTGGACACATTCAAGGTGAGTCTTTAATGGTAAAGATCTGGTGTCAATTCCACAACCGGCTTTGTCACCAATGAAACAGTAATCAAAGAAGGCATCATCATCTAAAACAATTGGTTCATTTGGAGTAACCTTTTCATTCTTGATAAAGTTACCAGTTGGAAGTAAGGAAGTTGGATCAACTTCCATCATGATATCAGAAGCTAACTTAACTTCGGTACCGTTGGTGTTGGCATCACCAGTAAGGTTGAAGTAAGTGTGGTTAGTCATGTTGACAATAGTAGCCTCACCAGATAATAATTCAGCTTCGTATTGGAATACGAGGGAAGAATCATCAATGATGTACTTGACAATAGTTTGTAATTCACCTGGGAAACCATCGTTACCATCTTGGTCAACAATTAAGAATTCAACAGTGAAAGCGTCATTTTGGAATTTAACAACTGGACCAAGTAAGTTATTCTTGTCAAAACCGTTGAAACCAGCGTGTAAGTTATTTGGACCTTCGTTGGTGGTTAATTGGTATTCCTTACCGTTTAATTCAAATTTACCAGCAGCAATTCTGTTGGCGAAACGACCAACAGTGGTACCGAAGTATGGGTTGGTAGCTAACTTGAAGTCATCACCGTTGTCGTAAGCACAGACTAAGTGTTCGCCATTGAAAGAGATATCTTGGATTAAGGCACCTCTGTTAGCTAAAGAGACAGTCAAGTTACCGTTGGTGAAAGTGTGTAATCTGTTGGCTAAGTTTCCATCACTTTCGAAAGCTTGCCAGGAATAGTTGGCAATCTTGTAACCAGTTGGGTTTTCCGTAGTCCATTTCCATAAATCTTTAACAGCATCGTTAATGGAGAGTTCTGCCTTCCAGCCCAATTCTTCGCTGACTTTAGCAGCAGCAGCAGCATCGACGGATTCACCATCCTTAGCATCAACAGATAATTCCTTACCAACAACTTGAGTGAAAGCATTTAAGACATCGGAAACAGAAGTAGTCTTACCAGAACTTAAAGTGAATTCATATAATCCTTGTTCAGACCTCTTTAAGTATTCTAAAGCAGCAACATGACCCTTAGCAACGTCAACAACGTGAACGTAGTTTCTTGGAGCAACTTCTTCGAAAGATGATTCTTTACCAGCAGCAACGTTAGCTAAGTGAGATAATAAGTTGGTTGGGGTTGATGTTTCTTCACCTAATAAACCAGTTGGGTGGGCACCAACAGCGTTGTAACGTAAGACAGCAACCTTAACTTCTGGTTCAACTTTGATAACTTCGGCAGTGCTGAAGACAATAACAGCACCGTTAGCCTTAGCAAGATCTAATAAGCTGGAACCAACAGCAAAATCAACAACACCAGAGATATTGTATTGTTCGAAAATCTTGGCTAAATCAGCAGTATTCTTGAGATCAACATTGACAAAAGGAATTGATTGCTTAGCAATGAATTCAGCTCTGGCAACAGCTTCGTAGCTAGCAGTGGTTAAGTCATCAGCAATGACGACTTTGTAGCCCTTGTTGATGAGTTCAACAACAGTGTTGGATCCGATGTAGCCTGCTCCACCGGTAACTAAAATATATTGTTCAGACATGATTCTTGTTGATTGTGTAAGTGGTTTTGGTTAGTAAAAGAAAAAAACAAATCCAGATGAAAAAGCAAAGGTTTATATAACTATAAGAAAATACAGTTCAATGAAGTTGGAAAATTGTGATGAATTGGAAATCAGTTCTATGAGAAGGAGGTCTAACCGATACACTAAAAAAATCTAAGGGGAAGGTGGTTCCAAATTTAGGGCGCATTAAAAAAAACGTTGCGCCAAAAAACAAACTTAAAAACTGGGGATAAATTATTGTAGTTGTTTGTAGGACAGGAAAAGTCCGGAGAGCCCCCCTATATCAACAATAGACGGGTTTGTTATCGATACTCCGGCTTATTTGTTACCGACAATCGGTTTATGGATACTTGGTGCAAACAATTTGCGGAGAATAAAAGAGTCTGGTTATTCATTTAAATTTACTAGTAGCGTGCACAAAGAAAATCACACCAGTGCTGTCATGGAATTAGTAGCTGATGCCTAATAAGCTGGAAAGTGCAAACTGATATTAATTCAATTGACTTGTTGAGCCCATTTTTTGCAAGAATTCAATGGTGTAAATTAACCTTTTTCGCAGCCAAACATTTTAAGGTTTTAATTCTTGAAACATTCTAAAACCTTAATTTCGCTTACTTGCGGGTGTTTAAGATTAAACTGACATATATATCCATACCAAAATGAATCCGTAAGTCAGCAAAAGACAAGACAACTGATTTTATTTTTGGAGAATAACTTTTCTTCTTTACAACAAATGTTACGGAATTAACTTCCAGAGAGAATAAATTCGTAGCGGTTGGACCACCCAATGGCATTTCACAGAAGCATAATTTTATTTTTCTTTAGAATTCTTTTTTTTGTTTCATTGATATCCGTTCTAATTATTCGCAGAAAGAAATAACACAAAACTTACTTCGACGTTTTAATTAAAGTGGGGAGGGGGGAATCATCTGGGGTCCAAAATCTCTCGCACAAGCTGAATCATTGATATCCCAGTTTTATAGGATAGAGAACTAAAACATGAACTGGAAGTAATTATCCAGAGTGCATGAAGGAGTTCATCATTGTTGAAATCTATATATGCTTAATATTGCCCCAACCCGTCAATTCTTGTGGTTGTTGAGACAAAAATTACTTGCTGGCGAGGACACGCACTTTGTATTTTTGTTGGTTACTGTAACTTCCCATTATATGTCGTTTGCTCAAATAGGTCCTAAAACATAGAAAACCTTCCCAACATACATAATATACAATTAACACTTTACTATAATTTCAATGGTTTCTTTTTATTGGAGCTTTCTTTCAATGGTCGATAAGAAACTTTTGAATCGAGGATATATTTGTACCCTTACAGGGTTGATAAAAAAAGGCAAAAAATCAATCGTTGCAGCAATGATTGTAGTACATAGGAGCCAACTATCTAGAAAAAATGATTTATAGTTATTATTACTTGATGGACTTTTTCGAGAAATGGGGTGGGTGTCAAAGCCTAGCTCATTCTAGAAAAATCACCTAGGAATAGATTGACCAGGACCGAGGCTTTGTTATAATTCTAAAGACTTTGTAGGCTTAACCAATTCCTTGTTGGGTTCAAATATCATGAAACTGAATTCTTTTCTAGTTGACGGGTGGACTTCCAAATAAAATTAATACATGAAATGTTCCAAGAGAACAACTTTCTGAGAAAGCCAAGTTTACTAGTTCTTATTAGAAAACTTCAACTAAGTTCGTTGTGATTTAGTTGTACAATTGCTTTTTCAAATCCTAAATGACGTCTATCTTAGAACCGCAACAAAGCTTTAAAATAATTTGTTAAGATTGGCAAAAAGTCTCGAGCTTCGTTGAGTGAATCATACTTGAAGAGAATTTTTCAGTTAAAGATATTAGCTTAACAACTCGTTGTATTTGAGACTGCCTGAGGATGGGATTGCCTGCAACCCTCCTGACCAGAAGAAATTGCAGTTTTCAAGGGAGTTCAGAGGTTGGATATTGCGTGATTGAGTCTAATTGGGATTGAAAGCTTTTTCTTCGTATTTCGGAACGATTTTCAACTCCGTTCGATACGAGAGTATCTCACTGTAGTTCTTTATTCAAGTAGATTTTTCAATCAGACCAAAGCATTAAAGTTTAGATTCCAACACGTAATACGGTGGAAGTGCCCTCAATTTGTGCACCAAGTGGTTACTTAACAATGAACAAACCACTCTGGAGTATTGCTCCATTGTGGAAGAAGGAGAAACATACAAATATAAATTTCTATAGGTTTATCATTGGGTAGAGTGTGCAGTTTTTTGCATGAAGAATTTCATTAATCAACATTTACCAGGGATCACTGCAGACAATTGTAAAGAAATTTGTAACTTAATGAAAGGCTTATATTTAGATGAAGCATTATTGATTTGTCTAGTGGTGGTGAGCCCCAAGGGTTGGACTTCAAAAATGCTGTTGCCTTTCAGGTTGTTTCTCTCCAAAAGTTCATCTTCGTGGTTGAAACATCCAACATGCATACATTCTTCTACTATATATGAAATTCATGAATTTTTCACTACTAAGTTAATGTAGAATAGCAATTCAAATAGATCGGATGTTTGCTCCGAAGCTTTTCTCATTAGCTGCAAGAGCATTTATAACACTCATTTATATATTCCTTGTATCAAATAATTGTGCTAACATGATCGCAGCATACAAAGACATATTTAGAGGTTGTTCAGACTTCTTAGCAGTTGACACGCAGTCAAATCCTTAAACACCCAAAATCATTATATCAGCACTTACAATTGGTATAACATAATAAGCCAAGGAATGTGGCCTCTCTAATTCAAGAAGAGTTCCATTCCTGGTTATTTGTCTTTCCTCCAAAATTTGTGACCACCATCATGCCATTGTACCTTTTGGGAACAACATTAACGTAGCCGAAGGGATCTCTACATATGATGCATTGAAATTTAAACATCCTAGAGTTTGGCGTGAATTAAAAAAATTCTGACAAAAACACCAGTTGGGTTAGGCCGCAATTTCCCGAACTCGCAGAAAAAGGCTCATTACCTAAACAGGATAAGACCAGAATGAACTAATATCTAGAGAGATAGTAGATAATGTGTATCTAGATGGAATGTTGCAACAAAACATATAATGTGTGCAAGCTTTTACGAAATAAAGCTATCGTGTGTGAAAATTGTTACGGAAGATTCTCCTTACCAGATCAAGAAAAATATGAAAGATGGACAGTAATTATACCTAAGACGAGACAAGTGTTCGATACGGGGAAATTTGCGTGATACCCCTAACCTGAAATAAAAATACACGGCGCGATTAAGGTCTTCAGGAAATGATAATGGTAGTGGTGATGGTAGCTGCGGAAAAATGGGTGTTAAATCGCGTCGTCATGGGTCATACTGTAATTTACTGGGCATCACCCCAAATTAATTGAAAAAAAGAAATGTGCCAATTTTTAAAAATTTATGGCCAGATGTATTTTTTTCTTCCCAGCTTAAAAGCCTTGTTGAAACAATGGACTCTTCTTCATTTTAATTTTTTTCTGTGCAAAAGAACATTCTAATTTGAAATATCTTGAGTCACTTGTGCTCAGGAGTTAACCACAATGATGTCGTGTGTATTCCTGAAATACCCGGATCATAGAGAAAACACATCATCAAATCGTCACCACCACTGGTGTCTTTGATAAACGTCATTATGGAAATATTGATTAGTTATGATAAATGAACTTCATAGATGATGCCAGATGGTACCTTTTACTCCTTTGACAACTTTTCGTAGTGTAAGTCACTCTATTACATGGGATGTGTCATGGGAGAAGAGTAATAACCCTTCGTGCTAATGAAGGCAGATTGAAAATCTGTTTTTTTTTTTGCCTATACAATCATATAGAATACATAAAAATTCTGATAAAGCATATCGGAAAAATTAGGAACAATAAAGTCACTTCTTTTCTTTCAAGAAATTTGCAAACCAATTTTTAAGACATGAGCTGATTTTTTTCTTTCGGACTCATGCCAAACATAAATTATTTTTTTTCTTAGCTATTTCCGAAAAAATAATTGCTTCTTGGACCAAAATATTTGTCTCACTGGCACATAATATCCTTCAAGTGACTTCTGCTTATTAGCATACTCCTAACCCCTCTATGTTCATCGAAAAAACAAACCTACCAGTTTCTCAGGGGTCAATTCTTAATTGATCATTAGTTCTTTTGGCAATTGCCTCATTCCAGAAAGCAGACTTTCAAGTTATTAACTGGAACGAATGATGACAACGATTACATCAGTAATCCAATGCGACCTAAAAAAGAAAATATTTTTTCGTTTATTATTTTTGAAATAAATTATAATAAGAAAAAAATATAAAAAAAAAAAAATAAAAAAGTAAAAAAAAAGTTAAAAAATATATATAAATAAACGCACTGTTAGAAAGAAGTCGAATATAAATATAAAGTAACCAGGAATGCCTCAAAAAGCGGAACTTTAAAGAATTCTTATATTTATTATCAACTACTTTATAAATTAACAAACAACACTAGAACACAATGACGCTAGATATCTTACCATTGCTCGATATGCATCTGGAAATTACAAAGCCATATATAACCGAAGGTCAAAACCAGAAACAACAACAAGTAGTCCAAAGAAGACCAAATCCAAATATGGTTTTGGATGGTTACATGCTTAACAATGAACTTAGATTTGTTAAGAAGATTGGTGCTGGAACATATGGCTTGATCTATTTAGTAGAAAATGTTCGCACTGGTAGAACATACGCTGCAAAGATGTTATTAAAGCAACCACCTTTTAAACAAGGAGATCCAAAGGATTCCTCAGCAAATAAGAAAATAATCCAAAAGTCCTTTTATTCATACTTTTTGTATAATCCATGTCCAAAACCAACTCCAATCAGCTTGGACTATATTCAACAACAAGGTCATCAATGCCAATTCTTAACCGAAATAGCACTTCACTTGAAAGTACACCATCATCCAAATGTCTTAACCATTCATCAAGTCTTTGATTTGGAAAACTTTGCCGTAGTTATATTACTAGATTACTTTGAACAAGGCGATTTATTTGGTAATATTATCGACAAACAAATCTTTCAAAATCATCCTTACGATAAGCAATTATTAATGAAAAACGCTATGTTACAATTAATTGATGCAATTGAATACTGCCATCAAAATAGTGTTTACCATTGCGATTTAAAACCAGAAAATATCATGCTTCGTTATAACCCAAACTACAAGAGAGGTCCAAATTCTACAATCATTGATTATAATGAACTTCATCTTGTATTAATTGATTTTGGTTTGGCAATGTCTTCTGATTTGATCTGCTGTAATGCTTGCCGTGGCTCATCATTCTATATGGCTCCAGAAAGAACTACAAACTTCAACACACATAAAATTGTCAGAAACTTGGTTGATATGTCACAATATCATTCAGTTCCAATCAATAATACCACTGTTAATGCATCTAACTGCAAATATTTACCAACATTAGCAGGTGATATTTGGTCATTAGGAGTTCTATTTATCAATATTACTTGCGCAAGAAATCCTTGGCCTATTGCTTCCTTCAACGACAGTCATAACGACGTCTTTACTAGTTACATGTTGAACAACAATAAAGATATATTATCAACAATTTTACCAATTTCAAAGGGTTTCAATCGTTTGTTGGATAGAATCTTCAAATTAAATCCAAATGATAGAATTTCATTGCCAAGTTTATACCGAGAACTCATCAGATGTGATTTCTTCCACGATACCGAAGAAACACATTCTCATCAACTTCGTCGTCATAGTCATCATCACGGTCATCGTCATCATCACACTGTTACTATTGATGAACATTTCAAACAATCGCACAAAACAAATCCACAGTTATTTACTCCACCAGAAACTACCGGATATAACTCATACGCAAGTGAAAATGAAGAATCCGATGAACAATATTACGGAGAGTGCGCTCAACAAGATCCTCACAAGTATTACTATGAAGAGGTCAAACCTACCGATTCGCCTACATTGCACACGCATTTGCCAAAGTTCAATTTGGAAACTCCGAATAGCAGCATACTATACTTAGAATAAAAGAAACATGATTTTAATTACTGGGATTTTTACGATTGGGACAGATTTTTTTGGGTATTTTTATAATAGAATAAATAGATTTATAGGTTAAATTAAGAGGTTATTATTGTTGGGAATTTCATATTACACTAGTGATGTAGCTTCTGTAGTTTATGATGGTCGTATTGTTGAGACATTCGGTCCAAGTGAATGGCTCCTTGAAACGAAGGATGTTTGATGCAGACGTCCGAAATGCAAGGAGTTAGCTTGGACAGGCGGCTTTTTACTTCCGGTTTTGTACGAAATTTCTTGCATTATTTTTTTTCACTTGTCTTGATTTAAATATGATCTGATTATCGTGCAATTTAGTTTTCTATTGTTTGCGTGCATATCAACTGTCACTGCCCCATGTTCATGGTCGTATGAGCAAGGAGTCCAAAATTTAATCAAAATCAGTTGATGATTGTACCTCCATTTACAGCCAAGAGGAAAGGATAGCGGTTTTCCCCGAAGCAGAATCAAATAAGCACAAAATTACGAACAGTGCTTCGGTTACGTGTGACTGGAATTTTTTTCTAGTATTTGCCTTTTCAATCATGTTTATTTGTATAGAATTTGGGGTAATTTATTTACCCACTCTTGCATTTTAAATGCAATGAAATCTTTACATATTATCAGGACAGTGGAATGTACTTAGGAGATCATTCTCAATATAGAATTTTATCATTCAAGGCAAAAATAACTAAGAAGTCTTGAGAGAAGAAAGATCTGTACGCCTTTAACTATTTATTGCATTTCCGATTCCAGGTAATGACAGATTTGGAACATCTTTGGCCGATCACCAGTGTCTGGAATTCAACTTTTCTGCTTGCTGCCATCCCTCATTTCGTTTATTCTCGGATGAAGTATTTCATTTAATTAAAGGGATATGAAAGAAATTATAAGGCTTTTGAAACCAGATTCCGTTGATGCAAGTGTCTTCGATCATTAGCCCAACAAACACGTCATGCTTTGATATTCGATTAACAATCGCAAAAAGAAACAAAGATGACGTTTACGAACAATAGAAATTTTGCAACACATTTCCGAACCTCAAAAAATATTCTGAAAAATGCGAAAAATATTAGACATCAGCAAGAAAGGCGCAGAAAATAAAATTGAAAACCGTGACCAACAAGGCTTATGAGATCTGAGGATGACATAAAGCATAATGAATGCCAGATTGGACCCAGAAGGTTACGGTTTTACTCAATTTTGTGTTTTCTGTGGAGATAACAATCATTACAATCAGGATCAGCAGTTCTCAGAATGAGACATATTGCAATAGTTAACTTAACCCATATTTAGTATTCCCATGCACAGAGTCTCATGAGATAACGAAAGTGAGATTGTTAACATAAATTCAAGTGAAAAGCACACAGTTCTTGTAAGACCTCCCTGTCAAAGACCGATTCAAAATGGCTTCTTCTTAAATCGTTAGAACCCTTCAATATATCAAATTGTCCTGGTTATTGCCTCGAAATATTGACATCACAGAGCATTATCACTATAAACCCATTAATTATGGTTTATTATCTAACTTCTTTCTAGTATCTGCATTACATAAGAGACAACCAGAATCGGTCGTGTTGCTTGTGTGGAAGCGGGTAATAGGTTGGCGTCACTTTCATAAGCCGGTATCTAAGTTGTTCTACATGGTGTAAACTACAATATTTGTTAATCTTTAACGAGCCACAATGGTGTACTTTACTACCGTTCACTTAAGTGCTAGTGAATGAACTCAAAGAAATGCGAAGAATGGTAATCAGTTATGTTCGTAGATATGAAGATTTCAACGAAGCTGTTGAAGAATGGAAGGAATCTATTTCTTCATTAATCGCAAAGTACAAATATTGCAGACTAATCCAGAAACTGATAAACTATTGAATTGACGCCGTTGAACTTGCAAGGATTCTTTGTTAGTTTTGTATCCCTAATTATCAATTAATCTCTTAGGTTCTCATATTTCTACGAAACTAGGCTGAAATAGGGCACCCCAAAAGTACACATTGAGCAGTGTGATAAATATCAGAGTCGGAATAAATTCAGAATATCTTATCTATATTTATCACAGTTGTGACAACTTCGTCGGTCTTGGCATCAAAGGAGCTTAATTTCTTGATCGCGTGCTAGATATTTTTCAATCTGAAATTAATGGATAAATTTGCCCAAAAGAAGATGTTTCTTATCAAGATGCTTTCTATAGACCATAAGAGTTACTATCTGATCAATTGCCTCTTGACAGTAAGTTAACCCGAATTGAATTCATTGCATTCTTGAATCTATCGAGCATAATGATGATCTTATAGTCAGTTCTTAAAACGAAAATGGTTAATCCAAGTTACTTACCTCTCTATTAATACCAACTATACAATGGACAGCCAGATGATGTGCGTAATATCTTGGCAATCTTATAGTTGAGCCTAGAACTCGTCTTTATTTGGTTGCAAATGTTCTGTACTTGTTTTCAGCATTATTCCTGCATATTGAACAATTTCGTAGACTTGGAAAAAAAATGTGATGCGATGAGAGTCACATAAAACAACCAATGTTCATGGAAGAATATGTCAGCCGCTAAGAGAATAAAATTAGATAATATGGTTAAGATTTGTACTCATTCTGGGTCATTCCACGCTGATGAATCACTTGCTGTTTACTTATTGAAATTATTGCCTAAGTTTAGTCAAGCCGAATTGGTTCGTTCCAGAAATCCAGCTGATTGGGAAGCTAGTGATATTGTAGTCGATGTCAGTGGTAAATACGATGGTGTTAAGTTCTTCGATCATCACCAACGTGAATTTAATACAACTTTCAATGGAAATTATAAAACCAAGTTATCTTCTGCCGGATTGGTCTATAAGCACTTTGGTAGAGATATCATCAAAGAAGTTTTGAAATTAACCGATGAAAGCGATGTTGAATTCTTATATGATAAAATGTATAAGGAATTCATTGAGGCACTTGATGCTAATGACAATGGAATTAGTAACTATCCTAAAGAGATTGCTCCAAAATTTTCAGACAAGAACATTACATTACCTGCATTGGTCTCACGTTTGAACCCTGATTGGAATGAAAGTTGTACCGATGCCGATTATGATCGTCAATTCTTAAAGAGTGCCGAATTAATGGGTTCTGCGTTTTTAACTCTTTTGGAAGGATACGGTAAAAGTTGGTTACCAGCAAAATCCATTGTTCAAGAAGCATTTGATAAACGTTTTGATGTCGATGCATCGGGAGAAATTTTAGTCTTGAGTCAATTCTGTCCTTGGAAGGAACATTTGTATAGTATCGAAAAGGAAAACAACGCCGAAGGTGTCACCAAGTTTGTATTATTTAAAGACTCTACAGACAAATGGAGAGTTTCTACCGTGTCTGTTACTTCCCATTCTTTCGAATTTAGATTGGGCCTTCCAGAAGAATTAAGAGGATTAAGAGACGAAGAATTGAGTGAAAAAAGTGGTGTCGAAGGATGTATTTTCATTCATGCTGCTGGTTTTATCGGTGGTGCCAACACTGAAGAAGCTGTCTTGCAATTAGCTAAACTTGCGTTAAAAAAGTAATGTTGTTTTGGGGCGACAGGTAGTGCAATTAAAAATTCAAAGAATAAATGGATGTTCGATGTATAGAGTTCCTCGCCCAGTTGACTTCACTCAGAGAGTGATTAGACAATATATTATGTTCGAGTAGGATAAACAAGATCCCGCTCGTCTACCAGTAGATAAGAAATAGTGCAATAGTTTGCAAACCCACTGATTTAGTGTTTTTTCTTGTAAATTAGTTCTGGAACCACGAGTGTTTAAATAATTTCCGAGGAATTTTTATTCCCCTTTTGTTCCTGCAGGAGGAATTCATTTCCTAATTGAGAAGAACGGAATTTGTAAGAAATTGTGCAATGGCTGTGCGAAAAACCTTCGGTACATTGGACGCAGCGGAGTGTCTAGAACCTTTATTCGGTGTATATGAATGTAATCTTGGGAATCAAAGACAAACATAATGAATTGATAACCACTCTTTGGTCTCAGAGATTTAGTTTACATGCAAGTTGTGGCAATTAAATGAGGTGAGGTGAACATATAGCTGAGTTTATAAGTCGTTTATTAACTTTAGTTCAATTGCTTCCATGTACACAAGTCGAGGCAACGAGACAATCTAGTCCCTACACCTGATACATTCTCCCAAAGTAGAACATGAATCCGAAACAATACCTATCAAAGGTTAGCATAAATCTTCTGAATTGCGTTAAAACGCGCCACAAAACTAGCACCAGATCTGATACACAAAAATGATTTTAATAAGATTATTTGCAACAACATTTAGAGGCTTGTGATGGAACTATTTTTTTTGTTTAGTATTGTGTTAACTCACAAGTAAGAAACGCAATCTTCAAAAGGCCAGGAAAACCATAACCCCCCAAAAAATTGCCGTGAGTTGATAATCATATTTTATATAAATCACTTAGATGACTGTGCATGCTAACCGAAATCTTAACGAAAAGTGTCCAGCTAGCTTTGAAAATCAATCATGATCAGTTTTGAAGGAAGCTTATCAAATAAGCAAACTTTGCTCTTTTGAAAGAAACAATAATGTTTGGGGAAATCCCCTCAGACAAGAACAAAGAATTTTTCACTCCCAGGGGTTTCATCATTCTCTGCACCTATGCATGAAGTAAATATTTGTAATATTCCGAACAGTCCACCTCCAATCCTTTTGGAAACCTTGTCTTGGATATTTTCATCATTTCGTCAATTGGAGCCATGAAAACTCTTTTATTGATTTAGCTATCAGAAATTCCGTTAGTTTTTCCAGATTTGGCAATAATTGCGCTTTTCCAGCTTGGGTTGGTGTTGCATATAACCATCATTAAAAAATAAAATTTGCGCACTTCAGTATAATTTTTTCAATGACTTTTTACATTCAATCATGAATATAATAGAATTGTTATATGCCTATATATACTTTGTCATATTTCCTTTCTTTGAATCGACATATATAGCAAGTTTTATGACACTCTTTTTCATACTATTCATTTAGCTATATATTGATAATCAATATGTCAAGTGCAAGCATACTTCATATTGACCCAACGAGAAGGGTAGGTTTGGAGGTACGACACTTGTCGATTTCTATAAGAACACAAGTCCCTGTTCCCAACTCAACTGAAAGCGAAGTGGAGTCTACTTATTTTGAACCAAACAAGATATTGAATGATATTAGTTTTGATCTTGAGAGTGGCCAACTCATGGCCATTATGGGAGGTTCTGGTAGTGGGAAAACAACGCTATTAAACACATTATCGCAACGCACGAACATCACCAATAAAAAGCTACAGTTTTCTGGGTCAATAAAGTTCATTAATGGGGAAAATAAATCTATTTCTCATTCATATTTATTACAAACGGATAATTTTTTGCCTGGATTAACCGTATTAGAAACATTACAAACGCAGGCTGATCTACGATTACCATCAACAATAACTCATAATGAAAAGAAGGACTTGATTGAATTCATATTGGATGTGTTGGAATTATCGCATATTAAGAACAGTATCATATCTTCTTTTTCAGGTCAACATACCAGTCTTTCAGGAGGTGAACAAAGAAGAGTTTCACTTGCAATTCAACTACTTTCCAAGCCCCAAATCTTATTCTTGGATGAACCAACTACTGGTCTAGATACTTCAAGTTCCTTGAAACTAATTGAATTACTTCATAAATTAACCGCAAATTATGGAATAACGATTATTTTATCTATTCACCAACCTAGACCAGAAATATGTGAATCATTTGACAAGTTATGTTTATTGACAAAGGGAGGTAGATTAATATATTATGGCAATTTATCAACAGCGCAAACATATTTAAGCAATATTGAATGTTTATCCTCATCAGTTGAATCCTCTACTACTGCCACATCCAGCTCCTACTCTTCATCTAAAAAGACAATCATTGATCAAATCATGGATCTATCAGTCAAGGACACCACATCAAAACAAGCAGAACAAAGAACTCTAATAAGAATCAACAAACTTGTATCCAACTGGAAGCTAATCACCACTGACTCGAATTCTTCCGGTGACTTTGATCCTGAAGATACATCATCGTTTGAAAAGAATTTAAAACTATTCGCAAGAGACAGAAGTCACCACATTACATTCTGGAAAGAAATACAAGTCCTCACCAAACGAGTATTTCTCCTTTCTTATCGTGATTACCAAAGTTTGTTAGTTTTGAATCTTGGTACAATTATCGTTTCCATAACTGCTGGATGGATGTTTTTTAGACCGAAACATGACCTTGCTGGTATACGTTCATTAATATCTACATTATACGTAACATTGGAAATGGTTGGGTTTTGTCCAATGTATTTCGAAATTGAAAGGTTATATAATATTGATGGTAAGGTTTTTTATACCGAATATTTGGAGAATTGGGTTTCTATTCCTGGGTTTATTATTTCAAGAAGATTAGGAAAATTCTTTTTGGAAGATTTACCAATAGCCATTATATTTAGTGTGGTAACTTATTTCATGTGGGGATTAGACGGATTTGGAATATACTTCATAATTGTCTTGATTGTTGAATTATGCTGTATGGGATCTTCAATGCTTTGTTTTTCCCTTGCGCCAGATTTTGCAATTGCTTCCTTGGTTATTAATATCTTTTATCAATTACAAAATAGTGCTTGTGGGTATTTTGTCAATGCTGCAACAATGCCAGTATATGTTAGATGGACTAAGTATATTGCTTATTTTTGGTATGGGTTTGGTGCATTAACTTCAAATCAATTTTCCAATTGGAGAGGCGATTGTCCCTTTGACGAAGATGATATTAGATGTAGAGAATATACTGGTGAATATCAATTGTCCATTTTGGGATTCCCAACAGGATGGATAGGTGAACCTATTGGAATTTTAATTGCATGGATGGTTGGATTTTATTTAATGTCGGGGATGGCATTTTATTTTAGATCTCATAATGTAGGTATGGCAAAGACAAAGAAAAACAAGATTGGCGGAGATGACGACGACGACGAACATGAACATGAACACAAACCGCAAATGTCTGAGGAAACCATTTCAACGGAAAAGATGGGAGAAAACTCCACTAGACACCTGGAATTTGAAATTAATATCAACAACGTCAATCTTCTGGTCAGACAAAGATCATCATGTTTCTCCAAGAAGTCAACCACATCGAAGACTCTCTTGAGTTCAATCAATGCTACATTTAAGGCAAGTAAAGTTAATGCTATCATGGGTCCCTCGGGAAGTGGTAAAACTACGCTATTAAACTACTTGTCTAACCGACTTCCAAAATCATCAAGTTATCAATCCCTGGGACGTATCAATATCAACAACAATGAACTGATAACCAGAGAACAATTGAATAAACTATCAGCATATGTTACTCAAACCGACAATTCCTTAATTGAGAATCTTACTGTTCGTGAAACTTTGTATTTTCAAGCAAGACTAAGACTACCAGTTGACGAACATCCTAATATTCCAACTATCATCAATCAACTAATCAGGAAAACCGGATTAGTGGATTGTGCTGAAACTTTAATTGGTTCACAATATTTGAAAGGTATAAGTGGAGGTGAGAAACGTAGACTATCCATTGCAATTCAACTATTATCCCGCCCCAAGATATTATTTTTGGATGAACCTACTTCAGGGTTGGATTCGAGCACAGCAGAAACAATTTTAAGTTTATTAGATGAATTGGCAAAGGAGAATCGTACAACGGTGATTTTGACAATTCATCAACCTAGTGAAGCCATGTTTTATAAATTTGGATCAGTTCTATTGTTATGTCGCGGAGGGAAAATTATTTATAATGGATCTTCAAAAGGTATTATCGAATATTTGGGTGGTTTAGGTTATTACACTCCAAATGACGGAAATATTGCTGACTATATATTAGATTTGATTTCTAAACATGGAAATGAATCTAGTAGTGATGCTGAAGTCCGTATTGGTAACTTGGTTGATAATTGGGTTTATTCAAATCAAAAGAACCGTTATGAATATGATGAAGGGAAAGGAAGTATTTCTGATTATACACGAAACGTTGTGGATCTTGATGCGTGTTATCACAAACGTCTACCATTCTTCATCGCCTTTCCAACTATTGTTAGAAGACAGATTCTTACATCATATCGTGCTAAAGATGTTGTGATTAGTCGTGCTGGCCAAACTATATTTTTAACGGTCATTCACACTTTGTATTTCACTCCATTGAGAAATACACAGGCTGGTATTAGTAATCGATTAGGTTTAATCCAAGAGGTGCTTAACTTATACTTTGCTGGTTTGGTTAATAATATTAGTTTATACCCATTTGAAAGAAATTTATTCTATCAAGAATATAAGGATGGTATATATGGTGTTGTCGAATTTGCCGGCTCCTATCTTTTGAATGAATTACCAACTGAAATCATTCCTAGTTTTTTCTTTGCTGCAATGATTGTGTTTGTTTGCGGGTTACCTAGAACTCCGCAAATGTTCTTTGCTATGTTTTCCACTGCTGTTGTATCTTTAAACTGTGGTGAATCATTAGGAATTTTTGTAAGTAGTATTTTCAATCATATGGGGGTTGTTACTAATGTGTTGTCAACATTTGTTATGTTTGCTATCTTTATGGGTGGTACAATGTCTTTGCATATGCCAGTATTTTTCAGAGCAATGAATTTTATAAGTCCTATGAAATATGCAGTTGCGATTTGTGCCAATTTGGGACTTGAGAATCAATTTTTTGAATGTAGCCAAGGATTAGAAGAGTGTGTTTTCCAAACTGGAGAAGATGTATTGGATTATTATAATTTGCTGGCTAATATTCATGTTATGATTGGTGGATTGATTGCATGTTTGGTGCTTTATCGGTTGATTGCAGTAGGTTCTATCTATGTTAGAGTTAGATGGTTTAACTAAGATTGTATATTTGGAGATCATATTGCTTATTTGTGTGTAAAAACTATATATTTATTAGAGAGTAGCATTACCAATCTTGTATATAAGGATGAGTAGGTTTACTCCTTGTTTGGTGGTTTGTTGTAAAAGACTTTTTTTTTTGCAACCAACAACGAAACAAGGATTCATATTATGTGTTGTAAAATATGAGAATAGATTACATAATTACATCGTTTACTATATAAAGAAGAATATGATTGCGTCTTTCATTTACTAATGATATGAGGTGGAATGCTCAAAAAAGGAAGACTCTTGGTAAAGCGATACATTGAAAATATTTACCAAAAGGTGCAACTAAATAAGATTGGGCCCTGTGCATCGGTTAACCTTTACGATTTTTGCCTGTTTACAAAAAACATCTCGTTTGGAAAAGAAAGGGATCTGTTGATTCATGGAATAATTTCGTTTGTATTAGTGTCACTTGTTAAGCGACCTACTTTTATAGTAGAGAATAGAATCAAGTAACATACACAAAAGAAAAGTTAGTAACAGCCGTATTAGACTATTTCTCACTTTGAATTGAAACAATATTTTGTTAGTGTGTGGAAAAAAATTCACTTTTGTGTTTGTTTTTCTGGGTGATTTTGTGTATCTTTTAAATCTTCTATTGTTCATCGAAAATGTTTCGATTTGCAACAACAAGCAAAAAACAGAACAAAAAGGCAAAACATAAAAACAACAATCATAAAATAATCACCACATATATAATCAGCGGGTAAACGAATATATTATATGTTACACACCACACACCTCAGAACAACAGTTAAAATTTCTGTGGTTGTTGATTGGTGAGTCATACACACATACACACAATTCAACTGCAATCAAGCTAACTGTTTATAAAACACACTTTATATTTATCGTGTTACCTTGACATAAGCAAGCACCGATGGTTCCTAACAAACACAATATAAAGGATCGTTTGCAAGGCTAATAGAGAAGGATACAGTAAGATATTAATTGATTTTTTTCTGACATAATATCCTCTTATTCAAAAGAATGTAGTAAACATATAGACGCGTAAAATTTATGTATGTAGGTAGGGAGTAGTTATTGTGGTAGCAATGGTTATAGTAGTAGTAATGGTTATAGCAGTTTCTAAATTGGTAGAAAGCAACAGAGAAAATGAAATTTTCTTTAACAATTGAAATCATTTTCAAAAGCCTCATTGAACCAAATGAAAATAAAAAATAAAAAATTCTAAAAAAATTCTAGCCAAGCCATAATTACCACATTTTTCAAATACAGCCTTACTTGCTCCCCCAATGTCTTCGTATTTCGAACTATTCTAGGTTATTGAATCAATTAATTAAACATTGGAAGGATACTAAATAGCAATTTATACACTCTTAATTACTTTTATGTTAACACACTATAGTACGAATGCTTATATGGTTAAATCGCTGGGAATAAAAGAAAGGTTTCCCTTGATGTTAAATTGCGTTTTACTAAAAAAAAATTAAAAAAAATATTCACTTAATAAATGAATTTGAGTCTCTGTGTCTGTCTGCCTGTCTGCCTGTTTGTTTGTTTGTTTGTTTGTTTGTTTGTTTTGCACCCCTTGTTTTAAGCTTTTTTTTTTGTTTTGGTTTAAATATTCTAGCATTCTTCTTATCTTTTGTATTTTCACACATTTTTATATAATTTGTCTTAATTTCTTTCTTTTTCCTTCTTTTCCTTTCTTAATTAACACCCAATTTTGCTTATAGCTAACTATGTATTCTTATACTATTAAGTGGTATGTACAATCAATCAATCAATAAATCGATAACCATTTGATCGCAGTTAATTCACGAATTCCCTATGCCATTTTTTTCTGTATATGGCGGCAATCTACTGCAAAAAAAAAGAAAAACAAACACCCTCCCCCCTCCTTTGATTTAGTCAAACATCTTCTATAAACTGTTATCAACATTAACTTCAAACACGTTAACAATACCGTACTAACACATGTATTTTCAGGCCCTCAGTTGATAGTAGTATCAAATCTATCCAAATTACTGGTAATTTTGATAATTGGTCTAGATCAATTCCAGCGAAAACTGATTTAGTCAAAGGTTATACTCAAGAGATCAAGGTTCAAGATAAACATGATATTGTTTTTAAATTTATTCTTAATGATAATGATTGGACAACTAACAATCAATTCAAAATCGTAACCGATGAAAGCGGAAATTCAAATAATATAATTAATGCTGATCAATTGATTATAGAACAACCGGAATTGGTTGTTGTTTCCAAGGATGAAGAAAAGGAAGAATCTGTTGCTGAAGATAAGAAGGAAGAAGAGGTAGAAGTAGAAGAAGCTCTGGTCGCTGAGGAAGAACCAGCAGAATTTATTGCAGAGAGATCTATAGAACAAGTCGTTGAGCCTCAAATTGAAGAACAATCTGCTGAACAACTCGTAGAACCAGTAGTTCAGGCAGAAGTTCCACAAGTTGAAGCTGAAGAAAAGGAGGTAGCAGCAATTGAAGAGGAATCACCTAGAGAGGAAGAAGGAGAAGAAATCTCGGAAGAAGTACTTTCTAAAGAAGAAGAACAATTTGCTGAGGTTAAAGATAGAGAAGAAATTCAAGCTGAAGTAGAAAAGGCAGAATTTTCAAAAGATGAAGAATCAGCTTCAATCTCAGTTGAATCGAAAGTCGATGAAGTGCCCAAACAAGTAGTCGAAGAAGTTGAACCTGAAGTAGTTGAGCCTGAAGAAGCTGAAATTGAATCTACAGAAGACGTTCAAGACGGAGAAGACACTGGATCCGATGATGATGATGAAGAAGGATTAGAAGTGATTGAAGATGCAAAAGAACCTGCAGAAATCGAATATGACGATGACGAAGTAGAGGAAGTTAAAGTTGCAGAAGAAGTTGAAGTTGAAAAAGTCGAGGCTCCAGTTTTGAGATCTCTCAAAGAAGCTCCAGTTGTTGTGGATTCTCCAGATTTTGAAGAACCAGTTCAACTTGATTCCATCAAATCTCCAAAATCTTTCACTACTGAAGAAGATATCATTTCTGATGTTGAAGATAAAATAACTCCAATTGGTAGTACTACTAATCCAATTGTTCCACCACGTTTATCTCAAGTTTTAACATCCTCTTCTTCCTTTGCTGCTGTATCCTTACCTCCTTCATCTTCTGAACAAGAATATGAAAATGTTGGAGCCGTAGAGGACGATGAAGGGGATATCGACGATGAAGAAGACGAAGATGAAGAAGGACCAGCATCAACAATTCCAACTTCCAAATCATCTGCTGACAAAAATAATGATGAATTCACATTATCCTCAAATACCCCAGCAACTACTGAAACTCGTTCTTCAGTTCAAGATGGTAAACCAGTTTTACTTTCAAAGGCTTCTGAAGCCACCCTCCAAAACATTGCTGAAAGTTCCGATCTCAAGATTCCTGGCGGATATCCTGCTAGTCCCGAAGCTGGTTCCCTTACCTCTTCAAATCCACCAAGTCCAAGCAAGGATAGAGCAATTGCTACTAGAAGAACATCCCTTCTTTCCAGGTTTAAGAGTTTATTCAAATGACTATTTGGCTGGACCGCTGAATTGCCTTACCGTTTTGGAAAGTATCTTTCCCTTACTTAGATTCTTACAATTTGTTTTGTATCGACTTGATGAGACAAAAGTGGAGAGATTTTCATTTCGCTTAAGGTGCAATTGAGGTGGTCGAAGCACCCTTCCATCTTCTACCAACACCCCAACCAACTTTTCCTCCTCCAATATTCCCATCCATACAATACCCTCCCAACCATCCTACTCCTTCTATTAGCTTCCCATTTATTACCGCTCCCCCTGCCCCCTTCCAGGTTTTTGTTTTTACTATGGAATTTTAGATTGATTTTTATCTTCATGTTTTAGTTTAGTTTGTAGTTATCTCTACGATTTTTTAGCTTTTTATTACTCCTATGGATTTGTTTCCATCTGTGCTTATAATATATACATTTTATAAAATCGTATATTAACATTTGTCATATTGACTATTATACAAAAGAATCCCGTTTGTTGCTCAATTCTTCTTCTTTTTCTTCTTATTCTTCTTTTTTGATCCAGCAGCACTCCCACCCTCTTTCGCCACTATAGCAGGACTTCCTTCCTTTTCCGCAGCAACTTGTTCTTGCTTAAGAACTTCTGGCACAGGGGTACCTTCTCCTTCAACAGCTTCATACTTCACATTGCTCATCAAACTACTTAATCCCAATACATGCAAATTTTCAGCATCATGAATACCTCTAGGGCCAATAAAATTTAATATTTTCGATAATTCTTTGATCTTATATGTAGAATATTTGATGCATTTCCCAGTATGTGGTTCAAAGAGTTTAAAACTAACTGAATGACTTGCCTTTTTGCTTGGTTTATTTATGCCAGAAGATTTGGATTGTTTTTTGGCAATGTTGGAATATGTTATTGACAAAGTTGTTGTTGTAGGATAAGTGGCCAACAAGTCGGATGACAATTGTATAAAGGAGTCTATGTTTGTAATCTTTGGCATTATGTTTATTTGGGTCTATATACACTGTGATATAGCAAGGAGGGTTGCCTAAAATGTCGATTAAATTTTTCTACTCTTATACAAAAGCTGTTGCTGGAAAAAATTCAATATTTTTACATGTTACATATCATATACACATTAATAAACTGCAAAAAAAAACACCAAGGCACTATCTATCTGTACTTCACAGCAGTACCCTTTTCTCTTCTAGCTTGTAACTTTTGTTGACGTTTCGAAGAACCACCAGTTGCAGTCCCTGGTTGTTGTTGTTGTTCACCTACATCTTGAGTTTCTTTCTTCTTCTGTAAATATGGACTGACAACTCTATATAATTTATAAAATGCAAATCCAGGAATAATTGAATATAACCACCAAATCTTATTGCTTCCAAAAATAATCATCAAAATATTAAATCCCCAAGTTAAATAAACAATATCAAAGAAATATTCATACAATCCCCCAGGTTGATGAATATCATCCCCTGATTTAATTAATTTAGACCCATCGAAGATTGGTCTACCTGATTTTTCTAAATTATATTCAATCATTAAACTAGGTATGGATAATATTAACCATGGTTTGTATGATGCTGGACGTTTGAATATAAAAATGACCAAGATGGAAATGGTGTTGATGATTGCAGTGATTAAATGGAGTTGGTTTAATGTTTTTGAATTGGCAGCTGCCAATTTTTTGGAACTTCCAGATGCCATTCCTTGCTCGTTCGCCTTGGTGAATTGAATTGAAATTGAATTGAAAGTGTAGGGGTTTTTTGGTTGCGTTGAATTCAAAAAAAAATGTGTGAGTGAAGGAAAAAAAGAATTGTTCCAGAATGGTAGTGCAAATTGTACAAGAACCAGGTTCATCAAACTCCTTAGCAATCTTATGACCAGAAGTCTAACAACAGCAAATTGATTATTTTGCTTTCTGTTATTGGAAACTTGTATGATTGTTGAATTATTTAGACCTCTTTTTAATCCGTTCACAAACTCTTTCTCTTTAGTTTTGAAACAACAGATAGGGAATGGCTGCGAAAAATCTACCTATTGTTGTTAGAAAGTTTTGTAAAGTTATTTGGAAGAAAAGTACCCAATGCTTTAGAGAATTGTTGTCATGTAGAAATTCCAATGATTTGTTCTATTAAATGATACCTGTTGTTTCCTTGTTTTCCCGTGGAAAGAATTTTCCATTTGGTAAAACATTGAACCTTAATTCTGGACTTCCTGATACTCTACATTTCGACACTTTCGCAGCGATTCCTCTTCCGTCCCTTTCCATTTGTCTACCGTATTGGAACCTAACGGAGAATTTCTCTCAATGATATGATTTATTGCAGTATGTGCTATTCCATATTATATCTTTTCATTTGCTTACTTCAAAAAAAAATGTATTAACCACATACCCTCATATAACATTTCAAGTGGTATCACTAAATCTACAAACAAATTAGCTATCTCCAATAAAATAGAGATATTAAGTTTTCTAATTACTACTTACACAAAACATTGTAACCTAAAGTTTAATATTAAGAACAAAACTCAAAAAGTTCTATTTAGTTCTTCTTAGCTTGTTCCTTTGGTAATTGAATCTTACTAATGAAATCTCTAATCAAAACTCGTTTCAATTGTTCATATTGTGCGGAATACGCTGGAAATCTAGTGTTTAACAATTCTCGAGCTCTTGCATCAAATTGATCAATTACAGCCTTGGTGTATTGGTTAGCATCATATCTAAACTTATTGAATGCCAATACGACCCCAAACACAACAAATCTCAAGAAAACTGAGACGATTTCCCATTTGATCAACAAGTTGTATAAAACTGTTGGGATCAATTGGAATGCAGAAAGAAACAATAACATGATTTCTGCATTGGAAGCAGCAATTAATGCTGGTTGATTATAGGTTTGAGTAAATCTATTAATTAATGAATTCACTCTTTGTTGAGTAACAAGACTATGTGGTAAAAATACTGGTAATAAATGATTTTGGAAATAATTCAAAACATGGAAAACAGCAAAAATAACAAATGAATAAAGACTTCCTCCAATTATACCCAATTTAAAACTGGTTAAATAAAATGAAATGGCTAAGATCAAATACTGAACATTTTCATCACGTAATAATCTAAGTGAAATAGCTACTGATTTTCTGAAATGTAATTGTTTGATAACAATTACATAAGTGATTATAATTGATAATAATGAAAAACGATAATATGATAAAGCTGAATGAGGGTTCCAAAATCCAGTAATTGTACTTAAAATAAAAAATAAGACAGCAAACACATGACCCAAGAACCAGTAGAACTGTTGTGTTTTAGCTAATATAATCAATTGTTGTACTGGTGGTGGTTGTCTAAGTGCTGAGCCAGTGGAATCGGGTCCGGAGGAGGATGTGTTATCGGAAGGCATCTTTGGATGGCAAAATTAAAAGCTCTAATTTAGGAATATAATTTAAGCAAGAAGAAAAAAAGGGTACTGCTGATTCTCTTTGGATCTAGGAAAATTTATTAGGTCTTACCAAGTTTGTTGTTAGGTTATGGTGTTGTTGGATGGTTTCTTGATAACTAACAGTAAAAAAAATCCGATTTTAAGGAGAAAAAAAAATCAAATGTGTCAATGTTTAAAAAGGAGATCAATAAAAAGAATACCATGGAATTTTATTCTCTTCTGAATTTTCTCTTTAAAGAAAAAAAAATTTAGCGAGCACCCTTTTATAAACAGTCGTGTATGGCTAAATCAATATTATAGGGTGCAAATTTTACAAGTTGCAAATCCCCAATCACTGAACCCTCTACAAACCTCCAATCAAAACTTAAAATATCAAGTTAGTATATTAATTAATCACTAACAAAGCAATTGACAGTAATTGAAAAGAAAGAAACTAAATACTTGAGAAATTAAAAGTTGAAATATAAAAAATAAATTACTGCATTATGGGTTCATAACTGTCAACGAAAAGATGCAAAAAAACAAAACAAAGAACAACATAGTTAACTGGTAAGAATACTAAATCCTAAATTAAAGCAACTAAACTTCATCACTAACATGAGGAACACCAGCTGGTGCAACAGCAGTATCACCAGAGTGTCTTGGGGTATCATCTACTACTACTTTATCATTAACTGGTTCATCTGCACGGCGGTGGTTTCTAAAGAAAGTTTCATCGACATTGCCAATAGCAATCCAACTTAAAATAGTTGGAACGATACCAAAGTTAATTAAATCCAAAATACCATAGAAGACGGCTTCTGAATCTGGTTGAATTACATTACCACCTTCTGATAAACCCCAAGCAACTGGGTATAAAATCCAGACAATGATTGTTATGATGATGAATGCGGTACCAACAGCAGGAACAGGTGCAGTGCCTCTTCTGGAGGTGAAAAGTTCATCAAATACCAAGTAAATAACAAATAACAAAGCAGCAGTACCAAAGGTGAAATAACCCCATTTGTAAGATGATTGGATCAATGAACCAATTAATAAACCCAAGACAAAAACCTCAATGGCTAAGACTTTAATAAATAATCTCAGGAAAAGCGAAATAAATCTTGAAGCCAAACCTGAACCATCATAGCTTTCGGTTAAACGAGAATGAATGGTGACTTCAAAAGCAGCCAACAACAATGGCCAAGCCAAAAACCAGCCAACAAACTTGGAGTAAAAGATTTGTCTAACACCGTCACCAGCATGAGTGAATTGAACAGGAATACCAGTAAAACCTAAATTGGAAGCATAAGTGAAATATGCATAAGTCATTATTGCATTAGTAATTAAAGGAATAGATAATAATGATTTCTTGAGACCATTAGTCCTAACACTACTCAAAGTGTACATGAAACCATGACCAACTAAAAGTAGAGCAAAAACACAAAATGCAGCCCACAACCAATTGCTACCATGGTCAGTGAGATGGATATTAATAAACGAAGGGACTCTATTGACTTGAACAGCGTTATTACCACGCTTGACAACTTCGATGATTTGCATTGTTTGTTTGGCTTATTGAATTTAACTGAAGAAAATATTCAAAAAAAAATTGTTGCAAAAAAATATTGATTCTTTTGTAGGATTATTTTAATTAATGAAAAGAAAATAGAAAAGAAATAGAAACAATTTGGGGAAATAGGGGTAAGATTCAAGGAGTATTTATACTGTTTTTCAAAATGTAAAATAGCAATGAATTTGGGGGCACTTTAAGGGATAAAAAAGTATGGAGCAACAATTGCGTATATTACTTAGGAGAAAGGTTTGATGTTGCCGTTGTTGTTTCTTCAGCAACCATTAATATTTTTTAACATTGGAAACTATTTTTTAAATCTGTCTTTGTTGGTTGCTAGTTGATTGATCACGCTTATTTTTTTATTTCTACCCGAAATGTCCTTAATTACAAATAATATATTATTTACTTGTGGTTTTAGCCGTACGTTCCTACTACCCCTTGTTGGAGCCCACTTTTTTCTTTAACCATTATATGCCAGTCTTTAGCCATATGGCATTAGCACACGTTTTTACGTTGCGAACAGCTTCTTCTTTTTCTTCTGGTAGACTTGAATAGTTATTGATAATATTCAAGACCTTTGCTAACTACCAATAACCTACGTCGGAGAAAGAAAAACACAATGACTTGAGACGTTGTTGGAGACATCTTGCAGTTTGTAAGATCACTATATTTTCGGTTACATAAACCAACAAAGAAAATTCTAGAGTGATTTACATTTTGCAACATTTTAACGAACAGAAAAATTGCATTTTAAACTAAAAAACGCAAATTATAAGTTAAAAATAATTTATGTCCCGGCTATGACGGATGCAAATTTAAAACGAATATTCGAAACATTGGTTGCCATGAAGTTTTTCTTTCTTCCCATTATAATACAATTTAGATCAATAATACTTCCCTTCACTGAAAACGTTTAACGGGTATTACGTATGAGACATCTTATCTACAAAGTTACTTTGTATGTGAAGTATGCTTCACCGTGATTCAAAATAGAGAACGAATCGCAATAATCTATCTATATAATAACAAACTTACTCACTTAAACATGTAAAAAATTCTGGGTTAATTCTTCCCCTTTCCCCTCCTCGTATATTATTTCAAAAACATTTACATACGTAAAATGATTGGTAATCAATTGATAACTTACAAAAGCTTTTACTCGTTGCACTACCACGAGGTGGGAATGTAACAATAATAACACAGTTTCGGGGACAGCACTTTCTAACCAATTGCAACCGGTTGACCTTGCTTTAACCGAGTAATGGCAGCATCATCAAGTTTCCCACTTGCTCTACATATGGAACATTTTAATCGTTTTGAAAATGAAAATGGTATGACTGGAATAAAAAATAATGTAACACAATTAATGGTACGAACGGGATGTGCAGAATAATTGTGACAATGTCCACAATAACAAGCCACATTCCCTACATCTGGAATTGGCTTATTGAACTCTTTGACTAAAATGATTAGTTGTTAGTTAATATCATGCAATATTAAATTAATAACAAAAAACCGGCTAAATTGAAATGACTAATTCATGGTCGGACCTCATGGGTTTCGGCATCAAATCCGGGTATTAACTAATCATCGAGAGGAAACATGATCTTCGGTAATATTGGATATCACGAAGTCTCTTGGTTAGATTAATGCATAATTGGTAAAGGAAATGATAAAACAATGGCTCTATTTGTCACCCAATTATTTGGTGATGTGTTCATGTCCACATGGTTTTAAAATTTTTAACTAATTGAATTAACAACGAATATACTTACATCCAATAAGAAAGAAAAAGAAATCCATCGTTCAAGATAGGTAGATTGATCCAATAAGAAACTAGGATGTGATGGGGATGTTTTTTACAGCACATTAAGATTATTGTGTTTGTGCACAAAATCACAAATCTAAAATCTAAGTTTACTTCGGAGGTACCTGCACATAAAGGAGTGAGGTTGAGAAAATAAACAAACCAAAACAAATTCAAAAGTAAATCATCAAAATCGCAAATCATCCTTCACCAGAATGAGTAAGCGAATAAGAGAAGGCGATAGTCATGTCCATAATCAGTACCTGCAGAGTACACCGAATGCTTCTGCTGTTTCCTCAACTAAAGAAAGCCAATTGGCCAATATTCTTTCCCGCTCAAATAAACTAAGTACCAAGCTCACATCATCACAAGAATTTAATCGAATGACACCAACTGATATAATAGAACATCGAAACAAACAAAATGCTTCAAATGAAGATCTAAATAATGAAAAGAAACGGATACAATTAGGCAGTCATATAAACAAATTAAATCAAGAACTTGAATTACTTGATGAAGTTGATGAAACTATCGATTTCTCCCGATTTAAGACTTCCAATTTGGTCGCGTCTAAACAAGAAAAAGTAGGGTCATACAAGCCAATTTCATTTAACAATCCCAAAAGTCGTCGCAGGTATACCAATGATCATTCTTCTGATGAGGATTATATTGAAGAAATGGTGGATCAAATAGCGCCAGTACGAGATGAAAATAGAAGATACTCATATTTAAATCGTGGGAAACGATATCTGTCAATTGGAAATGGATTAGCGGGAGAACCCCATAAAAGTATTGATGTCAAGGATTATTATAAATTATTGGATCCATCTGCATCCGATCCTCAGAAATTGAGACAATTGCTAATATGGAGTATGAAAAAACAACTTGAGGAGGATGACGAGAAATTTCATCATCATCAACAAAATTCTGAGATCACGTCGGATGAGAGGACTACTTATAATATTGCCAAGGTTGTTAAAGAACAGCTCATCAAGGATTTGCAAGAAAATGAAGTCTCGATAGATTGGCAAAATGGCAAGAATCCAAGAAGCAATGTGTTATTACCTAACCCAATCAATACCTCTACCCTAATTGATATTGATGTTTATTCGAAACAGTTGGAACAAGTTCGACAAGAGAAGTTGAAATGGCAAAGAGCATATGAAAACGAAATGAATTTTTTAAAGGAATTATATATTAATCCAAAATCCATAGATCAAAAGAACCTAGCTAATTATATCCAAAGGACTCCAAATAGGGCAGGCATCATTGACAGTTCAATCATAAATAAGATAGAACTGAGTTATGAAAGTGTGAAAAAGGAAACGGTTAATTTCGGACATTCACTTGATAAAGCTAAAGCATCCACTTATACGTTCCAAAGTGCTATTCGTCTGATTAAGAATATTAAAGATACTAAAATAAAACGTGATTTGGAAAAGTATCTACTTAAGTATATGACTAGAACAAGTATTGAAAACTATCAAAAGTTGGAGCCTGGTGATTGGCCATATCCGACAGAACCCATTTCTGATAAAGATTTGTTGGTTGCACTTTGTCGGGTTGAAATGATGGCTGCCAAAGCTTCTGACGAATTCCAGGCTGAGGAAGAAGAAGAGCAATAAAGATCAATAAGGAATCTTTGACTAAATGCCTTATTTTGTTATGCTCTTATCTATAAAATTCGATTTAAGATCTTCATTGTTAATCGTGGATGGTCAACCAACTGCCTACTTAGTCATAGCTATGAGATATCCTTGACAGAGATGATAGATAATTTGTATTAGTACGATTTGTAATTCTATGTAACGTTCCTCAATTCCAATAACATTAATAATTGGGCGTATCCATGGCCCTAACCTATGACATAATATATATTCTTGTTATCTATACATACGTTAGAAAGTTGCGGAAAATCAATCCGTCTCTGAAAAGAAAAGTATATGAATACTGTTCAAATAATAAACCCCATAAAATGATACTACCATGAGACTTGAGTGACATTACAAGTCCAAACCTTTTTCGTTAAACAAGCATTTACTTCTTCTTTGCAAATAATGGTTCACCGATATTCTTACCTCTTAACTTAACACCCAAAGCTCTTTCCATCTTACCTAAAAGCTGTTGATTTGGAACGGCTCTACCGGCTTCATAATCATTGATAACGTTTGGCTTTTCGTTACATTTGGTAGCCAAATCCTTTTGAGTCATTTGCTTTTCTTGTCTAGCTTTTTGAATAGCTTTACCAACACTGACGTCAACCTTCTTAACAGCAACAACGTCGTCAGTTGCATCCAATTTGGTTAATCTTTGACCTTCTGGATTGGATTTGGTGTTGGCAGTACCATATTTCTTTTCGGTACCAACAACGGTACCAGCTCTTCTGGCGGCATTAATTTGAGATTGGGTTTTGGCGACGGTTTCTCTTGGACCACCACCACCAACTCTAGCCTTTTGACCAATAATAGTAACGGAATCCCAATCAGACATATTTACAGCTTTTTGTTAATCTTGAATCAAACTTTAAAGGGAAAAGAAGATTTGTTAATATTGAATTTTTTTTTAAAGCTTGGTGCCAAAAGAAATTGTAAGTTGGTGTGACTCTTTATGGTTTTTGATCAAGGTTACACGACCTTTTTTCGACTTTCGAATCTTCTGGAAGTACAGCGGCAACTACCATACGTTTGTGAGTGATAGATATCTTTTAGTGGTATATACTTGAGATGGGGTGTATATGTATATCACCCCAGACTAAATTGTTTATAAATCACTTTAATAACCAGTTTATCAACCATTCTCAAACAATATGTGTTCTTTGTCGGATTTAGGTTGCTGTTTCTTGAGAGGTTTACAAAAATTTGGTATGTATCTCCGTGCCGTTGCTGGAGAAAAAAAAAATCTTGTATGATTGCTCAACCTTTTAATTAGCCCATTTCAACTGTCATCATCCTTTGTTTATAATTCTTCCAGTCTTACTATTAAGATGACTACAATTGACGTTAGATCGCGTTCAAAGTCCATCAAAGCCCTTTCCTCCAACGAATTGACCCCAGATGATTTAGTTTCAGATCTTGTCCACGAAATATGCAATGACAATAACATTTCTCAACATAGACTTAGATTGACTATGTTTGACAAATCTACTGGGAAACAAAAACCACTTGATTTCGATAAAACCTTCATGGATAATGGTATCCCAGAAAATGCAAAATATATTGAGCTTTTTGTTAAAGATTTAGGTCCTCAAATCTCCTGGAGAACTGTATTCATCGTTGAATATTTTGGTCCATTCATTTTCCATCCATTTTTTTATTTTATTAGTGCAGTCTACGGAGTTAAATCAATTGAACATACTCAAACTCAACAACTTGCTTTTATTATGGTGCTTTTACATTTCTTAAAACGTGAATATGAAACCATTAATATTCACAAGTTCTCAAATGCAACCATGCCAATCTTCAACATCTTCAAGAATTCAAGTCATTATTGGATTTTATCTGGTTTCAATCTTGCTTATTTCATTTATGGTCCAAGTGAGAGATCCGGGCTTTCCAAGTATATTTTCCATGTTAACGATTTACCCTCTTGGTTAAATTATTCACTCTTTGGATTATGGGTTTATGCTGAAGTTTCAAACTACATCACTCATAAGATTTTGGGAGGCTTAAGAGATAAAGATACTAAGAAGTATGTAATTCCTTTCGGTTATGGTTTCAATTTGGTAGCTTGTCCAAACTACTTTTTTGAATCACTATCTTGGTTAGCATATGCTTTATTAGTTGGGAATTGGTCAGCTTGGCTATTCTTGGCCGTAAGTGCTGGACAAATGTGGTTATGGGCAGTAAAGAAAAACAAGAGATACTTGAGCACTTTCGGTGATAATTATAAGAAATTAAAAAGAAAGATCTTTATTCCATTTGTTATTTAATTTTGTGTATAAATTCCTATTTAGCCCCAGCTTTTTATGTTGGTATGACATTTATTTTGATTCAACTTCTTTTTCGTTGAACTTAATTGAAACACTATTCACGCAATGTCTGACATCTGTAGGAGTTTTGTAACCTTCGCCTCTGAAAATGTGACCTAAGTGACCGTCACAATTTGAACATCTCATTTCTTCGCGTAATCTACCCAAAGAGTCATCACGATAAGTCTTAATTGCTCCAGGAAGAGCTTCGTAAAAGGCAGGCCAACCACAATGAGCATTGAATTTAGTCAGCGCCTTGTATAAAGGTTGCTGACAACCAACACATTCATAAACCCCAGTTTCTGAGGCTGGAGTGTTATTATATTCTCCTGTGTGTGGAAGTTCAGTACCTCGTTCTCTTAAGACACGGAATTGCTCTGGAGTTAAGATTGCTCTCCATTCTTCTTCAGTTTTGGTCATGATTGTTCTAGTTATAGTTCTCGATGGTGTTGAATAATAGTTTAATATTTGCTTTCTACTGTAATTGAAGGCTCTAAGGAAACTCATAAGCCAGAGTGGAGGATTTGTGTTCTCGATGGTTCCTTTTATAAGGTTCACCACAAGGGCCGGATTATTGTTTTTCTGGTTCATTCAAATATTTAATAAGCTCTTTCCCAATTAGGAAATCAAATCCGAAAATCTTCTTGTAGATCTGCTTGTTTGGTGAATGTAACCAAGTGTGGCTGAAAGGATGAGTAGAACAGGTCAATGACGAATCAACTATAACAATCACTTAGGCTTTGCAACCTTAACACCCCGCTGCTCCTATACTTTCCGCTTTGAGAGTTGCTTTTAGCCTTAAATAAAGTTCTCGGCGATAATTATGCTGCGCCATAAATGTCTTACGAATTGACTTGGCTATGTGAAAACTAAGACTCCTATACTCTTTTATAATCCTATTTGAATATTACTAATACACAAAGAGAAACTTGAAACCTAATACTGAATGCATAATAAGTCTATTGGCCTATTATTCAATGATGAACATAAAATTTCCTAACGCATTATGTACCTGTAACTACCCTTTTGTTCTCTGGATTTGTCTTTTGTGGAAACTTGCAAATCCCACTCAATTTCAACATCAATGTCTCTTGGGTTGATACTATTTGGAACACCAGAGATTCTTCCCTTAATTATATCACCTTTAGCTACATCCAAAACCTGATTCATGTAGAAAATGGTTTGTTTCCAATGTGTATATTGGTGCATAGGACCAGTACCTAAAGTGATTTTTTCATCACCTGGGAAAACGGCATCCCAATAAACCACATAAGCATGACATAAATCAGAATCAATAGCTTCGATTTCAAAAGAACGATTAAATGATAATTCTTCCTTGGTAACAGTATTAATGTCAAATTCAAAGAATTTATCAGAAGTCGTAATCAAAGCACGGTTTTCAACTGTATCAACCAATGGTTCCGACATAGCAACTTTAATAAATGGACTGTAATCAAATCCGTAAACATCTTCCCAATAATGAATCTTTTCATCTTTGTATTGGCCATCTTCAATACCAGCGATGTACATATTACATTTATCTGGGAAGATCAACCCACCTTCAACAAGATATTTATCTCTGGCTAATAAAACAGTATCCAACATGGATTCGTATAATAAAAAATATCCCATCCATTCGGAAATAATAATATCAACTTTGTCAACTGGCAATTGAACATCTTCTAATTTCCCTTGTAATAAAGTGATTCTATCAGAAAATCCATTGAGGGACACAATTTCCTTAGCTTTTTCTATAATTGATGACATATCAACAGAATAAACATGCTTGGCACCAGCTTTAGCAGCAAACATAGAAAGAATACCAGTACCACAACCAACATCTAACACTATCTTATCCTTAAAAAGGTGTTTATTTCTGTACATCGCATTACGATAACTTAAGGTACGAGAAGTATCCTTTAACATTTCTTCATGAATCCCAAAATGATCATATGAGGAGAAGTAGTGTTGATCATGGGATGATAACTTGGACTTGTCAGTAGCTGATTGTGACATTGTAGTTTGCTGTTTTTGATGTGGTAAATTAGAAAAGAATTGGAGACATTTGAAATATTTTTCAACAAATTGTTTTGCGATGGCGTCTCGGAAACGATTTAAATTTTTTGTTTACTGCTTGCACCAAAACAAACCACAAAATTTAACTCTCCAGAAACAATAGAAAAAAAAATTCAAACTATAGGTTCACTGTCAACAGATGTTAAAGGAGAAATTCAAAAAATGGACGAGTCCGGAGTCGAACCGGAGACCTTTCGCATGCTAAGCGAACGCGCTACCAACTACGCCACACGCCCTTTTGTTAGTAACAATTTTGTTAAATTTAATGTTGTGCTGTCTTTCTTGATCACGTGATTATTTCCTTTTAACCCTTAAAAATAATGACTTTGTCTCGGTTGAATGAATCAAGTGATCATTCGGTGACTAGGAATCACCTTCTGGGTCGTCTGAGCGTCAGAAAGACAGCATATAATATTGAGAACCTAGTCCAATTAATAGCCAAACTACTATATCCACCCTAGAAAGTGGACCTCCGTAGAACTGTAAAAAGTTCGAGGCTTCGGCCTAGTGGTGCCAAGAACTCTAGGTCGGCTCGTGAGTAAATGGATTTCCCCCTGCAGGCGGTCATTAATACTTGCAAAAAACCTTTCTTGGCTGTAATATATAATAAATTAAAGGTTTTCATACATACTCAAGAAGCATAACTGAAGAATTATATATTCAAGATATTGAAGTTATATTTTATTCGTTTGATCGAGGTCTGATATTTTAAAATTTTTTGCAATTTATTAAATGTAATTTCTAAATTGAGTATGATGAGGGTAACTATATACAATTAAACACTGCAAAAATCGTGATACATTGAAATTTCTCTCAAGGACAACTGAGAGATGTTTGCAATACTTTAATTGTATGACTGGAGGGTATTGATTCCAAATAGGAGTATTTCCAAGAGAAAAATTTGCTTTAACGATATTTTTCCACGAGTTCGAAAGCAAAGTAAAAGGTTAATATTGCTACTAGATCAGTTCCTTTGTGGATTTATACGAAAACTAAGAAATATACAACTGAATGTCCTTGCTGGTTTTTAAAACTTTTCCTATCAAAATTCGAAGAAGAGTATTGATACCTGTTGACCAAGAGTCTAAGAATGCAAAAGAGCAAAGCGCTAATAAAATAATTAGACATTAAAATATTGCCTCAGTTATAAGGTGAACTTAATTAAGCAAGCAAATAAATAGAGGAATAATCACAGAAATGGAGATTACATGTTAGCAAATAAGCAACTGAATTTCTAATAGTTCGAAGAAATAGACTTGATTGGGATATTCGTCCTGAATACAACAAAACTGCCCATTTTGTTCTATCTAACCACCAAAAGTTTCTACCTCAACTCTTCTCACTGAGGTTTTTATTGTATTTTATCCTCTCAATTGGAAGTTATAGCTCTCTGGTTGTTTTATTTCTGAGTTTTATATATCTAAAAGTTACAATAACAGAATTGTATATTAGCAAGAACAAGTGTGTGAGACAACCTCAGGACTAACTTGTATATTTTTCGCAGCCAAAACGCGCCTTCAAAAATTTGCAACTACTTATAAAGAGTAAAGTATTGAAAACACTGTATACAAAATATTTATTTTATAAAGAATACCCTAGGTATATGAAGAATTAAAACTTATAAGATCAATTATTATTTTTATAGATTTGTGGATTAAACTGCATGTAACTTTACTTCATTTCATAGATCACGACTGAACCTTCCTCATCAACAACATTTTCCTTTTGTTGAATGAATTGTTTGATTCCATCCTCACCCAATCTTTGCATCATTTCACCTGCATCAAAGACTTCAACTTCAGTGGACTTAAACTTTCTAGCAGAAACCTTGTCGTTGAATAATTTATCCAATTCAGCAAATGTTCTACCTTTAGTTTCTGGTAATTCGAACCATGCCCAGATACAAGCAAAAACAGAAATACCAGCCCAAAGAAATCCAGTCTTTGCTTTCCAGTTCCATTCAGTTGGGTTTAACATATATGGAGTAAGTATACCAACGATGATACCAGCAATATTGTATAAGTTTCTAGCCAACATGACTGTTCTTGCTCTTAATCTAGCGGATGGTATTTCAGAAACAATACAGTAACACATTGGTCCAATAGTTAAATCATAGACAAAAGTATAAACCAAAATCATACTTCCAACGCCCCAACTTGCATTCTTGGAAGTGGCGACACCCAAACCACCGACGAGTAATAACAAGACTGTCATACAGCATAAACCTCCAAAGTAAATGGTAAATCTACCCAATTTTCTGGCTAAGAACCAAGACCCAATTGTACCGATAATACCTAAACAGTATTGAATAATTGAAAAGTTGAAAGCCATTGAGGTAGGTAAACCAGCTTGGGTATAAAAATAGGTAGAGTACCCCATTAAACTAGAACCTGTAATACTTTGGATCAACCAGGTAATAGAAGCAATTCTAGTTCTTCTTGCATTAACACCAGTGAAACAGTCTTTAATAGAAACTTCGACATGACGAGCATCTTCTTCCTTAACAGTCATTTGAATCTTAGTTAACATGTGTTCAGCTAAAACCTCTTTCTTTGGTAAGTGTTCATTTTCGGATAATAATCTGCTAAGGGAATGCTTGGCTTCTTGAAATCTTCCTTTTTTAACCAAGAACCAAGGTGATTCAGGAGCTAAATAGACACCAATTGCCAAAGGTATTGGCCAAATCCATTGAAGAGCAAAGGCAATACGGTAGGAATTTGCTCCATCCATAGTAGATATACCCTTGATAACACCAGACGAAATCAACTGACCAAACACCCAACAAACATTGACATAAGTGGTAAGATACACTCTAAGAGTTGTTGGAGCGACTTCAGAAGCATAGGTAACAGTAATTGTTTGATAGGAACCCCAATTGATACCCAACAAAACATAGGACAATAACAAGACTTCACGATTTGGAGCAAAAAATTGAATGAAGATTAAACCAACAGAAGAAATTAAAGCAGGCAATAAAGTTTTTCTGTAACCAATAATATCAGCAAAAATACCAGCAAGGAATAGACCCAACAATTGTCCTACCAGATATCCCATAGACAAACCAGTTTGCCATTTAGCAGGAATTTGATATTCTTGAATGTCAGGATACCAATCACCGAATTTCTTAGTAAAACCAGGATAAGCAAAAAAACTAGACAACAAGTTAGTGTCATAACCTTCCATAATCAAAGCAGTTGAAAGGATGACAGACCACATTACAGCCTTTGGAAATGTCTTGATACATTCTGTAAGCGACATCAGCTTTTCTTTTTGCTCATTGGCCTTGGCTTCCTTGGAAATGTCCAAGAACTTAGCAATATAGTCTTCAACGTCATTATCAGTAGATGTTGTGACTATAATCTCTTTTTGACATTTCTCGTTAATACTAGCTGATGACATGCTTGATACTTGTGTGTAGCTATGAATGTATTCTATTGTTGGTAAAACAAGAATTACTTGGCTCAAAAGTCGGAGAAATCAGTTTCGTTTTATATCAGAGATTTTTATTTGTAAAATACGACGTACCCAAACTTAATTCCGAATATCTGGGGAGTTGGGATGCGAGTCAATGTTCCAGGAAGGCGGCGTGATGAGACATAACTAACAGTGTTGATGATAATGTGTAACTCACAAATTTTAACAATATTTTCCGAAAAAAAAAAGCTTGTTTCGAAAAAAAAATTACGGCGAAGAGACATTATTTTTTTCTCCGCATGATGAAATGGAAGATCTTCAAAAAATATTTCTTTTGATGATGGATGATTGACTTTGAAAAAAGTCTTCAGAAGTAATAACCTTTGAGGTTCACGGATCATCCATTGAAAATTCATACATGCAACATGACATATTTAGAGTTAGGGTTACTTCTCGGCCCAGATTTTAAATTTTGCATAACTGCAGTTGTGGAGTGGTTTTTGGAATCGGAAATGGTCGCAAAATTTCTCGCAGTTCCTGTACCTTCTCCCCAGAATCGCTTCTTCAATACAATCAAAACATATGTTGGACATAATTAGTTATGGTGGGGTAGAAAGAGCTCTTTCAAGCATAGTTCAGTCTCAAGAAAATTTTGAGACAATTTGCGGAGTCTTCGTATCAACAATTGTGAACAAGAAATAACCCCTTCCACATAGAAACATAACTGGGCATGCTTTTTGGAGGCACTGGTTTAATCGTTTCATTCTCAAAATATGAAAAGTAATCTCTATCAACTTCTACACGCTTACTTGTAAATATAGACCCGCCCTTTTTAGTGAGTTTTATTTGATGTGAGAACCCTAATACAGAAACGAGAATACGTAGTTTTCCTAAATATATCAATGGATTCAGCAACTTGTTGTATTAAATTATGTATATGTTATAGTAAATACATGCTGCAAGTGAAAAAGGAGTGACCACCTGTGATAGAACTTGCATGTATTCTACCAGTTTGCCTGGAATTCCCCACCGCGCAACATTTTTCGCTAAGTAGCTCGCAATTAGTTTTATCCTGCAGCAAGCTTGAGCCACCAGAAAACGAATTCACCCAAAAAATATGAACAATCGACCTGCATAAAAAGCTCCATCGACAATTTCTTCGAATTGTGCTTTTTTTGATATGTGTTAGATCAGAGTGGGGGAATTCTTTGTTAATCGAATTGAGCACTTTGTTTCTGTTAAAAATTAGGAATACTGATATGCAGGAAAGTTAAATTAATTACATTAAGGAAAAGAAAGAATAACTAAAATATAATTATAAAAGTAGATTTAGCGTTCAAGTCACCTCCTTTTATACCTTGGTCTAGCTACCAGAAATCCCTTGGGACAGGAGAGTAAATAAGTGCTTTCACATCTGAGTATTCACAAGATATTTATGAAGAATGAATCTGCATGGTGGTTATAGAATTATACCTAAATCATACTGCTCGATGCGATATTTTCAACATTTTCATTTCAATTGTTCCGTTGGCGAGGCAAAGTTGATCCGAGATCTAAAATTTTTTATTTTTTATTTTCATGGAAAAAACGTCAAACCTTACTTTAACTGGTCTGTTTTAGTGAGGGGTACATCTTTCTTCTTTAATCTTACCAGAAGAACCCTACACTTTCAGATGAATTTCGGGGCAAAACCTGATACCATCAGGTTATTGACCTTACACATAAAGGAATAGAGTAGTCTCATTGACAGCGTGTTTGCTTAATGTTTGTAGCTTATATTTGATTTTTAATTCTTTAAATTTTGAGTTCTGCACCGCTCTATTTGCACCCAAAAAATACCTGCGAAATTGCGAGAAACTCAGCGAGAATTCAACCACGAAAAGTTCAATCAATTATTCTTTATTTTATTGAACTTGCAACCAAGTTGCAAAGGATTTCTTTGCGAAGCATGGTTCTTCCGATAACTCCTTTAAATGATTCTTAAAGAGCAGTTTGAATTTCCTGTATAAATAGGCAGACCGTTCTCTTCTTCGGGCGTTCTCTTAATTTTTTCAAAATCAAACACTTCATCTGCTTTCAGCGCTAACTCTGATTTACTTTATATTATGACAATTACTTACACTTGGTGGAAAGACGCTACTATCTATCAAATCTGGCCAGCTTCGTACAAAGACTCCAATGGAGATGGTGTTGGTGATATTCCTGGTATTATTTCTACGTTGGACTACCTCAAGGAGCTTGGTGTTGACATAATTTGGTTAAGCCCAATGTATATGAGTCCATTTGATGATTGTGGGTATGATATTTCTGATTACAATCAAATTCACCCTCAATTTGGTACCTTACAAGACATGCAAGATTTAATTGATGGATGTCATCAAAGAAACATGAAGATTATCTGCGATTTGGTTATCAATCATACTTCTTCAGAACATGAATGGTTTAAAGAATCTCGATCTTCCAAGACTAACCCAAAGAGAGACTGGTACATCTGGAAACCACCTAGATACGATGCAAATGGAAACAGACTTCCACCAAATAACTGGATGTCTCACTTTTCTGGATCTGCTTGGCAATACGACGAATTAACTGATGAATACTACTTGAAGCTTTTTGCCAATTCGCAACCAGATTTAAACTGGGAAAATGATGAAGTTAGAAATACAATTTATGAAACAGCTTTGAAATTCTGGTTTGATCGGGGTGTTGATGGATTTAGAATTGATACAGCCGGTATGTATTCCAAAGATCAAGCCTTCCCAGATGCCCCAATTGTGTTTAAGGATCAAGAATATCAACCAAGTGGATTGTATACTAATAACGGTCCAAGAATTCATGAATTCCACAAGGAAATGTATAACAAGGTAACTTCCAAATATAATGTTATGACAGTTGGTGAAGTTGGTCACTGTACCAAAGAAGAGGCTTTGAAATATGTAGGTGCTTCTGAGAATGAAATGAATATGTTATTCTTATTTAATCTTGTTGAATTGGGCTCTAATGGTGGGGACAGATTTAGATACCATGGTTGGACATTAGAAGATCTCAAAAAGGCAGTTGAAGATCAGTGCAAATTATTCGAGGGTACCGATGGTTGGTCAACTGTATTCATTGAAAACCACGATCAACCTAGATCAGTTTCAAGATTTGGACATGGAAAATTTGCAGAGAAAAGTGCTAAATTGATCTCAATATTGCAAACCACATTAACTGGTACACTTTTTATTTATCAAGGTCAAGAAATTGGTATGACTAATTTACCAAGGTCCTGGTCAATTGAAGAATACAAAGACATCAATACCATTAACTACTACAAAGCTTTCAAGGAAAAGCATGGTAATGATTTAGACTTTAAAGAGAAAGAAGCCAAGCTTTTCGATGTTATTAATCTTCTTTCCAGAGACCACGCTAGATCCCCAGTTCATTGGGATGATTCTGAGTATGGTGGGTTTTCAACTGTTGAACCTTGGACTAGAGTCAATGATAATTACAAAGAAATCAATGTTAAGTTACAACTTGAAAGCAAAAGCTCAGTCTTAAACTTTTGGAGGGAAACTTTGAAGGTAAGAAAAGAATACAAAGATTTATTCATTTATGGAGGATTCACTATCTTGGATTATGATAACAAGAAAACCTTTACCTACTTGAAAGAATCCGCAGAAAGCAAATCTCCAAAGGCCTTTGTTGTTCTTAACTTCTCTACTGAAACCGTTCCCTTCGAGAAGTTGATTGATGGTGAATTTACTTTAGTCCATTCAAACGTTTCAAATGAAGAAATTGACCATGAAGTATTAACACCCTATGAAGGTCGTATCTATCTTGTTGATTAAGTGCTAGTTATATAGAGAAGTAATCAGAACATTTTCAAGATATTATTTTTTTTTTTGTAAATCATCCCCCAATCTGGGTGACCTTGACCCCCCCCCCCAAATACACAAGCAAGAAGACAAATCTAACTAAAACAGCCTCCTACAATGCAATCAGAAGAACGTGATTCAAATCAAGGGGAAAGAAAGACATTAAAGCAACAATTGCTTGATAATAAAGGTATGTTTTGCACCAAGCTTTTTATTAAAATTAATGATGAGATGCTAACATCAGCGACAAGCAAGAAAAATTAAAGAATATCAAGAAAAGCTAGAGACCCAAAATTCATCTTACATACTAGATGAAGAAGCCGCAAAGTTTTATGAGGAGTTGAAACAAAAGGAACTCGCAAAGGAGAAAAGTATCAAACAGAGAGAAGCAATTGAAGTCAGAAGATTTAAACAGTTACAAGAAGCTAAAAAGAAATCCAACCAAATATATACTTCAAAGAGTTCTTCAATTAAGAAACTACAAGCGGGTAAGATTCCGAGGATTATATCTAAAGAAAGTCATAGCACAATCGAAGCAATTGTTTCTTTGAAAATATCCAATGCCGAAAATGATAGTGAAAACAGTAACGAGCAAAACACGACTTTGACAACACATAAAGCCCCATGTAGCGACTTAGTCGGTGATTATTCTTCAAGCGAAGACGAAGAAGACTAGTACCAGGAACTGTTGATTTATTGCCTACAATGTATCTTTAATATGAGGTTAAGAATTCACTACGAAAGGTCGTGTATATGCTCAATATCATAAGAACGAAAAATTTTTTAGAACACCATAAATCTTTCAAAGTATTCCCTTGTACCTTTTTCATATGAACGACTTTGACATCAATTCACCATGTTTTTGAAGTTAGCAGAAAATGTTGGTCGTTCTATATTTGGTAAGAAGCCAATAATGAACAGCTTAATCCAAACAAGAAATAAAATGAAGACTCGTAGTGCCGCAGCCAATAGATTCATCGTTAGAGGTACAGGTTTAAAGAGAAAGCCAGCTGGTAGAAATCATGGGAATGGAAATTTCAGTGCTCCATCGTTAAGTCATTTAGATAAAAAGGTTAAAGTTTCTAAAAGCGGAGGTCAGTTGAAGAAAGTAGTTAACTTCCTTTGAGAGTCTTGTTGAATAATCTAACAAATTGGTCATTGGAAAGCGATCATTTAATCAACAATAATTAAAGCAATGGCATAGCTTGTAAATAGTTTGGAATATACGATTTAAAAGGAATACGAGTACAATAAATCTATTCATATACTTATTACCAAGAAGATTTCATTAAGTATATACCTATCTATGATTTAGTATGCTCTATCTCTATCCATTTTTGTGACTCTTGTGATTTCTTAAATTCACTGGTTGGGAAATAATGGTAATCAGTCTTCAACGTAATGGCAACCGGTATGTTATCGAAGGTAATCAATCTCAACTTGACATAAGTACGATCTGGAATATCTTTGACCACCTTCACGAATGTGTCAAGATCCTTAGTTTCTTGGTCGTTGACATGAGTAATGAATGTGGTAGTTGGAATGCCATATTGGTTTGCTGGTCCAGCGGGAGACTTTTCAGTCACGTAAACTTCAGAAGGCAATTCCTTCATCAATTGTCTTACTGCATAATGAGGAGTTTGAAGAAGTGCACCAGACCAGTAGACAACATGTGAAGTATCCAATGTCGTTGCATCAATGGTTGGAACTTGTAAGGTCATTTCTTTCTTTTGTCTAACAATTCTGAATTCCAAACTCTTATCTTCATACATGCAACTAAAGTCTCTCATACTCTTGGCCAACTTACCATTAACCGAAAGAACCATATCACCAGTCTTTAATGGGCTTGGAGGTTGACCCAAACTTGGTGCAGCGACTCTATCAACAGCCAAAAATCTGATTTGATCATGAGACGCTTCTTCGTATTTACTAATCCATTCTTGGGAAATACCTCTAGATCTTCCATTGAATACAGTTATTGAAGCAAACTCAGCATCAAGAATTCTCAAGTTCTTTGGAATCTTATTAGCCTGTAACAAGTCAATTACGTGTTTGACATCAGTAACATCCAAACCCATTCTATACATCACTTCATTGTTTTCACCCAAATAAGTCAACCAAAACGCACGAACGGTTCCATCATTGTCAGCTAAAATACCACCATCACACTCATGCGTTATTTTACTATCCAATAATATACATTCCAAATTTGTACCTCTATAGCGTGGAGCAGTTGGACATGCAGTAACATTCAATGAAGCAACAGAACTGACCTTGACATCTTCTGTGATCAATCTCAAATTGTAATTGTATCCAATAAAGAAGGACTTGTCGTTTCTTTGTAATGGCGTAGTACCAAATTTAGGAGTTTTGACATCTGCCAACACCAATGAAGGATCATATTTGACAATCGCATAATTGAGATGAGGATGCATGAAAACTACATGACCAATAACATCAATAGATTCAGCAAATATAATTGAAATATCGCACATATCATGAGGAACATATCTCCTTGAGACTAAGACGAACCCATTCTTGGCATCAATGACAACACCATAACATATTTCCTTTCTAAATTTATGAGAATCAATTGTATGAGGGATAATTGTTCTGACTTGAACAAATGATCTTACCAAACTAGAACATCCTTGCTTGGAATCGTCACTAATTGGAATGTCAATATACTTCGCATTTTGTGGTTTTGGGACTACTGCATCTAATGGCTTTTCTTGAAGAGTTTTGAAGTCCCACAAACCGGTTTCATCATTACGAACAGCCATTTTAAACGATGTTTCCCAGTGTCTATCAATATAAATAGTTTGAACATATTCAGTATGCATATCAGATACATGACGATAAGTTACAGGAACTCTAGAATAATCTGGGATGTTTTTCATCACTTCAACAAATTCATCCAAGTTTGCAACTGGCTTATCATCAACAGTTTCCAATAACCAACCAGAAGGATCTTGGGCTGAGAATTCAAAAGAACCTGCTCCATGGTTTGCATATACACCTTTAACAGGTAAACCAAAGCATCTTGCAATTTGATAAGAAAGGTTATTGAAACTTGCACCAGCTACTTGTACAAATCTATCCGGAGTAATCGCGTGAAGATCACCAACCTTGATCTTTTGTTTAATTTCTTGACCGCCTCTTTGCACGACATATTCTAGTTCTTTACCAACATTTTCGTCCAAAATTTCATCAACTCTAATAAATGTAGAAATGTATTCACCATTGATAGAAATCAAACAATCCCCTTCTTTGAGGAGTCCATCAGCAGGTCCTTCTGGTAAAACCAATTCAGCCACAAGTAAACCGATCTTATTTGGGAACAACTCTCTTGCCTTGGCTTCAGCATGAGAAGTTAAACCTAATCTCACACATTCATTGAAAGGCTTTAATTGCCACTCAACTTGTATATCACCTCTGGTGATTGGTTTGTTCTCTTGGATACACCTTAATGCTCTTAATGGTCTATAAACTGGCAAAAAAAAATCAGTTGATGCTTCAGTTGAACCACCAGCTTGTAATGCAACACATTTACCTTCGTCATTGACCACCGGGGAACCAGAAGAACCACCAGTGGCAGAAGCTGCAGCTTGAATATATTCAGTATTGAAATCGTTATATGTTAATGATCCATATTCAGGAGCATTTCTATCCAATCTAGAAATGATACCTGCTAAAATAGATAATTTTTCACCAGCATCGTTACCGACAACTCTAATCTCGGTTCCCACTTGTGCTAATTCGGGTTCTAAATCAAGTTGACCGAGTTTCAAATATTTTACTTCTTTTGGATCGAATTTCAAGAATCCAAAGTCATGGATTGGATCTCTATAGATTGGTTTCACATCAACTGATTCATGATTATCGAAAACAACATATCCAGTGAAGGGACCAGGGCCAACAACATGTCTATTTGTTAGAATCAAACCTCGTTCAAGATCAACAATGAATCCAGTTGCTTCACTCACTATTGCACTTTCTGTATCAAAATGTGCGACATGAGAAAAGTGGACAGAAACAACAGATTTAACAACTTTCGTAATTGTTTCTTGCCAAGTTTTGCTATTTGTGACAGGGACATCAAATGCGGCTTGTTCAAAATCTGATACATAGTCAGAACTTTCATCACTTTCTACTTCTACTTGTTCTCTTAAAACCCTCTTTCTGGCATGACCGTTCACAAGGGAACTATCTGCCTCTCTTTTTAATGGATTGACTGACATTCTCTATTCCTTTCTATCAGATATCTACACCTCAAAGTGATCCAGATTCAATGTGGAATTTTTTTTTCAATGGTGATGAGGCACTGCGCACACGATTTCAAGTTTTCGCTTAGATACATTTACTTTAAGCAATCTTTTACCTTGTATCAATGAAATACATTTTATTCTTACAAAGATATTACATAAATATTTAGTTTTGCAGATACCCAAGTTCAGATAAGGGATATAATCAGAAAATTTCACTTTCCTTACATTGAGAGGAGCTTTAACAGTTCATTTGCTAGTCTCATCAGACCCTACATTTAGAGCAGCATCTAATGCATTTTTTGACCAAGTTTCATAATATTCTTTTTGACTATCTGATTCGAATAACACGTCACCATTAACCATAGCCCCGAATTGCTCCAACAAGTCCCAACCTTCACCAATTCTTGCTTTCGTTTCAGTAATTTCATTCTCCTCCTCAATACTCTCTCTGGTATACATATACTTCTTTTCTATATCAATAACCCATTGCTCATCCTTGATCCAATCATTAACGGTGTCACACCAAAATTGTGCATTTTTTCTCATTAACCCCCCTTTTTGATATTGGAAAAGTAATTCTAAGAATTGGCCCTTGGCCCCAACTTTTGTTGATAAGAGTTTATTATTAATTCGAATGTATGCCGCATGTATCATGGCAGTTGCAAGCCACCATTCTGACTTTTTGGCAAATTTGTGTTTATGAACAAGAAAAGATTGAACCATTTTTGCACTGATATTAGCAGGGATATGGAAATTGTTACAAAATGCGATAAAATCGGGAAGCAGGACGGTTTTTCTATCATAGACGTATGGTCTGGGGCTACTTGACTTTTTTTCATCCTTTAATCTTTTAGGTGTGTTTTGAACTTTCTTTGGGTTAAAGGGAGATTCGATTTCCTTAAGTCGTTTGGCTATTTTTGCGTCTGGCGATTCTTCAGTATCTACTTCATCTTGTAATTGTCTCATTCTTTTCAAAGGTGATCCCGATGATGGAGTATAATTAGTACCAGACGATGTTCTCGAAGGTGTAACGGGTTCTTGGAAAGCTACCTTGGGTTTCCTTGGACTCGATCTTGGGGAAGGTGATGCTGATGAAATCTGATCCACTAACTCGGCGAAGTCGGACAATAATTTGGAAGTTAATTTAGGTTGAAGTGGAATACGTCTTATATCTGGTTCAGGAAGATCGAAGGTTTCTTTATATTTCTTAACTGCCAGATATGCACATAGATGATATCGAGCAATCTCTGCTCCTTTGTTTAGTACTCTGGTCTTTCGAATACTTAGTTGATACAAGGAATTTATGTAATCCAATAATTTTGTTGGATACTCTGCTTGATAAGAGGGTAATATATCGTGAAGGGATTGCTTAATCTGAACTGATGCCATTGCTGCTGTTAAATTGGATCTCTTGTAAATGCTTTGGAACACTTGTGTTTATGATATAACATTTCCGTATTCGTAAAATTCCAATCACGTGACGAATCAATCCGGGTAATTCTTGAATTTCAGTAAAATCTTTCTAACCAACCAGAAGAAAAGAAAATTCAATTACCTTAGAGAGGGATGAAAAAAAAAGGTAGCGACAAAGAGGACCTAGTGTAGCAAACCGATATAACAGCAACGATATATACATATATAAAAATGTTATCTAGAGTATCCATAAGAACATTGCCAGTTAGAGGGGTTCGTTGTTTGTCATATTCAACCGTTTTAAGTCAAAAGAAGGATATTGCTGAAGCTGTCGACTATACTGGTTGTGAAATCGTTTCTGGTGCCCCAAAGGATTTAATTACTAGCAGAGTTGTTAGAATTTACCAAGAATCCAAACCAGCTACCCAATCTGGTACTCATGGAGGTAGAAACTGGAAATTAGATTGGGATGTTTTAGGTAAAGGAAACAGGTGGGAAAATGATTTGATGGGTTATCAAGGTTCAGCTGATTATATGCAAGGAACCATAATGAAATTCGATACTAAGGAAGCTGCTATTAGATTTGCAGAAAACCAAAGTTGGGATTACTATATTCAAGAACCAAAAAAGAGACATTTCAGAAAGAAGGATTATTCTGCCAACTTTTACCATTCTGCTGGTCCATTGAAGCATATCAGAACCAAGTAAAAGCAACTTGTTTTCTTTTATTCCTAAAGAGACTAAGAGATAATATCTGCATGAATCAATGATTAAATCCATGTACTTTAGTAACCTTCATATTTATTTCATAATTTTTTATTCTTTGTTTTTCATTTTTCATTTTTTAACATTTAGTATTTTGCATATTTCTTTAGCTGAAAGTTTATTTAAAACGTTCTTTTTATATTATTTAGTATTCTCCTAAATGTAGCCTGTAATTGAGAGAGGGGATTTTTGTATCAAATGGTTCCTAGTGTTTTGCAAAAAATCATATATATCATCATTGTTTTCTACCCGTAGTGAGTGATATATGTGTTCTTGCGTGTGCACATAAATTTTATCAGATTGATTGTGACACAACGCGCAAAAGAAAAAAAAAAGAAAGTCAAAAAAAAACAGAATCCACCCCAAACTATCTTTTGTTTAGCTGTGTAAGCCATTAAACTAATAGAGGCACTAATAGATTTCAATAAGAGAGGGACATACGCGACGTATTCTCTTGATATTGTTTATAACCTAAAGTTTTTAAGTAGGAACATACTAAAAAAGAATAACAAACTAATAGCTTAGTTTTGGAGGGGAGAACAAACGTATCGTGATACGAAATTATACATCAGTTACCACCAACAACCACACTTTGATATGTCATACAATAAGGGATATCACCATAGGGGTTATAGCGGTGGTTATAGAGACAACAGATATAGATCTAATTACAGGAATGAGGAATCATATAGAAAGCATCAAGGACGGGATGAGTCTCGGGTTGGTGAAAAAGGTGGTCACCATGAAACTAATGAGAATCGATATATCCCGAATAATACTTCTACAAATGGTGGCTCATCAGAAAGAAGTTCAAGGACACCGCATCATCATATGTCTTCTGACAGTATGACCTCATCGGGGACGAATACGCCTTTAACTCATACAGAACAAAGAAATATCGCGTCAACTAATATAGTAACAGGAGAGAACCCAAAGGATGCAGAATTTAGCAAATTGCTTCTACATATAGATCATCTTAAGACTATACCTTTTAGTAGACCTGTAGAACTGAAAAGAAACTACAAGGTCATATATGATCCTGAATTGGATAAGAATCTAACTAAGAAAGAAAAGAAATCAAAATCAAAAAAGATTAGATTTAATGGAGAGGGTTTAGACTCGAAAGGTTTGGTTGATCCAAGACTATCTCATCTAATTCAATATTTTCAAAAGCCAAATAAAAAATCAAAGAAATTCCCATTTAAGCAATTGCCACAACCCAAATTCATCTTCGATAAGGACTCATTAGGGCCAGCACCATTAACACAATTAGTTGTATGGGATCTTCCACCAACTACAAGTGAATTATATTTATCGAATTATTTCAAAAGTTATGGAGATGCAATTGAAGAAATGAAATTTATGAATGATCCCGACTATGGTGTTCCATTAGGAATTGCTACATTCAAATTTCAAGGAAATCCTGAAAAGGCGACTCGATTGGCTAAGAAATTCATTCAGACAGTTAAAACAGAATCTCCAAAAGTAGATGGCGTTCCACTTAAAATTGCATTAAATGATAGTGAAGGAGAACTTTTGAATCGAAAAATGAAAACAGCAAAAGATAAATTAAGAGTACAGAAATTAAAACGTGATGAAGAAGAAAAGAAACGACAGAAACAATTGTTAGAAGAACAGAGAAAGAAGGAAGAGTTGAAAAAGAAGGAACTTGAAGAAAAACAAGCAGAATTGGTGAAAGCTAAAGCAGCCATTCGAGATGAGCCTCCAGCAAAATATAGGCCAAATTCTACGATTCTTTCCATCAGGCGTCTGAATAAAATAGTTAATGGTGTTTTTATGCCAAAAGAATTGAATAAGTATATTAAGGATCGTGCATATATTTTCATTCAGGATAAATATGTTCCTACTAAGAAAATTTCATCTCATGATATCAAACGAGTTCTTAACAAATATGACTGGACTAGAGTTTTATCAGACAAAAGTGGGTTTTTTATTGTTTTCAATTCTTTAAAGGAATGTGAGAGATGTTTTATGAATGAAGATGGAAGAAAGTTTTTTGAGTACCGGTTATACATGGAATTGGCAATTCCTGAAGGGTTTTCGAAAGATGAAAATGAAGATACAGAAAATTCAAATAAAAATGACATTATTGAAGAAGCTACCAATATGTTGATTAAAGAATTTCAAACATTTCTCGCTAAAGATATTCGAGAAAGAGTCATTGCTCCATCTATCTTGGATTTACTTGGCCATGAACATTATCCAAAATTGGTAGAAGAACTAAGGAGTCAAGAAGAATTGACCAAGCCTAAAACTCTAATATCGAATAATCAATTGAAACAAAATGCATTGTCGATCCTTGAGAAAAAGAGGCTTGAGAAATTGACATTACCTTCATTCCGTAAGATCGATGAGAAGGCAAATGATAAAGCAAAACGAAAGGCACGCAAGAACTTAATTCCTATGCAACACGCGCTTAATTTTGATAGACTTTCTGATGAGGAAGAAGAGGACGAGGACGAAGATGAAGAAGAAACAAGCAGATCTGTCACTCCTGTTGTTTCATTAAAACGAGATCGTAGTTCTACAGTCACAAGCCCAGAAGACGAGGAAGAGGAAGAGAATGAGGAGTCATATGCGAAGAAACATAAGAGAACAAAATTATCTAAGACATACTTATCCGAATCATCTTCTGACGAGGAAATGGAAGAAGCAGAAGCAGCAGCAGCAGTTGCTGAAAAAGATCACGAGAAAGAAGAAAAGCTAACATTGGAAGAAGAGAAAGCCGAGTCAAATGCAATGGAGATTGATTATGCGGGTGTAGATCTTAAATTTCAACCAACTGAAGAAGGACCAATTCCAGTTTATACAGAAGAGCCAATGTCTCATGTATTTAATTTGGAAGCTCTTCAAGGAATTATGAAGGATGTGGAAGATTTGAAGATTGCACAAGACATACTTAAAGAATCGGATGTTAAATCGGCAGAAACGAAAAATATTGAATATTGGGCATGGAAACAAAAGGCATCTACGGAAGTTTTAGAAGAAGTCGCTGAAGAGGCCGAGAATATTCAGGAATTACCTATTCATTTAGAATCAGCATCTGGATCGTTCCGAAGTGAAGGATACAGAAAGACCAATGATGCAGATAAGATCCATTACTTACCACATCGTAGAAAAATCCATAAACCACTCAAAACTATTCAATATGAAGATGAAGATGATGAAAAAACCAATGAGAACAATGCTGTTCAAAGCTCACGTGTTAATAGAGCGAAGAATAGAAGGTTTGCTGCTGATATTACTGCTCAAATTGGTTCTGAATCTGATATTTTGAGTTTGAATGCATTGACGAAACGTAAGAAACCAGTTACTTTTGCAAGATCGGCAATTCATAACTGGGGTTTATATGCCATGGAGCCGATTGCTGCTAAGGAAATGATTATTGAATATGTGGGAGAGAGAATAAGGCAACAAGTTGCACAAAAGAGAGAACATGGATATTTGAAAACAGGGATTGGATCATCATATCTATTCAGAATTGATGAGAATACGGTTATTGATGCAACTAAGAAAGGTGGGATCGCTAGATTTATAAATCATTGTTGTAGTCCTAGTTGTACTGCCAAGATTATTAAGGTTGAAGGAAAAAAGAGAATTGTTATTTATGCATTAAGGGATATTGAAGCTAATGAAGAACTTACCTATGATTATAAGTTTGAAAGGGAAACAAATGATGAGGAACGTATTAGATGTCTTTGCGGTGCTCCAGGATGTAAGGGTTATTTGAATTGAATAGATTTTTAGAGTAAGCCTTTGTAATATTTTTTGTATAATTAATCTATAATTCGACAGCAAAGAAGCAAATAATGGTACTTACCTTTACTTTTTAACTCTAGACGATCTGGGCAAAGCAATTTGTTCTTTTTTTGTTTTTTTCGGATCAGGAACATTTTGGGTTGATATTTCCGCTATAATTATACTAAAATATGGTGAACTAACAGAAAAAGTGCTCGACTAGTACGTGAAATTGGAGACTACGAAGTAAAATATGTATAATAGGTTTTAACGATGAATAAAAGAGAGTAGTTATAGGTATGAATAATAGAGAGTAGTTATATATCTTATTACCTGAATGAATGCTCATCTCAAGAGAAAGTTAGGTTACTATTGAGTAGATTTTTTGCAATTTCTTCGATCTTAAGTTTTCTTTTAAAATATAAACAAACATAATTTATATTCTCAAATAGGAAGCAATACAAACAAATACAGGAACAAATGATGCGGGTGATTGTAACGATTTCTGTAGACACACTCCATTAGTAATAACAAAATGAAATTAAGGGGGGTTAGTAAGTAAAATCATTTATAAAATTGAAGGAATTCACGTGACGTGTATTACTGTTTGCAGCAGATCGTTTTGGTTACTTAATTAAGAACAAGTGAAAACAAAAAAATAAAAAACATAAACATACAAACACAAAACAATTGCAAAATCTATTGCTTAATTGGGGAAAAGGTAAACAACAAACTAAAAGAAGAGGAACTGAGAACAAGAAAAAAAACAACATACACACATTAACTTGAAAGATTTTCCATATTATAAACATTTAGATTAAAACATCCTTTTTGCCAATTGTTAATAAAGAAGAGATATTATATAGACAGTGGGCGAGAGTCAAAAACTTTGTTTAAATATCACATAGATTTCCCCCTTTTTACAAAGATCCCCCAACTACAGCTCCTATAAAATCTTTCTTTTATTTTTTCTTTTCATATTGATTAGCAAAAAGAACCATCTTGTTCATTTATCACAGCGGCTAGAAGTAGATCTTCCAAATATTCCATCAGATCTACCATTAATACCTAAGTAACAATCCCCATCTGGATATTCTTTAGCTGTGGAAACTCAATCCTAACTTCACTTGTTTTATATTTCAGTTAATCTACTTAATCAAGTTCATCGTCATAAACAACAAAGTTTGTTTTCCCTTCCAAGAAATCCAAAAATTATAATATAAATGTCCACACGCCGTGTCCAACCTTTGCAACCATTGAACAATGGTCAGCTAAATGCTATACCAAATGCCATAACACCAATAAAACCAGTTAAGCGCATAAAGGAGAACTTACAACCTACTACTGAATCCAAACAAAAGAAAAAGAAGGAAAAATTATCATCCTTATGCAAAACACCACCTTCCGTAGTCAGAACCAGAACTGGCAGGGATTATCGTCGTGGAAGCTTCTTGGGGGAAGGTGGGTTTGCTCGTTGTTTCCAAATGAAAGATTCTTCAGGACAAATTTATGCCGCCAAGACTGTCGCTAAAGCATCTATTAAGAATGAAAAAACAAAAAATAAATTATTATCAGAAATCAAAATTCATAAATCTTTAAAACATCCTAATATCGTAAACTTTGTTGATTGCTTTGAAGATGATATCAACGTTTACATATTGTTGGAAATTTGCCCAAATCAATCCTTGATGGAATTGTTAAAGACAAGAAAAAGGGTATCTGAACCTGAAGTCAGATTTTTCATGGTTCAAATTGTTGGTGCTATTAAGTATTTGCATTCTAGAAGAGTAATCCACAGAGACTTGAAGTTGGGCAATATCTTCTTTGATCCTGAAATGAACTTAAAAATAGGGGATTTTGGACTTGCTTCGGTATTACCATCTAATGATTCAAGAAAATATACCATTTGTGGTACTCCAAACTACATTGCTCCAGAAGTATTAGGAGGCAAACACACAGGTCATAGTTTTGAAGTTGACATCTGGGCAATTGGTATTATGATGTATGCCTTATTAGTTGGAAAACCTCCTTTTCAAGCAAAAGATGTTCAAGTTATTTATGAAAGAATCAAAAAAACTGAATATTTTTTCCCTGAAGACAAACCAATCTCTGAAGCTGCTAAAGTTTTAATTAAGGATTTATTAAGTTTGAATCCTTTAAACAGACCAACTGTCAATGAAATCTTAGATTATGAATGGTTTAAAGGCCCGTTCCCAGAGAGAACTCTTGAAATAAGTTTGACTGAGACACCTCAAGGACTTGAACAAATATCCAATTCTCAATCAGCAATTAACTTCACAAATACTAAAACTAATGCAGGAATTTATACCCCAAGAAGTAAGAATCCCGTTGAGATATTGCGCTCAGATTTACATTCAGAACAACCTAGAGCTTTGCTTCCAACATCCTTGTCACCTAATGACACCAGAAACAAATATCAAGAAGTAGACCCAAGTCAAATGGGAAGACCAAGAAGAGTTAACTTTAATTCTAATTTTTCAACCACTATTAAACGTCTCAACCAAATCTGTTATGAAACATATCAAAACATGAGAAGACTAGATTACTCGAAGGATAATGCCTTGGAAACAATGGAGTTACCTTCTTGTGAAACTCCTACTTTAATTAGCAAATGGGTTGACTATTCCAACAAATACGGTTTCTCATATCAACTTAATAACGATGATATTGGTGTATTGTTCAATGATGAAAATACTATCCTTAAATTAAGCAACTCGGATAGATTCTTGGAGTTGATTTATCATGAAAGTGAAGGCTGGACATGTATTGAGAATTCAGTTAGTCACCCACCAACTCAAGCAAAGAGACAATTGGAAATTGTTGATTTCTTTGCCAAATACATGAGTAGTAACTTGTCCAAGGTGAGTGATATAGAAAAGAGGAAAGAAACTGTCTTTTTAAGACGTTATACTAGAACCCTGGAATATATCATGTTTGAAATGACTAATGGTAACTTCCAATTCAATTTTAAAGATCATCATAAAATCTGCATTTCTAAATCTGGTTTAGTTATAACCCATATTTCACCAAATCGTGTCACTCAAACTCATCCATTAATCCTCATTTTGAAACATGGGAATTTCCCTAATGTTGATGTTCCAGAATGTTTGGAAAAGATTGCTGTCATTAGAGATGCTGTTAAAAGAAAGGCTTTTAAGGAGACATAAACACCTTTTCCTAAGTCTTACACACACTTTTTTCCCTTATCATTTTAGCAATTAGTAACTTATATTTAAAAGTCATTTTTAACATTTCCATTGCATTCCCAATGGAACCCTACCTAACTTTGTAAAATTATCAACCACCCAGTGTATTCTATAAATGAAAAGAAACTACCTTTTATATATATATATTACTTTTCTACCACTGTTAGCATTTTTAATTACATACTAATATACAAATTATCATAGAAAATACTACACTTTCTTCTAAGTAGTTTAATCTATAATTAGAGGCTTCATTGCCGAATTGTCTAACATTTGATGGTTGTTTTTTTGCCTGCAATTATAATAATACAATATCCCGATTAATAATCATCTTCATTAGTATTCAATAAAGCCTTAAGTGCCCATTCATCATTGAATCTACTCTTAATCACATCTAGTTCACTAATCAATCCAGAACAAGCATTTTTCAATGCTTCTCTTGGAGAATAATCATCTTCAGTTTGAATCCTCAATACAAAATTGGCAAATAATGGGTGTTCAACTTTATAAGCTGCAAAAATCACCTTTTCGTCTTTTAACAACTGATTTCTTAATAAGTTTGCCAATGTATGATCTTCTCTTTCTATCTTGACAATAGCAGCATTCGGGACTTTTGTATCAGGAGTAATCTTTATTCTTCACCAATATGTTAATAATACTTTTTGAGTGTTTTTGAAAAGAAGAGGGTAATGAAATACATACTTATCCACTCCATCTGGTAATATAAATAATTCAAATCTATCTGGGGCGTTCATCTTTTCGTTTCCCCAACTTTATGTAATGAATTAAGTGCTTGATATTTGTTTGCCTTAGAGTAACTTTCTTAGCAACAAAAATTTCACAGTGTGTATTCATTAATCCCAAAGTCAAATAAAAAACAAAAATAGAAACGATAGATCACGTGACTAATTCTATAATCACGTGATAACAGATGGTTGCCGGGTAATGACTTGCCTCCGATAAGAAAAAAATCTAGAAAGACCGGGTAATTGGGTAATACGGGAATTTGTTTTCTTACTGCTTAATTTGTGTGATGAAAAAATGAACTTGAATGGGTGTTTCCATCAACAACTGACTTTCATCCTTTTAATCAACAACTTATATCCATTTTTGTATTCTATCAAATACCATCTGATATATTATTAACCAAACATCCATTAATTAACTACCCGCAACTATTACTAGATTCTAGTAGTTTTAACATTGTATTTTTGAAGAGAGTTTCTCGTTTTTTAATTGAAGCAAGCTGAAAGAGAAGAGAAGTTTACATACGAGTAATAGACAGCAAGAACTCGAAATAAAGTAAAATTCAATATGACTAATCAACAGGATCCTTGGAATAGTCAACAGCGTCCGCTTGGACAACAGTTTAAGTACGTATAAGCTTTTCGATCTTCATACAATTTTTGTGATGGTTTTTTTTACTAACATTAACCAAAATTAGTCGTCAGCATCCACCAGTTTTACCCCCACCAGCAACATTAGAGGCAGGTACGTATACATCAATTCATGAATAATCAACCGTTATATTGTATTCTATTTACTAACTAATTTTTTTTCAGGCGGCCAATCGTTTTACCCCTTACCAAGTTTACCAAGTTTGGGAAATGGAAGTGGGCATCCTCAACATGGGCATGCATTCAGCATCCCATCAATCAATCCAGCCAGTGAACCAACACAATTGGGACAGGTACGTATTAGTTCTGATCAACGATTTACATTTTTGGAAAGAGAACGACCGATACTAACTTTTTCAAATTTTTAGGCTCAACCACAAGATCAACAAAGACAAAGCACAGAACTAAGAAGACCATCAAATGTAACATTAAACCCACCACCAACGCAGTTGTCTCCAGCAACTAGTATTGCTCCAGCGCCACCTGTTGCTGAACAGCAACATGCTCAACAGGTTGGTTCACTTCCTCAACCTCCCGTATTGGCTGGAATTCCAAATCGATCTAGTACAAGTAATGTTTACAGACCATTAAATGTTAAAGATGCTTTATCATATTTAGATCAAGTGAAAATCCAATTTTACAATCAAGCTGATGTTTACAATAACTTTCTTGATATCATGAAAGATTTCAAATCCCAAACGTATGTATACTATATTGCTACACCAAAATTTATCGTTTGGATTTATCCCCCCTTCTTCCCACTTTTTGTTTCATTCGGCAATAAATGAACCAGTTGAGCAATTTGGGAAGAAAATCGAATCACCCGAAAAGAAGTAGCCGCAAAGAATATTCTATATACAGGAAGGTTTTATCGGTTTTTGCAATGGGGAATCCGAAGTTTATATACAGGAAGATGTTTTTACTAACATAGTTTTAGCATTGATACACCTGGCGTTATTGATAGAGTTTCGTCATTGTTTAGAGGGCATCCTAATTTGATTCAAGGTTTTAACACTTTCTTACCTCCTGGATACAAAATTGAATGCTCTTCAGATCCTTCAGATCCTAATCCAATTAGAGTCACAACACCAACTGGAACTACAACTAGGCCAAACCTTTCTGGTTATAATCAGAGGTGGGTTAACGAAGAGTCACCTTTGCAACAACTGCAACCTCAGCCACAAACAGTGGCACCAGCTGTAGCACCATTTACACAAGAGCAACCTGCTGTTCAAGATGCAGGGACTGGAGGTGGCCAAATAGAATTTAACCATGCTATATCTTATGTGAACAAAATTAAGACTCGTTTTGCTAATCAGCCAGATATTTATAAACAATTTCTTGAAATCCTTCAAACTTATCAAAGAGAGCAGAAGCCAATTGCTGAAGTTTATGAACAAGTTACTCATTTGTTTGCCAATTCACCCGATTTATTAGAAGACTTTAAACAATTTTTGCCTGATACCAGCAATCAGACATATCAGCAACAACAGCAACATGCTCAAGCTCAAAATGTTCAAGAAAGTGGTTATTATGTCAATAATGGTTCTCAATTACCACCTGTTGGAAACTTCCAACCTCCTACTGGTCCAGCTGGAGTGAGTCCATCCGCCACTCATCAATATGCTCAACAAGTTGCTTATCATACGACTGGTAGTCCAGAACCTCAAGGTGGTATCTATGCAAACGAAAAGCTCGTACAAAAGAAGAAAAAGTCCATATCGGAACCTTATTATGATGCTGGTTATAATCAAGAAGCGCAAGTTTCTGGTATTCGTTCTGGCGTAGTTGCCGCAAAAGCTGGAAAAACACCTACAGCTGTCGGAAAAGGTGTTCCACCACCAGTTAATCCAACTCTAGTTCCCGGTATTCCCGAACCAATTCCTCCTTATGGTGCTGCTAAGGTTTCCTCATTTCTGGAGGAAATTACGTTTTTTGATAAGGTTAAGAAGGCCATTGGTAACAAGCAAACATATGGTGATTTCTTGAAGGTGTTGAATTTATTTGCTCAAGATGTTATCGATAAGGACACATTAGTTGAAAGAGTTGAAGGTTTCCTTGGTGATACAAATCCTGATTTGTTTAATTGGTTCAAAATGTTTGTTGGATATGAAGGTAAACCCCAAAATATTGAAAATATTACATTCAAAAAGCATCAATTGGAACTTTCATTGTGTAAAGCTTACGGCCCTTCATATAGACAGTTACCTAAAGCAGAAACTTACATGCCTTGCTCAGGTAGAGATGAGATGTGTTGGGAAGTTTTAAATGATGAATGGGTCGGACATCCAACTTGGGCCTCGGAAGATTCTGGTTTTATTGCTCATCGTAAGAATCAATATGAAGAAATTTTATTTAAGATTGAAGAAGAAAGATTAGAATTTGATTATTATATGGAAGCAAATTTGAGAACGATTCAAATTTTGGAAACTATTGCTAACAGAATTGCCAATATGACTCCAGAACAAAAAGCCAATTTCAAATTGCCACCAGGTTTAGGCCATAACTCAACTACCATTTACAAAAAGGTTATTAGGAAGATTTACGATAAAGATCGTGGGTTTGAAGTTATTGATGCTTTACATGAAAACCCAGCGGTTGCAGTTCCAATTGTATTGAAGAGATTGAAACAAAAGGATGAAGAATGGAAACGTGCACAAAGAGAATGGAATAAAGTTTGGAGAGAAATGGAACAAAAGGTCTTTTACAAGTCTTTGGACCATTTAGGATTGACATTTAAGCAGGCTGATAAGAAGCTTTTGACTGTCAAACAGCTTGTGAGTGAAATTAGTACAGTGAAGATTGAACAACAGAATAAAAGATTACACCCCTTGACTCCTAAGCCCCAAGAACAATTGCACTATGTTTTCAAGGACAAGGAAATTTTATTTGATATCTTGAAGTTGGGTGATGTCTTTATTAATCGTTCTTCAAATTATTCGTCTGGTGATAGAGAGAAATTGACTCAATTCTTCCAATTTTTTATTTCTTTATTCTTTGGCATACCGACTGAAGTTGTTGAGCAAGCATTGGAGCAAAGGGTCAAGCATGAAAAGACTGATGAAACTCAAGAAGAAGCTGCAAACACTGATTCTAATCCTACTTCACCCGAATCATCTTCGAAGAAGAGATCAAGGGAATCTGACTTATTAAGAGATGTCTTGAAGAAACAATCAAAATCCAAGAAGGAAGATCGCCCAGATTCACCAGGGCCACAAACTTTGGATGCTGCAATTCAAGAAGTTACAGAGGAACTAGAAAGATCAAGCGAATTGTGGATCAAATCGGCCAATACTAAGTTCAAATTAAAGGACGACGAAGAATCCCAGAAAAGACGTGTTAAGTTTAACTTATTCTGTAATACTACTATCTATGTATTCTTCCGTCATTTGACCACTTTATATGAAAGATTGCAAGAAATTAAATCTATGAATGAAGCTGTTGGAAAGGAAATTAGAAACCGCAAGACTCCTCAATTCGCAAAGGATTTGAATTTGCTTTCTCACCAATTAGAAGATATGGGTGTAGAAATTGTTGGTAACAAAGATTGCTATGTCCAAGTTTTACTCTTATCTGAAAAATTAATTGAAGGTGAAATTGAACATCAATGGTTTGAAGAAAGTTTGCGCCAAGCTTACCGTAATAAGGCATACAAGGTTTACACTGTTGATAAGGTTGTTCAAGCAATGGTGAAATATATGTATACTATGATAACAGACGCCAAAGCATCCGAAATGATGGTCTTGTTTGAGAATGACAGATTGAAACCTAGTTCGAGTGCAAAAGATCAAATATTGTACCGTATTCAAGTTAGATCCCTTATGGCAGCAGACGAAAATATGTTTAAGATTTCATTCAAGGAAGGTGACAATTCAGCAAACATTCAATTCGTTAGTTTGGATGATTTAACAATTAATGACCATGAGAATTCCGAAGAACAATACAATTATTACGTAACCAGTTATGTGATGTCACATCCAACTGAAGGTGTCCCTGCATCTAAATTAAACATGCCATTTTCCAGATCATTCATTGAATCAGTTGACGAAGACAATGTTGAAGGCCGCACCACCACCGGATTGAAGGTTTCTGTCTGTGAAAATTCATATAGACTATTCTTTGAAGCAAATTCGCATGATGAATATGTTACCAAATCTGTATACAATAAGCAACCTGAAGATCAAACTAAGAAGTCAGACAAGGTTGATGAGCTCAAAAAGTACTTGGAAGGCGAATCTGGTTGGAAGGCTACTTTATCAGAAAACGAAGAACCTTCAGATTTGGAAAAGAAGATTAAAGTATTGTATGAAAAGGGTGCTCTGGAATATAATGACTTTGTCAAGAAGCAAGACGAAGCCAAAGAAACTGCTGAAACTGAAGTAACTGAAAAAGAGGCTACTAATGAAGATACCGAGATGGTAGATGCAGAAGATGCCAAGCAACCAGAAAAAAGGGAAGAAGTTGAGCAATCCGAATCTAAGGAAATACAAGCTGCTGCAGATTCTGCTAGTCAAGAACAAAACGATACTATAGTCCAGCAAGAAGCTAATGAAACAACTGTCCAACAAGAAGTTAATGACACCACCATCCACCACGAAGCTAATGAAACAACAGTTCATCAAGAAGCCAATGAAACCACCATCCAGCCGGATGTAAATGAAACAGTACTTCAGCCTGATGCAAACGATACAACTGTTCAACAGGATGTTAATGACACCATTGCTGAAGAACCTATTTTAAATCCTCAAGAGGCAACTGTTATTGTGACAGGGTCTGAATCAAACGCTGTAAATCCTTCATCTACTAGTGAACTCTAGAAAATCTGTATTTTTATTTCTTGCTATAATTTGTTTTTTTAATCTTATCAATGTGTATTAAATATAAAATTACTATATAAATATTACTCTTCTTGGTCTATGTACTTGTAAACCTTCTCTCAGCTGCAGCACGAGCTATTCTTTCTGTGGCAATACTATATGCCAATTTGGCTCTTTGGTTAAGTCTCTGGGATACAAAATCTTTCCTTCCTCTGGCAATTAACAACCTAAGTATGATATCTTCCTTCAAAATCTTGTTGGTATTTGGGTCTGCTCTCTCTTCCCTAGCTTCCTCAGCAGCCTGAGCTCTTGCTTTGGAGGTTGCATTTGCAATAATTGTCTTAGATCTTAGTATACTCTCACTGCGCAAAACAGAACCTCTTCTAGATCCCATCTTTGAGGGCTGCTCGATATCAAAGTTATTTCTGTTTGTGAGCATCTGGGCATATGCTGGAGATAATCGTTCCACTTCCTCAATCAAATATTCATCCGGTTGATCGTACAAGGTGGGAATAAAAAGAAGCGATTGGTACTTATCTGTCTTTAAATCTTCCATAGGTGGACCGTTACCTTCATTATGGAAAAAACTGGCTAATAAATTAAGCCAACCCAATACTGTTTCTAATTCATTAATTGAAAGTGCCGCATCCATCCCAAGAATTCCAAGCGACACGTTTGCAAACTTGGTTGACATAGATTGCCATCCTTTCCCGACGATATCAGTGTTTATTTTCGCTTTTGAAAGTTTCGGAAGCAATAATTCGTCAGCTCTTGCAACCACCACCTTCCAAGTTTCTACCATCACCTTCATAAATATTTCATCGGTTAGATATTCCTTGAGAACTGCCAAATTCATATTCAAATAATCACACAAATTCTCGACTGCAACTTCAAATTCCTCTTTTGAAGGTTGTCCTTTTCCACATACTGATTTCAAATTGGCTCTGGAAAAACAATCCTCAATAAATCCCGAAAATTTCTCAACTATTAATTTAATCGATCTTTCTTGAGAACGCTTAAGTGCTCGATATGCCCTTCCCATCACGAATATGGCGTCTTGTGTTTCTGATTCGACCGCAACTTCAATAACAAGTTTTCCTTGTAAGTCGAGATCAAGATAAATTTCTTGTGGCATACCGTCATGTTTGAATTTTCGTGGATTTAATTCAAGAAAAGCCTTTCCACAGAGCTGATGTTGTCCAAATCGTTCATCCCATACTAAGGTAGACAATTCAAGTGTAGTGTTAGGTGGGAGCGTGATTTCAAATTCTTCATCCCATTCAGGATCGGTTGTTCCATTAACTGATCTTGTTCTACCAATTAATCGTTTAGCATTAAAGTCAACAAGAGAAACATATGGATTTATTTTGCTAGCAATAGTCGAATCTTTGGATGATTTAAGGTTTTCTCCTCGTATTATACGTAATGTAAAAACGTGACTCAAGTATCTGCTTTTTGATTTTGGATCATAAGTGGATAAAGAATCAGATATAGATTCTGGATCAAGCCATTCTTCAAGTTTTGTCAAATTACTCATCATTGCTGAAAGATTATTTAATGCAATACATGTACGCGGTTGGAAGTTATAAACAACTTCCGGCTCATGTCGTGTATAATTCTGAATATTTGAAACCACATTCTTCACTTCATTTAACCAATTTGATGGTCCATTCGTATCTTTTTCCTCAATGGCCACTTTTTGATCTGCTAAATCCTCAATAATACTTCCAACAACTTGGTCGGAATAAAATAACGCCCCATTTGAAATGCTTTTCAATAAGATAGTGTATACTTTGGCCAATTGAAATTCGTCAGACCAATTCTGCTTCTTTAACGTAGCAAGATACTGTTTGATTATAGAAAATATATCAAGGATAGCATTTGAATTTTTCTTTGAATCATCCTCAAGATTAATTGGAACAAAATCGTCTGCCTCCAATGCTTGCTTAACTATATCATGAATCTTTTCGTCACTTTCTTGTACCCAAGCTTCCAAGTATGGGAAAAAGAACTCTTCTAGGTCGAACTGGAACTTTGATCCCCCAGGAGTTACTTGATTATGGATATCTCTGATTTCGCTCAAGGATTGATAAATTTCTAATGCATCAGCATACGGAATAAATTCGCCTTTTTTTGCTGCATAATTCTTGATGTGAGTCAATATAACTTTTGCATCACTAGCAAACATTCCCGTCGTTATAGCTGCGACAGTTCTTGAGACATTTAGGAATCCCAACAAAGGATTCTTGTATCTTTTTTGCAAAGTTTTGATATCACCAACTAAAGTGTCGCAGATATTAAAAACATGAACAATATTCAATGTATCGTCTCTTGGCAAATCGGCGAGATACTCTCCATATCTAGTTCCTGCTACTTTTAATAAGAATTTGGTGAGTCGCTTTTCCCACTTTTTACTAATTCCAGTCTCTGCAACTTTAGGGAACAAAGAGTCAGACTCTATATAATCTCCAAGAAACATTAAATAAGGACCAAACTTTGGTTTATTTTGACTGTTGAAAATTAACAGGAGATTCTCACGAATTGAAACAAAAACTTGATTATATGTCTGTGTTAAATTCGAAATCCAAGCTTGTTGATCCTCTATTGACCATAATTCTTTGTCTTCCCAGTCAATGCCACCTTCAGTTACGATTCTTTTAGATACCATGAAAACTTTTTGGGTAGCAACAATGTTGACAGGCGGAATTTTCTTTGAGTTAAGTTCCTGTGGAGCATCTATAAATGCGTCATTTTCATGACCAGCTGTATATACTGCAACAGCTCTTGTGGGAGCATCAATAAGCCAAAGTTTTGCGCAAGTTGTAAGTAAATCTAAAGAAGCCTTTCCTAGGTAAGGTTTATCAGGATCTGAATAGTCAATTTGCCTTTCCAAGCCAACAATCAATTTGGTCAATGCCAAAAATAAGGATCTCGAATCTTCTGGATTTGGTAACATATAATACTTTTCTCCTTCCGGTAAGGGTGGAATGGGGAGCAAAGTCATATCAGGGGGGATTTTGTATTTTGATAATAATTGATCAGCCATGACTTGTTGTCGTACCTTCCATTGGGATCTAGCTTCTGCGGATTCAAAGGTACCCGCATCTATTCCTGACTGAATAAAATCTTTTATATCCTTGTGTAATGGTTTTGCGAGTGCTATGTCCTTATACTTAATCGCATCCTGTTGCAACTGGACTTCGTCTACAAGGAAAAGTGATTTCATTAGATTTATGGAACTCTTATTGAAATCTGAAATTCGATAAGATCTCTTTGGAAATTTCATATTTCCATTGAATTGGTCTTGATTACTTGTTGGTTGTTTGGATTGAAAAGATATCTTTGTATCTTGGAGTTTTGAAATTACGGCAGTATCTTTATCTTTCCCTGAATTAACAATATCAATAAGCATATCAATAAACTTTCTTGTCTGACTAAAAACAATTTCACTCAATTCATCATCAGCAAAGTTGCTTACTTTCTTCAATTCCTGATTTGCACATGCAGCAAATTTTGGAATTAAGAAATCAATCTTTTTTAAATCTCGTGCCTTTGCTGGATCGAGTAATTCTCCATATAATCTCAATAATGATCTTCTTGTCTTTTCATCAACTAGGGTTGTGTTTGTCATTATAGTTTTCAATTTCTCGTTCAACATCTTCATTGCAGAATCAGGTAAATTTTGGTCATTCAACATACTCATGCGAGAAGCTCGTTTGTTTACAGGTTGAGATGATTGCATGATTGGTGTTCTAAATCTAGCTTCATTACTATACTCTAATAATATTACCTTTATAACATACTTATATAATTCTTTTAGGTCGACGGGAGTAGGGGCAATTGGACTTGGAGATGATGCAAATGTTGATGATGCCATGCTACCAGTGCGACTGGGCGTAGGTTTTGAACTTCCACTTGACATTTGGTTCGTGATGTATTGTTATCTAATTGAAGTCTAAGTATATTTGAATTGTAACAATAACGTATTTATCTAATTGATTGATGTATCTATATGTATATATTAACGATTGACCTTATCAATCTTGATTTATTCTAGAAGAAGGTTAAAACTAAAATATCTAAAATCGTTTAAGTTTAAAATCATCTTTATTTTTTTGTTCTGTTGAATGTTCTTTTCCCTGAAATTTGACTACCAGAAGTAAACTGTTAACAAATTGTACAAACAGTAGCTACTTTATTAAAGGCTATGAATATCTATGTGAACCATAAGGTTGAATCTGTTAGAAGTTTTGGTGGTTAACTAAAGAATCTATTCTTGCAACCATATATGTAGCATTTACATCGATACGCAATCATAGAAAACGACACTACCCTTGAATTGAGCCATTATACTTATAGTAACGTAAAGAATGAATGAATGCAATTTTACTCTTTTTTAGTGGGTGCATCTTTGATCCTCTGAGGCTATTTAACCGCTTGTTGCCGTGTTTGCAACCATAATCAACGGTTGCAATTGTAGAAATATGACAGGTTAACTGACACACGGTATCCGTCTTCTTCCAAGGACAACCACTAAGCAAGTTGTAAAGATAAAGGATTGATTTTTTAACAATATGTAATATTACATCTACCACATACACAGAATATTCCTAAAATTCTAAAATGAAATAAACTATTAAAGGGCTGCATGTTTGACTTCGATTGTTATATATTAATACCGTGCATTGGATTTAATAACACAACATCATCCTTGAAAATATGAAAGGAAATCATTACTGATATAATTGCAGTAAACATTCAGATACTCTTAAATGGGGGCCCTTTACTAATTCTCTGTATTAGTCGAGATAAATTATGATACAAATGAACTAAAACTAGTATAATCCCTATCAGTACAAATCACCCAGGATAATCGCGCTCACGCAGAGTCCTCGTCTTCCATCTCTGAAGTTCCTCCGACCTTCGCTTCCGCTGCAGGAGTCAGTTCATTGCTCAATTCCTCTGGCTTGAAAATATGGGTACTTAATATTCTATTCATCTCAAAAGCGCCAACCACCTCTACAAATAAAATCCGTTAGTAAACACGATCTTGTTAAGCCAATCTTGACCGAATACATACTTCTCTTAAATAGTTTTTGTAATTTATCATCACAATTAATTTGTCTTTTATCGGTTGGATTCTGCAAATTCCTATCCTTGATATATATCCAAAGCTGTTTAACAACTTGTGGCCTAGACAACTTTTCTACACCAAGAACATCTTGAAGGTCGTTGGATAATATCATTTCTTTATTGAATGGGTTATTAGGTGCAACTGCTCTTTTTGCTTTCGTTGTTGTTTTTCTAGTTTCTCTCTTCCTTACAGTCCTTGCGCCATACCTGCTTAATTCATTACACAGCAATTGGGCAGCTAATAAAGCATCTTTTCGTTCCATCTCCTCCTTTTCCTTCTTTGCCGTTTGCTCATTTGCTTCTCGTTGATCTAATAGTTCATAATATCTTCCTAATATAAGATCGTTTATTTCTTTCTAGATTGGGGGTTTTTCGTTAGTTGCTGCCTTCTACATTATTACAATTCCATTTTTATTTGGAATATACATACTTTATGTGGTTGGAAATCTACTCCGAATAATTCTTGTAATGCATTTCTTATCTTCTTGACTGTAATTTGCTCCAAATCAGCCACACTTAAGATAGCCTAGTGATCAAATTTTGTTAGTAAATCTGTAAAAGAGGCATGGGAAACCCAAATAAAAGTGTAAATAGCATACATCTATGGTCGGTAAGTACTTATCGGGATCATAATCTGTGCTCATTTTGCAATATTTGTATGATTAATATATCAAATGGTGGAGTTTTCATCGTAAAAAAAAACAAATTGAGAAAATTTTTGTGCCCTTTGGGAATCGCGTCTCCCCCACGCAAAAAATCTCTTCAAACTTTGGCGCAGCACCCTGAGGAGCAGCAAACTAATTTACAACCGATATCAAACTACCAGTGAACTAAAATTTTAGTTTACCTGGGAGATTCGCAGTATATCTATACTTGATGATTTATACTAAGAGAACTGGTGAAAAAACCCTCTCTGGTATTATATTTATATATCATGTACAAGTGGCAGTGTTGAAAGCTTGCTTGGGGCAAAAAAAAATCAATAATTAGTAGAGAAACTATATCCTAGCATAACCGCTTTAACCCTGATAAGGGTGAATCAAATTGTCAACTGTCTATTGAAATTCCAACTAATATACACAAATTATTTAAAACTATTCAAAACCATCCGTTATTTTGCTGCGTTCTTTAGATTTCGTTTATGTTGTAATTCATTCTTCTTGATCAATTTCTTTCTTTCAGCACGCTTCAAGGTTCTTGGATCGATCAATTCATCAGGAGTGTTCTTTACTTTATCATCAACTTCAACCAACCATTGGTCGTCCAATTCTTTGTTCTTACCCTTGTAACCCCATTTAGGTACCCATTCTCCGGTAGCTTCATCATAGACCATCTTACCATCCTTAGCCTTTGCCTTGATACCCTTTCTAGCAGCAAATTGTTCCCATTTGGTTGGTGGTTTAGGTTTAGGAATTGGCTTCTCTCTAGGTAATTCGGTAGTTGGTTCAGGTAACTGAATTAATGTCATGGTTGAATTCTGGCCAGTAGAGGATCCATGAGTATCGGTAGTAGTCTTAACAGGAAGAGACAAAATTTGATTAATTAATAACTGAACATTATCACGAGTCACTGATGCTAAGTATTCTTCCTTTTCATTTTCCTTCTTCAATTTTTCGTTATCAAGAGGATTTGGATCAAATGTAGCCAAATTTCCGAGATCGTATGTGTTTGGAATAGGCTTATCCACAGTAACTGGTTTATATTCTCCTTTGGATGACATATTTGGGTGTTTCGTATTTATTCTACAATGATGATGATTTTCTGATCAACTATACAAGAATGAAAAATAAGAAATAAATATTTTTCGATGAGAGAGATGAGAAAATCTATTATAGTGAGCCGCACATTCCTATTTTGGTAATCACTTTGTTTCATCTCATCATCTTCTTCGCATACTATTCAACATCCAAACAGAAACAAGGGCCATTACTGCAATTGCGCCCCCAGTCATAATCAAATGCTTGACCTTTTCTTGGTCTACCTGTGGCTCCTTCTCTAACCCAGGCGTAGCTGAAGATGGATTCTTAGCAGCATCAACTAATTGTATAAACAATTCATGAAGTGAAGCAGTCCATGCTGAAGAAATATGCACTGGAGAACTTAAATACAAATCTCTCGTATAGTTTTCTGGTTGAACATCCGAACGCTGTTGTTGTTTATCTAAATCCGCTTTCAAGGCAACAAACACTGATGGAATTTCATCCAATTGGTGGGCAGATTTCTCTCGCAAATCCACTAAATATTGAAAAGAATCGGGATCTGATGAATCGTATGCATAGCAAATCACATCACATTGATCTAGTCTTGATTTATTTTCTATTATAGCAGATTCTAATTCTCCAAGTTCTTCAAGAATTAAATAGCATTGTTTCCCTCCTCGTAATTCTATATCCTTCACCACCAATCTTGGTCTTATTGTGGGTGAATAAATCTCACTGTATGAATCATGCAAAAACAGTTCAAGTAATGAACTTTTTCCTGATTTGGGTGCGCCTAATATAAAACAATTGAAAACATTCCTATCACTAACTGAATTTCTATAAACTTTGCCCTGTCTCACTCTTGTCTTTCTCGGTTTGGTGATTTTCAATGCTTTAACTGATGATCCTTCATCAAACCCCAAATATCCTAAATATTCCAATGTGGTTTTATAGCTTAAGAAAGTTGTCAAATTCCATTGTGCCAACCATCCTTGTAAAGTAACATAACCTTCTTCATTACAAACAATCGACGAAGGAAATTCCGTTTCAACCCAAAGCTTGGGTATCCCTGGTGTTGGACGAAACAAGTTTGTTAATTCGTCTTCATTCAATCCTCCATCATTATCCTTGTCAAATTTAATGAATAAATCAACAAAGAACCTATATCCTGAAGGACTTAATTCTACACTTGAGTGTGGGTTAACGTCAAGTGATGGGTATAAAAATTTATCACTCAATGATAATGAATTTGTATAATTAAATGCTCTTAATATGCACCAAATCGTTTCATGTCTTCCCTCCTCGGCATACATTCGATTAAGAAGAATAAATCCATCTTCTGAAATTCCTTCCAGTCCGCCTGAAGAAACGTCAGGAATAATCTTTCGATTTAAATGATTCACGATATCTTCATATTCCATCTCGGTCAAAGTTTCTTCAAAACACTTCTCATGTAACTTTGCTACTTCGTTATAATTCAAGTATCCATCTTGATCAGTATCGCATAAGAAGAATATTCTTTTGAGTGCTGCAATTGCTGCTGGTTTAAGATTTCCTTCTTTAGCATCAAAAATTGGTGATATAGGATGTGTCACTGCTCTTTGACACAAGTAAAACGCTTCAACAACATTAATGTTATTTTTAGAACTGCATCGTATACAAGCTTCAATTTCTTTGAATTCATTAATCAAGGGAATAAATTCATCGGAATCTTGAGTATTCATGGCTGATTTCAATATTGTGTCGGATTTATTTGCTGAAACAATAATTGGAAGATTGAGACCCATTGATCTAAACATCGGGATCCAATGTAGTGATATACGTTCATATGTATAATGATCTGAGTATATTAACCAAATCACATCTGCACGTTTTAGTTCTTTTTGTAGATTCGGCATATCTGACGAAGAAGTGTCGACGATTGTAGTAAAGTTGGGGATATATTTCAGGATCTCTTTGGCTCCATTATCTTGAAATCTCAGTAAGATATCGCTTTTCTTACGTTTGTGTCGTTTGGTAGTAGATGGAGGTGGATTATCAACTTCATCAAAACTTTCAACATAGTCATGCCGAGAGATTGTAATTGGAGGTAATATAGTTTGTTGTGATTCGATGATTGTTTCCTTAATTAGGGATGTTATAAGCGAGGATTTCCCTACGGATTCATCTCCGCATACAACTACTCGCAAGGTGTCCTGGATCATTGAGCCTGTGTGGGAACAACCATACTGATATTTGAGTTTGTTGGATTTTTTTTTTTTACCTGTTAAAATATACTATGAGTCCAGTACTAAATTACCCCGGAGATTTACAGCTCCGAATATTCGCTACAGTACAATATAGAATTGACTAGTTGTTTCTTTTTCAATTCCCTATGATATCTTAACATTCCAATATACATCTATACGTTCCTACCAAACCCTAACATATTAAAATCTTCACCCATCGGCCCAGATGTTTCAGAAAATTGCGATATGAACCGTTCCAGATCTCGTGCAACCTCTGAAATAACATCGTCTTCTTCTTCAGCTACTTCCTCATGTTCAGATTCCTGTTCTTCTTCAATATCTACAAAACTTGTCAAATTATCTTTTGCGCATATTTCTTCAAAAATGGCTTGTTCCTTTCTAGCTATAAATGATTTAATCTCCCCTAAATCAACAAGTGAAAATTTACCAATTATTGATCGGAAAGAATTGAGTGTTTCTCTTCTCCAAAGTTCTTGCCGTTGTATTACTGATAATTGTTCAAACGCATGAAAATTAAAGGTCAATGAGCTTATTAAGTTCAATTTATCTCTGGCTTTTAATTGATTCACAACAATTTCAAAGCTAGTTTGATCAGGATACGTCTCTGGCCAATTCGCAATTGGTAAATACATAGCTGTTACATGTACAAAATTGACAACAATATCTTCCCTAGCAGATTCATGCAAAGGATGTTTCCCAAATTGATCTAAAAACCATTCATTAGTAAGAATCTTTGCTTTTATTCTTCTATCCCGTAGCTTCCTTCGAAGTTTACTTTTCTCTTTCAGTCCTCTTGTTAAACCAACTGAGATTTGTGATCTTGCTAATGTCTTTTTAGATACCTTTCTTTTTCTAGGTTGTTTTGTGTGTTCTTCCTCTCTCGAAGCTCCTTCATTTCTGCGTTTACTAAGACTTCTCAGCGAATTTATTCCATCTACTGGATGTATCAGATCTCCCTTTTTCGCATCTAGATGAATAGTTAAATTGCCTTTAGTAGCAAATTCTTGTCCACAATATTGACAAACTCTATCGTTACTAACTATCAACGCTTCTTTACTCATTGGTAGAAGTGGCTGAAAAGTTGTTGTTTTTACTTCATAAGGCAGCTGTTGAAAACTGGATGCTATTGTTGGTGAAATGGTTGAAGACGAGCCCTCATATAGTTCGACATCTGTTTGTTGTTGCCGCTGTCGTTGTTGATGCTGTTGTTGCTGTTGTTGCTGCTTCTGTTGATTCTCATCTCCCTGCTCCTCAGGGATGTTTGCAAATGGAGCAAACTGTTGATTCATGACATCTTAATACCCTTACAACCACTTAAGGATGGTAGAAAAATTTACAAATTACAGAAAATGATGAACCATGTCCACAGTAGGGTTCGTAAATAATATTATTATTTATTATTCTTTATTATGGAAGATTAAAATGTATGCGAGAGATTGGCATTGCGAAAAATTATGGTTGCTCTTAGTTTCTTTTACGAGAAATACCCTTTATTATATGATCACCCGCTTCTCCACCTCGAAGCTCTGATTGCATGTATGTGATAGGGCAGCCATTGCTCTATTATTAAATTTATTTATTATTATTTATTATTATTTATTATTATTCTTATTTATCATAACCTTTCATATTTGAAGATTGTCTACAATTTGTTTAAGATTACTAACATATTTGTTCTGAATAGTATCACCTTTTCCTGCAGCAACAGTAAGTATCAACTCATTTAATGCAGCACTACCCAAAATATCAACATGTTCAGCAGTTCTTGCCCCGCCTCTAATATCAAATATATATGGCTCGTGTTTGATCTCCACAATTGTAACCTTTGAATTGGCAGGATTAAATCTTGATTTTGACCCCTTTTGCCATTCATGACACATTGCATGAGTTAACAATGAAACTGTCCCATCTCCATCTCCAAAATACACTGGATTCTCGGCATCTGCATCTATGACATGTTGGAGTCTTAATGATCTATCGGCATTAGTGTACTTATATGCTCTTTCAGTAGGTTTCCCAACTCCGTAAAAACAATAGACTTTTAAATCAGGAGCGTTGGGTAAGGCAGCTTCAAGGGGATTGGACCATTTCAGTTGAATTTGATTGTTTTCTTGCACTTCTTTCTTAGTGTGTGCTATACCAAAAGAATAATTGTCTCGTACTCTTTTGGAATACCATTCTGGTGATTCATCTAACATTTTCTCTATACTTTGAGCCATTGTCACATTGTATTCCTTTCCTGACTTTTCTTTAAATCTGATAAATGTTCCAAATGATTCACTTGTAGTACCATTAGTTTCAAACTTAGTTCCATTGGTTTCTAATGTATTAGTTGGATCGTCTGGTGCATAGGTCAAATTTCCCCAAAGTAAATCACCTCCTTTAGGAATCATACTGGCAACTCCACCAAATGATCTTAATAAATCAACTCGTTCTCTTCTGCTGAAAAATTGCTCTAAACCATAAACAGCTAATGCATTCAATTGAACCGTATCCTTCATTTCTCCTGACATTAATGCAGATATTGTCTTAGGTGTACCTAATGAAGATCCACTAATGTCAACAAATGCTTCGATATTTTCATTTACCCAATTAGGTCCTCCATTTCCAAAATACTCGCCTTTAGCTTCAACCCATTTCATAAAATAGAATATAACTTGAGATCCCATAGAGTGACCAACAAGTATCGATTTCTTTCCAGTAAATCGTTTTGTTAATTCAATTTGAGTTTTCACTTTTGTAAAATATCGATCTCGTTTCTCCAAATCAATATAAGTTAATCTCCAATCATAAGATGCAGTATGCATATCATCAGGACTATATCCAATAACAGCAAGATTTTGTAAAATCTTATTCCAGATCCAATATCCAGCAACAAAGAAATCGGATGCTTCAAATCCTTGAGCTGGTCGTATTTTGATACCAGAAGGATCTAATCCAGTAGCTTCATCGAGCATGATGTGTTTTAACCAACATGCTTTATCAAGAACCATTGTTCTTATCATGTAAAATGATCCCCATAATCTTTTTCTGAAGTGATTAATAGAAGGACAATTTCCCGTAGTAGTCGTAGACCAAGATTCAAGTCCTGTAGATACTACTCCAGGAACCAAAACAACATTAAATTCATTAGTAAAATTCCTTGACCGGGCAAGTCTTTGTCCTACACTAAACGATTCAGCTGATCCATGCAATCCATCATCGGGATTTTCGGCTTCTTGTAATAAAGATTGTAATCCAGTAGGTAATAAATCCTTCCAATCTCTCCAATCTTCAAATAAATAAGTCACTTTATCAAAATTGACCAATTTTTCCAATTCTCCAGGAAAAGTTGGTGTTGAAGTTGTTAAAAATACAGCAAGTAATACACCAATTATGGTCCCCAAAACAAACATAACTCTTCTACTTTCATGGAGTTTCTTCTTTCTCTTAACTTCAGCAATCTCTTCTTTAAAGTCTGCTGAAACACGACGTGGATGTCGATGATGACGTTGATGATGTGGTTCTTCATACAACAGGTGTCTTCTTTGAATTTCAATTGTTGATCCGTTTCCATCTGATTCTGAATCTTCGGATGGAAACAGATAACTTCTTGCTCTGGTTATTCTTCCATTAATTGACGCTCCTGATGTTTGTGCCATTGCGTGATGGTTATCAGAATCTTGCAATACTCCCGCTGAGTCTGGTTCTTCTGATTTTGCATTCTTTTTCCTGTTTGTTATGGAGGTCATATTTCAAAGTTGTGTTGCACTTGTATGATGTCAATTGTATGTTATTGTAAGGATTATGGAAAGTGATACTAGTGTATAAGGTATTGATTGATGCTGCCACCGAGAAATTTCAAAATAATAACAAACCAAAAAGAAAAAAACCGTGAACAATACAACCGAAATTGTTTCCTTCTATTTTGTTCTCGCCAATTGCTTTTCCAACCAACCAGATCGTTGCAATAAGTCTACACTCGGATACGATTGTTGTTTTTGCTTCAATTTGCAGGAGAATAATTGAAGTTATTTGCAGTATGCTACTAAATATTTCGAACAAGTAAAAGTAGCTGGAATAGGATTTTTCTAGAACAAATATCTATTGCCACGATTCGCTTGGCGACAGTTTTAACCGAGGCATGTGAGAATTTTTACATTATATCGCCTTTCTTTACAAATATGGCTGGTTTATTGTACAAAGAAGTAGATTATTAACTATTAACTATAAATATTCATAACTACACTTTGAATATTTCTTAAGAAATGTCAAAAAAGCAAATTAAGCAAAAAAACAATACTTTTCCTTGATTTGTATCAAGCTTTTTATAATGCATCCATAGTATAATCATATTCAATACCTGGTGTAACACTGGCAATAAACTTCAAAAAGATAATTAAATATTGATCTGCTCTAATTCCTTCGCTCTCCTCTTCATTATCTTGTGATTTTGCCTTTGTGTCATTTACAGAAAGGCTTTCCAATTTTCCTTCCAATTCTGCCTCTTTTTGATGTCTCGATTTTGAATGTTTCATCAACACCTTCATAACTGACGCATGTCTACAAGGATGAATTGAAATTGAAGTTGTATTGTAAGCAACTGGTAAATTTTCAATAGTTACTGTCTTGTCTTTATAATCAGAATTAATATCTTCAAACATTTGTTTAGGCAAAAGCGGTATACCATTGGAATCAAATCCTACCAAATACATCTTTGGAACACGATATGAAGTCGAATATGTAATGTATAAATCATATTTCCTAAGTTTACTATTTGTATCACCTCGAATATCTTCAAAATCCTCTTCAAATGCATCCTCATCATCATCTCCTTCTGCAGTTTCATCTATCAACTCATCAATATCATTCGATATTTCCACAGCTTCATCTTCACCCTCACCTTCTCCTTCCTCTACCACATCACCTTCTTTATTATTCGTAGTAGCACGCACATTTGTTGTCGCCACTTTTTTCGACTTAACCCACCCATCTTCTCCATCTTCACCTTCAATCTCTTCCTCTTCCTCTTCAATTTCATTTTCACCATCCCCATCGCCACCTTCTAAATAATTCGAAGCTCGTTGATAACTAGGTACATGTCTAGTTACTAAGAATTGCTTATCGGAAGGCAAGAAACTCTTTTGTAAATTTTTGGGACAAGTTGACCATTGCCACGTTGGGAATTTATAAACTAAATAATCACCCGCTTTTACGAATTCTTCTGGGCTTATTTCACCAGTTGTTGAAAAATTGGAACTATGGTTGATTGGGGTAAGGTATTCTCTAAGAGATGATAATTTGGATCTCAACATCATGGTTTTTTGTGTAAGTGTATGTAATTAAATGAGATCGTGTAAATCTGCGAAAGGAGGATTAAATCAAAAACTCGATAAACTATATAGTTCTCTAACTGATATATTTAATGCAACCTTAATTGTATGTAGTAGTACAGTAGATTGTTGGTAGTAACACTTGAAATCGCTTTGAATGACTCGTGGTAGCAAAGTAATCTTATCAGGGAACCAGGGATCATTTAACTTTTCTTGATAACTGAAATGATAAAAAAAGCTAACTAGGTCGTGCAAATGTCGCAAAACAGGCACATGTTTGGCACGTGATTGAATTCTTGGGGGTTTATACTTTCTGGACTCATCTAAGCTTAATCTAAATAACCAGTTGAATTTTTAAAGATGAAGAGTTGAAATAAAAACTTATCGCTGGGAAGAATTTGATGAAAATTTTCTTGTAAACGTAGAATGCTTGGACTTGGTAAAAATTTTGGTAGAATCTTTACAAAAATTTAAAGAAATTCCCACATCGCCTTGCCGTTTCAAAATCAAAACATTTTACCCATATTGATTTGTAAAAAGGATCCTTCAGGAGACTACCTAAAGGTATGTGGAGCTTTAGTATTTTAAATTTTACATTAAAAGTGACTACGAATGGTTGAAGAATCATGGTTATGTGTGTTAAATAATTGATTTGTTAAACAGAATAGAAGTTTTTGCATACTTAGAGCAGTCTTTGAACTTTTTCTCCTTGTACCTTTATGGTTCCTAATTTGCATAATATGAACTTGATAATGAAGAAGGTTCACAGAGAGTGAACAATTCTATTTATTTATTCAGTTATTTTTTTTGCAGCAATCTCAAAAACACAACAAAAAAATTAGACACGGTACAAAGAGTATTTAGACACGGTACAAAGAAACGTAATTACCTAGACACGTACTGTTTTATTTTAATTAAATGTTTTGTGACCCATTTATTGTCTAACTAGGTCAACTGTTGTTGTCGTGGTTTGTAATGATGGTTTTTCTGAATCATTTCTGTTTGGCGAGAAGTTTTCAATCTTCCGTTATATATAGACTAAGAAAAAAAGCGCAATTTCAGCCCTTTCGCTAAGTGTATATGAAGCACGAGACAGAAATTCAATTGAAGAGTCTAATTGCAAAAAAATTGGACTATGGTTTGTCGTGAGCAAGGATCTATGTATAGGAAACGCGTTTGTTAAAAATTATGAATAATTTGGAAATAGTGTATCCTAATTAACAACCTTTGGATCGTGTATCTTATGTATTGACACTAAACCAAGCGTGAATAGTTGCAAAGTTATTAATATTGCTGTATTATAATTATGTGACAACTTAATATGTTTTGCAAAAAGCTCTTTCGTTAACGCAATAGTAACAACAAACTTTATCAAAGAAGTCATCGTCGTCGTATCTTTCCTCGCTCAAGTTAAAGTAATCCCTCGTAATTCACGTTTCTTTTTTTTTTGTTTTTTTCTTGGGATTTGTTTGTGTTGTGAATCTCATTGCTGCAATTTCCTAATTGGGAGGTGGCGTCTCTCGTTACCCTCTCTTTGTTTTTAAGCCGAAAAACAAAAACAAACAAATTGATGCAAAAAGTTTTTAGTGAGACTTAAACCGAACCGCGCTTTTTATTAAACAAAGATACCAGAAGAGAAGAGAACGAGAGAGAGAGGGACAGACAGGGAGTTACATTATTATGATATTATTATGTCCAGAACGGATTATGTGCGCGACTTGGTTTGACAATCGGTAACTTCCCGCTTTGAGTTACTCTTTGAATTTTAATTATTCAAGCGAGATTTTTAGACTCAAAGTAATTGGACAAACCATGGGGGTTCCGCGTAAATATAATTACAAGAACTTTCTATAATTGAGATTCAACAGGTAAAAAGTAAGGCGCTTGTTATATTAAATTTAATTTTTCGTAGTTATACTAATACTATAGGTTATAAATCATTAAGCCAACTTCAGGCACCTCTAAGAAACATAAAAACCTTGGCAATAAGTAAAAAAATCCAGGGTTAACCTATGTTATTTAAACAAAAGCATTTGTGTGTCGTTAATAAGGCACGGTATGTCAGTTTATTAATGAGATTTTGTGTGTGTTTTGAAGTTTACCTAAAATAGAGATTGTGAGATTTGTTCTTTTATTATAACAAGAATTTTTTTATTATTGCAGTATTTGTTTTGTTTTGATTTTACCAGAAACGAATTCTTTTTTTATTTATTTTTTTTTTAATTTTTCAAAAGTTAAATCTTTTTTTCGTTTCCGCTGCATAATCACTAAGAGTAAAACCCTTTTTCTTTATAATATTTTATAAATAATTAAAAAAATTACAACCAACCCAATCCAACCTATTCAACACAAATAAATAAATTTATATTAAGAATAACTCTCTTTCCTCCTAATTCATATTACTTCTTATACATATATACTATCGAGTTATAAGGTATCTTCCATTCCCCATTTCCCATTCCCAATATACCTTTTTCCTAAGAACTCTTTTGCCTCTCAAACTGTGACACGCTTTAACCAACATTTTGAAAAATATTTAACTTCAATCAACACGCGAAACCAAACAAACATATTCGTGTACCTTTTTTGAAAATCTTTCCCAATTTTTGCAATTGCAGTTTATTCCTTCTCACATATTTCACAAGCAGAAAATGTCATTAGCATCATCAAATAGAATAGCGTTAGCTCCAATTAAAGAAAGTCAATTGAATTCTAGTCCTTCTACTTCCAAGGTAAACACGCCAAAGAAGAAACAACATCCAAGTTTAATTTCCATGTCAAAACAACCATTTGCTACCACCAATTTCTCCAAAAATAGAGCTGATTTGATTACAAGATCATTCACAATATCTGAATCTGCTACTTCATTGAACAAAACATTTTCCCCTTTTCAATCACTTAGCTTTTCTGATTCAAGATCAACTTCATCAAATGTTATAATTAAAAAATCAAATAAACCTACAAAAGTAATCAAAAGTGACACTGCTGGTTTAGCTGCCACCAAATTAAAACTCAAATTACAATTAGCCCTCTACAAAATCCAACAAACGCAACCAACAGTCATTACTCATAAATTCAAAAGATCAAAAGTCGTTTTCGCGGTTGACGAAACAACAACAATAAAATTCAATTCAGCAACGTCTCTCAAAATTCTCAGTCCTCCAAATTCAGCAAAAGCTTCCAGCAATGCTTCACCAACGCGTCAAACTCCTGTAATTAACCCCATAAGAGAATTCTCATATTTGCCAACACCACCAGAACCTTTAAACTACTCCTCATCAATTAATATCAACTTAGAAACCAAATCCCAATTATTGGCAATTGAAAAATCATCAACTACTACAGAAACTTCACGACCATCTTTATCTAAAATTGCAAATAGCAAACAATTAAGTATAAAGAAGAAAAACCAAAAATTAAAATTATTCCAAATAAGAAAAGACTCAATTTTCTATGCTAATAATAACAGTTTTAAATTACCTTTAGTGCCAGGTGAAAATATATCACAACCTATAAACACTTCTTCAGGCTCATTAGACATAGCTGCAAAAGCATCCAGGTTAGATTCAAATTCGAATATGACAAGTATGATAAACACTAGTCATTCTTTTATCTTCCCGCAAGCACCAATAACAACAATAGCAGCAACAGCAACAGCAACAGCAACAAATTCACCAGGCGCTACCAACACACGCGAAAACTCTCCAAAACCTAAGGATGCATCTTCATTACCTTCAATTCTTCTTAACCCACCGGCTGCAAGTCAATCATTCTTTGCCAACAGTGCAACTCATTTACCTTCAATCAATAAGATATTAAGAACACCTATTAAAAGGGCAAATTCCAGTCGTTACTATCAACAACAAAACAACATGAATAATAGCGCAAAAGTACCTCGTATGCCCACTACTACTGATGATACCACAATTGATGAAGATGTCGATATGACAATCGTTAATAATACTACTAGTGTAGAACATAACGATACTACTATTGCTGAAAAGAATGACGACGAGGATGATGAGGATATGGATGATGACGAAGATGAAGGAATGTCTAGAAAGAAGAGTGTGCTCTGTTCTTCTCCATTGCCTAATCATTTCGGAACTCCTAATAGATTTAGTGTTGCTAAATCATTGTTACAATTGAGTGGACATCAATTGTGAACAACGAAGGTGAAGGGATAATAATATAAAAAAGACGAAGTTGGTCTTTTATATTCTTCTTTTTTTAGAATGAAGGAGATTTTGTATTATAGAATCAAATTTTACGTTGTGACGCTTCTTAATTTGATTTAATGTGAAAAATGTTCAGTTTATCAGTTGTGTTTTGTTCTTTGTAATTTGCATTATTGATTGATTAGATTTCTTGTTTTAGTATTTATACATTTTTTAGTAGTTTTAATAGTTCATTTTAATTCATTCTTTAATCTACCAAATTAGCGGTAGAAGTTGAACGGATACCTTTCGCCAATGGTTTTCTGTATTACATAGCAAATGCTAATCTATATATTATATATCTAAAATGTATTTATACATGGGAAAACTTTTTCTTAAAACTTTCCTCTTAACAAATTACTGATCATATCTCTAGCAGTATAATAAGAGGTCAAGTAAAAAGTATAGAAATCCATAGTAGAACTCAAAGTATCCAATAATCCAAATGGCAACATGGCAGGAATCCAACCTTGTGCCAACTCCAAAGCAAAAGCACCACTTGGCATACTATATTGCTTAACATGACCTTTCTTCAAATGATGTTGATCACCAGGATAGTAAATCTCAGGAGTCAATGCACCAGGATATGCAGCTTTTTGTTCACCAGTCAAAATAGTGAAATAATCATCAGCAAAATGAACACCAGTATGTCCTTCAGTTCCAACTGCAGTACCGAAAAAGATCAAATATTCAGAAATTGAAGCATGTAAAATAAACATAGTACCCATAGCCCCACCAGCATTGTTATAAAACCATTCATCAAAGTTTAAGTCGTTAACTATACCAGGATAGGTTTCTTTGATCTTAGGAGCTAAATCCATCATAATGGCAGTTGCATTACCTTCTGGATGGTTGGCTAATACATCTTGAACTAATCCTTGTAAAACATCTTTATCAAATACGTAGTTGGTTGGTAACCAAGTATAGAAAAGATAGTTGAAAATAGTGTATGCTACTATTGGGATTCCTCCGAGGACTAATAACTTCATTGTTTTTTGAGAAACTTTATCGAAACTTTTATAGAAGGTGTCAAAGGGGAAGGTGTGTTGATTCAAAAGGGAAAATTTTATTTCGTTATATAAGTCAAAGGTTTTTGCAATGATCTTGAAACCGATACGAGACGCTCTGGAAGGTACGATCGTATAAACTGGTATAATAAGAAGAGAAAAGACTAGTGCATAAGGTCGTGTACAGCTCAAATCATCAACAATAGGAAAAATACTTCTTACACGGTGGAGGGAAACCCCAAGAGAGAGGACATCGTATAATACAGCCATTTGTTACTCGGGGGGTTTTTCTTTGGTATAAGCGCACATCCCTTCCGGAAAAATATGTATACTGTTATAGTGACAACTGGAGCAACGGTCACATTTACTTCATTGATTGAGAAAATTGTTGACCCAAATTTTATCAAACAATTACAAGAAATTCAAGTTTCGAAATTAATCATTCAATATGGAAACGAAGTGGTGAATTCTGTACATATAAGTGAACAGTACTTTATTAAACTAGTGGTAGACAAGAAAATTCTAGAATCTTTTCAATTGGTATATTCAGAAGATGAAAGTGTTGGATCCGAAATACGGAGGTATAAGTCGGATAATTTCGAAATAATTGCCTTTCCATTCTCACGAAATATAGATGAGTATATTAAGCAAGCAGATGTAGTAATCACTCATGCAGGTACAGGGTCGATCATAGATACGTTAAGAAATCATAAGAAGTTGATGGTAGTGGTTAATGATAAATTAATGGACAATCATCAGTTGGAAATTGCTAATGAATTTTCGAAATTAAAGTATTGTCTAAGTTATCAAGTCAATGATTTGAATGGTAATGGGTTTATCAATGATATGAAACGTTTGCTTAATGATGAGATTAAATTAGATTCTTTTGAGGAGAATGATGGTAGTGTTTTAGAGTCTATCATCTATGATGAATTAATGAAGTAATTAGAACAAGAAGAAAGCATACATATAGTTTGAAATGACACATGAACAGTCTATTAGCTCTTCTGACCCCAGAGAGAGGTATATGGAAACTCTCAATATGTATCGTAGTTTGGGTTGTATAACTGAGTTGACCAATTCTACATAGTCAAAGACCCATAATTGACCATTGCGCACGACCATATGTTTTGATAAAGTTAAATTGAAACTGTAGAGTTTTTACAGCTTTCTACACCCCTGCCCTTCCACCATTAATCAACATGTCAATCCAAGATCAGATAATACAACTAGTTAAAGATACTTCAATTGCTGATGAGGAAAGAATAGACAATTTGAAATTGTTATTTGCCGAATTGGATGAAGAATCACTCACAACCCTTGAACTTTCTGATTATCCAGTTGACTCAATTTATAAGAAAATAATCGGATTAGTTCAATGTGAAGAATTAATGATCAAGACCCCATTTTCTCTCAAGATAAAGAATCTAATTCGGGAGATTGCATCACTACCTTCAACTGTCAGCATTGACGAAAATGATTTCAACACTATGTTTGTTAAAGTCAAGTATAGTGATTTAAACAGTGATTTGCAATATTTACTTAATGACATACAGTACAACAAATTCATTGATTTGATAAATAAGAAGATTATAAATGCAAAGAGTATTCCAATCTCACACCCAAATCATAAGCAATTAACTTCATTAATTAATTTGAAGATTTTACACCTTTATTTGATATCCAATTATGATTTTAGAAAAGTAAATATAATCAATTACTTGAATGAAAACTTGAACTTGGAGGATTTGGAACCTGAAACCACTGAAATATTTCAATCTATTTCAGAAACTCCTTTTATCTCATTGGAAACATTTGATAAAATTGCGCAACATGATTTTCATAATAATTATTATGCAATTGTTCAAGCTATGGATAAGAGAAAATTATATATCAATCATTTGGAGAATAATATTGTGAAATTGACCAAATATTTTAAATCGATCACGATTCTGAGAATTTCCGAATTGTTTGGCCTTTCTCCTCAAGATATTAATCTTGAATCGTTGTTGTTTGAGATGATTATACAAAAGAAATTGAATAGTAATACCAAAATCGATCAATTAAAGAATTTGATAGAATTTGGGGAAGAGGAATTCAAAGATGGAAGTAGTCAAGAAGCACGATTAAATCAGCATGTCAAAAAAGTTGGAAGCTTAATCAATGATGTATATTTAAGAATATAGAAATATAACTACAAACTAATTATCATATTTAGAATATTCCTTTGAATATCTTCTTACAAGCTTTTGTTTACCAACTTTAGTAATTTCATCGAAATCCTCTTGAGATAATTCAAAGTCAAAAATTTCCAAAAATGACTTAATACGTTCTTCCTTGCCAGATGTAGTGACAGGCAAGACACCTTGTTGCAAGACCCATCTTAATAAGACTTGTCCTTCATCCTTCTTATATTTATCAGCTAACTTTGCTAAAACTGGATCTAAAGGTCCTTCCTCTTGTTTAACAATTGGAGTTAATGGACCATAGGCTTCAAGAGAAATACCCTGTTCTTTTGAATATTGAACAATTCCTGGGGTTTGGTTTTGTAAGTAAGCACTAAATTCAATCTGGTTTACACTTGGAGTATACTTTGGATTAGAATCTAATATTTCCTTCAAGTCTTCAATTTTGAAGTTTGAAACACCAATGTTTTTAGCCAAGCCGTCATCTTTCAACTTTTCTAAATAGTTCCAAGCTTCAACTAAAGAATAACCATGTGTTTCCTTCGTGATATACGGGAAGTGGATTAAATACAAATCAACATAGTCCAATGCCAATTCTTGTAAATCATTCTTTAAAGCTTCATAAGGATTTTTATGATTTGGTTTTGCAGTATAGGCTGAATTTCCCGAGAAGAATTTATCAGTAATAAACAATTCTTCTCTTGGGACCTTGGAGTTCTTTAAAGCTAATCCAATTTCAGCATTTGTTCCATAAACTTCAGCACCATCAATATGCCTAAATCCGGCATTGATTGCCTTTTCTAAAGTTTGGACAAGTTCGGAATTGATATCTGTTTTACTATCTCTTTTGAACCATTTGGTACCTACACCATAAGCAATTGCTGGAATCTCGTTACCGTTGTTTAACTTGAAACTGGTGTTAACTAAGCTGACCATGTTGTTTATTAGATTTGATAGTTGATATGTATATGTTTCTATACGAAGTATAGTGTCGAGAAATATCAATTAGAGAGGAATTAAGGGGGTAGCAAATGGAACTAAATTTATACTTCATACAAAGCCATAAATTTCGCAATTTGCGATTGCTTTTGTGTGGCTTGCTGTGGTTGCTCCCTGCACCTTCTGTGGTTGCGAAATGGTTTTATACAAATGGAGTTTGAATATCAACCACACAAACAGAAATGTCGCCACCACAGATACAACAATTGTGGCCGAAATGGCTCACTGCATACCATCGAGATGGTGTTCTAAATTCACGAACTGTGTTCAATTGGGTGCAACTCGAGCAACGCTGGAGCACTTGTGCTAACCAACTCCACAAATTTGATTAAAACAGTTGAATTAATAAAGCCATTATTTTATTGAAAAGGTCTCTATAGTAATCAACATGGTTGATTCTTCTAAGTTTTCTCTTCTTTTCATGTCGAGATGCCACCTAATTTGACTTCTTAATGTGGAAATTACTCAATTCCCAACATTTTTTGGTTTGAACTTCCATTATTGACTTTTTACATTGAAATTTATTGCTTTTGTTTGCCTTTTATATTTTTCGATGAGGTTTTTCCATATCTACTCCATTTTAGGGTTTAGGTATTTGCCTCTGGTTTAAAGCGGCAGTTTAGTATAGTCGCAAGTGTTCAAATATGTATTGATATATTAAATACACGTAGTAAGTGAAAAAAAAGTTTTTGAAGAAATATGGTAGCACTGACATAAGATTCTGGTTTGTTTCATTTACCATGGAACGTTATTCAAAATTATTTTTGAACGTCACAAGCAAATTTGTCAGAGATTTGAAACATGTCAAGTACTCCAAGGTATGCTAGATAAAGTGAGTTACCGAAAGAAAAAGGCTTAGAACATGAATCCATTCACACATCAACATACGCAACCTCACTTACAAAAGAGATTTTTCTTTGTTTGGGGAAAATTGCTGGGCTAGAATAACGTTTAATTAGCAGAAAAAAATTCTGAAATTTTGCAACAGCTTTATCTCCCCATCCCTGAAAAGTTTAAACTCCACACACCCGTTTTGATTGGTAGTAAACTCAAGTTGTCATAATGGACGAACATTCATTACTTCTTCCGATTCCTTCTCATCAGCAAAGGCTTATATCCGGCATAGATGAAAATGAAGTTGTGTCGTATGTGCAACAAAGAAGATTATCACCACCATTACTCCCCCCTCAGGGGGTTGCGAGGTTCGTTTCGAGTCCAACATATGAATCCATATTAGAAGTTGCAGAATCGGAAGAAACTGCAATCGAGCAATCAATACATGAGATTGTTTCAGTTCATCAAGATATAGGTCCGGAACCTACTACAACGGTGAAAAAGGAAGTCAAGGCATTGTTAGTGTCAGCTGCACCTTTGTTAGTTACATTTACACTTCAATATTCACTAGTAGTTGCTTCAGTATTCTCAGTTGGAAGAATTGGTTCAACAGAATTAGCAGCTATCAGCTTGAGTACCATGACGGCAAATATTAGTGGATATGCAATAATCGAAGGGATATCAACATGCTTGGATACCTTGTGTGCACAATCGTTTGGAAGAAAAGAGTACGATTTAGTCGGAGTGCATTTCATGAGATGTAATTGGCTCTTACTACTTTTATACATTCCAATTTCAGTATTTTGGATTTGGGGAGTTGAACCATTGTTATTGAGTATCTTTGGAAATAGATCGAGAGACATGTGTTTGTTAGCAGCTAAATATTTACGGATATTAAGTATTGGGTTGCCTGGATTTATGTTATTTGAGACGGGTAAACATTTCCTTCAATGTCAAGGTTACTTTGAATCTTCTACCTATGTACTATTAATTTGTGCACCTTTGAATGCACTCCTAAATTACCTACTAGTCTGGGACGAGAGGGTTGGATTAGGATTTATCGGGGCTCCAATTTCAGTTGCAATCACAAACTGGACAATGTGTATTTTATTATATTCGTACATACTCCTAGTAAAAGGAAAACAATGCTGGCCTCAAAAATCTCCATTTGATCGAGTTCATTGGACAAAGTGGAACAAAATGATTGAACTAGCAATACCGGGAGTTTTGATGGTGGAGGCAGAATGGTTGGCCTTTGAGATTATTACATTTGCGGCTGCTAAATTTGGGACTAAGGTATTAGCTGCGCAGTCAATCATAAATACGACTTGTGTGCTATTATACCAACTACCATTTGCACTTTCAATCGCAACAGCAACTAGAGTGGCTTGGTTCGTTGGTGCTGCTTCAGAAAAAACTGCCAGGATGACAACTTATGCCTCATTGTATACTGCTGCATCATTAGGATTTTTTAATTGTTCAGTTTTATTCTTCTTCCGTTACGAACTAGCTTCACTATTCACAAGTGAACAAGATGTTATTCAGTTGGCAGCCAAAGTATTGATAGTTGCAGCCATATATCAGATCAACGATTTTGTTTCTTGTTCTACTGCTGGTGTCTTGCGAGGCCAAGGACGGCAACTAATCGGCGGGTTTACTAGCGTAGTAGGATATTATGTCCTTGCGTTACCTTGTGCATTTTTATTTGCGTTTAAATTTAAATTGGAGTTGGTGGGATTATGGCTAGGAATGATTATTGCCCTCATGTTTGTTTCATTGGTTCAGTTATACTTTGTAATTACCAGTGAATGGAAACATATTATACATAAAAGCATGAACGATGGTATTGTCGAACGAGCGAATTTACGTATAGAACCAGTAGCAGGTCTACAAGTATGAGAATTTGGTTGATTAGTTAATCGGATACATTCCCTATTGAGTACAAGGCCATGCAATCGGATAGACTATATAGATTCTATAGCATTAGGCTCATAATTGACATTTCAACGTTCAACAACCCTATAACGCGATTGGGGACTTAAAATTCCTGCTTATATGGACTGTACGCTAAACTTGGGGTTTCGATTCTTTTGTTTCCCGCAACTCCTCCTCAAGGGCTTGCTTCTCTCTACCCAATTTCTCTTTTTCCTTGTTCCATTGTTCCTTTTCCTTATTCAATTTCTCATTTTCCGATAGCAACTCCATATACTTGGTTTCGTAGTCAGATAAGTCTGAAAGTATCTTGGTACAGATATTTTTAATACTGATGTCATTAATCTTTGAGTTTATAGATTTTATTTTTTCACGAATTGACACAGTAGATTTTGTGACTGTTGTGGGCTTTTTTGTGGTAGTTTGACGATGTGTCTTGACATACTGTACATGCTTTTTAAATAGTCTATGGTATGACCCATATAGGAATTCCACTAATTGTGTCTGCTTCTTGAGTTCAGCTTTTACATCTTCGTATCTCTCCTTTATATCATGTGGCACTAAAATCGAGTTTGGATCCTTTCGTTCTTGTTTGTAGAGTTTTGCGTATTCTGCTAGATCTATCAAATATTCGGTTTGAGATTCTAGAGTTTTTCGCAATTCCCGTAGTTCTTTGGTACTTTCTGCTATACAATTCTTCTGATTACTACGTTCAGGCTTAAATTCTTGATCAACTTCCTTTCGCAATTGTCCGAGTTTGGTACTTATTGCAGCATCACACAATGGTTCAGTTTGAACATCATCTTGATATTTTTCGCAATGTCGTGGTTTTGGTATAGTGTTCACTTTTGTATTGTATTGGGTTTCTTGGAGATCAATCGTAGACGCAAAATTTATGGGATCCCTATCGTCGGCTTTATAATTTTCCGATTGGTATAACGATTCAGCGTTGTTATTTCTGATCTGTAACTTACTCGCTCGATTAGGTTTAGGTGTAGATGGGAACTTACCTGGATAATTATCTGGCAAAGAAAATTTAGATTGGTTGGTCGTTTCACGAAGAGATCGAGTCATGTCTTTCATCAAATTCACTTGATCAATCAAATCTTGATCATAGTCCAAATCATCATCCGAGAAATCTATCACTGGTGGGAAATCGGCATAATTTGGTTGTGATATCCTCAGTGGTGATTGATTATGGAATTTGTCTTGTCGTATACTTGGACTTCTTCTAGTTGATATGGTGTTGTCGTAATCAATCGTAGGCTCATTAAATAAAGGCTTTCCATCATCTTCACCAAACCCAAAGAGGGATTTCCACATGTCTAACATGTCTAAAAAAATCTGATGTAGATTACCCGTTCATAGGTAGTTAATGTTTAAGTTTCTTCTGTGAGAATCAATTTTTTTTTAATTGATGCGTGGAAAAAAAATAAGAGGTACTGGGACTTCTTTTTGGAAACTTCCAGGAAGATGAAAAGAAACACTTCAACCATTGTATAATGCATTAATTGCATCTTCTAGTTGATATCATATAATGAGACTCTATTAATTGATATCAGATAATGATCTTTATTACTTCATATCATATAATGTGTTTTATATTTACCTATTACACACAAGTTCATTAACCTTCTAGCGAACCTCAAGGCAATAAAGATACTATTTCAGATAACAATCGCATAGAGGCAACAGCTATCCCAAAATCCAAAGATTGGAAAGATCTTAGCCACATGAGTCAATTTACCACAAAACCGCAAAGATGGAACTTTCATGAGAACGAGTAAAATTCATCTTGCATATGCATGTTAACTATGTATGTTTGGATGTTTCTTATGTATGCATGTTTAGTATGTAGGTTTGGATGTATGTTAGATGGGTTTTACTTGCACCCTACTTTCATGGGGTATAATTATAAGATATTTTAATTTATAAACAAAGGGAAATTTAATTTCCTAATTAGGTTATATTGCTAAACTAGATTTTAGCCACTTCGTAATGTAACATCATTCAGTATTGTTTCTCTTAATGACAAGAACTGCAAAGTGTTGAATGTGTCAAAGGATTCTCCAAGACGACCGAGGTCAAAAAGATAAAAGATTCATTGTGGCAGGAGAACCAGATTTCACATAAAATTTAGCTTATTTCAAAAAAAGAAACAACGGAGGGGTGGAGGGCGCAATCCAAAGATTCTGTACCCTTGCCGCCTTCTACATCATGGAAATTTAGCGCAATTACAAACACAGCAAAAGCTATTTACAAATTCGACTTGTTCGTCAAGGTATGTTTACGTAAAGCATGGTATTTCTGAGCACAACGGCGGAAAAACATCCACCAAAAGATTATCTTCTATTTTTTCCGGTGGCAGACTAAAAAACCAAACAACAAAAAATATTCGAATTTTTGTGCTGCAACAAAATAATTTTTGATTAATTCTCGCTTAAAAAATAACTTTTATTTCAAAATTGAAGCAACACAAAGCGAAAATAAAACAGGGCCGTACTAGACCCGTCCTAATTTGTAGGATGGGCTCTCAGTAAATTACAACTTGATAGGATTAAACCCGACAATACTAGAAAAAGCGTTTCATGTTATTTTATACCAGTTTAAATGGGGTGCGGGGTTTTTGATTAATGTTTGAGACCCAGTGGGTTTTTGCTTATTGGTGGATTTATCATTAAGACACAACCGCGCGTGGAAGAATGTCACCATTTGTGCTTGGTTTCAAAACCTTCATTTACATTCTGGGTATATGGAGTTTCCCAGTAGGGAATCTTCTAAACAAATCACAATAATTAAAACATAAACAAATCGAAGTGAAAAATTTGAAAAATTTAAAAACTTTTTGCATGAAAGCCACTTCAACGTGCATGCATTGACGGGACATGGTGGATATCGTCTAATCAACAAAAATAAACATAGAGAAGGTTAACGCTTTCAATCATACGATATGATCAAATCAAAAAAAAAGAACAATGGAAAAATAATTTTTACGCAAAACAATAAGGTACAATTTAGAGCATTAAACGTTTGGTCGTGGCTAAATTGTGTTGAAATGGCACTTTGTATTATTATTCTCCACATGCAATAGGTTTCTGACAATCAATGGCGGAAGGAAGTGGATAGCATTGACGAATTAGTTTAAAGCACAAACCTGTAACAATCAACTTGTTTAATTCTTAAAGTTCTCAAAAGGTTAAAGTGTAAACAATATAACAGTACAAAGTTCCATAATTTTAATACAAGGGACGATGTACAAAGCCGACTATTATAGTTCATTTAATGACACAAAGCCGCACCTACCAAGATGTTTGATTCCAAACTTTTGCAAAAAATGGTTCAATTACATTTCCAATTATAAAAACAATTGTTCTCATGGATCTGAGGGTCTGCATACCCGAAGAAACAATCGAAGTGTCGGATGCAAATGAATGTTTGCAAAAACCGATCATGGCGATGTTTCCGCCTGTTTTATTGCCCGAGGTTGGAATGGAAAGAAATAACGCGTCTGTACTAGGGGGGCTGGAAGACAAGGTGCTCAAACAGCTCGATAAACCAAACAAGTAATGCATTCGGATGTTTATTTACGCTCAAAGAATATGTAAACACCCCCTTTTTGGTTTTATCTCAAGCATGGCTACGTTTCTGGATGTTAAGATATGAAACCGACTAATCCGGAAATTTTTAACACCAATGTAGTGACTAATATCCTGATAAATATGTAAGAACTCTAAGCCGAACTGTAAGAATGAAGAGGCTTCTAGCTTACTTATTAGAGTTTAACTTTATGGTATTCGTTTAGGCGAATAACTGCACGAGATCACCACTAGGGTCTTATGTGTTAAACGCCATACAAAAGCTCCCTGTTTTGCAGCCAGTGTGGAGGTGGAAGTTGAGCGTGTAAAAAAGTCCGCCATAAGGATTTCGTGGATTTGTATCCTCGATCAAGACGATATGGGTTGTACACAAGAATATACATTATTTTAATGGCTAATTGTAAACCCTTCTCGAAAAAAAATATGGGAAATTATTTGCGAACCCCTAAAAAATATTTTAGACGAAAAAATTAAAAAATTTAATCCTTATGATTTTTATTAGCCAATAATTTTTTTATGCACGATGCGTTTAACGAAATGCTTGGGAAGAAAACTCAGAAATATTATGCCTTGCGAAAAATACACAACACATTGCAGTTAGATGTGGTTCCCCCTGCACGGTTATACCATTGGTTTGCTTTGAAAATATTCGTTTTCGGATCTAGATCACCTAGCATATGACCTGTCTCATAGTAGTGGTTAGTATGCATATCCGATGATTGAAAGCCCAGACAATTGAACCCAGGACTGGCCGGATTTTGGATCCCACCAGAAATCAATGTGAAAAAGGAAATGAATTGTCGCAAAATACACGAGCTACAAGAAAAAAAGAAAGGAAAAGGGAATACGATCTTCAAACTAGATCAGACTATGGAATGTTCTTTTTTGTTTTTCCCTTGATTCTGGGAAATGTGGTCACCTTTTGAAGAAATAGAGAAACTGGTCAAACCTAGTCTATGTCACACAGGGGTATGCCAAGATGCTTTAATGTAGGCCATTTAAGGGTGAAATTTCTCATCTCTCTCTCAAGACAAAGGTAAGACCCGCCTTAGTCTATCCTTAGGGATATATATTCAACCAACACCTTTGGTTGAATTTCAAGTCTAATTTAGATGAGTGATCACTGAGTGTATCCCTTGCTTTCCGTAACAATATGGTGAGAGGCAAAATATGCAAGAAAAGTGGTTAACGATCACAAAGTTGTTGATATGTGATTGAGACAAAGGGGGCTATTGAGTCTTTGTAAAACTCATGTGGTTACACTTTTCATTGAATATCACAAGTGAGAAAAAAACAGGTTTACCACTCAAACCATAAAGGTTTTTTGATCACTAAACCAACATTCCGTTTCAATAGTTGATTTAATTTTTTGTCAATACAATTAAACTTTCTCGTGATTGTTCTTAAATTAGATAAAATATTTTTCTTGCGAAAATTATTTTTTAGTTAGTTTGCAAAAAAATATTTTTAGAATTCTTGATTTTTTTTTTAGAAATTGATTTTTTATTTTTTCAATATTTAGTATATTTTTTTATTTTTCAATTAATTGTAAAAATATATAATCATTGAAGAATTTCTATAATGAAGATTCTCTTTGGAAACTTGTTTTGGTTTTTTTTGAAGAAAAGTCTTTTGTAACTATTCAGTCGATTCTGTATTTCCACTAAACTATTATAAGTACAACATTTTCTACCTGTTCAAGTTTCCTATCAGTTTATCATCTTCATCCCAAACTGACAATTATCCATCTTGCATTTATCCAACACCTTAACACATTCGCTTTTTAATATATATACCCATCGCATCTTCTAGCTATTGATTCCCACACCCAGTTGTTGCGTTCACATTCATATCATATCATATCATATCAACACTATCCTTTATCTTATTCATTCATTTACCCTTGCATATACTTTTCACAGGAAATATAGTTTCGCAACAATGTTCAATCTCGGCAAGATTATTAATAAACCATTAACACCAACCATGGAACCAAGTACAACGACATCAACATCAACATCATTATTATCGACGACAGGATTCCAACAACCCAAATCATTCACACAAGTAAATTATCCAAAAGAATTATATCAATCTGAATTGGAAGTCCATGCTCAAAATCTTAATGAATATGACATGGATATTTACGAAGTCATGTTAGATTTGATTGAAGAAAGTCAACCAAATCTTGATTTATATAAACAACAACCATATCTCACATTCCCTATTCGTCAGAAGCTTATCGACTTTTTACTTAAGATGTCAATAAGATTGAAAATCATTCCATTTGTTTTCTTTAAAGCAGTTAAATTATTTGATAGATATTGCTCCAAGAGAATTGTATTATTAGATCAATCCCAATTAATTATAACTACATGTCTTTGGATTGCCAGTAAGGTACAAGGTGGTAACAATCATTTTGTTAACATGAGCAATTTAAGCAAGGTGAATTCAATTAGAACCATTAATGATTTAGGTTATGGTTCTGGTGGTAAATATTTAGGTCCAACTGAAAGATTTAGATTACCAAAATTACATGAATTAATAAAGTTATGTGGAACTAAATGTCTGTACGACGCTGGTATGTTTAAACAGATGGAAGTTCACATTTTAAACACATTAGAGTGGTCGTTGAATGATCCCTCTATTGAAGAATTCATTATCAATAGTGATGAATTTAGTATTGTGGAAGATTCTGCTCATTTTAATGAAATCTTTAAAGTTAAAGAATATATTAGTTATGTTGCATTATACTCATCGGAATTAATTGATGTTAATGTCATTGAATTAGGTCAAGTCATTTTAGATTTAGTTAATGAGACATTACAAATTTCACAACAAGACCCTGATTATCAAACTATTCTTAACAGTTCCACTCCGGTTCAGATGGAATTTGAAAAGTATAGAACCATAAAAAAGAATTTAATTAAAGCTATATTAAATTCTTCAGATTTTGTTTTACAATTATTTAATAGTAAAGGACCTCAATTTTTATTCCATCAAATAACATCACAATTTAGAATCAGAATACAGCCACCACCACAACAACAACCTCAACAACATCAACCATCAACATTTTCTGCATCACCCATATCCATTACCACCACATATTCCAATGGATCGGGCTTTACAACAGTTCCATCACCAATTACCCCAATTACGCCAACCAACGTTAATACATCATCACCACCAACATTATTAAAGAAGATATACCCAACTACTAATGCTTCTTCTCAATTGCTGATGATGATGATGACGCCGCCACCACAAACAACAAACAATGGTGTTTGTATACCTCCACCTCGTCAGATTCCTTTTAATTTCAATTCTTCTTCTTCTTTGTCATCCTCCTCTACCACCACCGCACATACTACAGATTCACCTTCCCAACCATGCAAACATTCTTATTCACCATATACTACAAAAAACGTTCGTTTTCGAGATAGAAATCATTCACAAGCAAGCATAAGTTCTTCTTCTAGTAAGGAGCAAGATGTGTTTGAATATACCCGACCACAGGGAGATAATGATGATACTCCATTTAGTGAGAATCATTCTCCTATAGTAACGAAGAAGTACGTTAAGAAGTAGTAGTAGTAGTGGGCGTGGCCTTGAAATAAAAAATCCCTTTTATTTTTCTATGGTCATAGAGAGTGGTGTATAATAACAATTTATTGCATTAAGTTCATTTTTTTTTAATTAGTTTGGATGTTTTATCATGTCTGTTGGATGTTTTATCATGTCTGTTGGATGTTTTATCATGTCTGTTGGATGTTTTATCATGTCTGTTGGATGTTTTATTTTGTTTGCAAAAAGACTTTATATTCATTTTATTCTATTTCCATATTAATATTTATATCTTTTAATATTAGTTTTAACATTCATTTGTGTTTTTTTTCTTTTTATCTTTTTTATGTGAGTTCATAAATATACTACGATGATTTGTTTTCATACAATAAACTATAAAACTTGATGTATTCGCAATATCTTGATCTTTTAGAAAAAAATATATGTACGTGGGTTACCTACAATTTAATGGCTTATACTATTCCTCGTGTCAAAGTCTACTGAAAAAGGAGGTGTGTTGTATAAAATAATAGTAAATATTTACATTGGAGATAATTAGTGTATTATGTCTTATTTAATGTAAGTTAATGCGGTATTACATCATTGAGCAAAACAATTGCAACCAAATCTTTTTTCATTAATTCGAAAACACCAGCACAAACCATAGTAGCAGCACGTAGCAGAGCACTAACAGGTGTAGGACCTTCCATAGCTGAAAGTAGTCAAGCATGAAGACCAAGCTGAGCACTCTTAGCTGTAGCAGCTACAACTAGAAGCAAAGCTATAATCGATAGAAGCTTAGACATTTGGGATCAAATGAATGAGTCTGAAGAGTTACTAATTAAGCTTTATGCAAAAGAGATTAAATTTCTGAAACATCTAGAAGTCCAGATCAAAAAGCTTGGAACTGAATACAACATGACATGACAAAAGCTCGAGGGTTGCTCACAGTAACAATATTACTACAGGGGAAGAACATGATTAAGCACTTTTGAAAAGATTTGTGCCATTTGAAAATGATGCCAAGCCATTAAATGAATTTGTTTTTTTTGCAGCAACCGATTTTGGCTATGTTTTGTGATTTTCTTTGAACCCTCGTGAGAAGAATATAGAGCATTCACACAGCCACTGAAATATGTTTTTTCTCTGGACTTATATTCTAAAGCACTTTGCAATTGTCTATACTACCAATGGCTGGTTTGTTGATTATTTCAGTAAGTGTATACTAAGTATAGCAAAGGCATTCAATGCCTGTTGCAATCAATAAGAAAAAAAAATTAATACATCCAAACATCAATACAATAATCTTTTTTTAGAAGTTTTATATTTACGTGAGAGAAAAAAAAGTTTTTAAATTTCTTTTTTTTGGTTGTACAACAACAACATCGACTGAGTGTGACTGACTGACAGTAAACACACACACACTGACAGACAGACACTCCTTAAATATTTTGCGTAGAATTTCTTACATAGAATTTCTTTAGAAGAGTTAAAAATACTTCTTTCCTTGCCAACATCTAACCAACATTCAATATACATTATTACAGTTTTTTGTTTTATGTATATTGTTCCACTAGAAAACATTTCATAATTGCATTAATATATACAACCTAGACACTTACAAACTCTTTGGTACATTACATAACCACACGCAAACAAGCAATATCCCTCTCAATTGATAAAGTTTTCTTTTTTTTTTTTTTTAAAGTTGTAAATAATCTCAACAACAAAAAACAATTTCCAAATTACTTTGACTTATTAGCGTAATAATACTTACCAAGATACATATACTTTACAAATGAAATCAATATTATATTACATATATACAACATTAGCTTTATGTTTGCTAGCTAGAGCTGACCCTAATATGCAAGAATTAGAAGGTACATGGTCATCAAAATCCAACACAGTATTTACAGGTCCTGGTTTTTATGACCCAGTAGATGAATTATTAATCGAACCAGATTTACCAGGTATTTCATATTCATTCACTGCTGATGGACATTATGAAGAAGCATTATACAGAGTAGTGGCTAATCCAAAAAATCATTCTTGTCCTGTTGCTTCTATAACTTATCAACATGGTACTTATGAATTATTGAGTAATGGTTCATTAGTATTGACTCCAATTGCAGTTGATGGAAGACAATTGTTAAGTGATCCATGTAATTCTGATGATCCTACAAAATCTGTTTATACTAGATATGTTCAACCAACTTGGTTTAAAACTTATCAAGTTTATGTTGATCCGTATCATGGTAGATATACTTTACAAATGTATCAATTTGATGGATCAAAAATGCAACCATTATATTTGGCTTATAAACCTCCAGTGATGTTACCTACTTATGCATTAAATCCAACTAATGCTGAATCAGAAACTGCCTCTAAATTAGGCGAGTTAAGAAGAAGAGTTAAGAGATCTTTGGAAAATCAATACAGAACTAATGCAAGAAGAGAAATTTACAATGAACTGTTTGAAAAATACTGGTGGTTTTCAGTTGGATGTTTAGGTTTAGCTTCAGCTTATATGTTCTTGAAGCAATAGAGAGAGGGGGCGGAGCTGAAGTACTTTAAATTCTTTTAAAATAAAACACACACACATTTCTTTATTATAAGTATCGGTCATTTTATATATACATTTTATTAGTTTTTGGTATTAGTATTTCAAATATTATAATTCATTTTGCACGTAAACCTCCTAGGGCTTATACAGTATCCCCCTATTCTCTTAGTTTCTAATCATAATACAAGTAGCAGAATCATCACAAAATCTCAATTACCAAGGAGAGGGGCGTGGAAACAACAACAAAAAAAAAATGCTGTGCGTGAGAAAAACAACTGTATATGGGCACTAATTACTAAGAAAGGGAGCGGCAAAAAGATCCAAATATAAATCCTCCACATTTAAAGAAAATTTACACACATTCTTGACTGATCCAATTATTATTATCTGATTAACAAGAGAGCAAAATTATATACATTTAGATATGTCGTGGTTCGGTGGATCGTCATCCAATGTATCAACTGTCTTACTAGACAATAAGATTGCCGAAGCTACTTCGGAATCAATTCCAAATGGTGAACTTGATTTACCAATTGCATTAGAAATCACCGATATGATTAGATCTAAAAACATTCCAGCAAAACAATCAATGAGATCTTTAAAGAAAAGATTGACGTTAATCTATTCCAACCCAAATTTAATCACATCTACTTTAAAACTTACTGATCTATGTGTTAAGAATTGTGGATTTCATTTTCTTGTTGAACTTTCAAGTAAAGAATTTATAGATTATTTGATTGATTTCATTTTTAAAATTCATTATAATACTAAGGATCGTCAAGTTCAAAATAATGAAGCTAAATTGAATGTTGGGAAACTCATTTTATCACTATTAAAACAATGGAAGATTGCATTTTCTGATAACCTTCAATTATCATATGTTGAAAAAGTATATAATCAATTGCTTAATGAAGGTTATCAATTCCCCGAATTAGACAATGTCGTAACTAGCAAGTTTGTTGATTCTGAAGTTCCTCCAGATTGGATCGATTCAGATTCATGTATGATTTGTTATTCCCCATTTTCAATGATGAATAGAAAACATCACTGTCGTGCCTGTGGAGGAGTATTTTGTCAACTGCATTCTGCAAATAATGTTCCATTAGTAGAGTTGGGAATTAATGAACCGGTTAGGGTTTGTGATAATTGTTTGGCAAAGCATAAAGTTAAATTAGGTAAGAATAAAAAGGACCATTTGAGATCAAGAAGTGTTGAATACGATCAACAACGACAACAAGAACCTCTGCTGCGTGCAATTACTGGTGGCGACGATTATGATGAAGATGAACAGCTAAGAAGAGCAATTGAATTGAGTTTGCAAGATTCTTCGGTTTCTGCATACACTCCTCCTGCTCCTGTGGCACAACAACAACAACTACAACCAGCACCACCGCAGCATGCTCCTACTCAAATGCAAGACGAAGAAGATGATGAAGAATTGAAGGCTGCAATTGCAGCAAGTTTACAAGAATATGAATCGCAACAGAAAATCAACGAATACCAGCAACAACCGCAACAACAACCACAACAACAAGCGTCACAGTATGCACCTCTGAATCCATTTGGAGATCCTGCACAACAACAAGAACCTGCCCTGGACCTTTACAATATCAGTTTTCCACAATTTGGATCTTCATCACGCCCACAACATCAACAACAGGCCTATCAAGCACCTCAACAGTATCAATCACCTCAGTCTACCGTCCAACATACAACTGGTTCTCCCTTCCAGCAACATCAACAACAACAACAACTACCACCACAATCCCAATCTCCACATCAAGAAAATTTATCACAAGCTGAAGAAGAGCAAATCAATTTATTTATCACTTTGATGAATAATTTACGTAATGACCCAAAAAAACAAGCTAATATTATGTATGATCAAGATATGAATGACTTGCATTCTCAAATTATCAAATTAAAACCAAAAGTGAATAGATCACTTCGTCAATCAATTGAAAAGTATGAATCTTTTTTGGAGATGAATAATAAGATATCTACAATCACCAAATTATATGATCAATATTTAGAATCGAAATTGAGTATGGCATATGGTTCACATTATATTTCAGCTCCACAACATTCTGGTTCACTTCAGAGTGGAGTATATCCTAGTTATGGCAATGATAGTGTTATTCCTCCCCAGATTAGCGGATATGGTAAGAATCAAGTTTCTCCGCCAGTTAGTAGTGGATATGCAAGGCCACCAACTGAGCAACAGGCGGAAGGCACTCCAGATGCATATAGAAGACAACAACCACAATCGGCACCCGTAAGACAAGACACTGGTGGATTTGAAGTTTCCCAACAACAACAACGTACTGGTGGAAGGTTTTATCCTACATATCCTCAAGAATCATATTCTTCAGATTCATATAATTCGTATGAACAGCAGAAGCAGCAACAGCCAGTTGAAGTACCACGGAAGCAAGTTCCTCCTGCCCAAGGGGTTCCATCTGAACCTGATTTGGAAGATGATGTTGGACTTAAGCCTAGTGTCGGTGCTGGTTCATTGAAATCACCGAGAACGTTTTCACAATCAACATATCCTGATCAATACCAACAACAACAACAACAACAACAACAACAACAACAACAACAACAGCAACACCAACACCAACACCAACAAGCGCAAGAAACTTCATCGTCGGCTGACTTAGTATATCCTACTGGTGAGGATTATCTTCCACGCAAAGAAGAAGATTCCTCCTATGTTGAAGTGTCATTACCTCATTATCCCCCACCTGATGATTTACAACAACGATTACCGGTGCAAACATTTGTGAGAAGAGCCAGTAGTTCATTACCACCAAATGCGATTGAGGATGCCAATAAGAAGTTTCCTAGTTTGGAGAATGTAGAGCAAAGAAGAGAGAATGATGAAGAAGATGATGATGATGAATTGGTTAATAGGTTGCCTAAATTGCCTAAATTTGGAGATGAATTAGATGAGGTGGTTGAAATTGAGAGAAGAAAGAGTCCCTTTGTTGCCGAGCCTGAGCCTTTGATTGAGTTGTAAGATGAGGGAAGATGGAGAAGGAGAAGTTTATAGTGAATTAAGCATTTGTATGGAAGACAATTATTATAAACATTACAAGGGATCGTCCTTGTGAAATGAAAATCGTTGTTCATACATACATGCCTATAATAGGAAAGTAATTTTGTGATTTAGTAGTTTAGGTTCTTTTTTGATTCGAAAGAAAGTGATCTTTAAATTTCTTTTTATTTTTGTTTTTTTGACTCCTTATTAGAGAGTCTTTATCAATTATAACTATCTCTCTAATTTATTATTAAACTGAAAATTTTTTTCAAATTAGAGGATTCCGCCTCTTTTAAGCCATAAATTTTTTTTTTTATTTTCCACTTTTAGTGTAACCAACCATTAACTGAGAGAAAAAAAAATTTTTCAAATCTTTAATATATGTGATCTAATTAAACACCCTCCCCCTTTATACAACAAGATTCTTCTTCTTCTTTTCTCCTTTCTTCTTTCTTCTTTCTTTTTCATTAAGAAACAAGATTCTTCTGTGTTCAAACGAGAGCTGCCGCTTGAAGTCCAATAAACTATTCTATACTCACTCCCCCTCCCTCCTGTGAGTATTTTTAAGTCGTGCCCCATCTTCTTCTAAATTCCTCCCACCCCCCTGGCCCCAGAGCAAACACAGTAAAGTCAATAGTTATAGTTTATCCCTTTCATACAAGTTATGACTGATTCTATTATTCAAGATGAACAACCATATGAATTAATTAATCAAGATTCATATATCAATCATAGTGCTACCACTACTAATAATAATGTTTCATTCAATATTCCAATTCTTGTTCCAACAAGTGAACCACCTTGTAATACAACTTCCAAAAAATTGATTGAAAAGGCTTTAGTTGAACACATTTCTTGTATTGATCATGAAGAATGTGATGCCGGGGATGAAGATTCCTTTTTTGTATGTGATTTAGGTGAAGTTATCAAATCTATTAAAATATGGCAAAAGAATTTACCTAAAATTACACCACATTATGCTGTTAAATGTAATACCAATTTAGAAGTTATTAAATTATTATCATCATATAATATTAATTTTGATTGTGCTTCAAAAACTGAAATTGATACAATTTTGAAATTAGGTATTGATCCACTGAGAATTGTTTATGCTAATCCATGTAAAACAAATTCATTCATTAGACATGCAATGCAAACTAAAGTTAATTTAACTACAGTTGATAATGTTCAAGAATTATATAAATTGAAAAAATATCATCCAAATTGTGGTATTTTAATTCGTATCATTACAGATGATGAAACTGCTCAATGTAGATTATCTACTAAATTCGGTTGTGATTTAACAACTGCACTTGGTGAATTATTACCATTAGCTAAAGAATTAGAACTTGATGTTAAAGGGGTTGCATTCCATGTTGGATCAGGTGCAAAAGATTTCCAATCAATTTTTAAAGCCATTAAAGATTCACGTAAATTATTTGATGTCGCAATTGAAATGGGATTTGATATGAAGATTTTAGATATTGGAGGTGGGTTTGAACGTGAAACTTTTAATGAATCTTCTAAAATGGTTAATATTGCCATTGACCAATTTTTTGATGATGAATTTGTTAATAATCATTCAATTAGATTTATTGCTGAACCAGGTAGATTTATGGTTGCTAATGCTTTTACATTGGCAACTCACATTATTGCCCGACGTGACATTAAGGAGAGCTCTTCTTGTTCTTCTTCAAGTGAAAACGTTAAGGCCATGCTTTATGTCAATGATGGTGTTTATGGAAATATGAATTGTATTTTGTTTGATCATCAAAATCCAATTGCTCATGTTTTGACTCATAATAACAAGTTTTATTATAATGATGATAGTGCCAAGACATTTACATTTTCTATTTGGGGTCCAACTTGTGATGGTTTAGATTGTGTTTCTAGATCAAGTAAATTGAGTCAAGATGTCGCTGTTGGTGATTGGTTATATTTCCCAAACTTGGGTGCTTATACTTCGGCTGCAACTACTCAATTCAATGGGTTTAAAGGAGAAGCTAACGTTATCTATGTTAACTCTGAAGAATAAGAAGTTTTGATTTCTTATTCCCTTTTTTTTTAGTTTGAGAGAGATTTGCTTTTATTGTGTATAGAATAGAATAGTTGTTTATTAAAAAGGCAATCAAATGAAAAAGACATTCGTTTATAATAATTGAATCTCTTTTAGGATTAGCAACTAGATCTGTGTCTTGAAAAAAAATTTATTAGTTAGGTTACATTGGTAGTAAGTATCGTCGTAATACCGTTGGCGATGAAATAAGAACATGTATACATATATCAGGTAATTTTTCAGGAAAGAGGGCCAATTTCTAATAATCATTGTGATTAGAGGTACAACAAAAGACGATGTGGGTATCTAGTTTATTACATAAGAAAGAGAACTTATTGAGAGAATAATAAGTAAAATCCACATCTTGCAACACATAGCAGTAGCAATAACAGTAGCAGTAGCAGTAGCAATAACAGTAGCAGTAGCAGTAGCAGTAGCAATAACAGTAGCAATACAGTACTCTATGTAATAATTTACAATATAATTTATAAAGGGATGTATAAAGGAATATAAAAGGTACAAATACGTATTTGCCAAGTAAACAATTAGAGAAGCGAAAAAAAAGAATAAGAATTTACATTACATACATTCACTTGTAAGCTTACGATATAAATCATTCTTATATTTTATTTCCACTTGAATTTAAAACCAATATACCCATCCTCCACCTACACACCCCTACCAATTGATTTTGATCAAGCAAGGGTTATATTCATCATTGATTCCCCCACTATTTATATATATATACATACATACATATATAATTGGCTTTGGTTTTTATTCTTTTATTGCATTTATATTTCCCTTTTGTCAAAATCTCTCGTAATAGATTATCATGTCCAAGCAAGACGAAGTCATCATACAAAATACTGAACAAATAAAGAATGCATTAAATGCAATTCATCAGAAATCAGATACTATTAAGCAAGATTTATCCATATACACAACTGAAGATGGTGAACAAATATCAACTACAGAAAGAGCAGTTAAATCAGTTGATGCTCCTGCTACTTTTAAACCAACTGATGATCAATTATTTCATCCTAATGGATTACCAAATTGTGAATTCTTAAAGGATCATTTCTTTCATGAAGGTAGATTACAACAATCTCAAATACTCAAGATTATCAAACAAGCTACCAAAATCTTAACTTCTGAACCTAATTTATTAACTGTTCCTGCTCCAGTTACAATTTGTGGTGATGTTCATGGTCAATATTATGATTTAATGAAATTATTTGAAGTTGGTGGAGACCCCAAATCTACTTCATACTTATTCTTGGGTGATTATGTTGATCGAGGTTCATTTTCAATTGAATGTTTGGTATATTTATATTCCCTTAAAATAAATTATCCTACTACTTTTTGGATGTTAAGAGGTAATCATGAATGTAAACATTTAACTGAATATTTTACATTTAAAAATGAATGTTTACATAAATATTCTTTGGAAGTTTATCAAGAATGTTTAACTTCTTTTAATGCATTACCATTAGCCGCAATTATGAATGAACAATTCTTTTGTGTTCATGGTGGTCTTTCCCCTCAATTAACTGATTTGGATTCCATTCGTAAAATGAATAGATTTCGAGAACCTCCAACTAAGGGGTTAATGTGTGATTTATTATGGGCCGATCCAATTGAAGATTATGATGATGATGATTTAGAACAAGAATTTGTCCCCAATGCAGTTCGTGGTTGTTCTTATTCATTTACATATCGTGCAAGTTGTAACTTTTTGGATAGAACAAAGTTATTATCAGTTATTAGAGCTCATGAAGCTCAAAATGCTGGTTATAGAATGTATAAACGTACCAAAACTATGGGATTCCCATCGTTATTGACTATGTTTAGTGCTCCTAATTATTTGGATAGTTATAATAATAAAGCTGCTGTATTGAAATATGAAAATAATGTTATGAATATCAGACAATTTAATGCCCTGCCTCATCCTTATTGGTTACCTCATTTCATGGACGTTTTTACTTGGTCATTACCATTTGTCGGTGAAAAAGTTACCGACATGTTGGTTAGTATTTTGAATGTTTGTACTGAAGAAGAATTGGAAGAAGATATCCCATTCAGTGAATCTCAAATTGGAGTTAACACTCCAATGGATGTTTCTGGTGGTGGTAGTGTAGAATCAATACCACAAAAGTCATCTCCTACACCACCTCCTCCACTTCCAAGAACACCAGCTCCACCTGCACCAGGGGGGGCAGCTGATGATGTATCAGCAATACATATGACCACTGCTGCATCAACTATTCCAGAAGAGGAAGAACACGAAGAGTCACTCGAAGCCAAGAGATTGGCCTTGCGTAACAAGATCATTGCAATTGGTAAAATGTCAAGAATGTTTCAAGTATTACGTGAAGAACAAGAAAGTGTTGCTCATTTGAAAGAATTGAATAGAGGGATATTACCAAAAGGTTCCTTATTGCATGGTAAAGATGGTCTTCAGAAGACAATTATGAGTTTTGAAGAGGCAAGACAAGCTGATTTGGTTAATGAAGCGTTGCCTCCAAGTTTGGAAGATTTGAAGAAACGTGAACAAGAAAGAGAAGCTAGGATTAGGAATCAGATTGAAAATCCTGTTACTAATAATAGTCCTGTTTTCCAACGATTGATTAGAAAATTGTCAAATACTACTACTGGTCAAAAATAATGACTAAGACACACAAGGCTTTTTTTATTAGGTAAAAAAAGGTTTATATTATAACGCTTTTACTTTTATTTTTTTTTACTTATTTTATAATTTAATAATTACTTTGGATAGTTTATATATTATACTAGTATTCAATAAGCTTTTTAGTTTTTGGAAGGATATGAATGCTCAAGTGTAAGATAATAACTGTGACCCTGAGTGATGATTGCATTATATCATGTGTGATCGCTAAATGTTTTAAAAAAAAGAAAAATTTCTAAAACCCAATGATGTATTAACAAATTTTTGTACATAAAATTGCTATAGAGGCCCATCATTTGCAAGCATAAAAGAAAGAGAGAGAGACCAAACACACACACATACGCAGAATGAGCCCGAAATCATCACGTATAGTGCACGAACAACCAAATATTGAAAATACTCTTCCATTCAGAATCTATCAATCATCATCTCCAGAAAAATTCTCACTTGAAAACGATGATAAATTTGTATTATACTCCGGCGGATCAAATTATATAATATCAAAATCGGATAATTGTGAAATTGGCTTCAATTGGGATCGCAATGTGAGTATTTTCGTCTTGAATACTTCACTTCTAATTTGGTTTAATGTTTTAAACTATGGATGGGAAGTTCCATATCCTTCAATAATTTTATCAGGTATTAAAGGAGAGAATAATTTATATTTACAGATTGTTTGTGATGATATTGTCAAATCCGCGTTTATTCATGAGGAATACATTCCAAGCGTAGACTTGGAAATAACAATTAATCAAGAAATAGGGAGTGTAACTCATGGTAGTGAATTATTCAAATTTGTCGCAGGAGATATCGGGGGTTTATATGAAGGTATCGCCAAATGTTCAGCATTACATTATGACAGTGAACAAGAGGAGGAAGAAGAAGAAGAAGATGATGGGCAACACGACAGAGCAATAAGTGAAGGACAAGGGTTCTTTTATCAAGGTACAACTGAACATCTTCCCGCATTGCAAATACCCACTGATTGGACTTCTACTCAAGAAGAATATGTTACTAGTATAGTAGAAATACGGAATTCTGGAGATGCTGATGATTTAGATGATATACATGACGAAGAAGATGACGACGAAATGAAAGATGGAATAGGAGCCCATGGCAATGAGGCTGGAATGGATGTTGATGTGGGGTATGCTCCTATTGTTGGTATAATACGGAAACGAGAAGAAGAAAGTGAAGTGGTGAATAAAAGCAGAAGATTAAGATGATATATATATATATTATATAGCATAGACTTAGAATTTGAACCTTGTTGTAACATATTTAGTTGTGTCCAATTATCAAAATTAGATGAATAATGTAAAGAATTTTTCCATTGGTGCTAAATTGAAATGATTTTATAATTAAGTTTCAAACGGTACCTTGCAACATATTTACAACCATACTCTCAAATTTACCTAAAGTTACAACAAAAGCTTAACAATTAAGTATTAGTAAAACATTACATATATATACTCCATGAATTAACCATGATGAATGCAGAAGAACGAGTGAATTTCAAGAATCACTTTTTAAAACTAGGTCAAGGAAGGATCATACCGAGAGGACAAGCAGACTTTTGGTCACAATTATGGAACATCCCCACTTGTTCGGATGATATATACGAATTATTCACTCCCGAGGATATAAGAACTGTAAGAGATCACAACAAAGTAAATTTTTTATTGCTTGTTCGAATATTAATTGAAGAAATTGTTAAGTTTTCCAAAGCATCAAATTTGAGCAACACTAATATTACACAATTATTAAATTGTATTCGTTTCTTAACCAAGTTGTTACCATTTGTCTTTGAATCACCTAATTACCTACGTAGGATTGAATTTGAACTATTTTGGAAAGAAAAGTTTGACCCTTTGGAATATTTAAACCGAGATCAGGATAACGATGATGATGATGACGATGAGATATTGTCAAAACCACAAGGGGATCCTAATAATCCACCACTAGCAGCTAGGCTTGTATCAAGCTTAGTCGATCTATTGTTCATAAATGGATTTACAATAGATTCACCACTGACTAATTCAGCGACATTGAAGCATCTAACATTGTGGGAACCAGGGATTGGACATACCGCCAAATATAACAAACCAAATTTAATTATAGAAAGCAATAGACTAGAGGTATTGAAATTATTAATAACATTATGTACAAATAACTTATATACAACTTCGATTCCAAGTTTAATCGGTTCAGGCTCAAGATTCCTAACAATCTTAGTTTCTACAACCCCGAGATCTGAATTGTTAACATTGGTTTGTTCATTAACCAATCTAATATGTCGATCATCAAGAGCTTCAACCAGTGATAACCCACTAGTGTATCCCGACAATATAGAATTTACTGAAACTAGACATTTATACATAACTTATGCATTTCAATTATTGGTCCTTATGATTGTGTATCCATTGCCAAGAAAGGATGAAATCGCTTTCTTGTCCCACGGAGGACTAATTACTACACAAAAACCCTACAATTTGGCACGATTATATATGGGCAAGATCCATAAAGAAACTGAACTTTTCTTTTTGATAAACTCACTATTAAACATTTTACGAATGAATGATGGAGGAGAAGGCTCGACATTCACTTTTGTTAGACCAGGCACTCAACCTTCGGCATGGGCAATGGAAACGATTATGCTTATTTGGGAATTACTTCAATGCAATAAGAGCTTTCATGATTTAGTCGGCAAAAAGTTCATATCTGAACTAATGATTATCCTTGTGTATTATATCTCAATGTATTCATCGGTCAACAATTATAAGGATCTAGTATCCGTGTGTACATATTTACTACTTTATCTTTCTTCAGATCTGGAAATATTACAGGATTTATATTTCCCATTGAGTTCTTCGCTTTATGAATCATTACCACAACATTTCAAACTTGCCATTCATCCATTTACAACTAGAGACTTTGTGGTTATCCAAATTTGCAATTTATTACTTAACACAGTAGGGAAGACTTCGTATCTTGGAAACAATAAACCGATCCCTGATTTGGTTTTGAAAGCATTGGTGGAAGTATTGTATAATCTAATCCCGCCAGTATCAGATCAAACCTGTGAAGTCCGCAATGAACTTTCCCAAAGACTAAATAACCCAAATTTGAGAGGCGGCTTATCATTCCCTACAACTACTGCGATTATTATGTTAGTATCACGATTTCTGAATAGGACATTTATACTAGAGAAAAAATTCCATGCAGACTTAGCTGCATTGTTGGTTCGAGCAATTGCTGTATCAATTGTGAAATATCCAATTCCATCACGAATGTTGCTATATTCGATCATAAAAAATGAGAATGTATTTGAAGAATTAAGAACAACTATGGTGTCTTTGAAAGATGTATGTTTCATTAGAGGTAAGCTAGAAAGAGTAGATAATAAACTTTTACCACAACTTATTGCTGCACAACCAATCCAACCAGAGTATCATAATGCCATATCGCCGACGCTCCCACCTTCAAATATTAGTAACTTATCTATTTCCCCTGAAGTTGCACATCAACTCCAGACATATCCTGAGTTATTCCGTAGAATCCCTAGTCCACGAAACGATGAAGAAATCCACGTTTCCAGTACCGAAGCTGAATCTATTGAAACATCACTCAGACCAAAGACACCAATTGGAATGTCTGATACTGCGAGGGAAAAAATGAGAAAACATGCTCCTATATCGAAGACTTGGGGAGGAAATGAAGGGTTACGGATTATTTTATCGATCTTTCTCCCATATGTTAAGTTAGCCTTGAAGGATATGACAATAGATGAAAATCTTTTGGTTGTGCAAAGAATAGAAGCAATTGATTTCAACCAGTTGATTGAGACTTATAGAGGAAGAGGGATTAGTCTGGAATATTTACCACAAGTTCCTTTTGAGCCATTACGTTTTAGTTGGGGTTTTTTATCCTTGGGTTGGTATATTAGTTTGTTATATCATCATATTTATGAGTCAAAGGAACGTGCTAAAGGCTATATTAATAATGATAATCTCCTAATTAAGAATATAAGTGCCAGTGTTGGCAAGTTCACTTCGGGTTGGACTAGTTTGTTAAAAAGTGCAATAAGTGAAACTCTGCAGCAAGAAATGGTAGAATCCGAGTGGATAACAAATTCATTAACTAATATCAATCATTGGGAGAATACAAATATTAAAGTGTTGAAGTTTAATGTTCAGTCACACGAAGGGTTCTTTTCTTCAAGTATCAATAAATTGGGGAATGTGATGATGAGTGGCCCAACTGCACCTGGAAGTGTACACGACATGACAACTAACTTGATTAGGAGATTTAGTGATTTTAAAGTAAGGAATAATGCTTCTCCGCAGTTATCAATACAATCTGGGGATGAATCATTACCTAATAGGCCCAGATTAAGAAATTCAGTTACAAGTCTACATTCATTGAATACGATTAATCGAAGTAGAAGTAACAGTACAACATATTCCCGAGAAGCTGATATGGCCCCGACTAGAAGAAACACGTTTCAATAGGTTTCTTTAGCTATTATTTATTAACGTTATATGATGTGTCTCTATAAAACTTGTATGTAAAAACCATCCCCCCTACAAAACTACCTTCTTCTACCCTTCTTTTGAACTAATTCAAAACCATCCTCATCCACTACTGGTCCTTGATCTGGCTCGTCTATGTCCATTTGATCTTCGTTGCTGAGCTCAGGAACACTTTCTTGTTCGTATTCTCCGTCTTCTTCCTCACTATCAGAAACATCAGGATTGTTTGGATCGGATTCAACCTTGACTTTATGAACAGTTCCAGATTTTTGTTGTTCTTGCCACCTGCTATACAACTCATCGATTTGTGAATACTTGCCAACACTTACATCTTTATAAAAATTCATAATCAACGCAGCTATTTCCAAAGCTGAATCGTTATCTATTTCGGTATCAAATTCATCAACCATAGCATATAACAAAGTTTCTTCGATTAATTGAATATCCACCACTTTCTCATCAAACAATTCAATAACAATACCAGAGATCCAGTCTCTCTTTTCGGCGGACTTTGGACCTCCCCAAAGATTATCGACAGCTGTGTTGAGCTCTTCCCATTTGTAGACGGCCATACAGACACCCAATTCAAATTTTGCTTGTTGCTTTTCATCCCCAAATCTTAAGCTTCCTTCTTCGACTTCAACGTAGTCGGTTGGATCAATGGTAGTGCTCATAATGGTAAGCGACCTTCGAAGAGTTGGTGTTCCTGCCGTTGGAATAGTTGTTATTCTTGGTCACGGGATCAAATTTTTCGAATATAGTCTTTATAAAAAATTTAATTTCTTTTTTTCCATCGCATCACGCACAAACCTCCTTTTGTGGTACGGTTTTTTATTACTGTTTAGTATGGCAAAGAGAGATTTATAATGTGCAAATAATCACCATTAAAACTTCAAATATGACCAAGGTACTCTAACAAATAACACTCAAACATCTCATATCATTCTATTCCTGATACACACGAAAGCGATATAAAAATTTTATATAATTGTGTATCCCTCCCAGATCGTTTTGTAATTCAATTTCACGTTGTAAAGCTTATTAGTATTAAAATAGCCTTTGTTTCCAAAATCGCTAACAATGGGCCCAGTTGCAACCTCATATATATGGCAATACTCTCTTTCGCTCTTATTTTAAAGATAGTTGAATTCCATTCACTCCTCAGAGTGGGCAAACATTAAGTTGGTTCATAATGTTACATAAGCTAACAAACGTCAAAACGTAATTACTAATCTAATAAATACGCAACCTCCTTATCTCTCTTTAAGGTGGAAATGGCCTCATCCTCGGAAATGTTCAACTGTATCAACCTATACCTTTCACTGGGAACGTTTTGTTGAATAATTATTCCAGCTTCAACTAACGCTGCAAGTGAATGCTTGAAATGATCGATCCTAAGGCTACCTTTAACCTTTCCACCACCAAAGATATCATCAGAGTACAATAAGCGCGAAATATTCAAATTTGGATCAATCTTGGTTAAAATATGATATGTCTCGTCATGTGACACTTTGAATAATGCATTTTTCATTTCTTCAATTACTTCACCAAGCTTATTTTCAGCAAATCCCGACATTTTAGAACGACGGAGCATGGCAACTAGGATTAGCTTCGACGCAAAAGGTAATGATGTAAGGTATTGAGCTAATGGTGAATTAACAATTTCATTAATAGCCATCGAAATGTGCGATATAAGTACATGATATGGCTTTTCTTCACCATTTTCGTCCTCTTTGTTTTCATTCGATTCCAACTCCTTCAAATATTGCTTTTCAGCTATTTCAACTGCTCGACGACAAATAGTTAGCGCTCTACGAGCATCACCACTAACACTAGCTACTTTTCTCGAAGCAAATCCAACCGCATCTTCAGTTATTGCTACCTTTCTCTTACTATGTTTTGTCAATAAATCAAGTCTATGTCTTATAATATCTCCCAATTGAATAAATGTATATCCTCTGAATTGAATTCTCCGCAATCCCAATCTAGACGAAACCTTGTTGGATAATAAACGTTCAGGTAAATCCATAGTATTTGCAACAGCAATGACAATTAACCTTGAGTTTTCATAAGTTGGCCAATTGAAGAAATTATACATTACAGTCTGTTTCTTAGCCGCTATTTGATCCAATTCGTCCATTAATACAATCAAAGGTTTTCGTTTCTTATCATTTCGTTTGAAATACTCTTCTAACAACAAAGCAGCATTTGCTGGATTGACTTTATCTCCACTAACCTTTTCCCAAAGTAATTCATAAGCAACATTTGGAGCAAGTAATTTCAACCCATTAAGTTCCAAATAGTCAAATTCTTTCACTTCACCAAGAGCCGCAGATCGCGTCATTTGTTCAATTACATCTCTGATAGTCGCTGTTTTCCCCATACCTGGAACACCACTAACATAGACGCAACATCCAGTTTCTTCATTGACTGCAGATTCCAAATTCATATATATCATAGCATACTCATCTTCTCTACCAGGTAAAGCATTCAACTTTTGTGAAGTATGTAATTTTGCTTTAATTTCTTTGAATGCCTCTGATGTTGGATCCGTCAATTCTGCATGTTTTGATTTAGATGGTGATGATAGTAATGTTGGAATTATTGCTGGTTTTGGCTTTTTCTTCGGGGTCAATACTGTCGTGTAAAGATCTTCGATATCTTTATTAATCTTCTGTTTTTTCTTTGGTGATGGCGAAGGTGATGATAATCTTGATTTACGTGGAGATTTGGTTGTTTTCTTGGGACATTGGGAAGAAGCTTTCTTACGAGGAGTCATGGCGAACTCTTCGTCTGCACTTTCAAATACATCTGCGTCATCTGATTCTGAGTCAAGTGGACTTTCGAACTTCTGTTCTTCTTCGTCATTCTCTACGTTTTCTTCATGATCTATTTCTTCACTTCCCGTATCATCCGCTTCTTGGACCTCCTCTACTCTTTCGCTCTTCCGAGCACGTTTAGCAACTTTTGAACCTTTTGGTTTCGTTTTGATTTCTTTCTGTACCTTCCGGGGACTGCTCTTTGGCTTTAACGTAGGCTCAACTGCCAGATCTCTTACATGCGCAACAAGTCCATTTAAATCCTTCTTGAAAGAACTAATTAAATCACGGTAGTCAAATGATTCACTAAAGGTTGCATTATCATCATTGTAAATTTTTCTGACCATGAAGGTATTAGTTGAATTGGAATCATTGATAACAATGTCATGATACTCATCCTCTGAAAGAATATTCACTTTGAACACAATCTGGTTCAATTGGATCTTCTCCAAATATGGAGTTAAATAAATCTCATTCTTTTCTTTGTTTATATTTTCTTCATTTTCAATCAGTCGAGTAAACCAAAGTACAATTACATCTAAGAAACTATCGGTTCCAAATTTAATTTCTTTAATCAATGCAACTTCATTACCAATATCGCCAATTTGGTTAACGAGAATTGTATCTCCTTGTTTGAGTTCCAATTCATCACTCTCTCGTTTTAATATGATTTCATCAGACGAAGAATTGTCCCTTCCTCTTCTGCTGCTTCTTCTAGGAGTAGCTTGATTGTCACTCGCTGATGGAGTAGCCTTTGCTGCTAAAATATATTCCCATCCCTTTAAATCTCTTTGAGTTCTAGCCATGTCCTCTTTTCAATTGGTTTGTAATACAAGGGTAGGTCAAATAACTAAAAGTGAAATTGTACCAAAAAAATAAACAGTTAATATCAGGTAGCGCGCTTTTCATTACACGATAATCGGAAGTGTTTATTCATTATCATTAAATTGCACACATTCTCATATTCTATATATAAAACTATCTAAATATGTGTGAGGGAGACTGTAAATAGCCGATGTATATTAGAGTATCTGAGCAAAGGGGGCATTTCTTTATCGAAAGATTAAAATTGGTTCACCAACATTGACAATTTCATCGATATTTAACTTCACGTCAAACGCCTTTGATATTATGACCTTAAATATCTTTTGAATATTAATTGAATGACTAGTTGAGCAGAAAATAACTGGTGATTTCATGGCAGCACCAAATCTTTTTGCTTGTTGAGTTATTTCAACTTGATCTTGAAAGGAAAGATCTATAAATTGATCATATTTGGTACCAATTAAGAATGGTATAGCAGTTTTATTAAATCCTCTAACTTGTCTATACCATTCCTTTATTGAATTTAATGTTGACTTTCTAGTTAGATCAAACATAAACAATATTGCAACTGCATCATTTGATACTAATGGTAACATATTTATGAATTCTTTTTGTCCTCCTAAATCCCAGATCGAGAAGGTTACTGTTGTATTTCTTATATGTATTTTTTTGTCCATAAAATTGACACCTAATGTTTGTATATAATCCTCATCGAATGAACCCTCTACATACTTAACCATGAGCGACGTCTTTCCTATCTGTGAGTCTCCTATTAATCCTATTTTCAATCCAATTCTAGAAGCGTTATGTTAGTAAACCTGGTGTGTATCAGAGATTCAACCGTTAGTTAAGTGAACATACTGGCTATTTTGATCTTCACTTGTTTCATCTGACATTATTCCTAAATGTATATATATATATATGTTAACTTATAGTTATTCAGTGCTTATAAATATGTATGTTAAATTAAATGATATTTCTGTGGATCAAAAAGATTCTGTTGCTGGTTTGTTTACATTTTCAGATTTTCGAGTTTTTTTTTGTAACGAGATTAACATTTTACATACTTACTTGTGTATTGCCTATTGTCCGATTATAAAGGTAGGCTATTTCTTCCGGTAAATCCTTTGAGAACATACTCCGGAGGCTGACCCAGTTAGACAGATCTGCTCTGTGACTCGTCTAGCTTGTTCACATATGTAGTTTGCTAACGCGCTTAATTAGTGTTTAAGACAAGACTCTAATTGGATATTCCAGTAACGATATCATTGAGCTCATTCATAACTCCATTATAGTATTCATGGAAAGTAACAACAAGACTAAGACTAAGATTCGGTCTGAGTTGAAGGTTTCCGTGATTCCTCATATTCTATCTGATTATAGTGGTTGTCAAGCGCAACCAAGAATGGAAAGAAGAACATGATTCCATCCCGATTTCTCTAGTCGCTAATTAGGAAAAAATATGACTCTTGTTGTTGCAGTCTGCTATTACTGATATTTACGAATTGAAAAGGTGCTTTGGTAGCATTTAGTGCTTCTGTCAATAGATCTCTATTGCGTAAAAGAAAATCTTTGCGTCGTGCTCGAACCCTGGGAACATCCAGCATTAAGGATATTTGTAAAGATTTGTGCCCTGATTGCAGCACTCGAATGTTTCATATGGTTGATGAAAATATCTACCAAGAACACTAACAATATATACACTGTCGAATTTGACTGTATTTGCAGTAAACGACAACTTACCTACTATCTATATTTTGTATCATCACAATACACAGGATTCAATTCTGGTTTTGTTAGATCATAATTGATATCATGACTTCGCTTCTGAACAGAAACAACATGAAAATATCGTTCTTGGTACCAAATAAACAATTGATCGCTGAAGTTATCTTAAACGCTTGTTACCACGTCTTGCAGATCGTGATTTTAATCTCGTGGCTTTACCGCTATATTTGATTTTAGTTTCTCCCCGATGTTATCGAAATAGTACTCAACGGTATCTCTATGGTTGATTCGTTATACAATTGGACATTATGAATAGTGAAGCACACACATTTGTTCTATTATGCATTCTCGCTATTCTTTTGTTAACGGCACTGATTCCATACCGTTATTATGAGATTACTGTTTCTCAACCTCAGACATTGGATTAGGGTTTCTGCCCTAAAGAGTTACTTACACGTGATTACACTTTTTCATTTTGCTGGTAGTGTCTCATGGCGATTTTGTTCTATGTTAAACATTTTAAACATTATCGATCCTGCATATTGTAGAACATCGCGCGCACAATTATTGTTTTGTCTGCTAACAAATTGTTAGGGAAGCGTTTTGTGCTACGGTCTCACTCTCTCACTCTCTCACCCTAACCCCTTCGCACTCTGTGTGCTCGCTAGTCTCCCAAAGATTAGCAATTTTTCACATAGAAAAAAAAATTTCAAAGGAAAAGTTTTTAATGCTAAATTTTTCTCTTTTCTAGATAGTTAAACATACTACCTGAACTACATAGTAAACATGGCTGTTGGTAAAAACAAGAGATTGTCCAAGGGTAAGAAGGGTTTAAAGAAGAAGGTCGTTGACCCATTCACCAGAAAAGACTGGTTTGACATTAAAGCCCCAACCACTTTTGAAAACAGAAATGTCGGTCAAACTTTAATCAACAGATCCACCGGTTTAAAGAACGCCGCTGATGGATTAAAGGGTCGTGTCTTTGAAGTCTGCTTAGCTGACTTACAAGGTTCTGAAGACCACTCTTACAGAAAGATCAAATTGAGAGTTGATGAAGTTCAAGGTAAGAACTTGTTGACCAACTTCCACGGTTTAGACTTCACTTCTGACAAGTTAAGATCTTTAGTTAGAAAGTGGCAATCCTTAGTTGAAGCTAACGTTACCGTCAAGACTGCTGATGACTACGTTTTAAGAGTTTTCGCTATTGGTTTCACTAGCAGACAAGCTAACCAAATTAAGAAGACCACCTATGCTCAATCTTCCAAGTTAAGAGAAATCAGAAAGAAGATGACTGAAATCATGCAAAGAGAAGTTTCCAACTGTACTTTAGCTCAATTAACTTCCAAGTTAATCCCAGAAGTTATTGGCCGTGAAATCCAAAAGTCTACTCAAACTATCTACCCATTACAAAATGTTCACATCAGAAAGGTTAAGTTATTAAAACAACCAAAGTTCGACTTGGGTGCTTTATTAGCTTTACACGGTGAAGGTTCTGCTGAAGAAAAGGGTAAGAAGGTTGCTGCTGGTTTCAAGGATGTTATCTTAGAATCTGTTTAAAGAAAATGAGGAACTTCTTGTGTATACATATAAAAGGGATTCTTCTAATTCTTAATTGATTTAATGTTCTATATTTAAAAAGGTTAACATTTTTTGTAACATAAATATACAAAAACGACATAATAAATGATTTATCGTAATAAGACATAATTACTCAGTAGGCTAACCAGTTTCTGTAATAGAAGAGGTTGGCTCTTTGAAAAGAGGTGATCTGATTAGCAAGGATTTGAAGGATTAGAAATGCTCAGTGTTTTGTTGTAGGCAAAATCTGATGCAAAGGAAGCAATAATAAAGCTCCTGTAAATACATCAGGTAGAAAGAATTAAGGTGACGAAAGCACCATGATAAGGGCTTTTCGGTATAGCAATTGGAGAGGATAATGAGAGGGGACTGGGGTGGTAGCTCTCACTGAAGCAACCAATTGAATCTACTAACATGAGAATGAATAACTTGAATGAAACTGATAATCTAAGAAGGATTATACCTGCAGAGATATAATAAAAATGATCTGATGTAGCACCTTAGCTTTGGAGAGTACTCAAGCCTTCTTATCACTTGAATTTACACGTGAATTTGCTCCAGCCACCTGAGATTTCCCAGAGTTTTTTTGCAAATGATACTTTAAATTACTCTTGCGTGCATAATAGGAGCAATCATAAGGGTCTTTTACTGCTTTTAAACGCGCAAACTTTCTTACTCTTGTTCTAAGTGAAATACAACTCTTGTAATTCCTACCTCTTTTTATCAAAATTTAGTTTAAAAATGTAGGATGTATCAAACTATATCAAATTATCTCTTAGATTACAATTTTGTAAGGAAAATAAAATTTGGTTACAAATTTGCAACCAATTTGGAAATAACATTTCTCAAAACAGCAATTGATCAATTCAGCAAGTTTTGTTAACTACATAGATATGCACTAACGATGCTGCAACAAATTTCTAGAAGTACTCATGTTAACCTACACTGTGAAAAATATATTCTAAATATAGTCGTTTGGGTTTGTCGAAGAACGAGCAGAGAGTTACAAGGCGATGTTTCATATTGTGATTAAAATGTGGATGTGTTCTTTGATAATGGGGCATATTTTTACAGGTTTGTAGGACAAAAGCAGCAATTTCATCTTTTACAGTTTGTCATGGTTTTTTTCACACTATGATACAAAATAAGTTTATTTATTTCGTGGCTTGGCCAATTTCATCTTGTTTGGTTTTCGTGTTGTAAATTTCCTATCAATTTCCATAAACCCTTCAACTCTATTTATTAGTAAGTGTTATTTATAATTGATTTCAATTCTTTTTGATTGGAATTGTCATAGCTTTCCTGATCAAATCAATCGAATTATGTCAATGGATCAAGTATGTATAGATGATTACAACTCCCATCCTTCTGCACCTGTCGCCCCTATATGTCAGATTTTTTTCTTGGACTAAAACTATAGTATTATGATTTCCGAATTGGTTAGAAGCATCATAATCATTATGGGATCCAATTTATTATCCAATTGATCCTAACAAGATGGTATAAGGGTAAATGGATGACTGTAATATTAGTTTGATTATTTACTAACATTCATTTAGACTCAGCTTAAGCTGGGATTTGCGAAGAAACAAGACCCTTCTATCGCAAAGAATCAGCTCCAAAATGGTAATTTGTCAAATGGTAATAAGCCAACTAATCATGTCAATGGCAAAGTTAAGCCAACCGAGGAGTCGGAAGAAAAACCTGAATTTATAAGAATTAGAGACAACACGACTTTCTCCTGGCAAAATGTAGGTTCTTGGACAATAGATTCCCCAAAAGATAAACAAGCTCTATTAGATTCATCCAAAAAGGTCGAGAATTATATTATCGACCATTTTTTCGGTGATTGGTATTGGAATTGCTCCTTGATGGTTGGTACTTGCTTCTTTGCCTGGCTTTTTGGCCGTTGGGGAGGTGGGATACTATCCGTTGGTTTTGTATTGTTGTTTACTAATTCCGTTTATCGTGCCGAATTCAGAAGATTTAACCGAAACATGAGAGATGACATTAACAGAAAATTGGCTATCAACCGATTGTCTAATTCACCAGAAACCATGAAATGGATGAATGCATTTTTAGCTAAAGTGTGGAAGATTTATATGCCAGCTTTATCTGAAATGGTCTTGTTCCAGGCAAATCAAATCTTGAAGGATCAAGCACCAGGTTTTGGAATTGAAAAATTAAGTTTGGATGAGTTCACTCTTGGTAGCAAGGCCCCCACAATTGATTCGATTACTTCATACACCAAGAAGGGCAAAGATATTATTGAAATGGATTGGGCTTTTTCTTTTACTCCAAATGATACTGATGATATGACAAAAAATGAAATTAAAAAGAAGATTGATCCAAAAGTTGCCCTTGGGGTTACGGTAGGTAAGAAAATGATCTCCAAGTCCTTACCCATTTTAGTTGAAGATATGGCAATGACTGGTAGAATGAAAGTTAAGTTGAGACTTTCTGAGAACTTCCCACACATTAAGACTTTTTCATTCCAATTCTTAGAAGCCCCAGTTATTGATTATGGATTAAAACCAGTAGGTGGTGACACTTTTGGTCTTGATATTATGTCTTTTATTCCAGGGTTATCTTCATTCGTTAATGGTATTATTCATGCTACTTTAAGACCAATGTTTTATGCTCCAAATCATTTTGATTTAGATATTGAAGGAATTTTAGCAGCAAGCTCATCTAATACAGTTGGTGTTGTTGCAGTTACCGTCAAGAATGCAACTAAATTAAAGACTGGTAATCCAACTAAACCAAACAGTATTAATCCTTATGTTCAAATCAAAGTATCTAACAATGGTACTATTTGTGAAACGACAAATACCAAGAAATTGGTTAATGATCCAGTCTTTATGGAAACTAAATACATTTTGATTAATCAATTGGAAGGTAATTTCTTGAAGTTCAACGTGTTCCATTTGCTCGAGGATAAAGCTGATGATCAAATAATTGGTTCTTGTGAATTTCCATTGGGTGAATTATTGCAAAGTGAAGTCCATACAGATGTTACAAAATCAATCACTCAAAGTGGTAAGGTTGTTGGTAAATTGGCTTTTGATATTAGATACTTCCCAACGATGACTCCAGTTGTTTATGAAGACGGCACTAAGGAAACAATCACCGACGCAGAAGTTGGTGTTATGAAACTTACATTACATGAAGCTCGTGATTTAGATATTTCAAAATCAGTCATTGGTGTTTTGAATCCATTTGCAGAAATTTATGTTAATAATGAATTGGCTAGAAGTTGTCGTCATTTAAGAGACACAAATGAACCATCTTGGGAAGAATCTTTTGAATCATTGATCACTCAACAATCGGAAACTGAAATTCAGGTATTGGTTAGAGATTCACTTGATAATAAAGTTGTCGCTAATTTACAAGTCAATTTACAAGATGTAGTATTTGAAAGCTCTCGTGGTCAAGAATGGTTCGAATGTCATCCTATTGGGCCTGGTATCTCAACTCCAAAAGTTCGACTTTCTGCCAATTGGAAGCCTTTGGCTATTGATGAAGATTCCGGAGTTAAAACTCATGTTAATGCTTCCATTGGTGGTATTAGATTACATATCCGTGGTGCTAAAGAGCTTAAGAACTTGGAAGCTGTAGGTTTTGTCGATCCATATGTCAAGGTTATGTTGAATGGTCAATTAAGAGCCAAAACTGCTACTTTAAATGAAACCGTTAATCCAGTTTGGGATTCTGTATATTTCTTGCCTGTTGCTAATGAACATCAACATTATTTGTTACAAATTATGGATGCTGAACCTGAAGGAAAAGATAGATCGTTAGGAACTGCCGCTATTCACATTCAAGATTTCTTGACTAAGGATAGCAATGGATATTGGTTAGATTACGATGGTTCTCAAAAGATTATTGAACAATCAGTCATATTTAACAAGGAAACTGTTGGAACTATCTTTTATTCTGTTTCTTTCTTCCCTACCGTCCCGGCATATTCTTTATCGCAACTTCTCCACAAACAAGAATACTTACAATATCTTGAAGAACAAAAGCAACGTGAAGAAGAAAGACAAGAAAAGGAAGAAAAGTTATACAAGGAAAAACCAGACGAATTTGAGTGGATTGAAATTGATAGTCAAACTAAAGTTGCCCCCAAAACTGAGATTAAATTTGAAGAAGCTGTTCAACATGGTACAGGTAATATGGTGGTTCATTTATTAGGTGGACGTTTCAGCAAATCTGACGTATTTGTTCATACATTATTTGACGATCATCCTTGTCCTTCCGGTGTTTCTCCAAGATCTGATGGTAAGGTTTTACATACTTTATCTAGTGCTGAGACATTTATCCGTGATTTACCTTATTCTTTGTTGGTTTTCCGTATAGCAAAATCTATTGAAGTTACATCAGCCAAGGACATTTATTTGGAAAAGATTTTCAACACTCTTGATATCTATAAGAAATCACATGACAAGGCTATTAAACTTGATCTTGGAGACGGAAATACAATTCAAGTTAGATTAGAGTTTATTCCTTCATTCGCCAAATTAAACCCATTGGATACTGTTCTTGATGTCGGGAAAGTGAAATTAGAAATTGTTGGTGCTCGTAACTTAAAAGCTGTTGACTCCAATGGAAAATCAGATCCTTTATGTGCCATTAAATTAGATGGTGTTGAAATCCATAGAACCGAGAAAAAGAGAAAGTCATTAGATCCAGATTGGAATGAATCTAAAGATTTCATTATGATTTCACGCTCACGTCAAACTTTATTGGCTGAAGTTTATGATTGGGACATGACACATCATGATGAATTACTTGGGGTTGCTAATTTGGATATTTCTGGAGTTAAACCATTGATTCCAACTCCAGTTTCTGTGAAGTTGGATACCCAGGGCGAAGTATTGTTCAAGGTTACTTTTGCTCCTGAATATATTAGACCGCCATTACTTGCTGACTCTTCTCTCATTAGCTTAGGTTTAATCGGTGATGCTGCTGGTGATGTTGTGAACTTAGTTGGTGGAGGTGTTGGATTGGCAACTGGAGTGGTTACTGGTGGTGTTGGGGTGGCGACTGGTGTTGTTGGTGGAGGTGTTGATGTAGCTGGAAATGTTATTGGTGGAGGTGTTGACGTTGCTGGTGAAGGCCTTAATCGTGCTTCTAGCTTTATCAAGAGTTTTAAGAAGCCTAGAAAGCCAAAAACTAATCATGATAATGCATCACTCACTTCTAGTAGCACCAATGGAACTTCTAAGAGACATTCAATGCTGCATAGTACTTCTGCCTCTAGCACTATTCCAAAGAGAGTTCCAGGGGACGTCGTTGAAGGTAAAGAACAAGGAGAAGGTTTTGACGAAGGTGAATTGCCACCGCCACAGTTACTCAGTCCTCCAGGAAATCGTCATGCTAGAACTTCAAGTGATGTTGCTGGAAGTATTTTCGCTGCAAGTATAAATGGCCCAGACGCTATTCCAGGTAGAATTACAGTCACTTCAGCTAGTGGTTTTAAAACTGATGAAGCACTTGTGGTTAAAGTTACTTTAAAGACAACTACTAAAGAGAAACAATTGTTAAAGACAAGACTGAAGAAGATTGACAAAGAAAAGGAGAGTTTTGTTTGGGATGAAAGCGTTTCCTTTAGGTCATCACCAATTGGAGAAATAATACTTGATGTTAAAGAACATCATACTTTTGGTAAAGACGTTTCCTTGGGTAAGGCATCTATTGTGTTGGCCGATTATGTTAATGTGAGTGAAGATGTTAAATTGAATACCGGTAAGGGTGAATTGCTTATTAATATCAAATACTTTATATAGATAAACACTTAGGGTTTTATTGTTTATATTTTTACATAGGAATCTTGTTAATTGCACATTTTGTTTTTTGCAGCCATGTGTACATCAAACAAAAAGCAGCCTGAATGGACTGTATATAGAGAAGGATTTTACCAATCATAGCTCTTATAGAATATAACGGAATATTCTCTATACTGCTCTACACCGTCAGAAAGAGACGTATGAAATCCATCTACTATCTTATAAAGCATGTCTATTAGGTTGACAGTATTTTACTCATTGAAATGTGGTGTAAGCAATTAGTTTGGTTGCAGTGCTATATCCAAAGATTATAATTTACTTTTCAAGAAGTTGGCGTGTCGAACCCAAAATTAATCACGTGAAAAAGGAGAAAAAATTGTGACTGCTTTTTTATATCACGTGATTTCTTTAGTAAGAAAACTGTATATTACCCCTAAAAATTGTGTCGGTACACGCAAATTCTCATTTTTTTCAACCAAATTTTTTTTTCTTTTGATTAACAGTATTACACAAAAAGTCACAGACACACTACGCCAATAGTGTGAGTGACTGAGCATTGAAGCGCACTCTCAGATTTTCTCTCATACACTCTCACTCTGATAGTGTGCAATCTCATACAGGCAAAAATTTCTTTACTGAAAAAAAATCTTTTTCAGAATTTTATAGAAAAACCTTTTTGTATTAGAAACCCAACTCCCATAGTATTAGATCAACAATGAGTCAAGTTGTATGTTATATATAATGGATATAAACAACAGGATGGAGAGGATAGAAGAGATAGACGACAAGGAGGTAATAAGGATTATAAGGACCGAAATTTATTAATGAGAATCTACAACATTGCAAAATTTTCAATACAACAGTAGTTAAGAAAATGAAAGCATTTAACAAAAAATCGACTACCACATTCAAAGCTGGATTGAAACAGGCTATCTTCAACAAGTCTGACCTTTAATGGAAAAGGTATATAATGGAAAATGGACCATGTGCACGAATGAGAGAATTTGCCAACCTTTTAAAAATTTTCAAAAAGGATTCCGTATAATGTGGCCCGAAATTTCTTTTCGAGAATATTAAGCATCTTATGAAAATCAGAACCATGTCATCCAAACCACAATCATATGAACTTGTTCCTTCCAAAGTAGTTTACTCCGGGTCCTCTTTAATCCAAAAACCAAAAGTTGAACATTTTTATACTAACAGATTTTATCTTATAGGCTCCAAAGTGGTACCCATCTGAAGACGCTCCAGTCAAGAAGCAAACCAGAAAGACTACTCGTCCTCAAAAGTTACGTGCCTCCTTAGTTCCAGGTACCGTCTTAATCTTATTAGCCGGTAGATTCAGAGGTAAGAGAGTTGTTTACTTGAAGAACTTGGAAGACAACACTTTATTAGTTTCTGGTCCATTCAAGGTTAATGGTGTTCCATTAAGAAGAGTCAATGCTCGTTACGTCATTGCTACCTCTACCAAGGTTAACGTTGAAGGTGTTGATGTTTCCAAATTCAATGTTGGATACTTTGCCAGAGAAAAGTTGACCAGAGCTGCTAAGAAATCCGAAGCTGACTTATTCAACGAAGCTCAACCAAAGAAGGAAATCAAGGCTGAAAGAGTTGCTGACCAAAAGACTGTTGATGCTGCTTTATTAGCTGAAATCAAGAAGACCCCATTATTAAAACAATACTTAGCTGCTTCTTTCTCCTTAAAGAGCGGTGACAGACCACACTTATTAAAGTTCTAAGTTTTCTTAGCTAATGACAACTACATAATTGAGAAAATAGTTTTGGGAAAGAGATGTTTATAATATAATATATTCACGGTTATAATCTTTTTGCAATAATTATCTTTGTCAATTTATTATTATTATTTCTTTAATTATGATAACTTTTTCTTTTATAGGTGTATCCCTCCACTTACATTACAACCTCCCCCACCCTTTGTATATTTAATACAGTTTAAAACGAAATTAGGAAACATTTTACATTTAATTGTAGACTTATTAGTAGTTTTTAGGTATGAATCATGTAATAAGGTTTGTAAAATTTTATTGGATCGTCGCGACACAAGATATGTCGCAAAAATTGCATGGAACTCAATCGAACAAAAAAGCGAGGGAGTGTAAGAGCCTCATTGGGGCTCATCGCAACTTGGCAAGGAAAATTATTCAATCCATCATATATTGAAAATTTTCAAACTTCATCTCTCTCTCTTCTTTTTGCATCTTGCTAGAGTTATATAGAACAATTTATACATATATATACAAAAAATGTCCAGTTTACTTCCAATCGCAACCTATAACTTGGCATTAAAGCCTTTCAACCCAGTTCCTGCAATTGATGCTGATTATCCAATTACTGTTAGATTGACTTTGGCTGCTGTTGATCCAGAAGCTGTTGATGATAAATTGGAACCATCTACTTTAAGAATATTAAAGAAATCCAATGCTTTCATTGATGACTACTTCGATGAAGAAGCAGAAGAAGCAGATGACGATGAGGAAGAAGATGATTTGGATGATGAAGAAGAAGAAGAGAAGAATGGTGACAAGAAAGAAAAGAAAGATAAGGCTGAAGACGACGATGATGACGACGAAGAAGAAGATGATGATGATGACGATGAAGAAATTGAAGAATATGTCGTTTGTACATTATCTCCAAAGGTTCAATTTCAACAAACTCTTGATATCACCATTTCTCCAGCTGAAGAAGTTCATTTCGTCGTTACTGGTTCTTATCCAATTCATTTAACTGGTAATTATGTCGAACATCCAGATGATGAAGAAGATGAAGAAGATGAAGATTATGACGATGATGAATATGACTTGACTCCAGATGAAGATGAAATTATCCATGGCGTTGATTTTGATGAACAATATGATGAGGAAGAAGAAGAAGAAGGCAAAATTGAAGAAATAGAAGAAGAAGAACAAGAAGAAAAGCCATCTAAGAAGAGAGCTGCTGAACAAGCTGAATCCAAGAAATCTAAGAAGGCTAAGAAGGAAGAAAAGAAATCTGTTCAATTCTCCAAAGAATTAGAACAAGGTCCTACTGGATCCAGTTTAGTTGACAAGAAAGAATCCAAGAAGGACAAAAGGGAATCTAAGAAGGAATCCAAGAAGGAAGCCGCCGCCGCTGCCGCTGCCGCTGATGATGATAAAAAGCAAGAAACTAAGAAATTCCCAACCAAGACTTTATTAGGTGGTGTTATTACCGAAGATAGAAAAATAGGTAAGGGACCAGGTGCCAAGACTGGTAACAAGGTGGGTATCAGATATATTGGTAAATTAAAGAACGGTAAAGTCTTTGACAAGAACACTTCTGGCAAACCATTTGTTTTTGGTTTAGGTAAAGGTGAATGTATCAAAGGTTTTGATTTAGGTGTTGCCGGTATGGCTGTTGGTGGTGAAAGAAGAGTTATCATTCCAGCAAAGATGGGTTACGGTTCTCAAGCTTTACCTGGTATTCCACCAAACTCCGAATTGACTTTTGATATTAAGTTAGTTTCTTTGAAATAGACGAAGGGGGAAAGGTATGTAGGGAAAAGACATTATCTGATTTGTTATAGGATTTTTTTAAGTTTATAAGTTACATTTTTAATTACTTTTGTCCATTCATTGTAGGAGTTTTCATTCATATGATTTTGGTACAGCTAGCCAGAAAAATCACAATATTTAAGTTTTTCGTAGACAAGAACCCAATGCAACTAGAAATGTTTAATCTTATTTGCAACCGTTGATGAATGGTGAGTGTTAGCAATGAGTTCGACTCGCATTGTAAGTTTAAAGTTGAATGTCAAACTAACCAGAATGTGCAATTATTTTATTTTTTGTTTTGTTTTTGTTTTGTTTTTTTGTTTTGTCTTGTTTTGGGTGCAAAATTCGGAGAGTTTATATAGATCTCTGAAATTTGTAGGTGAGAATTCCCTGATGTATTATAATTCTATGTCTTTATGGCGTCGTATTTGAATAATTTAGTCATTGTATTTGAAAAGTCTAACGGAGATGCAATCACTTTCTAACCAGATCACGCCGCTGCACAGCTCTGATGAGGACGTCTTTAGACCCGTCTTTTGTTACCCAATTTTTACAAAGTTTAATTTTCTTCCTTTGGTAATATTTACAATTCTGATTAGTTGATTAAGTATGTTTGATTTTACAGCTTATCCATAAAATCTAAACCATTTTCAGTGCTTAACCTTAATCCCTTCAAGTAATTTAAATAAAATATTTGGAATGAATTTAGGTTGTCGAGTAAATTAATTTTATTTGTAGGATTTCAAAAACAGGTATGTAAGAGTTTATTTTGAACTTAAACCGCTGTAAAGTTGTCCCAATCAAAATGAGAAACTTCAACTTTGTAAGGAAATTCTTTGTAGAATTAGAGAAACTTGATTTTCAATTTTTTACAATTATTCAATCTAGGAACACCCATTCAAAGTTAATATGGTTTTGGTATTGCATAGGAGAATTCTCTTTTTGTATACTTCTCAGTCATAGCCGGGTAATAGAAATAATACAATATTATTGAAGTTCAATGTTTGAAGAAATTAAGCGTATTCCAAACCGTCCTCGAAATATTTAAGTGGTTCATTAGTAAGAATACTTGATTTACAGAGTATACGATCTACTAGGGGTTTTATATATCAGTATAAAATACGGCAATTAGAAAATGTTGTTCCCTTAGTATGGTTTGCGTTTCTAAATTTTGGCTGAGTTTCGATGGTTGCATCTGCAGAAAAAAAATATTTTGGGTGCAAAGACAAACTTATAATTAATCCGATTTGTACAGTCGGATGAAATCAATTTATTACTTTGCTGTTTTGAATACGAATCATGCGATAGTTTTTCATACGGGTATTATAGATATGGAAACATTATAAGATAAATAGACATTAAATGTATTGATTATGTTCTTTCTAGCAGAAATGTAAATGAGAAAAAAGAAGACGCTGTGGGGGTTCCAGCCGTTATGTTATGTTATGTTATGTTGTGTTGTGTTATGTTATGTTGAGTTGTATTATGTTATGTTATGTTAGTTTTGCTGCAAATTCATATAAAAGAGAGTGTAAAATAGAGGTACAATAAGGGAATAATTTTCATTAGACATCTTAGACTTCAAAATTAGAAAAGATATGAGAGTTTAAATCATAGACTAGAGAGACTGAATCTTAATTAATTAATAATAAGCAAAAATTTATTTATTACTCGTATAGAATGTGACATTCTATAAGAATTTGTATTTTATGCTTTTTATTTGTAAACTTTTGTTTTATTCTTTTTTTGTATTATTACATATCTCATACTACTAGAAAAACAATAACAACCCCCTTATATATATACCATTCCCTCCTTTGCATAAATAGAACCACAGCTATATAAAGAGTAAAATCATAATTGCTATATTAATTACCTTCCTTTCACATATACATATATTTCATACACATATTGCATAATATATATCAACATCACTCCCTCCCTCCCAATTTTAAATAAATAATAGCCGTTTTTTGGATTTCTCCTCATTTTTTTTTTGTTTCGCTTAAAAAGAAAAATTAACAATTAATTAACAATTTAACAATTAATTAACAATTTTTTTTTTCTCGTCGTTTAGAACAAATCTCAACAACATCCAACAAATACTTTATTATTAACAATTTACAGTCTACAGTGAACTGTGTGTGCGAAGATCAAATATTAATTTTTTTTTACAACAGTTTTCCATCAATTCAATTTTCTTTCTTTTACCATTTACCACCACCACCAAAGAAATTCCATTCCTAACGAATTCCTTTTCTTTTAAACAATAACAAGACAATTATATATATATAAAGAATAGGTTATACTCCTTCCCTTTTTTTTCCATATATTATCTGGTTTTTTTTGTAATACCCTCACACCACGACACTTCAACAGTTTTTGTATTAATTATATTACAAAAGATATATATATCCTATTTTGATCCATTACCTATTAACTCAAAGACATATAATATATTCCCATTATGCTTAGTTTAATTACTCAAGCAACTGGCGCTATTGCAAAAACTGCAGCACATCGCCCTATCCAATTCATAATTATTCCTTCATTACTAGCTTCAATCGCTTACTTGGCAGTAGTTGATGAATATATCCCAGAATCTTCTAGATCAGGTGAAGGTATAAGTTATTATCATTATCCTCAAGAAGATAGCAACAACAATAGCAACAACTGGACTTTGATTGATGATTTATCAAAATTTCCTCTTGATACTCCTCAATACACCATCTGTCCATTCAAATTTAAAAGAGTTCATAATTATGAAGTACCTGAAGTACCAAATTCCTTTGTTAGTGATGATGGTCAACAAATGGTTATTGTACCACAATTGAATTTACAATCTACTTTAGATTCTTTAGATATACTCGAATCAGCTACTGATGGTATGACTTGGAAAGCAAGAACTTCTGATAGATTTGCCAAGTATTATGATTATTTGACTAATGGTATTGTTAACATTAAAGATGCTATCCGTAATGCCGATAATTTTGATATTATATTGATTTTTGTTGCTTATCTTGCCATGTGGTATACTTTAATTAAGGTCTTTATTGATATGAGACAATTTGGTTCAAGATTTTGGTTGGCATTTTCAACTTTGGCTTCTTCAGTCTTTGCATTCTTATTTGCCTTGTTTACCTCAATTAAAGTATTTGATGTTAAAGTTTCACTCTTGAGTCTTTCTGAAGGTATTCCATTTTTGGTTGCAATTATTGGTTTTAAACATAAGATTTCCGTTGCCGGTAGAATCCAAACAAAATCAACTGTAAGTACTGAAGAAGTCCCCAAAATCGTTTCTAAAGCTATGCAATCCCATACTCTTTCAATGCTAAGAGATTATGCTGTTGTCATTGTCGCTTTGGCTTCTTGTGCAACTTATGCTAGTCATTTAACTGGTTTACGTAATTTCTGTATCTTGAGTTGTTTGATTTTATCATTTGATTTGGCATTGGTTTATACTTTCTATTCGGCTGTTTTGGGATTAAAAGTTGAAATTAATCGTGCTCGTCGAACTGAAGATTTACAAGAAGCTTTACAAGAAGAAGGAATTTCTTCATTATTGGCAGCTAGAGTCGCTGAACAATCATCTACACTTGATGAAGCCAACTTTTTCAAAAAGACTGACACTTCAGTTATATCATTCAAATTAGCTATGAGTATTGGATTCGTTGCATTCCATGCCATGTGGGTTGGAAGTTCTTGGTTTTATAACACTACTGGTGAAGAATCACCATTTTCATCCACTAACAGCAATCTTGTTCCACAATTAACTCAAGCAATTACTGATCGAATTGAAATTGGAGAAAAGGGTACTATTGTAACCATATTACCAACTAGATATTATGTTCCATTGAGTGTTTTTGTTCAAATTGAAGATTTATTTTTTGTTGCCTTGAAGAGATTTAGTGATGCAATTATGGATTCGATAATTTCCAAGTTTATTTTGTTTGGATTTGCCATTTCAGTAGTTGTTAATGCTTATTTCTTAAATGCATCAAGATATCAAAGTTCAGCTACCCAAAAATTGATTGAACAAGAAATTTCCAGACCAAAAGAACAACAGCCAACAAAAGAAGTTGAACATGTAGTTGATGAACCACTCCGTCCTTCTACCGAAGAACCACTTCCATTAGAAGAATGTGTTGAAATCATGAAACAGGGAAAAGTGAAAACTTTAAACAATGATGAAGTTACTTCTTTGGTCGTTAATGGTAAATTACCATTATATGCCTTGGAAAAACAATTACAAGATAATACTCGTGCAGTTATGGTTCGTCGTAAAGCAATTGCCCAAATTGCCAAAGTTCCAGTATTAGAAACTAATAAATTACCTTATTTACATTATGATTATGATCGTGTTTTTGGTGCTTGTTGTGAAAATGTCATTGGTTACATGCCATTACCTGTTGGTGTTGCTGGTCCATTAATTATCGATGGAACTCCATATCAAATTCCTATGGCAACTACTGAAGGTTGTTTAGTTGCTTCTACAATGAGAGGTTGTAAGGCAATCAATTCCGGAGGTGGGGTTTCTACTGTTTTAACTCGTGATGGTATGACTCGTGGTCCATGTGTTAGATTCCCAAGTTTGGCACGTGCTGGTCAAGCTAAGTTATGGATTGATTCTGAAGAAGGTCAAAAGACAGTTAAGAAGGCGTTTAATTCTACTTCAAGATTTGCTAGATTACAACATGTCCAAACTGCATTGGCCGGAACTTTACTTTTTATTAGATTTAGAACTACTACTGGTGATGCAATGGGTATGAATATGATTTCCAAGGGGGTTGAATATGCTTTGAAATATATGGTTGAAGAATGTGGATGGGATGATATGGAAGTTATTTCCGTTTCTGGTAATTATTGTACTGATAAGAAACCAGCGGCTATCAATTGGATTGAAGGTCGTGGGAAATCAATTGTTGCAGAAGCTAGAATTCCAAGTGATGTTGTTTCCAAGGTTTTAAAATCCGATGTTGATGCATTAGTTGAATTAAATATTTCCAAGAATTTAGTTGGATCAGCAATGGCAGGTTCAGTAGGTGGGTTTAATGCTCATGCTGCAAATATCGTCACTGCTGTGTTTTTAGCATGTGGTCAAGATCCAGCTCAAAATGTTGAATCATCAAATTGTATAACATTAATGAATAAAGATAAAGAAACTGGTGATTTACAAATCTCGGTCTCAATGCCTTCAATTGAAGTGGGTACGATTGGTGGCGGAACAATTTTGGAACCACAGGGGGCCATGTTGGAATTATTAGGTGTTAGAGGTCCACATCCTACCAGTCCTGGAGATAATGCAAGACAATTGGCCAAGATTGTTGCTTCTGCTGTTTTAGCGGCTGAGTTGTCGTTATGTTCTGCATTGGCTGCTGGTCATTTGGTTCAATCACATATGCAACATAATAGAAAGGGTGCTGCTCCGGCTGCTACGACTGTTGCTCCAGTTGTGAATGGAAATGGACAAGCTGGTGCGGAAGATTTGAAGCGTCTTAAAGAAGGTTCGATTACTTGCATAAAATCATAGGTGAAATGAAAAAAAGAATCTGGATGATGATTTTGCTTATAAACGTGTATGAAATCGTTGTTTTTTAAAAAAAATAAAGAAAACAAGGAATTTTTATATAATTAATAGTAATTTTAATAACTTAATTAGAGAGTAAGTAAATATAAGGGAAACTATAAAAATGACTGGTACTTTGATAATATACTACTTGTATTTGATTATTAGTTGTACTCTTTGGAAATATTATTTATTGAGAATTAATTACTGAATTGAGATTTAAATTTAAAACGGTTACTGTGAAGAAGTATAATTACTACTAGTCACGTTTACAGTTACAATTCTTACCTAATTATGGTGAAAAGAAAACATAATGTGACATAAATATGAAACAACAATTCTGTAGGTGTAACCCTGTTTCGTTTTCGTTAGCTTCACGATATCGCTTACTCTTTCCCCCAGATGTATCTTTTTTTGGCTGTTGTTTGGATGTTCCTGGTGTTCGATTTGATTTCTCAATTTGTATTTTGTTCCATTTCAATTTTTTTAACTCATTTATTTATTATGAGTCAACAAGACTCAAGACGCAAAGATCTCTCTAAATCTCTCTCTCTCCAGCCAAACAAAAAAGAAAAAAGAAAAATTTTGATTTCCTTAAGACAATACCCAAACGTAGTTTATTCATAATTAATTTACACTTGTAAGACGGTTACCCAAGACGGTTACGACTCTTTTTTTGATCTCTCAAGTATTAAGCTGTGAGCAAATAGTTTATTCAAAGCAAAATAAAAATGATGTACACTTCACCATCACAAGAAATAGGTGTGCCCATACCAAACATACCCCATGCTGTTTCAGTGTCATTACCAACATGGGAAGCTACTGTTGGTTATGAAGAAGGTGAAAATTGGGTAGTATCAAAGATGAATTCGGGATATCCTAGATTCTTTATCCATCCTATAATTCAAGAATTATGCAAAAAAATAGAATATAAATATGGTAGAGAAGGTGAAAGATGTATGGTATTCCCAAGTTATAAAGTTGCCAAACGATGTCGAGAATTTATTAAATCGAAACTGGATAAGATTGTTAAAGTTAGAGTTCTTCAATTAAGTACTCCTCTGCCAATGACTGAAGAAGAAAAATCAACAGTGGTTGAACTTTCTATTGGTGTTGTTTTCTTTCAAGCTGATGTTTATCATTTAGCTAAAAATTATTGGCAACATTCAGGTGAAGGAATCAGTTCAAGAATGGGTGAATATATTTTAAATCAATTATTCGAAAAGGATAACAAGAATCAAAGTCCTCATACTAGAAGACCAAGTATATTAAAATCAGAAATCCAAGCTCAAAGAATCCAATCAAGATCTCCATCGATTAGTGCCAATAGATCTCGTACTAGTTCAAGAACAAGTACTGGAAATGGAACAGTTGATACTACTGAAGTCGAAAAGGAATTTGACACATTTATTGAACAAAAATATGGTCGTGTATTAGATTTGAAATTCACCAATGAAGCTAAAAGAGCATTACGTAGAAGAATTTGTGGTAAAGCCGATAAATCGAATAGTCAAATTGAAGAAATGCAAAAGGCAAAAAGAGGGAAACATTTAAGTGAAACTGATGTTTATTTATTCCCCTCGGGAATGGCCTCAATCTTCTTTTCACATCTCGCATTACTAAAAACTTCCATTAAGCCTAAGAAATCAGTTTGTTTTGGGTTCCCATATGTTGATACATTGAATATTTTAAGAAAATTTGGACCTGGATGTTATTTCTTTGGAATGGGTGATGATAAATCTTTAGACGAGCTTGAAGGAAAATTAGAACTGGGAGAAGTTGAAATCATGGCGTTGTTTTGTGAATGTCCTTCCAATCCATTATTAAAAACTCCAAATTTGAAAAGAATTAGGGAATTGGCCGATAAATTCCATTTTGCAGTTGTTATTGATGAAACTGTTGGGAATTTTTTGAATATTCATGTTTTACCTTATGCCGATATGGTTGCTTCAAGTTTAACAAAAGTATTTTCTGGTGATTCTAATGTTTTGGCAGGTTCATTAATCTTGAATCCATTATCGCAATTTTATCCAACTTTAAAAAAATTTTTTAATGAAGAATATGAAGATTTATTTTGGGCAGAAGATGCATTATGGTTAGAACGTAATTCTCGAGATTTTGCAAATAGAGTTCATAAAATTGATAAAACTGCTGAAAAAGTTGTGGAATTATTAAATGAAAATCCATTAATTTCAAAAGTTTACTATCCTTCACTTAGTGAATCCAAGAAATATTATGATGAAATCAAAACTGGTGATGGTGGTTATGGTGGTTTAATTTCATTTTTGTTTCATGAACCTGATGAAGCTATCAAATTTTTCAATGCCGTTAATTTACATAAAGGTCCTTCATTGGGTACCAATTTCACTTTGGCTTGTCCTTATGCTATTTTAGCTCATTATCAAGAATTAGAAGAAATTGCTCAATGGGAAGTTGATCGGAATTTAATTAGAATCAGTATCGGATTAGAAGATCCCGTTGAATTACTACAAGTGTTGCGTAAAAGTTTAGAATCATAAAATTTACATTATTAAACATCTATATATTTACTCTCTCATCATTACATAGCATACAATAGATTTTATTTCCATCATTATTTTTTTAACGCAGATGTTTAAACCCCGGAAACCCAACATGTTCACACTCAGCAGGAGGATCACCCACAATCGGTTCATGAACTACTTGTCCCACATACCAATACTTCAGATGTCGATCAAAAAAACCTTGCCAACCCTCCAAGGCCACCTTCACTTCTTCCTCATCCAACCCTCTTAAATCATAACTCAACTCCCCAGGATTCATGAAACAACCAGTCACATAAACTCGCGAAGCATCTTTACCTGCTAGTTTATTATATGCACCTCCTTGGCCATATATTCTTCTGCCGGCAGTCACGTCATACACGCGTCCATTAACAGCAATGTATATGGGGAGATTGGGGTCTGAGCCATCATATTTGCTCAATTCGGATATTGTTAAGTTGAGTTCTGATTGGGTGACACAGTGGGATAAGTAGGATGGATTGAGCCATTTTCCCTCATAGCCCCAAGTTGGAGTTGATGTGAACCACCATGAGAAGAAGGCATTGAAGAGGAGGAGGCCGGCTGTGACTTGAAGGATGTCTATGATTGAGAATTTGTGTCTTGCTTCTCTTGCCATTGTGTGCTTGGCGTGTATGTTCCTGTTCTTGTTCTTGAACTTATGATGAAAACTGAAGATCAAAGGTGATCAACGAAATTTTCAGTGTCGCAACACATCACCAGCTGCGAAAATTTAACAAGTTAATAATAAATAAACATTCACTTTTGTTTACGTTATAGACCACATATTAAACTTCTTATACATGTTTTACATACAGAAATAAAATACCGGTAAACTGTGTTTCACTTTTACATAATACATAAGTTCATCTAAATAAAATAATACAAACAAAATCAATTAATTATTCATAAAGAATACTTCATCCCTAATTCCCAAATTCGAATTATTATAACTATTGAAATTAATTCCATCAGTATGATCATCAGTACTCAACAAATCAGCCCAAAATTCATCATTTAATTGCATATACGAATTCTCCAAATGATCAGGCTGAGCAAGGTTTCGAAGAAACTTATCTGTTGAACTGGCCATTGGAATGCTTGATATATTGTGGGAAGGGTGACGATAGATATCGTTATATGGCTGAATTGAGGCTGGAGGAGCTGGGTATTGATGAGTGGTAGTTGTTGTTCCATTGAATCTTCCTTGTTGTTGTTGAAGTTGTTGAAGTTCTTGTGGCTGTTGTGGATGTGGAGGAGGAGGAATGACAGATTGGTTATATTGTCCATTTGGATCCTTTCCAAACTGCGATTGTTGTTGTTGTTCATGCTGCTGTTGTTGCTCCTGCTGCTGTTGTTGCTCCTGCTGCTGTTGTATCGGCTGTCTGGCCTGTTGAGTAGGAGACCCATAGGAAGGAGGAAGTACAGGTACACCAGTTATTGGAGTATTCCCCGCCGATGCAAATGTTGGAGGAGGTTGTTGTACTGGTTCTTTCATCCGCGTTTCTGAATTTGATCTCCTTTGAGTTAATTTACTCTCACGTCTAACACTAGCTGCATATGACAAGATATCTAACGGTATTGAATATTTCTCAGAATCTACCAGTGTTAAAGCCGAAGCTACTGGAGAAGTTACTTGTTGTTCCTTTTGTGTTGTTGTTGTTTCTTGATTAGCTTTCTTTACCAAATCCTGAATTTGGGTTGCATAAGTTTGGATAAATAATTGTAACACTAACCTTGTCTTTTTCAAAAGATGATTTGAAGGATGCTGTTGATTAGCTTGTTCAATCAATTGATTTATTCTTTGGATTGCAACCACGGCTCTCTGTGGGACTAAATCTTTCTCAATCAATGATGGTAAAGATAAAATCAAATATCTTAAACGTAACAACATCCCTGCGGTATATATGATTCTAGAAACGTAAAAAAGGGGACTCAGAGCAACTTGACCAATTGTCAATTGATTAAATTCATCCAAGGCATTCAAACATGAACTAGTACAATTGGAAATTGATTTCGCGGCTTTTGAATCTAATCTTGCTCCCCCTTCATTTCCTCCCAGTTCTGATTCTGAAGTAAAGATATTGGTTAAACGAGGTTCATGTAAATATGCCTCAACCGAGAAATAATAAGCTAAATTATAATGATCATCATCTTTAATTTGATTTCTGAGAACAGTTAATGATTGTTGTAATTCATGAATGATATACAGTGAAGTACTTGAACGACGTTCTGCAACTTCCGGGGAATGGATAATATGATGAATCTTATCTAACATATGATTTAATCTTGAAAATAATGCAATTTTTCTATATCTCTCATCATTTGATTTTTCCAATATACTACAACATTCTTCAACATAGGGTGTCCATCTAACATATATTCTTCTTCTCAAAATAAGACAAATACTAACAGTAGTAAAATAAACAATCAAAATCAATGCTCGGTATGGATTGTTTCGTTTATTAGGATCAACATCTTCAGTAACAGACCCAACTTCATTATTGAATGAATATTTTGGCCTTGATAAAATTCCCAAATCATGTAACAAAGATGCACAAATCGAGTTTAATAAATGATATCTTCGTTGTCTGAACAATTCTGGTGAATTATACCATAAACACAACACCAAACAACTCTTGATCAACTCGTCAGATTTAGTACCTACAACCATCACTTCACCAGTAACGGTTCTAATCGCTTCATTGTCAATCAATAATGCCCGATCGACAGCTTCAGCATCATGATTGGGATCCAAGAAAATGGTATTAGTCACTGACATTATGGCATTGAACAAAAATGGCTGTTGAGTACGAAATTCATCAATTGATAAATCAGGTAAATCAACCAATGGATTCATACCATATATTTTAGTTTTGTAAATTTCGATTCTTTCTAAAGCTTCTTGCTCGGATACTAACCCCGTTGAAACCATGTCGAACGAAGGAATACCATCTTTTAATAATCTCATACGACGATCTGCAACTGTATTGAGCAGGTTGGTGACGTCTGTAAGCTTTAAAGTTGATGATTCGATCAACATTGTTAGTTCTCGTTCGACATCGGATTTGGATATGAATGGTGGTGATTGTACATCCAGAACAGTAGCATTATTGCTACGATGAGAGTTGGAACGTTGGTGAGATTTTTGGGCAAGTTGATTTTCAAGGGATTTTATTTTTTGTTTAAGGAGTGAGATTTCATTATCCTTTTGATCTGGTTCTTGCTGTTGTATAGTTTGTGCGATGGCCGTCGTTGTTGAAACGGTCGTTTGTTGTTGTTGGTGGTGATGTTGTTGGTGTTGTTGTTGGTGTTGTTGTTGGTGTTGTTGTTGGTGTTGTTGTTGGTGCTGTTGTTGGTGTTGTTGTTGGTGTTGCGCTGGTGGCGGAGGAGGAGGTAATAATTGACCACCTGATGAATGTAATTGATCCGAAGAGAATATCCTTTGCGTAGGTGATACTGTGGAATATCTAGCAGCTGGAGATGCAAGCGATGAATTAGTTAATGCTTCAACAGTGCCAGCAAATGGACCTCTACACATTATCATTACTCCCAGAGGAGCTGGTGGTGATGTAAATTGTGAATAACCTTGAACGGGGGTAGTTACACCACCAGTATTATTTCTTGAACTATCCACAGTTGATGAAGCTGATACTGGTGTAGCAGTAAGTGTAGCAGTTGAGTTGGAGCCGGCCATTGCTGCTGCTGCTTGGGCGTTAGCTTCAAGAATATCTGCCTTTTTTCTTCTTTTTCTAGGTTGATTTAAATCTATTTCACATTTTCTTTTAGCATTAAGGCATCTTACACAAGGACCAGCAGGGTCATTTATATCTGAAGGAGTACATTTAACTTTTAATGAATGACAACTTTTACAAGCAACCGATCTTCTAGTTGATTTTGATTTTTTAGAAGTAGTTGTATTGTTGTTTGGTGTTATAGATGTTGATGATGGTAATGAGGATATAGTTGTAGTAGGAGAAGTTGATTCTTGTTTTATAGTATTTAATGGTGGAGTCGGTGAATAGGTATTTTGGTCGGCAATAATTGTAACCGATTGAGAATTTGTTGCAAACGGCATAATCTTTTTTATTGAGCTTGTTGGATGTAAAGTTAAAGTTTAATGTATAAAAATTGTATGATTAATTGGTAACTGGATGATCAGCAATATTAATGTATGTATACGATGTATGTATACTATGTATGCAGCATATAAAATCAAATATATATGGGGCTATATTATATGTTTAAATTTGGTTAAGTTAACAATCGTTACCGTTTGAGAGATTTTTTTTTTCTTTCCAATTGTTGAGAATTGAAATTGAGCCCTTATTTAAAAAAAAAAAAGATTTTTGTTTTACTCTTTTCTTTTTTTCCTTTTTTCTCTTCTCCTTTTGGTTTTCCCCTTCGGCATTAAAAACGTATTCTATTTTATTTTTTTAAGTGGCAATTTAATTCCACCTCATTAATATAATCATTTAAAATCAATCTATTGTGTATAGTTGATGTCATGTAAATGACCCTTTTCTGGGAGGGAATGTGGAATAGCCTATACCACCAGTTTCTATTATTACGTCACCGTAGATAACAATGACCATCTACAAAAGATCACCTTACTCTATCATGGTCATTAGATACGATTACTTGGTAACTCTTGCTCAAATTATAACAAATCATTTTAGAAAGTTTGATACAATTTCATACCAAATTTCTATTGAATAATGACAAACAGTAAATAAAAATTTATTAATACTAAGCGAGATGCAAATAAGGGCTTTGGTGGACATCATGATCCACCCGGCATATTTTTAATGATACAATATAAAATAATTTACTGTATTATCTAGTAAGTTATATATTACAGTAACATGACAGTTTTCTTTTTGTCTGCAATTAGCAAACCAACCTTCGCTCTGGGTTGCAAAAAGGGTATACGGAATCACTCGTTTAAGAATCGATGCTTGACACAATGAAGTAGGCAGTTGTATACATAGCATGAGTCTAGTTTGTAGCTAATATACCCACGATTAGAGGTTTTGAAAGCTACATTATCACATCGTACTTTTGCACCCGTAGCATTATCGATGCTAATGATGCAAAATATTTCTTCTATAATATTTATGACGTACTTTGTAGTACGTGTGACCTTGTTTTCGAGAAACTACTCTCGCGTTTTGTGTTCATACATAAGGCTTATCTCCGGAATACTGTATGAAATAGCATGTACTCTGGACAATGCTATATGTGTTGTAGCATCCTAAGTTAGAAACCCTTCAACTGTTTATGATGTATGCTCTAAACTTTATCACATGTCGCGACAATCCAAGAATGAAGAGCCATAAATCACGTGGAGACATACTCTCTCCGTTTTTTTCTCACGTTGAATCAATTTTGTTCAATGACAAAATGTTTGTTAAATAGATCATAACGTCACCATTTTAATCGTGTTAAGCCCAACAACAACAAACACAAGGGGTTACAAATCAAAATTGTATTGTACATATTGGTTTAACTAGCAACCAATTACACGATAATTAACTCACGTTCCCTAATACATTCGGAAATACAAACAATTTCCAACATTTTGTTTAACAAAAAAAAAAAAAGGGACACCCTTCTCTAGAATAAATACACACCTTAAACCCCCCTTCTTTTCCAAATGTCATCATTTTCATTCGGAAGCCAACACATATCCCGAGGAAACACATACAAGGACAAACCAACAGGCAGCACACTCCCATTATACTATAAAGGAAAATCCCACCACGGTAGTAAATTTCATCCTCGTTCAACAACAAAATATAAGCTAATAATGTTGTTTAAGGCATTTTTTTATGGACTTGCGTTATATTTCGTATACCATTTTGCAGTTAGTTATTCAAGTGGATGGTTTGGTGAAGTGAGTTTGTCAACTAATCAATGGAAAAACGTCCAATCTGAAGTTCGTCAAGCAATGTTGGACTCTTGGCATACTTATGAAAAATATGGTTGGGGATATGATATTTATCATCCTATCAAGCAAACTGGTCAGAATATGGGTAAACGACCATTAGGTTGGATGATTGTAGATTCATTAGATACGTTAATGATAATGGATGCTAAAGACGAAGTAGAACGTGCAAAGAAATGGATTAAAGAAGATTTGGATTATGTTTTTGATCAAGATGTTAATGTTTTTGAAACTACTATTCGAATGTTGGGTGGATTATTGTCAGCTTTTCATTTTAGTCAAGATGATGTATATTTGGATAAAGCTGTACATTTGGCTAATTTGTTACATGGAGCATATAAGAGTCCTAGTGGGATCCCCTATGCTTCCGTCAATTTGGAGACAGGGGATGGAATTAGAAGTCATGCTGATGGTGGAGCTAGTTCGACAGCAGAAGCAGGAACATTGCAATTGGAATTGAAATATTTGGCAAAATTAACTGGTGAAGCCGATTGGTGGAAAATTTCCGAAAAAATAATGCAAGCATTAGAAGCTAATAAGGCACAAGATGGATTAGTTCCAATCTTTGTAAATGCTGATACTGGGAAATTTCAAGGCAAATATATTCGATTAGGTTCAAGAGGTGATTCATATTATGAATATTTATTAAAACAATATTTACAAACTAATAGTCAAGAAATGATTTATTGGGATATGTATCGTGAATCAGTTGAAGGAGTTAAAAAACATTTAGTTAAAGAATCACAACCAAACAAATTAAAATTCATTGGTGAATTGGAACAAGGAATTGGTGGACCATTATCTAATAAAATGGATCATTTGGTTTGTTTTTATGGTGGGTTATTAGCATTAGGTGCAACTGAAGGTAAAACCATTGAAGAAGCAAGAAAGTTACCCAATTGGAATGAAGAACGTGAATCTGACTTTAAATTAGGTGAAGATTTAACTGAAACTTGTTATAGAATGTATCATGATGTTTCCCCCACAGGATTATCCCCAGAAATTGTTGTATTCAATACTGATCCACAAAAGTCATCTGATTTCTTTATCAAACCAAACGATAAACATAATTTACAACGTCCAGAAACAGTAGAATCATTATTCTATCTTTATAGAATAACGGGAGATGTCAAATATAGAAAATGGGGACAAGAAATCTTTGAAAATTTCATTAAATATACCAAAATCGTTAATCTTGATGGAGATGTCTCTTTTAGTTCATTAAGAGATGTCACTAGTTTAAATCTGAACAAACAACCAATATTCCTCGATAATACTGAATCATTCTGGTGGGCAGAAACTTTGAAATATCTTTATCTTTTATTCGATGATACCAATAAAATTCCATTAACTGATTATGTATTCAATACAGAAGCACATCCATTTCCTAAATTTGCCTTGAGTGAACATTTAAAGACAGGATGGAGAAGAAAAGTTGATGAAAACAAGGAACCACAAATGATGGAACCAAAAATTAAGATTGATAAACAGAAATTACCCGAGGCTCAACCAGTTGATAAGTCCTTAGAAGAAAAGGCAAAGGAAATTGTTAAGGAAAATCCGGAATTGGCTAAGGATGAGAATAAAGTTGAAAAAGTGGAGAAATTGAATGAAATTATTAAGAATTTGAATGAATAAGTAAGAAGTGTAGTTATATTATATGTATAGAAAAAGAAATATCCATAATTTTATTGTAACCATATGAAAGTGTCAAGTGATGCATGACCTTGGCATGTATTCTAGGAAATCAAATATATCATGTGTATGTATGTATCTGAATGAATAGAATGTAAGACATTCCATCTTGAAGGGGGGATGTGACCACCCTATGAAGAAGAATGTTAAAATAATAGGTGGTGATATTTATAGTAGTATCTTGGTGTATCAGATAATATAAAATTACATGGTGGTTCTCTGAAGGGTCTAGATCAGTGAACATATCGCATACAATTTTAGTATGTTTTCGTTAACAATAAGCGATGATACGTTGTATATGATAATTTGATTAGATTATGCTTTTTGTGATAAATTAGTATAATATTCATTCCCGAATATAGTCACATGACTATTTCTAATTACGGTAGGCATTGGATTACAAAAAAGGAGAAGACGTGTGACAGGCAGTTAAACAGTCAGACAAGAAGACGAAGAAAAAAAAATTCTTCTTACGTCATTCCCCCATTTTGAATTTTTTTTATTATTAATCCATTTGACAACCAATACTATACCCTTTTTAACCAAAAGACCCTATAAACATATAAGTCATCAACAATACATCAAGAGTGTATAAATATATTAAGTATTCACTTGTATTTCTAATCATCATCAATATCTGCATTATGACAGAGGTATGTCCCCATTCATTATTAATCCATCATCGTCATCTCATTGTACAAAAATTTACTAACATCCAATCTCATTTCTGTAGCTGAAAACAACATTCGACTTAGAACCGAACCCATTCGAAAGATCATTCGCATCTAAAGATACATCAATATCCAATACTTCAATAGACATAAAACAACAACAACAATCATCTCACGTTACTAATGTCTCAGACCAAGTAGATACACCCTCATCAACCACAAACAAACACAATCTACGCATTCCCAACCTCTCAAATTTAAACTCATCATCAAACAAACTCCCGGGTATAACACCACCACCGCTCTTTACACCTGGCGGAAGAAGACTCCCTCCTCCACTAGGAATGTCTCCCAGTGGAGATGCCCAAGGTCCACAATCTCAATCTCAATCACATCTTCCCCATCCACCACCACCGGGCTCATTATCAAATCCAGGCACTCCCGGTTCATCTACATTATGGAATAGTCTTTTAAGCACAGCCACTAATCAACAACAACAATTTAATCAATATATGATACGCAAGGGAAGCAATTCAGTACTTCCAAATACGAATAATAATAATAATACCGGACTCACGCCTAATGAATCAAATATAAGAATGGGAGTCACGGCAGGACCAAGTGCATTGGGTTTAACTCCGGGAGGAGGCTTAGGTCATTTTGGTTTTGGTAGCGTACTGAGTGGAATGCCCGGATTGACGACTCCTGGCGGAGGATTGTTGTTAAATGGGCCAATTACACCTGGATTGTCGAGTTTGTTGGGGATTGCGCCGACTACAACAACCACAACCACTACTAATACTAATACTAATACTACCACAACAAGTGTTTCTGGTGGAACCGGTAGCGTGAATGGAACTGGTGCAGTAGTAAATATGTTGCCCCCAGTTAATAATGCTGCGAATATAAATGGAAGCGTTGGAAGTAATATACTGACGGGATTAACACAAAAGAACGTGAAAGATGAACGACCTTTTACTCCTGCATCGATTAATCAACCAACGCAACAACAACAGACTCAAGCGGATATGTCATCATCAGCCACGGTAGTAGCTGGTCGTAATCCTCATTATGTCGATGTTTTTGCAGAAGACGCAGAGAATGTAGCTGTCAAGGAAACAACAAGAAAGAGAAAGAGCAGTAGCGTCAAGTCCGAACCCGAAAACACTGGCCAAACCAAGAAACCACGGGCCACAAGAGGCAGAAAACCAGGCACTAAAGACGCTTCGAAATCCAAGAAGGATGCCAAGAAGGATAAAAAAGAAGATGAAGAAGCAAACGAGGCCGATGATGAAAAGCGCAAGAACTTTCTCGAACGTAATAGAGTAGCAGCATCCAAATGTCGACAACGTAAGAAACAGCAACTTCAAAAAATGGAAGATGAACTTGCATTTTATCTGGCTGGATATCGAGAATTACTGGCCCAAGTAGCCAATCTTCGTAATCAAGTTATAAGTCTAAAAGGTATACTTGTGGGCCATAAAGATTGTACAATGTTACAGCAATCAGTAGGTGGCATTGAGTTATTAAATGAAATAATCCAACAAGCGAACTTTTCTACACAAATAAGCGCAGGAGCTCAGGATAATATCACATCTATGCCAACTACAATCCCAACCACTTTGAACAATAATAATCCAATCCAGCAACAAGCACAACCAAACACGATCATCCAACAACAGCAACAACAACAACAACCGGTGATTCATCAACCTACAGCAGTGCCGATCATACAAATCGGCAGTCAGAAAGTGGACATCACAACTTCAGCTTCGGCACCGCCGCCACTAACACACCAACATCAACATCAAGACCATTCCGTTCCAGTTAGTATATCTGCCACACCGGAGATTTATGCAGCCGCAGCCGCTGCCAATGTATTACCGACAACAACTACAGGAGCCAATATTGTTGCGCATCATAGTATGACTGACCTACCTTCTGCAGCTGCTGCAGCTGCTGCAAATGTCCTGGGTGTGGCTGATGCTATGTTATTGAGTGCGGGACCTGGTGGTGCAGGCGGTGGTGATTTGAGGGCGATTAGCAGTATGACGAATTTAACTGGGATTGGGAATCAGCGACAGTTTTAGAGAGAGAAGAGCAGAGAAGGACGTAAGGAGGAGAGGGTCTGTGTGGAAAGAGAGTATTTTATTTTATTGTTATTTGTAGAGTTTTGTAATATATATAATACGGCATAATGAATACTACGAGTTGTGTAACTTCTGTGAAACAACAGTTGCACCGTTGAAACAATAAGTAACGTATATTCTTCAACCGTTAAAAAATAACTGATTTAGATACCAATAAAACATTCATTAGTTAGTACCACTCTTGGTCAGACGACTTTTGTGCTTTGTACATCAGGGAAATCTTAAGATTTTGATTAGGCCCTCATGTTTAAATTGATTATGATCGTTGGATGTTTTAATTGGAATTGCGGAATTATTTTTCCACGAATCTAGGTGTTGTTTGTCATTATGCGTTTTTAGATTAGGGTGTGGCTTCACAATAACTTTCAACTGTATCTCATAATTCCGGTTCAAAATTCTAAATCCATCTAGAACAAGGAGTAGTTCGGTATTATGTTGAGTAGAATCTGGTTGACGAAGAGAGTAGCAAGCTGGCGGTACAGGGGACAACACCATTGATTACAATACGAAATAAATTGCTATATTGTAAGCAAAAACCAATGTAGCAATCATACAATGTGAAAATACAATACTAACATGTGTGTTCCAGAAGTAATAAAAAGACGGATTTATAATTAACCTTGTGCAAGTGAGCAATTGTGCTATGATGAACAAAAAAATAGAATAGAGGTTGGAAGAAGGTACAGTGAATTGTTTTGAATTGTGCATTCTTGAATTGTGTATCTTGATTCTTTTGTACAAAAAGTATGACAACAGTTATGAATAATCACCCAAAGAATAAAAATATTTGTTCACGTGACAATATCGGGTTACAATCAAAGATGAGAATGTACTGGTAATAAGGCGGTAGAGGTTTTCCAATGATAGTCAACTAGCGAGAGTTATAGATTGGTGAGATATGAAGGAGAAGGGTTTATTTAACGAGAAAAGTATGTTTGTAGGTTCAACAATAATCTTTAGGGGTCTGTTTGGGTCATGAGAGCTTATGATTATGAGCCAGTTTCCTGTAATCTATTAATTTTCAATGGGGCAAGCAAGAGCAATGGTATGGGGAAGTCATTGTGTTTCAGTAATTGTTTTTTTCAAAAGGGGAAAAGTGCGTCTTAAGGGGCAAGAGAAAGAACGCGTATACTATTGCGATGAGAACAGTAGAAGAAGTCAGAAGATGCAGCTGTAGTAGTTGTTGTTGTTACTGTTGTTGCTGTTGCATGTATCCATATATGGGTTTGAACATTCTGGTAAACAACAATTTCGTGTTTTTGTACTACTAATATAAACAATAGAGTGTAAATGGTAATTTAGAATTTTTAGCATTAGCTTTTGAAACAAAAACACGTTATAAATTATAGCAAAAAAACAATTGGAAAAATACGTACATTAGACAGTTGGAAGTAAACAAACAAAAAACACCCACATGAAATTTTCCCACAAAGGGAAGAACAAAAGAATATATACGTAGTTCAATGGGTTTTTTTTAAGATGATATGAATATAAAGAAGAATACGAGATAAAGAGATATCTTATCTCAGTAGAATGTTGAAGCTGTGATATGTTATGGAGGAGTGATATACATAATAAGACATTGACAGGTGATGATGAACTTTTAAACCCATTTGAATTCAAGTAAAAGAAAAAAAAAACTTAAATTAAATAGATTGAAAAAAAATTTCAGGGATCAAAAATAAAAAACACAAAAGGAACTTTTTATTTATTTTTATTTTTTTATTTCTATACCCTAGATTTTATGTAATTTTTATTTTTGGTTGTAAAATAAATATAAGTAGTAAAGCAAATATCCACATTCATTGCTGCTTTATACCAAACTCTATACATTGCTCATATCATCATCTAATATCTGACCCATACATTCATCAATTGGGTCTGTAGTAAGCTACTACTTCATATATACAGATATTCATAAAACCACAAATAGAATACAAATACAAGACAAGACTAAGAGGTAAAGTACTTTTTGTTTTTACAACCAATTGACTTTTCAACCTGTATTTACTACTACTACTATTGCTACTACTACTACTGCTACAAGAACAACATATAGATCCATTCATTTGTTAACTACTCATTAACTCAATTGTTAGTATAACCAGATCTAGTAACTACTTCAATTGCGTTTGCATTAAAATACACATACAATAGCATTTTACTGTCAACATCTAAGCAGACAGTAATTCAAAACATTCAACCAACAAGGCAACAATCAAAGTATCTTGGAAATAATTTTACCTTTTTTTCAAGTACAAATTTAAACTTTATTATTTCATTTCACCTTATTCTGTTGGTGATTTTCTTTTTTTTATTAGCCACTTTATTCATTTCAGGAATCTAAAAAGATATTTGTTTTCTTTCTGTTTACATTTCAAATATATATCCAGCCATCCCCCAATTTTGATACACTTTCATTTCTTTAACGACATAACATAACGTCAAATAATGGTAGTCAAAACAAGTGACATAGAACTACCTTCTTTACCAGATCCACAATCTCCGATATCGACTTCAACTTCCATGTCATCAGCGTCAGCATCAACAACAATACTAGATGCAGGTATAATACATCCAGATCAATTGACAAGAAAGAACTTAAAAGCCATTATTCATATCATAACACGAGAATTGAAGAAGAGAGGTACTAAGACATCATATATCTTCCTACCGTTTAGATCAAAAGTAAATGACTACAATTTAGAAGAAGCACTAACAATTATTTTCCCAAGAGGTGAACTTATAAACTGTGAAGATGTATTCCATGTTGAATCGCTAATAGCTCCATTTAATGAATTCACATTGGTCTCAATTTTGAAGTATATTTGGGCTCGTTTACCAAATAATGAAATTATAGGCACTGATGTTTATCAAGAGTTTAAACGTCGTGAAAAAGAACAAGGATATCCTAAAAAGGCCTTTTTAACAATCATGCCCAAATGTTTATCTTCACCAGCTCATGCATCTATCGTATACGATTTCCTTGATTTATTATTAAGCATCATTTCAAATTCTCAATACAATTTCTTAAGTGGAAGGAAAATTAGTAAAATGGCAAGTTTTTGGGCTTTTAATCCTATGCAAAATAAATCTTCAGGATCATCACATAACCGAGAATTCGATTTTATCGAAGGAACAGATTTGTGGAGAGATTCAACTAATGCCTTGTTTCATTTAGTTTTATCCTTCTTGAGATCAATGTTGCCTGAATCAGATATGGAAACCATCAAATTACCAAAACCATTACAATCATTACTAATTTCCAACCAGTACCCTCCAAGTGATGAAAAAGAAGCATTAAGGGATATGATTACTATTCCATGTGTATCATTGGAAACAACAATCCCATCAAGAGACCCCTTTGAATTGGTTGAGAAAGTCTCAAAGAATTTATCATTTGATAAAAAAGATGCATTTCTCTCAATTGAAAATTATACAATTTTAAAGAACATATTCTACAAAAAATCAGTTTCAGATATCTTGGAAAGTTTAACTGAAGAATCTCAAAGAATTTTGGCAAGGCTTACTGTTGAACCTATTGAATCTAATTATAAACTTGCACCAGGGTGGTATGAACCAGAATATGACTATGAAATTAATCAAGACATTCAACCAATATCAAAAATTACGATAAAAGACGTTTCCATTCAAGATTATTATATTTGGACATGGTTAGCTTCATTATCCAGTGATCAACCGTCAAGGGCAAAAAAAGTATTTGGGAGATCAATAGTGGTTGAGGCAAATTTATTAGGATTCCAAAAATGGATAGTTTTAACAGAAAAGACTTTGAGGAATGAAGCACAAGAAGCAAAACATAAATTACATAAGAAGCATATCACTATTGATTATAAACGAGAGTCATTACCTCCATTACCTCCAAAACCGGTGGAGAAGGATAAGACAATAATAACAATAGGTAAAAAATCCCGTTCGAAACCATTGGACAAGAGTGTCAAATTGACTTCATTACCTCCAATACCTCGAGGAAAAGATTCTGATGATACTGATGACAGCAACGAAAGTAGTGGTGGGGAATTTACTAGTAGTCACAACTTGGCCCCTCGACAACAAACCTTATTGAATGAAGAAGATGAATTATTCTCAGATAGAAGTTTCAGTGACGAATTTAGTTATATATTCTCTTCCAGATCATTTTCACTTGATCCTCAAGATGATAAAACCGAACAACCTAAACCACAAGAAGCAAAACCAGTACCTGAACCAAAACCACTTTTATCAGCAAGGAATATTAATTCAACATATAGATTTACAAAGGCAACTGAGGAAGTGGTACCCCGTTCTAAGCCATCCGCGGCAAGAAAACCACCCAAATCAATGTTGGATCCGGTATTGGGTAGCAAGTCAGATAATGCAGGGAGTGGCTGCGAGAAAAGAGATAGTGATGATAGTATTGGTGTATCATTTGAACCATATCATGCAGCAGTTGAAAAGAAATTGAAACAAGAACAACAAAAGAATGACTATTCCGAAAAGGCTCTTCCATCACCTGAAAGTCTGACCAGTATTATATTGGCGGGAGTAGAAGATATACTTGAAAAAAAAGGGTCTGAAAGTACACAACACGAAAATGAGGAAGATAGAAAGATAAGGGAGGAAAAGCAAGCACAATTGGCCCAGATGGCTGCCGCTAATGCTGCAGGATTCCCATTCGCATTTTTGCCAGTTAATCAACCACCTCCGCCTCCTGAACAGGCAATGGAAACCGCTAGGGCCGTATCTGGAATGTTAATGACTCAAAAGCATACAGTTCAAGTTAGTGGACCTACAAATACGAGTAATGAAAGTCATCATTCCATGCAAAGAGAACAATCTACAGAAAGCAATAAAACTATTGAAAATTATAGTGACGAAAAGAGTTTACCTGATCCTTCTGAAGATATTAGTGATTCAACTATGGTCATTAATTCCGAAGCATCTCCCCCACGTGGACGTCGTCCACCAACCCCACCACCTAAAGATCCACCTTCCAAATCAAGTCCGTCCAGATCATCAAGTCCAACCAAATCATCGAGTCCATCGAAATCACCAACGAGATTATTAGTACCTAATTTACCACCTCCGGATATCGAATCAAATTCAATGGGGTTTGTAGCTTCGCCAATGCCAAATTCTGTAGGCAAGTTTGCAACTGTATCAAATAGAAATAGTCATTATTCGTCATCAACTGAAGAAAAGTCATACATAAGTTTATCACCAACAAAATCGGCAAGAAGAAGCAGTTATTCACCAGTAATTTCTCCAATCGATACTCACCAAAATCAATATCAAGAACTTCATCAACCACAGCATCGACAACAACAACTGTCACCACAACTACAACCAGTGGAAATTAAGACCGACCAAGCTAGGTTTGATAATGTTTCATCTCCACGTTCGGTTTCTACTTTTGGATCTCCTGGACAATACAATCCACATTCTCCACAGAATTTGTATATGCATCAACACCATTCCAATTCTTCTCAGAATGTATATTCACAACAAGGACTTGTCTTGCCAAAGAGAAGATCTGCTGCTCCACCGGGATATAAGCCATATCCGCAACTGCAACTGCAACAACAAGTTCGTCCGCCAACACGGAGAAAATCGGGAGGTATACCAGGATATGCTTCCCCTAACCATCTTCAGCCAGGATATATGGGCACACCACAACCACAACAACAATATCAAAAGGTAAGCATTCCAAGGGGATATTCTTCAACCAGTGTAGAAGCCCTTCCACAACCAATACCAATAATGGCCCCTCCTTCTCCAGGATACGCACAGAACTACCATTATCAACAACCACACCCACAACCAGCACCAAGATCCCCATCACATGACCAAATACACTACGTGATGCCACATAATTCCAACTCCCACCATCGTCCAAGTGCAAACGCTTTCCTGTTGGCATATATGCCCCCACCACCACCTATGATGGGCCGCTCCGGTTCTCCATTCAAGGGTGTCCACCACACACAGTATCCATATCAGTATGGTCCACCTCAAACTTCGCCAAGAATGGCAAGTTCACCTTCATTACCTACTATGCGTCTGCCTACTAACGGTGGAGTAACGGCTATTAACCAGAGACGAAATGCGAGTAGTGGTGGTGTTCCTGGAACGGATGTGTATGGGATGATACCTGTTGGTGGAAAGCATAATAAGAATATGGCTGTTAATAAAGCTGATTTGAGGAGTGCATTTGTGTCGGGAAGTTTTGGGATTTGAAGGGTAGATATTATTCTAGATAGAGATTATAGATTAGTAAGTAATTAGTATATTTGGATAGTTGTACTTAGTGTACTTTCTTTTGATTATTCTATGTGGAATTTGGAATAAAGTGTGACGCTCTTATTAAAAGACAAATAGTTACCCCAGAGAAAAATTCGTCTTGGGATCATAAAAGATAACTTAAGCATATAATAATAATACTTGACATAATATCTAAGACACAAATAAATATAAAATAAATAACAATAAATAAAGGCTAATAAATAAAAATAAATAAATAAATAAAATCCTATCAATATTCAGACAATCTCAACTTCTTACCAATTTCTCTAGAGCTAAATCCACCACCAACAAGTTCATTCATATTCAAGAATGGAGGTTCAGGACTCTGTCCTCTACTCTTAATATCATCCTCACCAACATCGAAATAACCATATCCACCCAATAAACTACTTAAATGAGTAGCTTGAGTTTCAACCAAAATCGCCTGGGCAACTTTTGCACTAGCAGCAGCTTCACGTTCAGCTTCCAACTTGGCAGCCTTGGTGGCAGCTGCTTCTGCAGCAATACGAACAGCTTCTTCAGCTTTAGCCTTGGCAGCAGCGGCATATCTGACTCTTCTTGAACATGCTTGGATTTCTAACAAATATGAATTCAAAGTAGTTAAGAATCTTTGAGTTTGTCTGTGTTTGGAACTTACACAGATAGAAATAGAATCATCTTTGAGAATATATCCAATTCCAAACCCGTTGGATGTAACTGGACCAAATCCAAATAATCTAAGTGAAGGATTCCCACAATTTGAGGTTGAAATAATTGTATTGTTAAGTTTATCCCAACCAGCATCAGCAAATATATCTGGTAAATGTTTTAATACATCTGATTTTGGTGGATCGCCTTCGCCTACAACAGTATGTTCTTCGTCGTCGATTGAATTAGCTTCTCCTGATCCGGCAGTATCCTCATCTGAATCATGTTGTTGTACGGATGCTGATGATTCATATTCGACTTCATCGAGGTATCGTTTCCAAATGTTGAATAAACCATATAAATGACGATCAACACCTTGTCCATTAGAAGCAAGTCTGGTTTGGGCAGAATGAGCAGCACATGCTTCAGTCAAGTATTTTAATTTATCTTCATCACTAACGTTTGAATCAAAGAATTTTCTGACAAAAAGATTACTTTCTTGAGAAACGGTTCTGATTGCTTCTGTACGTCCATGATAGAATTGTTTGGTCATGGCTGGTTCATAAGTACATTCGACTTTCCCATAAAGGGCGTAATAACTTGCTTGGAAGGCCATTTGGACAAATGCATCAGGGGAGAATTTGATTTTTTTGATATAAGTAGATCCATAGTTTTTGAATTCAAGATGACGGAATTCATTTTGATTGATTAAATCTGATAATCTAGTTTCACCAAATCTTAAAGCGAGAGATAATTCTGGAGTTAAGTCCCATTCTAATTTTCTGGGGATAGTGATTAAATTTTCTGATTCATGGATTTCGAAATTATGAGTAGTATTCCATAATGAAGGGGTGTTTTGATTGATTGTATTGGCAAAGGCAAGAATTGAATCTGTGTAAATATCGGAAACAAATCGTAAAACTGTATGACCATCAATACCAGTATGTTCAAAATTGATCCCGGCTTTCCCATTTTTCGTGATTATAATTTGTAATTTATCATACCATCTATTTGTACATGTACCGACTTGAATACCTTTATCAAGAATACTTAAACCACAAAGCATATTTTTGGAAAGTTCAGAAAGATCATTAATGACGATATCGTCAAAACAAAGAACGAAAAGAGCAGAATCAATAATACTTAAGATTTCATTATTGATTTTATTGCCAGCAATATTATGCATTCTAACATTAGCCCATATTCTTCTATTTTCAGTAGTTAAAACTCCAAAGGAAGATTTAGCAACTTCATGAGATGGAGTTAATAATGAGTCATGAATAATTGAGGTGAAATTGACACTAAGCTCAGCTTCTGTAAGAATTAAATTATTTTGTGAATCTAATACATCAAACCAATAAAATTGGGATTTTGACATAACAATGATATGATTAGATTTTGGATCACTTTGCATTACACAACCATCATTTGTAGGGATTCTACTAGCACCGAATAATTTAGTATATTGATACATACATAATGGTTTACCATTACGTAAAGTATCAACTGATAATTCTTCATTTTTCAAAGCTTGAATGAATTTTAAACTTGCCAATGTTAATGAAGTAGCTCTTTTAACTTGTGGATCAAATGGTGAATGTTCATTAGTGAAAGGATCATCTTCTAATAAGAAAAATGGGTTAAGGTTTAACACAACAGGTGAGTCATAATTAAGATAAGCATCATACCAGAATTGTTCTATATAAGAAGGTCTAGTTTTTGCGTAATTTCTTAATTCAGCATCTAAATATGGACCAACACCTGACTTTAAAAATTTTTCTACAGCTGCCACTGTTTTCTCATGTTCTTGTTCAGTTTGTAATGGTTTCAATACTTTTAAGTAATTAGCACATGTTTGGTTTAAGTCAGGGATAGGTAACTTTGGTAAGGATTCTTGATATTGATATGTTGACATTGTGTTGTCTCTTACCTTAATAAAATAAAATAAAATAAAACAAAATATATACTAGCAAGAGAAAGATAAAGCTTTTAGGTAGATTAAAAACTACAAAGGGATAATTTAAAAGCTATTTATACAAATGTAAATTGGTATGAGAAATCGTCAATGTAAATATTATTTAAACTTCGGAGTTCAAGTCGGAACTTCTGATTATTATTTATTTTATTTATTTAATAGAAAATAAAAAATATCATATTGTAAAATCTGGGGATTTTTTTATCTTCAAATCTGACTATTTAATATATATATTAGGTCATTTCTTTTTATTGTACTTCATTCAATTCTTGTCTTTCATATAACCCAACTCTTCTGTGGTATGACTTTGCATAATGATGTTTTGCTGTTAGAGTATAGTCATTATGTATGTCTTTTGAAACTAGTTTACTTGGTGGCAATCCAGTTAAGAAGATAAACTCAATCAATTTAAAAAATAAAATAATTTTTATTTACTGTCCACTTCGAATTGACCAATCGGAGTTTATTATTTTTTTTATTATTTACGGGATGAATTAATTAAAAAATATTATTTTTGGTACTTGTCTGAAAAGCAACATTTGTGGGGGAGGAGGGACGGGTGGAAAAAAAAGGTCGTGCAATTGCGATCAATCGTTAGAATTTGTTCACTACTACCACACGCAACTTCAAATTTTTAAGATTGCTTACTTATACATATGATACGATTTACTGTGTTTAACTTTATACTTCAGCATAAACTTATTGTATGTGTTTGATGGGATCCGTCCATTTGTTTTGTTTAAACTTGTTGAGTGATACTTATGTATGAAGTATCTTTTCCTTATTGAAAAGGATCAACTGCGTGGGGGATGTAAATTTTTTTTCACATGAAATTTATTCCAAAAGTTTTTCCTTTTACGGTTACACAGAGATATTTTATTTTGCAAAGTGCACTTTCACTTTTTATTTTGAGTGTTGAATCGAAATCATTCAATTCAAACCCTTATCAGCAATTGGTTATGTTTGGTTTGAGGGATTTATCTTACTTTTCCTAGGAATAATGACAACTCCCTGGGATATACTTCGCTTAAACTTATTGATTGGGCTTATTTAGTAATGTAATTATAGAATAACAATACAGTGATTTATTTGTCAGCCATTAAAGAAGTCAAATTTTTCAGTTTCTTTTCTTTGTGTAAATTTTGTGTGATTATTACGCAAAATAGATCCATTTATTCTTCTTCTTTATTGATTCACATTAATTTCCGTGGAAAAATATGTCGTATATTCTTCTCTCGATTATCTTCTTTATTGTTTGTTTTACTGTATCTATCAAATATGAATGGTCCCCTATCTAGACCTTTTCCTGCTTAGGTTTTTGTGAGATAACGAAATCTATTGTGCGGAATCTCTTATCCATTATCTTCTTCTAATTATAACTAAAACACATTTTTACATTTTACTGGGGCAAGGCGGGTAATACCCAGGATATATTCCTCATGTTGTTCTGTAAACTAGCACTTAGCCCACAACTTTTTATTCAACTATTCACTCTAAACAAACAGACTCTCTAAAAAAAGGTCAAATCTAATACCCATCAGCTTCACCTCTCTTTCTCCACCAATCACAAACACCTTGTAACACACTACTACCATCTTCTTCAACCCTTTTAATCCCATTCATAGCTGTCAATGCACCAGTTTCAATAAAACTATGTCCCAAGTCACTTAATTTATCAGCAATACTTCTCGTTGCACCTCCTCCAAATTCCTCATTAAACAAACTAACATTCTCACACATAATACCCTCAGGAATCAACTGATGATGCAATCTAGGATATGAAATCACTTGTAAAAGATCCATATTCTTATAATATAATCTTATAATCGCATGTAAAATCGCTGTTGTAATTCTACTACCTCCAGCTGCACCAATTACTAAATCAACTTTATTATCTTTGACAATTATAGTTGGTGCCATAGAAGATAAAGGACGCTTATATGGTTCAATGAAGTTATATATCGATGGTGTAAGGTTGAATGCATTGGAAACGTGTGGTTGTGAAAAATCATCCATTTCATTATTTAATACTATTCCAGTTGTGATATCATGGAGTTTGGATCCAAATAAGAGGTTGACTGTTGTTGTCATAGAAACGGCATTACCTTCTTTATCTAAAACTGAGAAATGAGCAGTACCGTGTGGGTTCTGAATTGAATATTTAGGTGAGTAATGTTGCCATTCGAACGTCTTGTTGGGAGAAAATTTGTCTGATGATAAGAGTTCGTTGACCCAGTTTGAAGAAGTGTATTTTTTAATAAGGTTTGCTTGATACGTTTTGGATACATCTCCGAATCGGGTTCTGATCGATGAAAGCCATTTGAATGATTCAATGAGTTTGTGATTATATTGCAAATCATCATCTTGAGGGTCATGTACTCCATCAAAAAATTTCAAACCAGCAACAAGGGCTAATCCAGAAGAGATTCCATTGGCAGTATATACTGTCATATTGTTAACATGAACAGCAATTGGTTCTTCAATGATATCTTCATATCGCGCAAAATCCTGACTAGTTACAATCCCACCAAATTCTTCGATTGTTTTAACCAAACTCTTAACTATTGGACCTTGTGGATCGTAAAAAATTGCATGACTTCCATTATTGGCAACCAACTCTAATGTATCAGCATAAGCCTCCCTCTTAATCCAATCACCAGCCTTAACCGTCGTGTCAACCCCTCCGCTCTTCCCTCCTTCGTCTTTCACAATAAACCCAGTCCAAGTCTTCTTAAGATCAGGATACTTCTTCAAAACCTTCTCATACTCGTCCCTAATCGCACCCGCAACCACCTCACTCACCTCCCATCCCTTACGATTCAAGTCCACAACGGGCATGATCAACTCCTTCCATGAAAGTCGTCCAGATCCATGTCTAGTATATAAACTGTACAAACCACGAAGTTCGCCAGGTATGGCAACAGCATATCCACCAACCCTTGCACCATTGCCATATCGATATTCAACATCATACATATCCTTCCATGCCCCAGCTGGTGCCATTTCTCGGGCATCAATAGAAATGGTTGAGTTATTTTCGGCGGTTCGTGAAAGGATGATTCCGCCGCCTCCTATGCCTGAACTATGGGCGTTAATTGATCCAATACATAATGCGACGGTTATTGCTGCGTCGGCGGCATTACCGTTTTTGTTAAGTAGGATGTCACGACCGAGGGAAGAGCAGAGAGGGACGTCGGAAGCGACCATGGCAGAGGTGTGGCTGTGGAGATATGGTGGTTTTGGAAATGGTTTGAGGGATGGATGTCCGATTTCTTGGATTGGATCATTGAGATATTGGATTGGGGTGCTTGATTGTGACTGTGGTTGGAAATTGAAGAATGGTGTTGTGGTAAAAGTGAGAAGAAGGATAATGACTGTGAGTGGAAGTGCTAGTCTGATGTATTTCCTGATTCGAGATTGATCTGTTGGTGGTATTTTCATTTATTTTGTATTATAGAATCTATAGGATATGTATGCTTATATTTACAATAAGATGTATAAAAAAGAGTGCGAGTAGGTGGGAAAGGTTTCTTAATATAAAGGGTGGTGATCTTATCTTACATCGCGTATCACTCTTATCTTTTTGACGTCATTTGTTGACAACGAAAGGTGAAATTCTGCTAATTTTTTCTTTTGGGTGGGGAAACGAGTGCTAAGTTTTAAGTTTTCCAACGAAGGGGAGGTGGCTGATTAGTAATTACATTCAGTGTTTTTGTATTGCTGGGAGTAAAGTTGTATTGACAGTGTAATTGAGCTTGTCTACACGTTTGGTGTATAGTTGGTCAAATAGTGAGATGTACGTAATGAATATTGTGGTTATCTTTCTGAAAACTGTGGCTTGGGAGAACGATCTTCTTCAATTTGTCCATTTGTTGTAAAATGCCCTTCACATAATCTTGAAAAAGCATCATTTTTGAGACGAAATTTTATTAAACAGGATCCAATACCTACAAAATATCCGTATCTTCAAGTCAAACAAAGAACATTGACACAAAGTTGGAAATTGTGCAAAGTCCAAATGGCTGCAAACAAAAAAACACAAACCCTGCAACCTTTTTAATTCTAAGTTCAATACATACCAACTGGTATGACATGAAAGATATTAAATTTTAATTCTACATCGGCACCTCCATCAAGTCAACTATTGTAGAAAACTAATAATTCCTCGGGTTCAGTTTTACCTGCAGATTGAAGCAAGTTTTTCACACGGACAACTGTCCCGATGAATTTTCTTGTTCCGAGCAACTTCCCATTATAAATCATTGACTAATTGGTGCTAATCCCAATAAAATCATTCAATTTTTATAAGCAACACATTCTTTATGTCCCTATAAACTTTCTTCCGTAGAACTCATCAAATATGATTATATAACCGTTTTTGTAAGAATAGAGAATTCCCGAAAAAACATCCTTGGAGTTCGGTTAATTGAAAAAAAATTCTGTCACGGATATAGATAGACAGAACACAACCATAGCAAACATCGGCATTCCAAAACGCACCGCCTCTTGACACAACAACGTGTTTCTAATATCGAGTTCTGTTTTATAGTGTTTTCTGTAATAATTCTCCTTTTTAGTCCCATACAAAAGTTCTTCACCAAGTTATGATGAATATCATTTAAGTTTTCCCGAATTAAAAGGTGGAAATTTACAAGATTGTCATGTTTCGGCTAACGGATATTCCGTTAATCGATAAAAATTTCTTTGAGTATCCCCCGGAAAACTGCAACATTGACAATACGGGTTTCTTTATATTTACCTTAGAAAAACGGTAATCAGCGGCTTACGGTTAAATCATCACATCATGGATGAGATCTGCTAAACTTTGCATACTGTCGGATATTTGAGAATAGGAATGTTGTCCCTCTGAACACGAAATGAGTGTGTTATGCTTCAGCAACGGCGTCAACGTACATCAAGATGAACTATATTATTAATAGTTTCTCCAAGCATTGCAACTAACAGGAAATGATAAAATTAGCTCCAGATCAGTTGTGTAGTATAACTTTAATTGCGAGAGTTCAGAAGAATCATCAGGTTACAACAGAATTTTTGAAAAAGACGATGGGATGCATAAAATATGATAAAAATCAGGTAATTTGGAGTTACTGTAACTGAGAGTAATGGTGTGGGGATAAATAATTAATGTACATAAGGCGTCTGTATCTTGTAACTAGAGAAGGAAGTAGAGTGTGTGCAGAATATACATAGGCCCTGAGGTTGCTGCGAGCGGTAAAAAAATTACGGATAGCAATTGCCTTAAGAATTTATCATTTTCACTAACAGATCTAATTTATATTAGGAGATCGTACATCTCTTTGGATGGTCTCTCTTGGATTAGCTGTAGGGAGAATTAAGCTCAGTCCTAACTCTTACTGCTGAATTTCTAATCGTTGCAACAAGAAAGATGTTTAAAAAAAAATAATAACCGTTAGGGCTTTATTGTATTTCTTTTCATTTTCTTTGTTTCTCATCTCGCTCTCGCTTACAATTGTAACAAAAACCAAAAAGTAATTCCTCTGGTGGTGCACCCAATTATTTCATATAGTCACTCGGGAATTTTTGTATACTATTACATTTTTATTCTACGGCATACGGCATTTACTAAAAAATTTTATAAACCACAGTTTATTACTCCATATACACTTCTAATAAGAAGAACTATACTTACTCATTTGTAGTAGGATTTTCATGACAAACCAACATTCACAAATGCATCAACAGTCACCACCTCCTCCTCCGCAAGAAGATAGAACACGCTCATGCTCATCATCTCCACCTCCACCTCCTCCAACAATAACAAGCGAAGATGAACTTATCAACAACATCCTACCTTCATATCACATGTTTCAATCAACAGTATCCAAAAACTTAATCCCAACGAATGAAAACTACCATATTGATCCACCAATGTATGAGATGACCCCAATAAACTCAACAACTGCTTCGCTACTACATTCAAGAGTCCAATCACCTGTTGATAGTCTACTAGAAACGCCTCATGCTATACGCCAAACCAATCAAATGGACGAACAACATGAATATAATCAACAAAGTGCTGACTTGTGGAGAAATACAATTTTGGCCAATGTTGATAAATTACCAAATTTAACTAATTCAAAATCAGGTTATATTTGTGAAAACTTGGAAATTAATATTGTAGTTACTGAAAAAGTTTGTCAAAAGGGTGTCAAACCCATTATTATTGATCCCTCCACCAAAGAATTCAAACAAGGGGATTATATCCACGGATACGTCACTATTGTAAATAAATCCAAAGACCCAATTCCATTCGATATGGTATACGTGGTATTCGAAGGTACGATGACCATATTGGATTCAACCACCAGTGGACTCCTTGATATCGAACACCCAGCAACCAGGTTTAAATTTTTGAATATGTTAGATTTATTTGCCAGTTGGTCATATGCCAATATTGATCGATTGATAACTGATAATGGAGATCCTCATGATTGGTGTGACGGAGAAACTGATCCTTATGATAATACGAGATTAGCTATTGATGTTAAACGATTATTTCAACCTAATGTCACATATAAACGATTTTTCACATTTAGAGTTCCAGAAAAGTTGTTAGATAATACTTGTGAAGAACATAGTTTACCATTACATTGTGAAATACCGCCTACTTTGGGTATTGATCGTATTAATACCCCGCCATCGGTGATGTTGGCGAATAAGGAAAATATGATTAGGGATTTGGCATCCATTGATAGTAGTATTAGTTATAGTGTTGATGCCAGAATTATTGGGAAAGCCAGTCTTTATAATTATCCAGTGGAAAAGGATCAATATTTGGTTGCGAAATTGAAAAGTTGTCCAATTCGAGTAATCCCATTACCCAATCTAGAGAATACTTATCTTGAACGAGAATTGGCAATGGAGAGACAAGTTTACTTTAAGGCATTTTTGGATACAGTTATCCAAAAGATTGAATATGGACATCAATTATTGAATCAGCCTAGTTTCCTTCGTCAAGGGAATTTGTTAACTCCAATAGTGAGTAACGAATCTGATGGAAATAAATTACGACAATTGTATGATGTGGCGGGACATACCATAAAGAAAACTCAACGGCAACAAGATCAAAAACTGGCCAGTGGTGATGATGATGCTTTTCAACATTTGGCTTGCTTTAAAAAGAAAACCATAACTGGAAACACTAAACATTTGGGCATAATCTCATTATCAACAGCTAAAAACAATTATTATATTAATTATACCCCACCAGTGCGATTCGCTACCGCTACTGATCGAGTCCCTAATACTGAGATCAACATCCCAATAGAATTAAATTACTTTATCGAAAACCTTACCACTTCTAAACCCCACCTTCCTGAAATCAAATCCGTCGACGTCGAAGTAGTCTGTCTCACAATCCGCTCTAAAAAACACCCAATCCCAATCGAATTCACTACTGACATGTTCTTCCCCGAACGCCAAATTGATACGAAACATGCTGCGGAAACACCCAATTTTGACATGATTGTGATCAAAGAATTCCAAAAGAATTATTTAACCGAATTTCATCGCATGATTAAAGAATTAAGCAATGATGTTATCCGGATAGAAACGAGATTATATAGGGACGTAAAGAGCCTCGCGTCGCTCAAGACAAAATACATAAATCTTCCGGTTTCTGATCTTGTATTCAAAACCACCAATGAAGCTGGTGGTGGCATTGGGTCTCATACGAATATAAAAACGATTCCATGGAAATTGGAAACTAGTACGTCTGAAAGTTCACATGCATTATATACTAAGAAATTTACTATTAATTTAGATATTAATAATTGTTGTCTTAAAGGAGTGGAGACAACTTGTCATGGATTGGATCTGATTGTGTTGGTGCCTAGTTTTCAATCTTGTTTGATTAGTAGGGTATATTATCTTAAGGTTTGTGTTAAGATGATTCATGGGGAGAATATGATTGTACATGTGCCAATGACTATTCAGAGATAAAGAGAGAAAACGTTTGTAGGAAATGTGTAAGTTAGTATAATTGTAATACTTCGTAAATGAAAGATTTAGATTTTTTTGATTTCGTAAAAAGTGGCCGTGTAAATTTAATCCATCGCGCATCGACAAAGCTTGTTGGGAAGATTTAGCAAGATTGAAATCTGGTGTTGATCACATCAAATTGCCGAGTAAGTATTTAGCTGTTAGCGGGTCAGTATAGCCGGGGTAGTTGGGTGTTCTTTGGTGTTTCGCTAAACATTTACAACTAGATGTTGCGGACGACAAGAATCCACGATTGATATTTTGTAATTACTACTATCGTTTTATACATTACTTATTGATAGATGCTTTAATATCATTCGAACCGTAGACTTTCTTGTTTGTTGATAAATTAAGTGTTTCGTTAAGTAGCCTTGGGATCACTTCATGGGGATTCCATCACCAGATATTGATCATTTGTACTTTTCCCGAACTTGCTTCTCATGAGCAATTACTGTGACAATTGCGTTATGAGTAAGTCGCTTTACGCAAGTATAGCGCTTTCTTTATACAATTCTAACCCGGTTTATCTTGGTGGTATTCAGACAAGGAAAAAATAGTAGATTTTTACACGGCGATATTTGTTCTTTATTCTTTCTTCGTCATGAGACTCAAACGGTTTGTATTGTTTAAGTTTATTTTTTGGTCATGGTTCTTTTTATTGTTACCTTGAACACAAATTGAGCAACCAAAGTGGTAGGCCTTCTTCATCAAACTCTTATATAAACTATTTTAATCTAAGTTAACGGGTAACGCATAAGACCTATTACACACTGCACCAATATGGACGATCGCAATAAATTAAATCTAAGACTATCTTCCCTTTCAATACGACGCAATGGATCCACGTCATCAACCAATAATGAACAAGAAGCAACAGAGTTAATTAACATCTTACCTTCGTACCAAATGTACAATTCTACAATTAAGAAGAACTTAACTCCAACTACTGAAGATTTACGTACTGCCCCTCCAATGTATGAATTGACACCACTATCATCAGCTAACTCATCCATTCATGAAGATTACTTTGGTTCAATCCATACTTCCCTTGCCAATTCGCCAAACCTAACCCCACAACCGGTTGATGATTCAGCAGCCGCTGATAATGAAACTATTTTGGAAAATGCTCATAAACTAAAACGATTAAGTTCTACCAATAAAGAAATATCACAATCATTAAGTGTAAATATCTATTTAACTGAATCCATTGGGAAAATTGGAGAATCATATAGAATTATCGACCCATTATCATTAGAATTGAAACAAGGACAATATATTTATGGATTCGTCAAAATAACTAATAAAACATCTAAGGACATTCCATTTGATATGTTTTCTGTCCAACTAGAAGGATGTTCTGTTTTTGGTAAACCTCAAAAAACGTTAGTTGAACCTCCAACTCATATAGATCGATTTCTAACCATGTTTGATTTTCATGCAAGTTGGAATGATGCATACTTGGATAGGTTAGTGACTGATCATCATGATCCATTTAGTTATACTGCAGTAAAAGACCCAATCGATAATACAGAAGTACAATTAAATGTGCAAAAGGTATTTAAACCAAATATTTCCTATAAGAAATTTTTCACGTTCAAAATGCCCGAGAAATTATTGGATAGCGCATGTAATCATAGTTTAATCCAACATTTGCAATTACCTCCAACTTTAGGGGTATGTAAGAATGAAATCATATCTTCATTAAGACAAAAATGGAAACGGGGAGATTCAAATCAACAACAGCAACATCATTATGACGATACAAGTAAATACAAATATGCATCATTATGCAAAGATTTTGCCATTCCCGATACTTCCATTAGTTATTGTATAAGTGCTAGAATTATAGGAAGAGCATCGGGATATAGTGATTTGGTTGGGCCTCGTGATGTCATAACCAAACAATCACCTGATGAATTTGTGGTTGCAAATGAAGATTATATTTATTTGAGATTTATACCGGTTATAAATCCGATTTTCGAATTAAATCGATCGATGATTCATCAAGAGGCAAGATTATTCTACTCAAATATGTTGATTAAGATTAAGCAAGCAATTGAATTGGGAAAAGAGATTGTGGCAACTACTCCTCTGGAATCACTTCGTTCCCCATCGCCTCCACCACAACCAGATCTTCAGCCTACTACTAGTAATGTAGAAATGGAAAAGATGCAACAATCATACTATTCAAAAGCAAATCAACATGATAATACAGAATCATCTAAACTGGGGTGGAATACGAGTGATAAATACGAAGTGTTTGCTCCATTTAAGAAAAAGTCGGTCTTTAGCAAATCTTCCAAATTAATTGGACTAATCGCAATCTCAACTCCAAGGAAAGAATACAAAATAGATTACCAGTCTTTCTTTATTAAGCCAAAAAAATCAATCAAGACCAAGATTACAATTCCTATAGATATATCATTCATATTTGCCGAAAGTCAAACCAACCCCACTTCTTCAACCTTACCAGATTTCAAATCGGTTTCGGCAGAAGTTGTGGCCTTAACCATTAAGTCTAAAAGATTGCCCATTCCATTAGTCATTCATTCAGATATGTTATTCGAGAATAAGAACTCCCAGTGTGATAATTTCGATATTTTAATCATTCGAAAATTTCAGAGATTATCTCTTGACTTATCCAAATTACTTCGAGATGTCGGACAAACGAGATTAGGCGTCGAGAAACAAACCATTAGGGATATGAAATGTTTATCGAACCTTACTACAAAATATACCAATTTAAAATGTAAAGAAATTTCAGTTAATTGCGACTCAGGGTTAGGTTATAATAATCTATCCTCAATTTTATGGAATAAGGAAAAATTATCCCATGATCAAATTAAATTTAGTCAAAAGTTGGAAATATCCCTAGATTTGTCTAATTTGACAATTAAGCCAGCACCAAATACTAACATGGGTGAATTTTGTCTTATTCCTGATTTTCAAACTTGTTTGATGGCAAGATTGTATTACATCCATCTTGAGTTTAAATTGAATAATATGGATAAAATCGCACTTAAAGTTCCTTTGATTATACAGAGATCATAGAAGGATACCATAGGGTAAAATATATATGCATATAGAACAGTAGAGCAAATAGACCACTTTTTGATAAATGCCCAAATGTACAAGTTGCCCCAAAAATTTTTAAAGGGGTTTTCTTGTGCCCCATAAGATTCAGCCTCTCGCAGAGTTTCACCTAATATTGAACTTCCGTTGACCCAGTATTGGCTTTTGTCAATCAAAATCAAAAAAAAATAAAGCTCGGTCGTGGACAAGCTTCTTATGAAGCCCGACGCGGGGGTCGAACCCGCAACCTTTTGATGTCTAACATAAGAGTCAAACGCTCTACCGATTGAGCTAGCCAGGCAATGGGTTAATGAAGGGGCTACCATTTTTTATCACGTGTCGTGATCTGTGTCATTTGGCGCATTGTCGATTGGCTCGATTAAATGAATGATACCAAGTCCTTCAATTAGCAAATCCGAGGATTTGGTTAGGTATTGTTAAATAGAACCATTTGGGCATTATGAACGATTTTGGAGATTCTCAGTACTTGTTTGTAAATGTCTAGTAAACTTGAAATTCTTTTGTTAAAAACCTTCCAAAACTTTTCATAAAATTCTTGATTCATGGAACTATCATGAAATTTTAAAAAACAGGATTGGAATCTAGATTTTTTTATAGTCCAAAGGTTCAGGGACAATAATAAAAGAGATTCGTTACTTTAACCAAGTTTTCTGCTGTTATTCCCCACAAGTTATAAACTTTTGTTGGTGCTCCGTTTTTTTTTCAAGGTGAATGTGAATGTGCTTGCTTAGTTAAGATTCTGAAAATGCAACTTAACTCTTCAAAGAAGTTAAAATAGATGACATAATACATCTTAGATAAAAATTTCCTTATTATGATTATTTTCCAAAAAACTAAATAAACAGTTTGGATCTGTAGGACAAATTTTGCATTCATTTTAACTTCTTCAGAATTATTTTTCATTAGCAATTTTGATTCATCGCAAAAAAATCTAATTTCGAAATTTTTCAAATTCCTTCTTTATCAATTCCTACCTCCACAACTCCAACATGTCCATTGAACCAGTGCAAGAAGAACTAGTCACAGATGAACAACTTGACCATCTAATATCAGAATGGGATAAACGTAGATATGTCCCCAAACCAGGAGAACCTGCTCTTCCACCCCAAATCTCCCAATTTGCCAACAAAACGACTGATGAAGTCATGGAAGAATTAAATAGATTACCATTTTTCATGACCAAATTAGATGAAACTGATGGAGAAGGTGGGGAGAATGCCAACCTCGAAGCGCTTAAATCTTTAGCATATGATGGTGAACCAGATGAAATTGCAACTAATTTCAAGAATCAGGGTAATGATTGTTTTAAATCTAAACAATATAAGCATGCTATTGAATACTATACCAAGGGGTTAGACGTTGATTGTAAAGTCGACAAGATTAATTCTGCTTTGTATTTGAATCGTGCTGCTTGTAATTTGGAATTAAAGAATTACAGAAGATGTATTGAAGATTGTAAGAAATGTTTATTAGTTGACGAAAAGAATATCAAGGCTTGTTTTAGATCTGGAAAAGCGCTTTTCATGATTGAGAGATTCGATGAAGCTGTTCAAATACTAGAATATGGGTTAAGTGTCGATTCAAACAATAAAGATCTTTTGAATTTATTGGAACAAGTTAAATCGAAGAAACTAAGATTGGAGGAAATTAGATTAAAGAAAGAACGAGAAGCAGAAGAAGCAAGAATGAAACAAGAAATTTTAGATAATTCAATTAAATTGAGACATTTTGAAATAATCAAAACTTCAAACCCATCAGAAGTATTAAAGGATTCGAAAATACGATTGGAAGATCCTAAAGATTATCAATCTCAATTAATCTTCCCAGCAATGATCTTATATCCTACAACTGACGAATTTGACTTTATTGGTGAAATAAGTGAATTAACCACCCCATTGGAAATCTTGGAAATGGTATTGAACAGACCAAGGGAATGGTTTGAAGATCCAAAACATAAAGATTTTACAATTAAGAAATTGGAATGCTTTATGGAAACCATGTCCGGAGGATTGGTCAAAGTTGGTAAGAAAATTGAAATCAATAATGCTTTAATGAATGATAAATCAAAGGCTCCAATGTTTGATAACGCTCTTAGACTTTACGTTGTTCCAAAGCCAGATGTCGAAGGTTGGTTATCGCAATGGAATAAACAAACTGCATTGGCTGCTCGTAAATAGATACTACATAGGTACACTGTAATATACAAAAATTCTTTCCCTAATAAATAATAACCCAATGCTATATACCTCTATATTAACCCTATATATCATGCGTATTAGATTTTCTTATATCCTTAAAAATTACATTTAAATCCATTTTAGGAAGCGCACCAAAAACACTGCTTTTTTGCACATCATCATTAGCTTCTATAATTCTACGCAATTCCGGGGACTGCGCCCATGACTCCAAAATATTCTTGCTCTTAGCTGGAGAAAATTCCTCATCTGTTAAGATCTCTGGCAAGGCATCAGCAGAAACTTTCACAGGGGTGATAAATAACCTCTGCGGTTTTGACGAGCCCCCATTCTTAGATGTTTCTTTTACCGGAGATGGCTGTGACGGCATTACTTTTCTTCGTTTAGCTTGATTGAACTCCTCTTTTGAAAATATCCCGCGTGCAGCATCTGGGAGCGGCACCGCGTTTCTCGTTCTTGTCGGTTTATGAAACGACTGTGTATGTGATTCCTTTGGTCGTTTTACAGCTCCTGCAAATGATATTCCAGTCCCCATTGCTGATTTTGACCCAATAGAAGATGCTGATCCTATGGTGGCATATTCTTCCGTTTGATAAGATGCTGAACCTGTTTTGATGTATTCATTTGTATGTGATGATGACGGTTCGCGGTGCGTGTGTTTCAACGAAGAAGATAAGACATGATCTCTCATTACTTGCTTAGTACCATTTGGTTCCGGTTTTGATCTCCCAATGTTCTTATCAGGTTTTGTCTCCGGTAATATTTTTGTTTCCCCTGGACCTTTGCCCACTCGAATCTGGGTAAGTTTATTACTTCGTTCATTTCTTCCTTGATCCATGTTTGACCTTTTTAAATGCGGGATCGCTTTAAGTTCCATTCTAGGAGGAGGAAGAAGATTTGATTTCTTAGATATCGCATGATCAATTTCATGAATATTTGTATCAGCTTTCTCACTATGATTTTTCGTGGGTGAAGACTTTTGGTTTCTGTTTCGATCACTCCAATATGTGCTATTTGCATTCAAAGTAGTTGTTAAAAATCGATTTCTTTCAGTCTTTTTATTTTCTTTAGTTGATTTGGGTTTAATTTTCGAACTAGTAGAAGCTGCCAAACGATCAATTATCTCCGGCAGAAACCTGCTGAAAGAAAGCTTGGCAGGACTACGAACGGGTGATGGCAATTTCCTTGTCTTTATTGGGGACTTAGCGATTATGGAACTCATAGGGGGAATTTTAACTGGTGACAAGGAACGTAGTCTGTCTCCCGTGTTCCATAATTCTCGAGGGGAAAGTAATTTTCTGTTTGGTGACGGACTGGGTGATTTCTTCACTACTGGAGATAAGTTTCTTGCGCCAATTGGCGTCATCGGTTTCAAAATCTTCTTTTCTGGTGATAATTGAATAAATGGTTGTGTGATCTCATTAACTTTCGGTTCACTGATTGGTACATTCTCAGACATATCCTTCATGAAAGCTGTCAGGTTTGGTATCTTTTCACTATTTGATACATTTTTCTCAAAAAGAGACTCCTTGGCATCTCCTACGAGCCTTACTGGAGAATTCACTTCTTGCTTTGGAGAAGTTTCAACCCTCTGAGTGAATGGAATCCAGGGTATTTTCGGTTCTAAGCTATTAAAAGTAAACTTAACCGGAGAAATCTTAAATTTATCTCGAAATACATTTTGCGACGATTCTTTCTCTTCAAAACTGAATTCTCTGTTTGATTCCATGTCCAACCTATCCATTACTCTAAATGTGGGAGGTTTCACTTTATGTACACTTTTTGTCGCAAAAGGTTGGATAACCAATGGTTCACGAGATGGAAGCGACATAAAACTTTTGTTCGATTTCAGTGTTTGTAATTTATCTTTGTCGCTGCTGAGGGTAGATGGAGGGTCTGATTTTTTGATTACATTCTGTCCAGTATCATTTTCTTCGTTAGATCTATCTTCATCATTTGTTTCATCAAATCGGATGGGATCCGAGGTTGATGGTAGGGCTGTGCTTTTTCTTACACTTTTACTGATAGCTAAGAATGAATCCCCTACTCCTTCACTCGCTGACTTGTCTTCATCTTGTTCTTCAAGAGTCGGTATGATGATTCTTTTCGGTGACAATGTCTCGTTTTCTTCATATTGTATTTGGGTTATTATACTTTTGATGGGCGATGAGCGATATATATCTCTGGTGCTTGACCTTAGGTTTGACTTCATCGTATCTATAGGTATCTTTATATTCGTTTGAACTTGTTTTTGCATTTCAAATCTAGTTGGTGATGATGATCTTGAGGATGGAGGAGGCATTATGAACGACGGGCGTGACGCACTAATAGTGGTAGAAGCAGCAGTCATAAGTGGAATTAATTCATTAGTATCAAATTTATATTCAGTCACTTTCTTCATTAGTAGATCAAGTGAATCATAATGTCTTAAAGTGTCAAACTCGTGGTCTTCAATGGTGGAGGACATTCCAGCCAAGTGCTCACTCATTTCTTTCGTTATAAATTTCGACGATCCTGGGACTATTACCTGGGAAACCATATTCTTCTTCCTGGTTGCATTGGTAGCCCAATGAATCAGCATTTTCTATTAATTGAGAGACGTGTCTGTGTTGGATATTTGTGGTCAATGGGAAATCGGTTTGCAAACATTTTTTTATTTGTAAACAAACCAAAATCGATGAAGAAGAAAAAACACGCGACATAAAAATGCGATTGCGACAAATCAGAAACACTCGCGACAAATCAGTTGGAAGGCAAAACCGTATAAACCGTTTTTTACTTTTGTGGAGTAAACAAAATGATGAGACAGAGTATACAGAATCTAATCACACGAGAGAGGAAACATCTTTTCTCAATCCTTCGATTGCTATATATATATATATATGACTATGATAAACTACTATATCCTAATGAGAAGAGATGATCTTGATAATCGTTGTTCAGTATATGATGGTGCATCAACAGTTAATTTAGTATTTCTGATTCTTATATCATTTGGGATTGTACTTAGTTATGTTCCACAATACGTCAGAATACATAGAAAAAGAACATCTGAAGGATTATCGACAAATTTCTTATTATTAGGATCATGTTCATCCATATTCACATTAACAAACATTATTTTAATCAGTTCTATTGCTAGAGAGTGTTGTGCCATTGGGGCATTAGATGCTTTCAATTGTTTTAATTCTCAATTAAATTTGATTCAAATTGGTATCCAATGTACATGTGCCATATTGATTCTTGTATTGGTATTATTATGGACTAGAAATTCCATTAAACAAGACAAACATGAGTATCATAGAATTGCCCAGGTAGGGAAATTGGTAGCTTTACATGGTGCTGTTTCTTTATTGCAAGTTATTATTGGATTATCTTCAAGTGAACATATGTTATATGCTATTGCTAATACCAATGGCTTATTATCTGCATTGTTAACTGTTATAAAATACGTTCCTCAAATCTATACTACGTATCGTTTGAAACATCCCGGTACGTTGTCAATTGGAATGATGTGCATTCAAACCCCTGGTGGGTTTATTTTCACAGCCACATTATTCTTTACTAAAGGATCTCATTGGAGTTCATGGGTATCTTATTTAGTTGCTGCATCACTTCAAGGATTTTTGCTATCACTTTGTATTTACTATGAGTATTTCAAGGGTGGCCATGGCCAAGCAGAAGAGTCAGAGAGAGAAGCTATTGAAAGAATAGTTAATGAAAACCTTCATGAACAAGAAGTTCACGAGCACGAACAGCAAGAATTACAAGATGAAGAGGCTAATCCTCTTCTTTAGTTTACTTCATTCTAGATAATTTAGTATAGGTTAAAACCAGTAAACGTGTCGTTGTATTATTATTAGCAAGAGCTGTTATAAGACCATCTTTACCGCGTATATAGGGTAAAACATCCAATCATCAATAGTTAATCCAATTTTTTCCCACTTAGTGCGGCGTCTTACCCCCAAAAATCAATCAATCAACAACCAGCAGCAAAAAAATGAAAAATTTTTCTCTATCCCCATTCCCAAACTTCTACTTCTCCCTTTTTTTTGGATTCAACAACATTTTGGTGTATAACAACAACAATGAGTATTGCTGTCACCTTACGTGCTGCTCGTCCAGCTTTCTTTGTCAAGAATGCCTTACGTTTAACTGCTCGTCCAGCTTTTGTTAGATCTTACGCTGCTTTCAACCGTAGTAAGCCTCACGTTAACGTTGGTACCATTGGTCACGTCGATCACGGTAAGACTACTTTAACTGCTGCTATTACCAAGGTTTTATCTGAAAAAGGTGGTGCCAACTTCTTAGATTATGGTTCCATTGATAGAGCTCCAGAAGAAAGAGCCAGAGGTATTACTATTTCTACTGCCCATGTTGAATACGAAACTGAAAAGAGACACTACTCTCACTGTGATTGTCCAGGTCACTCTGATTATATTAAGAATATGATTACTGGTGCCGCCCAAATGGATGGTGCTATCATTGTTGTTGCTGCTACTGATGGTCAAATGCCTCAAACCAGAGAACATTTGTTATTGGCTAGACAAGTTGGTATCCAACGTGTTGTTGTCTTTGTTAACAAGGTTGATACTATTGATGACCCAGAAATGTTAGAATTAGTTGAAATGGAAATGAGAGAAGTCTTATCTACTTACGGTTTTGATGGTGATAACACTCCAGTTATCATGGGTTCTGCTTTATGTGCTTTAGAAGGTAGACAACCAGAAATTGGTTCCGAAGCTATCATGAAGTTATTAGATGCTGTTGATGAATACATTCCAACACCTACCCGTGACTTAGACCAACCATTCTTATTACCAGTTGAAGATGTTTTCTCTATTTCTGGTAGAGGTACCGTCGTTACCGGTAGAGTTGAAAGAGGTGTCTTAAAGAAGGGTGAAGAAGTTGAAATTGTTGGTGCTGGTGACAAGCCAGTCAAGACCACCGTTACCGGTATTGAAATGTTCAAGAAGGAATTAGACTCTGCTATGGCTGGTGACAACTGTGGGATCTTATTAAGAGGTATCAAGAGAGATGAAGTCCACAGAGGTATGGTTTTAGCCAAGCCAGGTACCGCCAAGACTGCTAAGAAGTTCTTATGTTCCTTATATGTCTTAACTACCGAAGAAGGTGGTCGTCACTCTCCATTCGGTGAAAACTATAAGCCACAAGCTTTCTTCAGAACTACCGATGTTACTTGTTCCTTCAGATTCCCAGAAGGTGAAGGTGTTGATCACTCTCAAATGGTTATGCCAGGTGACAATGTCGAAATGGTTGGTGAATTAATCAAGGCAACTCCAATCGAACTTAACCAACGTTTCAACATCAGAGAAGGTGGTAAGACCGTTGGTACTGGTTTAGTTACCAGAATCATTGAATAAACCTGTCGTTAATCAAGACTTTTAACTCTATAAATAGTGCAAATTCTTTTGACTGATCTAAGATCAATTCTCTGTACATAGTAGAAAGAATACTTATGAAACTGTGTTTTGATAATTTTATGAATTGAAATGTAAGAGAAATATTATAAGGAGAGTGTGCATCTCAGTGCCATTTGGATCATATAAGTCTCTACCATTCGCATATCTGGATGTTGAAGAGGAAACCATGGTGGTATCACACACGTTATTATCAAATCCCTTGAATCAGAATTGTGCTAAGGATTCAAAGAAGGATTGGTCGAGTTTCTCATGCAAACGAAGCAAACCAAACGTTTTTCAATTTCATATTTTTGTATTAGTTACTGTAAAAGTATTTTCCGTTCTAATAAAGAAAGATAAGGAGATATAATCCAAATAATCATTTTCTATCATTGTTTCTATTAAGATTAACCGGGTAGCTGACTATTTTCACATAATAAGACTTACTGCACCACAAATATTATTCAAGCTCATGTTTTATAATTCTGTAGATATAATCTCGCAACACATGGTCATATTTTCCACAAGATGTTTTTGGGGAATGAGATTTTGATAGTTGCAAAAAGAGAAACTTCTCCATAAACAGAGATTAAGGATTCAAAATCAACGTTGGATTGACATTAGAAATGTCATCAAAAACATTAACATTTCCAATTATTAATCTTCAGAATGAAATCAAGTAGCCAAATCCATTTGATACTAATGAATCTTATACCATCGATTTGTGGCGAGCAATCAATATTATTTGACATATTTGAATGAGAACCGATATTACGTAAGTGATTTAATAATTCAGTAGTTAACACATTTTGAGCTTGTCGTTTGTTTACAGGTAAGTACTTTGGATACCAGTTCGTAGATTCTCTATGTAAACTTTTTAGTTTAATGTTGTGGAAGATTTCTTCCTTCTATACTGTATTTCTTGTGGTACTCTCTGAGCACCTAGTAATGTGTTAACAAAAATTTGTCCTCTCTGAACAATAAATTTTGTCAATGAGTTTGTTACTTATTACCCAATACCGTAGTTAAGGGCCCAGCATACTGTATCCTGACCCAATAGGTAATTAGAAGTCTGAAAATAGCTCGATGTCAATATCTGAAACTGCGTGACATGATGTGTTATTTCGGTGAGTCAAAAAGTCTTACTATCGGTTGGTATACTTTATGTATTGGGGTAGCCCATTAATAACGATGTATTTCAACCTGATGAGACAGGTTGTAATGGTTTTAGGAGAGTGTTCGCGTACATCGGCCGAACATCCTTTAAATCCTTTAAATGCGGTGTTGCTTCGATTAGGGAATCCGGAGAGAGTAAATTTCTCCCAGTATCTAAAGATTTGTATTTTGCTCCTATTTTTGGGGATACAAGGGTGAAATTCTTATATAAACAATTAAATATGGTTATTGTTTATTTCCATTGTTTAAGAATGGATTACTTAACAATGAAACAATGACCTAAGTCCAACGTTCCTCCTTAATCCAACCTTATATAAGGACCATACATTCCTCAATTAATTCAACCAAGACCTGCTCCTACCAATTAGCTACAAACTTACACAAACTTATATTGCCGTTGAAGGTAGACAACTAGAAATCTGTTCCGAAGCTATCATGAGTTTATTAGATGATTTTGATGAAGACATTCCAAACCCTGACTTAGACCAACCATTCTTATTACCAATTAACGATGTCTTATCTATTTCTGGTAGAGGTACCGTCGTTACCGGTAGAGTTGAAAAAGGTTACGTAAAGATTGGTGAAGAAGTTGAAATTGTTGGTGATGGTCAGGTGCCACTCAGATCCATTGTTACTGGTATTGAAATGTTCAAGAAGCAATTAGACGCTGCTGAGGCTGGACATAACTGTCGTATCTTATTAAGAGGTATCAAGAAAGATGACGTTCACAAAGGTATGGTTTTAGCTAAGCCCGGTGCCAAGACTGATAATGAATAAACTTTCTGTACATAGTATAAAGAATCCTTCTGAAACTGTGTTTTGATAACTTTATGAATAGAACTGTAAGAGAAAGATAATAATGAAAGTGTGCATCTCAGTGCCATTTAAATCATATAAAGTCTCATACCACTCGCATATTTGGACGAGTTGTCGAATAAACAGATGTGGGGAACGCACATGTGATTGTCAAAACCCCTGAATCAGAATCTAGCTAAGGATAAGACTAAGAGAACGATTCGTCGAGTCTGTCGAGGACAACGAAGCAGATCACAATTTTTTCTATTTCTGTTTTTTTGAAAATAGCTCTGTTTTTATGAGATAATCAGTTTTTTTGTACAGAAAGACAAGGATAGAAACTCCAAATAAAGTCACCCTACCATTGAGACTACCAATTCCTAGGGTATTTGATTATTTCCACATAAGTAGACTTACTTAACTATAAATATTATGCAAATTTCTATTTGATATATCCGTTTATAAACCCTACGCAATCTAAGCTCCCATGGAATGAGATTTGAAGGGTCGCAAAAAAAAATAACTTTAGCATAAACAAAGATGTGGTAGCAGAAAAGGATTCAAAATTCAACGTTGGATTGACACTAGCAATGTCATCAAAGGCATATGATTTATTAACATTTCCAATCCTTAATCTTCAGAATGAAATCAAGTATCCAAATCCATTTGATACCAATGAATCATACACCATTAAACTATTCAACAAAAATCGTCAACTTTTGATTGCAACCCATAAAGTAGTAATATTAAAAGGATCACAAATTTCTAAGATTTTAACTTATGATGAAGATATAGTCACAGCCACATATACTCATTTCATACATACTCCCAATCTATTACCAATTGAAGTCTTAGCTGTGTGCCTTAAAAGAGCAACTTATATTTATTACCCTGATGGAAGATCATATATGGTTAGTTTGCCATTTATTTTGAACAATGCATTACCATTTGAATCAGGATTAGTACTCGAAAGGGATCATAAGCAACCCATAATATCTAATAATGGTGCATTACAAACACAAACACAATTGAATTCGGCACCAATACTTACGTTAGTTGATCCAATTGATGATTTTAGAATCGTGTCAACAAATTCAACGTTGGTCATATCGCAGAATGAGCAATTGATGACTTTTCCAAGAAAGGACATCAATAAGAATGCATCTTTATGTACAACTTTCAATTCTCAAGATGGGAGTGTTAATGTATATCATGTAAGAACACCTACAAGAAATGTGGTTAGATTTGGAAACCAATCTCAAAAACCACAAAAAAGAAAATATGGCTCAATGACAAATGCAAGCGCAACCGCGAATACGACAAATCATGTATCTGCATCTGTTGTATCTAACACATCTAGAATATTAGAAGATGAAGTTTTGCTGGATGTAAGTGGTGCTCCCGGTGCTGCTGGTGGAGGTGGGGGGAATCCTCAAATTTCAATATCATTTAATAATATGGAAAAGAAGAGAACGAGTACCTTATTATCCGATATTTCATCAATAGGTAGAATGGCGAGTGATTTCCCAGATACTTCGAAATACAACATGTCATCGTCAACACAAGATTTTTCGGGATATAAAAAGGATATGATACTTTCGAGGATAGATTCAATTGGGACTAGATTATTAAAGGATAAGATCCGAGTGTTCAATATATATTTCGAGGAACAAGAAGGGATATTGGTGGTGAATAAACAAAGCAGAGAATGTCATGTCTTTGCTAGTAAATATTCCTCATCTAGTCGACTTCTGGTTGTGTATAAAGCTCCATGTCTCGATTGTATACCTTTGAAATCGAGTGAATTTGAAGGAATTTTGATTATGTTAACTCCAGACAAGAAAATAAGTTTAGTAAATCCATTTCTTGATATTAGTCCAGCCAGTCATTCAGGAATAGTGGATCATGACATAGAATCGATTATATGTTCATGTGCCGAAAAACTCGCAGTTCAATCAAGGAGCAAGAAAATCAGTATAATTCATCTAGTACTAAAACCTAGTTCCAATTTAGTTCTGGCTTGTTTAAAATGTTTTCAATATTTATCTGGTTCCAAAATCAACCAAACTATCTGGATGCTTTGGCGATCAGCATACTCGTTAGATTTTCATCGAGATGAATGGAATTCGTTTTTAATTGCATTGTTATCATTATTATATCCATTTAATGGACGTATTGAAGTTATGCAAAATGAAATAACCGAATTATTACCTCAAGCAAAGATTCTTCAAGAATCTTCAAATATAAATTATCAATTACCTGATCTTATCCCTTATATTGTTTTATCATTACATTTATTACGAGAAGAGTTTAGATTGGATTCAACCAAAATGGCATCACTCAAAAGACTTAATCGGTTATTAGTTCAATTAACCACCTGGATGGGATGGCCCGAGACATGGACCAAATATTATGGTATTAACCTCGGCAATATCGACCCCACAATTAAGTTTTTACTGGCACTTATATTACCAACACCACCTAATTTATTAGAATCCTTAACCAGTTTATTCGATTCGAAAATTGTTCGATATTTAACTTTTTCTCAATTAGTTTCCGAAAGTGATTCCGTTGATGCTTTAATAACTCCACGAACTCATCAAGTATTAAAATTATTTGAAGTTTTAGTTTCGGATAATCGATATTTTGGTCCTAATACAATAGTTGAATTAATGTGTGAATTTGGAATTCTGGAGCTGGAATTGGAAACATATCCACTTGGGATTTGTATACCTTTGAAAGAAGCATTACTGATTGCCCAAGGAAATCCGGCATTTCTGTGGACATCGAATGCACTTGAATTGATTGGAAGGGAGGATTTGATTATGTTATTATCGAATAAGAAAACCACGGGGTTGGGTAATAATAATAGTAATAATAATAACAATAACAATAATATTAATAAGTTTGATTCCACACACCCGCATAGTATTGAAAGTTTGGTATGTGATGTTTTTGATCGAGATGAATCATTTTCACCATGGGATGGCCAATCAGAAGCTGATCGGATCGGTATAACTAAATTAATATTTGATTATGATAGACGATATTATGAAATCACGACATTGTTACATCAAACAAAGACACAAACTGCTTGTTTGGATGTTGGAGAAAATGTCACGGAATATGATCTTGTTGTATTACAACGAGAATTAGCTGTTATTGTTGCACTAAGAACATTGACTATCCCATTAGGTAGAGCTGCATTATTCTATAATGGACGAAAACCATTATTGACTGAAAAATTCCCCATTCCAAAATTTAATCTAAATACATTAATCCAACCAACAATGACAAATATCTTGTTTTCAGAAGATCGAATTTCTCACGATTTTACAGAATGGTGTTATTTCCATAATGGAGTTTCATCAGGTTTATCAATCAGTAAAGAAGCAAAGGGGATTTCTGGAAGTTGGATAATTTTCAATAAACCTCCTACTGAATTAAATGCACAACATGCTGGGTTTTTATTAGGGTTAGGATTGAATGGTCATTTAAAGAAATTGGAAGAATGGCATATATACAACTATCTAGGTCCTAAACATCCGTTAACTAGTGTTGCATTATTAATTGGGATGTCTGCAAGTCTTAGAGGTAGTATGGATAATAAATTAACCAAAGTTTTGTCAGTACATGCTGTTGCATTATTACCTCAGGGAGCTAATGATTTGAATGTTCCAATAATGGTGCAAACGGCAGGACTTGTAGGTATTGGTTTACTTTATTTAGAAACCCAACATCGAAGAATGAGTGAGATTTTATTATCACAAATTACAGGAATTTTATTTCAGAATAATGTTAATCAAATACATGAAGGATATAGATTATCTGCAGGTATATCTCTTGGATTTGTTAATTTAGGAAAGGGAGAAGACTTACGTGGATTGAATGATACTCATGTAGTGGATCGATTAGTTGGACTTGCTGTATCGATGAAAGATTTCCAACCGGTTCAGGAATTGGATAAATCGGCATGTGGAGCAATTATTGCCCTTGGTTTCATGTATATTAAGACTGAGAATGACGAAATTGCAAATAAATTGAAATTACCCGATACTGAACAATTATTGGATTATATACGACCTGATATGTTGTTACTTAGATGTTTGGCTAAGAATTTGATTAAATGGCAAGAGATTAAGTGTGATAGGAACTGGGTTGAATCAGAAGTACCTAATGCTATATTGGAGAAGTTTGGGAAACGGGATTTACATTATCTTGATAGTGATCAATTGGTATATTTTAATATTTTAGGGGGTGCCTGTTTATCAATTGCTGTGAAATATGCGTCTAGTCATAATTTAATTGCTCGGGATACTATTATTCGTTATCTTGACAAGATGATGGAGTTGGCAAATATGCCAGCCACCAATTATGATCAAAGGATTGCATCTAATAGTGCAGTTAATATTCAGAATTTATTAGCATTATGTTGTTCGGTTGTTATGGCTGGCAGTGGAGATTTAGAATGTTTTAGAAGATTGAGGGTATTATATAATGATACGAGTAAAGGACCTGTATATGGGAATTATATGGCAATTAATTCTGCATTGGGGTTTTTATTTTTGGGAGGAGGTCAATATGCGTTTAATAATTCAAATTTTGCAATTGCATGTTTAGTTGTTTCATTATATCCTATTTTCCCTAATGATAAGAGTGAATATGAAGTTCATTTACAAGCATTGAGACATTTTTGGGCGTTGGCTGTTACACCACGATGTTTAGTTATTAGGGATGTTAAGAGTCAAAGGCCATGTAAGATTCCAGTTGTTATAACTATGAAGGATGAAAGTATTCGACAAGTTGTTTCTCCATGTTTGTTACCTAATATTGAAGAAATTTTGACTATTGAAACGAGATCGAGTGATTATTTTAGTATTAAGATTGATTTTCAATTGAATAGTGAATATTTGGAGCTGTTTAAGAAAACACTTACGTTGTATGTTAGTAAGAGGAAAAATTATGAGATGTTGAATCCAACTATTAGGTCATTATTACAGAATGAAAATAATAAGAAATTGCAAGAAGAGGAAGAGGAAGAAGAGGAGGAAGAAGAGGAGGAGTTAGAGATGAATAGTGATATGGCCAGACTATTGAAGTGTGGAGTATTTAAAGAAATAGATCCATTTGAGAGGAAGATGGTATTTTATGAGAGTCAAGCTAATGTTACTACTACTAATAATAATAATAGTAATAATTCAGATGGGTTATCAATATTCAGTATTATTGATAATAAATTAGAATTGATAAATATGGCTAATCAACCCAAGAGTTTAGAAGATTTATGGAATCTTCGATTATTATTTGCGTATGCTGATCGAAGATTACTGATGAATTATGTTTCCATTCAATTTATAGAAAAGTTGAAACAGAAGTTGTATAATTAAAAAAAAATCCTTCGTATCTTACATAATTAAATCGTATCTTTCGTATAATAAAAATTATAATAATTACGATCGTGTGGTAGTCAATCCAATTTATAACAAGAAAATATAAAATATTGTATTAGTGTTGTAAAGAAGACGAAACACGTAAGTACTTTACTAAGGGAGGAGTGTTAAATTTTGTTGAGCAACTTCACACGACTAACTAGGAATTTTTGGGTGTGTGTGACACTGTATCGTGTGCTTGTTCAAAAAAATGAAAAAGAAAAAAAATCACAAGCACAAATTAAACTTTTCATTCAATTTTTTTTGTTGTTGACGAAGAAATATAATAATAAGAGGAAGATAAATTAACAACCATATCCAACAACAACAACTACGTTTTAAAACAAACATCCCCTGCTATATACCAGTTGATACATATACTGATAAGACACATTTCCCCCTACTACCACCAGGTAACAAATATAGAAAATACTGGTATAAACATTCGTTTTATGCAAAAATCATTGTTTTAAATTTTATTTATATATATAAATATTTGTTTTTTCAAGTTATATATAAAAACATTGTTATTCCATTCCTTTTGATAACTAGCATTTTTCCTTCTTTTATAAAGAGATCCACAGTTTTACGATTTTTTTTAAAGAAGATTTCAAGATAGAAGAAAGAAAGAAGATACACACTACTACTAAGCGTTTATATATATCTAATTACATCAACGGCTCATCTTCTCTATCCTATCCTGTCCTATACCCTCATTTAAAATTTTTTTTTAGAAAAACAAAAAAAAACCCACAAGTTCCAAAATTTACGAAATCACTTTTCATTTAGATACAAAGGAAAAAATGGCCATTAGACCTCCAGCGCCTTTCACATATGCTGCTATGAGACTGCAGCCAATTCTGAAAGCTTGGAAAACTAATGCTAGTCCATACTTCTTTGGTCCTCAAGATAGAAGCATTACTCAACCATTATCTGGTGCGACTACTATCGCTGAACAAATTCAATCTCAATTATTCCAACAACAACAACAACAACAAACTCAACAAAAACGTAACTATAGTTCTTATTCTTACCCCTTCCCCAAAATCCCAAGACCAAAAAGAAATGTCTTGTATTATTCAACTTGGTCAAAAGGTTCAAAATATATTCCAGGTAGAAAATTATTACGTTTACCTTCATTAAAAATTTCCAGACGTTCTTTATCTAATGCTAATCAAAAGATAAAACTGAAAACTAAATCATTACATAAAAGATTCTTTTCAGTCGAAGCTCGTAATAGAAGACAACAACGTCGTAAATTTATAAAATGGTGGACTATAACCACTTTAACCGTTGTTCTTGGCGGTGTTGCTGCTAGAATGAGATATCAGCGTGGAGAATATGATGAAGAAAATCAAAATCCATATCGTATTAGACCTCATTCTTGGCATTTATATGCATATTCTACTTTACCTTTAAAGACAATTTCAAGATTATGGGGACAAGTTAATTCAATCAATTTACCAGTTTGGATAAGAAGTCCTTCTTATAGATTATATTCTTTCTTGTTTGGAGTTAATTTAGATGAAATGGATAATCCAGATTTGACAAGTTATCCAAATCTATCTGAATTCTTTTATAGGACTTTGAAACCAGGAGTACGTCCAATTGCTGATTCTGATTTAGTTTCTCCTGCTGATGGTAAAGTTTTAAAGTTTGGTATTATTGAAAATGGAGAAATCGAACAAGTTAAAGGTATGACATATTCAATTGACGCCCTTTTGGGTTTAAACACTGGAAGATTAGCCGCACCTACTCATTCTTGTGAATTCGATCATGATAGTGATGATGAACATATCGTGAGAAGAGATGAAGAATTTGCCAGAATTAATGGTATTTCATATTCATTAGATGATATTGTTGGAGGAGAAAGTGAATCCACTTTCCATCTTAATGAATTAACTTATAAGGATGAACATGATGGTACTGCGCCAGGTGAACGTGCTTCTGTACTTAAAGAATTGTCAGTTGCTGAAGATTTAACACCTACTCCCTTGGAAGCTTTAAAATTTAGTAAACATAAACAACTTTATTTTGCCGTTATTTATTTAGCACCTGGTGATTATCATCATTTCCATTCTCCAACTAGTTGGGTTACAACATTGAGACGTCATTTCATTGGGGAATTATTTTCAGTTGCTCCATTTTTCCAAAAAACTTTACAAGGATTATTTGTATTGAATGAAAGAGTTGCATTATTGGGATATTGGAAATATGGGTTTTTCTCCATGATTCCTGTCGGTGCTACCAATGTCGGTAGTATTGTTGTTAATTTCGATAAGGCATTAAAAACTAATGATGTTTATGAACATGAAATTTATCAAACGAAGAATGGTAATAATAATAACGACATTAATAATGAAACCACCCCATTATTGAAAGTCGATGATGATAAGGCATATGACGGGGTTACTGTGACAACCACCGAATTGGAAGACAAAAAGAATAAGAAGAAATTAAGAAAGAATACAGTTTATGAAGCAACATATACTAATGCAAGTAGATTACTTGGAGGATATCCATTAAGTAAAGGTCAAGATATTGGTGGATTTAAATTGGGATCTACTGTTGTTTTAGTGTTTGAGGCACCTGATAACTTTAGATTCAATTTATCGGTAGGTCAAAAAGTTAAAGTTGGTGAATCTATTGGGGAATTCATATAATTAATAAAAGTGTGGGTGGGGGTTGTACATATTAATATATATATTAAATTTTTACAGAGTTTTGATTTTTTGCGTTTTTCATTTTTTGTTTTTGTTGTTTTGTTATTATTTATAGTTCAAAGAATTAGCAATTACTTTACAAAGTTAAAAATTATATCGCTTCTTTCCTTTTATGATATATTCATTAATAGAATTGGAGGGTCTTAATACATGGCTTCGTAAAAGAAATGAGAGGGATTAGAGGTGGCCCAATTTTTAGGCCAAATTTTGAACTATCACATTCTATCTTTTTCAAAGTAGCGGTTCTCGACTGAAATTAGGTAATTAAGTAGAACGAGAACAACTGAAAGCCTATCCGATCATTTAGCGCTAACCGAATCTTATATAACTACCTTGACCAACGTCAAACAATTGGAGTTCAGTGGTGGTGCATGCAGCCAACATTTCAACAATAGCAACCAAGTTTGTATAAATTGTAGTAATTACCATTTTTTTCTTTTTGAAAAATATACAGTAATTCAGTTTCTTTGCATTCTTTTAACAAAATTTTCTCTCTTATTTGAAGAAACGTGATTTGATGTAATATCAAAAATTAATCTTAATAAAATGATTTTACTTGGTAGCTTATTGCTGCAATTATTGTTTGATTGCTTTCTTCTGGTTCACAATTTGCAACCAGAAGCAGCACGTGATCTTATTACTCGTCAAATTTTTATTTTATTTTTTTGCGTTCTGTGAAAAAAAATCTTCGAAGTGAATTTTTTTTTTTCAAAACATTAAAAACTTCACACACCTGTTTGACTGTCTTGAAACAAATTCAAGACAAAGAACAATAATAAGGGAGCTAAAGCTTAACTATATACACACTTTCAAGACATAGAAAAATTATACATATATATATATGTATATATATAAACACAGTTTCGGTCCAATCAGTAAAATATTGAGAAGCACAAAAATTATACACACCTGCTGTTCCTTGCATCAATACGTAACAATAATAATAGGATCTATAATATAAACAAATCATGTCATTTTTAAACACTATTCGGGGGTTGGGTAGAAGTTCCAAAAAGAATAAAAAGGAGTTAGAAACAACACCTGCACCAGTCTATGGCGGTGCTCCATTACGTAGGAGTCAATCTCCAACCAAAATATCTCCTTCAAAACAAGTTGGAGCCAGAACTACTACATTCCAACAATCTCCAACGAAAAGAAATAGACTCAAATCACCTACTCAACTGCCAATACCACCACAACAACAGCAACAACAGCAACAACAGTCACAACAACAGTCACAACAACAACAACAACAACAGCAAATGCACGCGTCTCAAAAGTCAGATCAACCAGTGGCATTACCACTCTTTTTATGTGACCCGTATGTCAAGACTGCTCTTGTCAAGGGCTCTTTCAAAACTATTGTTCAACTTCCAAAATATGTCGATTATGGAGAATGGTTAGCCTTGAATATTTTTGAAATGTTCAATAACCTAAATAGATTCTACGGGGTTATATCAGAATACATTACTCCAGAAGCATATCCTACCATGAATGCAGGTCCAAATACAAATTATCTATGGGTTGATGGAACTGGTCAAGCAGTAAACCTACCTGCATGTCAATATATCGATTATGTCATTACTTGGATTTCAAACAAGATAAATGATCAATCAGTATTTCCAACTAAGAATGGTGGTGCGTTTCCTCCTAATTTTTTGAAAGATTGTAAGAATATAAGTAGACAAATGTTTAGAATTTTTGCTCATATTTATCATAATCATTTTGATAAAATAGTTCATTTATCTTTGGAAGCTCATTGGAATTCATTCTTTGCTCATTTTGTTTCATTTATTAAGGAATTCAATTTAATTGATAGAAGTGAACTTGAACCACTTTTACCATTGATTGAAAACTTTGAAGAACAAGGTAAAATTATATAAGGGAGGGAAGGGGGGATGTGAAAAGACAAGCTTTCTAGAGGTAGTGGGGAGGAAAAGTGCTACAAAGATATATTTTTGGTTTTTATATCATTATATTATAAGTAGGGTTGATTTCAAAAAAGAAAACCAGTGACAACAAAACGTTTTATTTCTATATACAAATATACAAGTCGGATTTTATTTAAATATCAAGAATGAAGGGGCAAGAAAGTTTAACTTACGAGAAGAAGTAATCTGATTCCACAACTTGTCGAACATCAAAACCACCTCTTTCTGGAACTTTTGGAAATTGAATTGGAACCAAGATTTCATAAGTACCTTTCTTGTAATTTGATTCATCAACATTCAAATCTTTAACAACACTAATAGTTGTTTCGGTATTTTTTGCACGTTCAACTTCTTCAGGATTACTAGAATTTAACATCTTAACTCTTTCTCTTTCCATAAACAATTCATCTGAATATGTGACTGCTCTTCCTAATTCTTTAGCCCATCTTTTTCTAATCAACTTAACTTTTTGAGCATGATCATCTGATGAAGCAACACCAACAATTTGATAAAACCCTTTATATCTCTCCAAAAATTCATCATAAAGAACTTTAATCAAATCAACAGAATGCAATTTAACAAATTGTTCTCTAATATTCTGATTCATAGTATCAACATCTGAAGCATGAGTCCAGAAAGAATCATGAACAGAAGCAAAATGTAATCCAACTTTTTTACATGCATTGGCAGTCATAAGCATATGACTAGCATCTAAAGAATGGATAAAATTTGGTGGGAACCCAGCTTGTTGTTTCTTATAATCAACGGAACTGGAAGCAGATGCAGCATCTATCATGATACCTTGTAATCCGGAAGCAATCTGAACTTGTCTATGAACACGATATGGTTGGACACAAGGTAAACCTAACGGGGTCGTCCAAATAACTGAAGAACAATGAATTTGTTCATCTGAAGGATCATCATATTCTAATGAAATCGATTTAGCTATTCTTCTAGCTGAAATAGTTAACCAATCTTGAATCTCATGGGCATTGTGAAATAATTCTCTAATAGATGCAAAAACTAATTTGGTAACATAACAAGCAGCTAGATGCATTTCATGCCCCCTTGTAGCATCAAAATAATCCTCAAGTTGTTTCTTAACTTGATCAATGGCACCAACGTATGTAACACCATAAACGTTAGTCATAACGGTTTGTTTAACAACCTTACGATTAATCTTATCTTGTATAAACATTGCAAGTTCATCTCCTTTTGCAACATCAACATCAACTCTGGCTTTAACTAATTTAGCAACATAGGTATAAACATCTTGCGGTTTCTCAGCTGGAATCAAATTAACTTGTTTGGCACCTTCAAGATCACCACCTAATGCAGCATAATGTTGAAGACCATTACAAGAACCATCTTGATGAACAGGAAAATGACAAACATACTTGGTAGGATCCGGTAATTTATAGGCTTGATATAGTTCAAAACAGGCACCTAATGCTTGGAATGGTTTATCGGCTTTTGTCCACCATGCATCTTCTGCATATGGGTTATGAGCTGATGCGAAAATTTCTTCAAGATTATCATCAATAAATTTAACACGATCATCAAATGAAACTTTATCAATACCATAAACATTGGCAAGTTGAATCTTTAACCATCTTAACCCTTTCTCACCTAATTCCTTACCTTCCCAGAATAAAAATAATGATCTAGTTATATCACCACCTAAATGATTAAGAGTTGGACAAATTGGATAAGCACGACCTCTGAAATCAAGACTGTGTGGGAAATAAAGCTTTTCACCAAGGAACGCTCTAGCTGTTTCTAATCTATAATTTATATCACATCTAAGGGATTTGGCACTCTTATGTTCTCTGGTAATAGCTTTAACAAGTAATTTATAATTATATACATCATCTGGATCAGAATCGGAATCTGGCTTTGGAGGCAAAATAGGATCACGTGTAACAGCAGGAATATCCAAAAATTCCTTTTCGGTATTCCAATAATGGGTAATAACTTCAAATAACCTTCTATTAATTGTCCAAGGAGTACTTCCCAAAACATTCAACCCATCGTAAATTTCTCGGAGATTATCTCTTTTTGAGGCAGCTTCAACATAAGCACGAGTTTCTGGTGCATCTCTAACTCTAACCAAGGGAACTTTTGAATTGACATACCCTCCTCCATAGAATGTCGACCAAGGTTTAGGTTCAATTAACATTGGTAAATGTTGAGACAGGATGAAGGAAGTACGAACTTCTGATGAAGTAAGTTTTTCAATTTCTGGATGGAATTTAAGATAACCCGCACTATTACCACGATGGTAAAATCTGGAATGAAATAAAGCTGGATGCATTGTACTTATGGTTTTCCCATCTTTATCTTTTGCAGTAACTTTGACCTTTGCAACTTCAAATAAAATATCAAGAATTAAAGTCCCTATTTTTGCACACACTAAGTTATTCCATTCAGGAACACTTTCTTGATTTCCAACCATCAACTTGTTCTTGACATATTTCCTTAAAAGGTAAGCATTTGTGTGTCTTTGCTTTTCTAGGAATCTAGCTTCCTTTTTAGTAAGCAATGAATTACGATATATCATTTCGATTGATCTACCGATTGCTACCGCTGTTCTAGTAATTCTCATAATGTTGATAGTACCAACTGTAGCTTTAAGTCTAAAAAGTTCCGTAATAGCAGCAGTTGCGACTTTTCTTCGATCTACCGCTAACAATAATGGAGCATACTGTGAACGATCTATCGTGTTAACTGGAGCAGGATCGTCCCCTTGTTTTGCAACTTCTTCTTCACAAAGCTGGTATTCCTTTTCCAAAGCTTCAGCGAGCTTCACATTCCATTCGTGTAATATTAAACCCAAATCTCCTCTCGTTGGTATAATCCCTTGTTTGCCAAGAGTCTCCCAGTCATGTTTCCATCTTTCACTAGCACTTTCAAGGGACTTGGATTCCAAATCAAATTGTCTGCTTGCATTCAAATCTTCCAAAGCTAAATTATATTCCAGCCTTTGTTCATCGGTTTCCAACAATTTGTACATTTTAAAATAATCCATATTACCCGATCTAAATAATGCTTGTTTTGTTTCACTTAAATCTTTGATTATTTCCTGTAATTTTGCTTGAAATATTGCTGCATCTTCCGGCTTTACTTTCAAACCTAACAATCCATGTTTAAGGGCTTCAATATTGAACGATCCAACTGATTTTAATTCCGCAACGTTCTCCTTCTCGACACTTGCCACCTTTTCACCTTTTGCAAGTGCTTTAAGTTCTGGAGACTTGTAAGCGTTATAAACCTGCACCATTTCGGCTGGGATATGTCTGACTGTGATAGCCGGACAACTAAAGATGGTGGATAAATGCTCGTTAAGAATCTCGACATGTTTAAGGATTGCTTGCATTTCTTTTTCCCCAACCCGTGTCACATAGTGTTCCAAATCTTTACCTCCTTCTTCAAGCATTTTTGAAAGGAAAATAGCATCAGTTTCATGATTTGGTACAAAACCAACAGTTTTCATAAGATCGTTCTTTTGTTGAGTCAAACCCCTGGAATTATTTATTTCGCAAATTGCTTCTAAATATTTATTACATAATGAATTCATTTCTTCTGGTTGGTCTTTCATAACATCTGATAATGAGATTAAGATCTGACGAGCCTTTGGGAAATTACTGTGTCCTAATTGTGTTTGAAATATTGGTTTGAAATAGTTGATTTCATCTTCAAAAACTCCTCTTGTGATGTCATCATTAGCAGAAGTATAATATACCTTTCTATTTAAAAGTCTAGGATCAACTTTTCTGGTGGCAATATTCGAAAGATTCTTGAATACATCGGAATTAGATACTTTGACTCTTTTGGTTAAATCTTTAAGAAGGGTATTTGTGGAATCCATGGACGGATCCCGAGAAACGTCATCCGATGATGGTGATGTTGATGTTTCGGTAGTTGCTGTATATTGACGTATTGATAATCTGGCAAATGAGTTACGAAGATGAAGCCTAGAGGCTCCCTTCTTGATTATCACCACATTCCTACGCAACATCTTTGAATTTATGGTGATTGGATTATTGTTAATTTGAAGGGATTTTGAAAAATTCTTTTTCTTTTTGATAAGTTTTGCAATGAGCTCAAAGTTAACATGCAGGACCAAATCTAAATTATATTATTTGTTTACTTAACTACTTATAAACTTTATCAGAAGAGATTAGTAATAATTTATCAATTGAAACAACAAGGGGAATAGTGGGTGAAATGGGTAGGTATGTCTAGGATACTAGAAATGAAGATAAAGAAAATAACAATAAAACTTTACAATGTACAATATATGACCAACACTTATAATTCTCACAATCCCATTTCCGCTTGTAATGCTTTTAATGCTTCTTCATCTTCATCATCTTCAGTAACAGGAGCAGCAGGCACTGTTTTATTAACTGTTGGGAAATGTGGCAATGCTTCTTCCTTTTGTGGTTTAACTTTCTCAACTGGTTCTGCTTGTTTCTCCTGTTCTTCCTCTTGTAATGCCGCCAACTCTTCTTCTAATTCGTCTTCATCTATATATTCTGCACCCACTGGTCTCGATATAGCTTCGGATATTTCATCCGCAAGTTCAACTTGTTCTCTTATTTCATCCATAGTGTCTTCAACTTTATCAACGTTGTATTCTCCATGTATTTGTTTCATAGCTTTAGCACCTTGTTTCATTGCCTTCATAGTTTCCAAGTTGAGGTTTGCACCTTCGATGGCATCTAATTGAGTTGTTAATGTTTCAATTTGATTTTCAACTTTAGCTAAATTAGTTTCATACCCTTTCTTTCTCTTTAATGCACTTTTAGCTAATGTAGTTTGCTTTGCTGCAACATATTTCCTAGCCAAGGCTTCTTGATCAGCCATTTGCAGTTCCAAATGATCACGTTTCTTGCCTAATGTAAAAATATGCTCACGTAATTCGATTATAGCCTTCTTTGGTGCATCTTTCTTTTGTTGACTACTTCCTCCAAACCAAGAACTGAACATGATAAAATAACGATTTCTAATAAACGAGGACTTGGGATATATGAATTTAATTAAATAAGTGCTTTCTAAAAGTCTGTTAGTATCAAAGTCAACTAAGTTATAAGCAAAGAGCTTTACCAAGATAATCTTGCCAATATAAGCAAGATCATTCCGATATACGGACGGTGGCCAACCTTTTTTTTGTCCCACATATGTCATTGGAAATCAACTGGGCTTGTAATTATCTCATTGCCTTGTGCCAAAGAATATATATATATATAGTACATACTAATAAGAACAAAATTGGTTAATATGGATAATAAAATAAATGTTCTTGTCTATAATGTTTCTTATCTCTGTTATATATCAAAGTGAAAATACACCCTGTTGTGAATGATTTCTCATATTGATTCATTTGTGAATGGCAATTTCTTTTTTCTTCTGTTAATTTATTGTGCAAAAGCACACGACTAACAGTTACTTACTTACCACATTCAACTATTAACGTATTATTACTTCTTAACAATATTATGTATATATATATATGTATATATATCTGGTAGAACCCTGTTTGACCATATATATATACGAGCATAGGAGAAAACATTATAACTAACTAACCAAAACCCATAAGAAAAAGAAAACAATCAATACACCAAATATCTTCAAAAATAACCATCTATTACTTGTAATATGAGCATAATACTTCAATAACTCACGCTGAGCACCCGATATGTTCAAATTGATATCTTCAACATTCTCATCAATTCTTTGAATCTGTTCACCTTGTTCACTAACCATAGTCGCCAATTGTTGGAACAAATTACCCACTTCATTGATTGTAGATTCAATCGTTTCAACTGCTCTATTTCTTTGTTGTAAATATTGTCCAGTTTGTTCTTCCATCAAGAGCAATTGTTGGGTTTGTTGAGGTAATGATAAATATTCGCCATTTCCATAAGGTGTAGATACTCCTGGGTCGGCATCAGGATCATATGGTGATGCTACATCATTGGAGATACCCAAATTTGAAGATGTCTTTAAATATGGATTTTCATTCAAGTTAGTTAAAGAATGACTCATTGGGGATGGGTTATTACTTGCTCTATTATTTGATACTGTCGATAAGAAGTTTTCTGATCGATTTTTGGACATGATTTCATTCTTTTGTCTAATTTCTAAAACCGATTTGAATTCACCAGAAACATTCTTCATTTTTGAATTTAAAAGATTCAAAACATTTTTAGAGAATTGTGAATTTTGGGAATCTATTTGAATTGAATGATCACCTTTAACAAATCTTTGTAAATTTTGAATATTTTGTTCAATCTTGAAGATTTCTTGTTTGATAACATAAGTTAACTCACCAATCTCAATTGGTTTGTCATCAAATAATGGGTTACGTTTAGCCAATAAGGCCAATTTGCTTAGTAGTTCTGTAGCATGGGATATATCTTTGGCAATTATACTAGCTTGTTGACTAAATTGTGACCTCTTTGGAGGTGCGTTCCTATTTTGTTGCTGTTGTATTGATTTGTTCTTCTTGTTAATCTTGTCATATGTTGATACACATTGTTGGAATTCTATAGTTCTATTCTGAATGGCTACCGACATTACTGGCTGTAGTTGTTCGGTATAGCTTGTGTTAACTAATGGTGTTTAATTAAGACTGCTTCAAGAAAAGAAAAAGGACAACAAGCAAAAAAAAGTTGGTTAATCTGTAATTTTAATTCTAAAGATTTCTTTTCCTTCGTTCGTTCTTTTCTTTTTGTTTTCTTTTTTTTATGGTGACTCGATTATATGCAGGTATCTGCAAATTGACACACTCATATACATAGCCCATAAGTACCCCATATCGCCACCAATGGCATCACATATATACATGGGAAAAGGATTGATCAATTTTAAAATATCTGCAGAGTAATACCCGGATACGTTTGATAAGAAGAGGGTGCTTTATTGTCAAGGAATATAGATGGCCTATCAGGTTCATGGTTGGTAGTATGATGAAAAGATTCTCTTATTGCTCAAGAATCCATGTGTTTTTCGTGAGAAGTTGTACCAAATTCTGGAGAGATTCTCAGCATCTATGGTAAGAGATACCACTTTTTCTAGCTGAATTACTCTGCAACACGTCAACCACATTAATAGGAGAATCACCAAGACTTAGGTGATTGGTCAAAATGACCCCCTAAATATTCAGGATTCTTTTAACTTGATTCTCTCACAGTCGAACAAAAGTTTCTTGTTGCCGCAAGAGAGTCGGGACTCGGACACGGTGGAACTGCTTATTTTGATACTCATGTAAACCTTAATTTTCATACACTAATCTATAATTAACCGTAAATAAATAAAAATAGAAATTGTTACTTCATTTAACAAACACACAAATCCCAATCATTCTCTTGACAAATATCAATCCAATCTATATATATCCTTCCTTCCTTATTCCTTTTCCAAACCTCATTAACAATATCAAGCATTCTTGTCACATTGGCAACTTTGTAGCGTTGACTAATAATCTCAAACCTTTGCTTTATTTTCATTCGATCTCGGGGTGTATAGCATGTAATCCCACATATTAACAACAGAAATGATAATGTACTTACCATTTTCGTATCTAATAATATATCTATACAATTTAAGGCGTTTAAGAGGATAGCTTGCATTTCCATTGCTTTTGGTGGGATTTGTCGGATTTGATAATTCATACATAGTTGACATGTATACAGATAGACTTCGAATAGGGTTAGGTGAAGTTCAAGTTCTCGTTTATCATGGATAATTGATTCCATTTGGTTGATGTTTGGTTTACAGTGTTCTAGTTTTTGATGAAGAAGTTCATATTTCTCAGTTGCTTCTTGATAAAAGTTCAATCTTTGTACAAGTAGATCAGGGTCTTCATCTTCGTCTTCATCTTCATCTTCTCCCTCTTCTCCTGCAGTTGTAGGTTTATTTAAAGTCTGTTCTATTTTCCGTTTCTTTTCCTTTAATGAAACAGCTACGGATGCAATCTCTCCCAATAATAAATAAATAGGTTGTATACACCCTTGAAAAGGATCTAATCCATAATCATCCAATTCCAAGATTTTATTCTGATTAAAAATAGTATTATATTCCTCCATAGGGAAGATCGTCCCCTTTTCAAAGGATCTCGAACACATAATATCATGATATTGAACATCTGAAATCAACCATTTTATATCGTTCGAATAATTAAACATTTCAACAATTCCCCGAAGTCCACCATTTTCTTTAATCATTTCAATTGCTTTATTAAACAATGTTGGCCATTTTGATATATCTCCAGAACATACATGCACACCAATAGCAATCAAAAAGAAATTTAAAAGAATATAAATATCTTTCGATTGAAGATTTTCAAAATTAGGATATGTCAGTTCCATCAATTTAAATGATTTCTTCATATATGCTTGAACTTCTGGCGTATATCCTTCAATAAAGAGTCCACCCCATGCAGTTAGGAGATACAGAATTGCCTGATCCTGTTCTGCAAGTTGATAGAATGTTTTGAGGAAATAATTCGAAGAATCGGGGCCAATACATAAATTTCTCGCTACTTTGTGTATAAATCCATCTAGGAAATGATGAGCTTGGTCATCCATGTATTTAAAAGGACTGAATACGTTGGATAAATCAGGTGAAGGAAAGAGAAAATCGTAATTATATTGGTCGGTTAACAAAATGTCTAGATTATTTGGACTGGATATTCTTGGGAAAGATGCTTCTGGAAATGGGAGAGGTGAATGTATTAGTTCGGTTGCTGTTTCTTCGGGAATAACTAATGTAAGATCATTCGTATCAGTTGTTAAAGATCGTGTCATTTCAGTAGGAAGGGGATTGGCTACACTTATATTGGGTAATGATAATGCTCGAGGTCTATTTGAAGGCTTATCATTTTTTGTAGTTGTTGGTTTCAGGATTCTGAATTGAGTCCCATTTCTCCAAGTACATTCAACTTTACGATGTTTACAAGAACCGCAAACAGGATAAGTTTCATCACACTTCTTCTTTCGTTTTCGACATTGAAGACATCCATTTCTTGATCTTGTTGTGGATCCTAGGATAATGCTTTTTGAACTTATATTTTTCTGATTGGTGTTTGGCTGAGGTTGTTGTTGTTGCAACAGCAGTTGCGCAGGTACATATTCTGCTCCCACGTTGGACGATGGAATCGTTTCATTCGACGAAAGATCAAGTATAAAGAACATTTTGGGGGAGGGCCTATACGTTCTTATCTTCTGCAAGAAAGAAAGAAAGAAAAAAGAACACAGACATAAGGATATGTTGAAAAAAGGATACTTTATGTGATACTGCTATATCATGAACTCCAAGATTTGTTTGTGGGGGGGGGGGGGAACCGTCATTTCTTTCCGAATTGGGCAAAATGGGGCAAAACTTGTACGGCAATAACGAATTTTTACGATATAGTTAATGCGCTTTTTAAAGAAAAGGAGATTTGAATAACAATGGCTTTTGATTATATATGTACAGTAATTATAATACGCTTAGAGTGAAGTTATTAGAGGGGTCAGTGGGTCACAACTAATGAAGTATTTATAATTAGTAAATGAGATTTTTACATTGGGCAAAACTTAATTGAAGCAAAGTCATTTTTCTTTCGCAGTTTCTATTGATTTAAGAGGGTAACTCCTACAAAATGATTCTCCCAAAGATTTTTTGCAATGTTATACTAACCAATTGCACTTTTAAAATGACTAATCCAGCTCTTTCTGTGTTGAATTAGCAGTTGTATAGATTAATATAAGGAAATCTGTTTTATCAGTAATGAACAAGTTCTACTTGCTCCTTGTGAATTTTGGAAATGTTATACATGGAGAAGCCAGCATAATATGCGAGTGAAGGTATAATAACTTGAAAAATTCAATCCAACTCAGTTTTTGATATCTTCAAGTCAATAATATCAATATTAGTGTTGTTTTGTTACTATCAGATCGAAAAAGCAGGACATAACTTCATAGACAAGAAATATTATTGGATGCAAAAACAAAAAAAGTTGCAATAATAATTAATCAACCCCCCTTGATTTGAATTGTTGCCAGAAATTTTATTGACCTGATACGTAATGATAAATTCATTAAGAATCTGAGTTGTTGGTTGCTTCTTTCAAACTCTCATAACTGCTTTAATATTAAGTGTGGGTCTATGGTGAAAGCGCGCTTAATGGGGTGGTCGTCAGGTCTCTCCAATGTTATGATGATCTGAAATTGTGAATAATAGATAAGCTGAATCACACGTTGTAGCAATTAAATTGTGGTATGGCACGCGCGCAGTTTTTTTTCAGTTGTATTACTTGTATGCAATTAATTAGTAGAGACAGATTATGAAGTGATATACCAATTACTATGTATTTATATACTTTATAAAGAGATAGAAAGGCAATATTGAATACGAGAAGACTATTATGTGTTGATTTAGTGGTGTAGAATTTATTCGATTATTTTGTGCGTATTCTTCCCAATTGGGATAAAAGATAAACAATTAAGCTATTGGGTTTTCTTTTTTTTTGTTAATGTTTTCTTTCTTTGACGTGTACTTTGAATCAAAAAAAAAAAAAGTAAACAAGCAAAAGATTTCTTTCTCTCATTTTCATCCTTTTTTTTTGCTTTTTCCCTTTTTTAAACTCTAACACCTACTCATTTCTTTATTGGAACATATATAACACATAATCAAAAATGAGAGAGATTGTATGTATCAATCAATTAATCAATCAATCAATCAATGAATCCGATAATAGATTATCCCCCCTTTGCATCGATCCATATCTTCATCATCTGATGTTGTGTTTGTGGTGAATCAAGTTTTTTGACAGCCCTATACGCGCTGCTGATTTTTTTACAGTTTTATTATACCTACTTTACAACTCACTTGCCAAGCTGTTAAAACTTTTCATCATATTGGAGGAGGGGGAGAGAACTTATCGTCAGAGATAGAACCATTCAGTTTTACTAACCTTATTATGATAGATTCATTTATCTACTGGTCAATGTGGTAACCAAATTGTATGTTTATTTTATTTTTTTGCACAATTTTTTTTCCTTCCTTCCGTCTGAAGTCCCATTTTGCTGTTGTTGTGGTTTCTTATTCAGGATGCGTGTGGTGGTTTTAAAGAAGTTAATTCTGACCACCATCCATCGAATATTAGATTTCAGAAATCAGGTGGAAGAGAAATATGTCCATTTTGAGTGTAATTACTAACAGTATTTTTTTAATAGGGTGCTGCCTTTTGGGAAACTATCTGTGCCGAACATGGTTTAGACAATAACGGTAATTTACAAAGTGCCAATGAAATTCAAAAAGCAAAGTTAGATGTTTATTTCAATGAAGCTACCTCAGGAAAGTACGTCCCCCGTGCAGTTTTAGTCGATTTAGAACCTGGTACCATTGACAATGTTAAATCGTCAGCAATTGGTAATTTATTTAGACCAGACAATTATATCTTTGGTCAAAGTTCAGCAGGTAATGTTTGGGCCAAGGGTCATTATACCGAAGGTGCTGAATTAGTTGAATCAGTTCTTGAAGTTGTTAGAAGAGAAGCAGAAGGCTGTGATTCTATACAAGGTTTCCAAATAACCCATTCCTTGGGTGGTGGTACTGGTTCCGGTATGGGTACCTTATTAATCTCTAAAATTAGAGAAGAATTCCCAGATAGAATGATGGCCACCTTTTCGGTTGTTCCATCTCCAAAAGTTTCTGATACTGTTATTGAACCTTATAATGCTACTTTATCTGTCCATCAATTAGTTGAAAACGCTGATGAAACTTTCTGTATTGATAATGAAGCTTTATATAATATTTGTCAAAAGACTTTGAAATTACCTCAACCTTCATATGCTGAATTAAACAACTTGGTTTCTTCAGTTATGTCTGGGGTTACTACATCATTACGTTATCCAGGTCAATTAAACTCCGATTTAAGAAAATTGGCTGTCAATTTGGTTCCATTCCCAAGATTACATTTCTTTATGGTTGGTTATGCTCCATTAACCTCCATTGGTTCTAAATCTTTCAGATCTGTCACTGTTCCAGAATTAACCCAACAAATGTTTGATGCTAAGAATATGATGGCTGCCTCTAACCCAACCAATGGTCGTTACTTAACCGTTGCTGCTTTCTTCAGAGGTAAAGTTTCAGTTAAAGAAGTTGACGATGAAATGCAAAAGGTTCAAACCAAGAATGCAGCTTATTTCGTTGAATGGATTCCAAATAATGTTCAAACTGCCGTATGTTCTGTTGCTCCAAAGGATTTAGATATGTCTGCTACCTTTATTGGTAACTCTACTTCTATTCAAGAATTATTCAAGAGAGTTGGTGATCAATTCAGTGCTATGTTTAGAAGAAAGGCTTTCTTGCATTGGTATACTTCTGAAGGTATGGATGAAATGGAATTCAGTGAAGCTGAATCTAATATGAACGATTTAGTCAGTGAATATCAACAATATCAAGAAGCCACCATTGATGAAGAAGATGATTTGGAATATGGTGATGATGTTCCTTTAGAAGATCAAATGGAATAAATACAGAGAGAATAATCTCTCCCCCCTAATTTCTTCACTTCTTTATGATGATTGGTTTTCCTTTTTTAGTTGTTTGTTTTTTGCTTCTTCATATACCCCCCCTCAACAGTATAATACTTCAACTTGATCAAAACTTACAGTACTCATCCCTTCACCCAAAACCATTAATTTTTTTTGCATCCAAAAATTGCACATACTTATAACTGTTATAAGAAGATTTATTTTGAATTACAAAAAGGGATATGAAAAGCCAATGCAAGTTGATTTAGTTTTTATTTTCATCTTCTCTCTTCTATATATAAAATTTCTTCTTTATATTTTTTATTGATAATATAAAAAGGTGGTTAAATCTTTACAAAGTTTACTTATCAGAATTGAAAATATAATATATTAATGTTATACAATAAATAAAAAAAACACACGCAACTTGGAGGGTTTATATGCTTTTCAGGTATACAGCTATGAAACCAAAACCTAACGATATACAACACAACCTACTTAATCATCATAACGATCATTTTCTCGTTTTTTTATGCAAAATATGTCCTGTTCCAAAATGAACTTCAACCACTCAATTTCTCTTCCGTGAGTCACACATACCCTGTTTCTTAATTACCTCTTAAGAAATTCTTAACAAAATCATTCTTATCAACAGCATTATAAGATTGTTGTTCATCAAAATATCTCAAAACATGACATTGTTGTTTCCAGAAATTAATAGTTTCTTGAAATTCCATTTGTCCCTTCATATACAACACATTACCAACATCTAAATTATTAACAAACCTCTGTCTTTCAAACTCTTGTCTAATCTTAGTCTTGATGTTGGAAACTGGCATGTCTAATTCATACATGTCTCCAAAAGTTTTGGCATTTCTGATGTATTTACGATATAAATGCAATACTCTCTTTCTTAATTGGGCCAGGGTGGCTGAACGATGAGTAGTTTCTGCGAATTGGGTTGCTAATGTCATTGTTGACCTGCTTTTATCTATAATAATAATAACCTTCTTGCGAAGTGGGTATTTGAATATTGGTGAAAATTATAATACCAGTTAGTTTTTGGTTTTTTTTTCCCCTTTGACCAAAAGACGATGTTTGGTTGGTTGTGATTATATGCAGGAACTGTTTATTCAGAGCTTTTTCAAAAAATACAATTTTGTTCAAATATGTATAAAGAGGTCTATATAAGTTCTCGTTTGATTTGTTCAAGAAACTGTCCATTAGGTTCCAACAATTTGATAAACCTACATAATTCAAAGCACCAATCCCATTTACCTGATTTATCAAGCATCTTCATAATCTTTAAAATGACTACTTTGTCATCATCATTTAATTGATCATTCTTATCATCTTCTTCACCTTCTCGTTTATAATTAAGATAGATTATAAGATAATTGTAACATAATTCAACATTGTCTATATCAATTAATCTCTGCATAAATTTCGCAGGTGAGGTTTGCAATACATCAAAGAATCGTTTCCAGTATTCCACTTCAATTTTTCTTAAACAGTTGATATAAATAAATTCTGAATTCTCGGTAAATTCAATCAATTGACAAAGTCGTTTCAAAGTCAAAGAAGACTTATTAGTTGTCAAATACTCAAATAATAATAATTCTAAACAATAATGGAAATTCTTAAATTGTTTATACTTATTAAATGAACTTTCCAAATCTCCCGTATTCAATAAATCAAATTCAATAAAGTTATTTAAAATCAACTTATGAGAGATTTTATTCTTAATAACCAATCCTCCAATACTCGATTTCGAAATAGATAGATTTTCCAACCCAATCAAATCCAATGATCGATATGAAATCCCATCTTTATCCAAAATCGTATCAAATTTCAATGGTTGAATGCCATCACTTTCAATTTTAATCGGTTGAATTTTATGATCGTCCTCATCACCTAACAAATCATGTGGGTCAAGGCTTGACATTCGTCTAGTTGTAGCATTTGCACCGCCAGGGAATGATGTCGTTCGTGAATGTAATAAATGATCAACTTCATAAATAAGGATATTTTCCCCATTGAATAGGTAAACATATTCTAATGTTGTTGATTCATTAAATCTAATGGATCTGAATTTGAAATATTCAATAGTTGAATCTAATTTAATTAAATCGTACATGTTTGTAGATTTTCCAGAATGAGCTGAACTATTACTCATTATAGACGCCGATCTTCCAACTTGATTCTTCAATAAATAAAAGTCCCCGGTTTTTAGCAAAAATAAGAAATGTCGATTACTGAGCATACTTATTTGTATAACATCATCTAGCGGTAGTCTATGTTTGATCGAAGAAAGATGTATTGTTTTCTTCACCGAGATATAGATTTTATAATGTTTAGATTCACCAGTTGCAGATTTGGCAACTTTTTCTGTATCCAATTCAAGTACAATTAATCGATAATCACTAGTAAGGATAACTATACTCGCAACTGGTTCAATTGGATCATTAGCGATTTGAATATCAAGAAAAGTACTTTTGAAATCATACTTCCATAAAAGGGAATCACTATTAAAACTGACATCTTCTCCTCCAAGTCCATATTTGGTGACCGTTGTATCAAAAACTATAAATTCATCAACTAAGTGATCAGTTCCATTAGGTTCCAAATTTACTTCATCTTCACCAAACACATGTTTGGATCTTCTATTCACAACTAATAAATAATCTTTAAACCAGAAATGGTGAATAATATTCATAGAATCAGCGAAATAACTTTTGAAATTAAACCAAAGTATGTGATTCACCTTATCATCACCAGAGCAATATGGAGTAGAAATTGCTAAATGATCACCATAACTCATTGATATTTGATTCAAATCACTACGGGCCAAGGAAAATTTCCCAATTTGACTTTTAATTGATCTATTAATGTGGCCATTGAAATGTTCTTGATTTTGTAGTACCTTCTTAAATTTGGGTAAGATTGGGAATCGGATTAGATTTTTGTTGTTTTGGACGATACTAAGATATTCATTATCATACAGTAATACTCTCTGGGAATCGTTGACAGCAACTAATAAATTACCATAAAAGAGTTTTGATTTATCCTCACTCAAAATGTATAAAGTCATTCCATTCCCAGAAATGACAATCGTAGATGCTTTCAAAAACACCTTATTCTGTTCAGTATTTGCATCAACCTCATTCAAGATCTCTTCACTATCAAAAGTTGCATTTCCAAATTTCGAAACTATCTTCCAATGACCAGTGGTTTTATCAATAAAGCTAAAGAATTTCCCACATGATGACCAAGATATTTCAATTTCTTCGGGTAAGTTTGTATTCATATCTTTTAAAAATTCAATCAATTGATTTTCAAACTTGTACAATTTTAATGAGTTATCTTCTCTTGTAAGAAATAAATTGCATTGAGGATTAAACCAAATCTGAAAAGTATTTAGATCAGTAACGCTAACTGATGTCAACTTGTGACCTTTGGTTACAATTTCTCCATCGGCATCATGTCCAATTGACATTGTCCAGAGTTCATACTTTTCGTTCAAAAAAAGGAAATAATTAAAAAAGGTATTATGGTTAATGTAGACAATCATGGAATTCGTGTGATGGTCATACCAACTGAATTCAGATAATTGATATAATTCATTTTTAAAATTACGAATATTGACCAATTGGAAACAATCATCTTTTACTTCAGGATGATTCTCATCTTTATTATTGAATATGATTAAAGTATGCGAATTTTGTTCCAACCAATAACTTTCTAACCCAATTCCAATTTTCAATATCTGGAAAATTGATAGACGGACATAGTCGATAGTATAATTCCCTAATTCATCTTCCAATGAAGAATTATTCACATTCTCAATGTTTTCTAAATTCACCAGCAATTCTTCAGTTCCGTGAATAATTGATTTGGTTGCAGATTTAATGAAATTGGCAAGGGAAAACTTTTCAGATGTAAAGCTTAAAGGCATACCGCTTTGAATTAACTCATCATTCTTATTATGAACTTCATAAAGTGATTTATAATAGTTAATATTACATTGATATATTATCAAAAAGTTTGTACTTGTTTGAATAAATAGATTGACAAGACTTAGTTTTTGTGATTTGGCAGCATTGACACTCACGTGCTTTATCTTCACTCGTAAGTTGTGTCCATTCGCTTCAATCGAAGTGGAGCTTCTCGCATGGGAAGTAATTGGTAAAAGTGTGAATTGGTTGAAGATAAACACACTTGTTTTAGTTAACACTGCTAACAATGGTGTATGGGGGATATCTATTATTTGTATGATATCTTCTGACAACGGTACATCTATCAGAAATTGTGGGCATCCATTAAGCCAGATCATGTCAGCGTGATTTGTAGAGTTATATAAGTTAGTCCTTTGATCAATGAATTGCTACTGATTAAGTGATATTTTCGCCGGTTTTGTCGTAACCTTTTTTTTGGGGGGGGGGGACACCAATTGAATACAGTATGCACCAATAACTACATATAGCTGGAATCATGATTTATGAAAGACCATAATTCAACACATGGTAGCAGATGCTCATTTTCTCTATGGAGTATGTTTATTGTATATTGCTCTAGGTTTGAAATTACCATGAATAGTATTGAATAACACTTTCCCATCCAGTAGAGATTACCAAATGTAAGTTGATTTGTTTTTTTTGCAACCAACTCTATCCAAGTAAACTACTAAATTCCAGACTTCTATCGCCAATTCTCTGGATAAATTTAGCTGTATAAAGCTATCTAATTTATCATTATTTTATGTGAAACTTTAGATTAGAAGGATTCGGAGTGAACTCTTAGTTTGTTTTCGCATATGTGTGTGTGTTGGAGATTAAGAGACACACTTCACGCAGATGAAAAAAGAACTTCTAACTGCTATAGAAAAGAACCAAAATTCATTGGATCTGCTTATTATAAGAAATGGTATTCCGGTTCGAGTTATAAAACCGACTGGTTTAAGCAAAGTGAAATATAGAGGTACTCTCTTTTTTCTACTACTCTTAATATCAACACGAATAGAAACAGACTCTGGAATTTGCGAAATGTTAACCTCCCACTTTCTAAACAGTGGCATACTTGGTGCTATTTTGAATAAACAAAATAACCAAGTAGAGGAAAGAACTATTCAGAGACGTTCAAGGCATCAATCTGCATATAAGATCTCTGATCTTCCTCGTTCAAGAATTTTATTGGGAAAATTTTTAGTTTATTTTCCCTGTTATTACTTCAGGAAACCAAATCATTCCAGATTACCAAGCTCCAAATTGAATTTGTGCATTGTAGCATTGGGTATTTATGTGAAGCTAGTGTTGTCTTTGCTGTTGGTCAAAAGAAATTGCTCTTTCATATTATAAGTATCTTTAGATCTATAATGTAAGATAGTCTAACTTAAGTTGCATATATCAGTATTGTATATTTCATATGTTTAAGCATAAATCAATCTGTGTAGGATAATTATTTCAAAACAGTTATACGACTTCGTTTTCCGTCGATGCGCTACGTGGCAATGACAATATAAAGCATCTCTTGTATCTAAAAAAGAAGATAATTATGCTTTGACTTACTCTTCCATTTCTTCAGCCCAAAGATCGGGAATCACCCTGAACCAATTACCACATACTTTGAAACGTTCGTGATCATAGGCAAGTTCAACTTCAGTTCGACTTCCAGGAGGAAAGTGTTCATAGAAATTACAAATTTCTACCAAATGTTCAATATCAGGATTCTAGGCAAAATTACATTAATATGTTTGAAGGAATGAGACCACTCTATCATATTAAACCTTGTTCCACAACATGGTTGTAAGTGAAGAACTTGCATATTCTCTCCAAAAGCAACACGATGTCCAGTTGCTTGTACAATCATGTCTTGGATCAAAAATAACCAATTGATCCATCTTACTCTCTTGAGATCTCTGAAATCTCCCTTTATGAAAAGCAACAAAGAATTATCTAATATAAATTCTTCCACAGCGTTAGGCAAGAGTGAGACATCAAGTTCACGGAAGTCGCACGCAATTGTAAGCTTTGCTAATTTAGGTTGTGATGCAAGTTTCATGTCTGCTATTATGCGCATATCCATCAGGGGAATAACAATAGTTAAATCAAACAAACATCGAAATGTCTTCCAGGGTGTACGCATGGGGATTGTATTACCAGATAAAGCCAAACACATTTCTTCTGGGCAATTTGGTACGACATTAATTAGTTCTAACGTATGACAGTTGAACTCAAATACTCCTTGGGAATTGGAATGTTGGAGAAACATCAATAAGGCTTCAGCGCATACGAAGTACCTCGAATTCATCACGAAGATTGAAAGAGAGATCACCAATATTTCCAACCTCTTTAAAGTTAATTGATTTAGGTTTGGGTGAGTTTGTATAATCAGCTTCACACCAAGGACTACCATCTATTAAATCTGGAAATTCGATACGAAATGCAGTGAATTCTATGTGCTTGAGATTTCTCAAATATACCAACTTAGTTCCATCAATGGAATTCTGATCACATCCTACTTCACGGAAGATTATTACTTCCAATGATTCGGTGATTCATCTCTTTCAAAGTTGACAATGTCAATATCTTCCAAATTCAAATATTTCAAGTTTTTCAACTTAAATATGGATTGGAGCGAAACAGATTTCATGCATCGAATTTCTAAACTTGTGATATTAGGTGGGAATTTCATTGTTGTATTCAATGCCCTTCTGTTCATTAGGGCCAGTGTTTCCAAGCTATCTGGCAAATTCACTCTAGAATCAAAAATGAAATTATCAATATGATCAAAATAGTACCTAAAAACATTTGCATTTTGACTTTCTTTCACAATAGCGAAATCTGCAACTAGTAATTTCTTCATACTTTTAAATTGATCCCAATGAGTCCTGGTCATCAATTAAAGCATCAGAGGAAGTTTCCCATGGATTACTAATTCAACTATCTCATGCCACTAGTTATCGTTGAAAAACAAGTCATTGTATGGCAAACACTCCTCAAATTTCATTGAGACTAAATCAGAGGGTAAATTAATATGGGCCAAGTTTCCCAAGTCTCCATTTTTAAGAACAACATGTCTAACATGTTCTGGAAGTGGACAGGCTGAGTATCGTAGTAAAAAAGTTGCACTCTCGAATTTCCAAGTTACTAATGTTGGGAGGTAAGTTAAATGGAAGTGGAAGAATTTGTGCCAATTGGATATCAGCAATATGTATTACAGCAGCGCTTGGAAGTATCTCCCTTTGAATATAATCAAGCTGCAAAGTTCTCAATTTAGGAAGGTCTTCTAGTATTTGCGGTGGTAATTCAGGGTGGGCATGAGAAATTTGTATTACTGGTTCCCATACTCGCCAATTGTGATAGCAAATGTTAGGAATAAGATGTACCAATTCGTATTCAGGTCTTCCGATAATTTCTGTATCACCAAATGAAAGTATCACACTTTTAGAAACCTTCATAAGCACCTCCTAATGCAACATGTAAATTTTCATAAGGTTACAATAACCTACAAAGCAATTTGTTCTGGAACACAATGAGGATTCTCATTAAAAATGGAAATAAATCATCCATAAAGTTGAAAGAAGCAAAATACTCTTCCTTATCAATAGCAAAGGGGCTTTTGTATTCATGGAAGAATTCTCTTCTATAACCAAATCTTTTTCTATACCTCTCCTCCATATCGCGTTCCAGTTCATCACAGATGATGTTCTTGTAAAAATGATTGAATTCAATTGGACTTATCCAACAATTCATATCCTTCAAACGAAACTAAACATTCATGGAAAGATAACCAACTATAACTATCAAGTTGATTATTTCCGTTGGTAAGTCATTCAATGGAATTGTGTGATCGATGTTGGATAAGACTAACTGTCCCCAACTAAAAACTTACATTCTTTATCTGTTTTGAATCATTTTAAAAAATATGGTGGGGTAACTCATCTTTCATACCACATGATTGGAGAAATTTTCAGATTGGCTTTGTAGAATTGGCCAGGTTTACTTCAATTCGAAATATAAAATGAAGATTGGGTGGAATTATATTGTCAACCACTGAGGTGAGAACCAGGGATTCTGTTGCCTATCACCTCAATCCTTTCACATGGGTAAAAATAAGTGAATTTGACGGCGCTACCAAATCTAAAGGTTGCAACTTTCTGTTGGTTTATCGCTTTGGTCACATGATGTGGGAGCCGCATAAGATTAAACAATGAATTAGAAATGATCATTCGGGGCCCCAGGGGTAAATGAGGAGTATGTTGTTTGGTCGACTCTGATAGGCTTCATAATGATTTGTGCTACGAATATAAATCCGTCAGGTGACTCTTAAAAGTATGTGTTTTCAATACCTTTAAATAGGCTTGTATGAAAGGTCTTAGTAAATAAGATTATTGTTTAGATCAAACAAATTACACATTATATATTAACCATGTAAAATATAAGAAAGAATAGTTAGTTCCAATAAAATAAACATGAGAAATAAAATAGGAAATTCATAAGGTATATAAATAAAAATAAGTCGAGTAAATATCAATAAAGTTGAACAAGAAGTATACTGAACCTGTCTGAGATGTGCAAATTAATTATAAATATACTGGCTTAATTCCACATTATTCACATAGGAAGTTTGTATAACTCAATAACATTGAGAAGTAACAATTGAGAATTCATTTTTATGCTTAGTTAAAAATTTTATACAAATACATTATAATTACTTTTACAAATCAACCTATTTCCTTACATTCATGTTTATCAATTAGTGCAACACAAACATCACGTAATCGGAAGACACAAAGACTACCTCAAGACCATTAGAAAGAGTTCATTGCGACACAGTTGTCCCAATAGAAATTGAAGACAAGAAGAATGATGTCACAACATTCATTGATGATGATAATACTATCTATATGCAAATTATAATTAGTCAATCAAGAGCAATTAAAGCATCTATTTTAAATCTTACTAAATTATGCAATAATTTTTTTACGACTTATACGATATTATTTTTCCATTCTGACAATGCAGCAGAAATGCCATCGGCAGTAGATTTATTACAAGTTGGAATAACAAGAGATATCATTGGATCATATTCACCTGAGTTAAATGGAGTTGCTGAAAGAGCTAATTACACACTTTTACAAGGTATGAAGAAATGTCTATCGAATCTCTCTGGAAGACATCGCGAGTCATTGTCCTTATTTAGACTACCTTTTATTGTATGTCGTCTCAACATAAAATTATACGCCAAAGGAGAAACTAAAATGCTTAACACCCTTCCAAGCATTTACTGGATATCATGACTTTGAATTTTAATTTCATCAGTTCGGCTTAGATGTAATAGTTACATATTTATCTCCAAAGAAAGTTAGAAGATTAATTGGAGATACAGACAAATTTACAGCAGGCATTGTTTTCGCTACATTTATTGGATATTCAACAGACACGACTAGGTTTTTAATTATGATTGCAAGAGATAAATTTCCAGTCATTATAACGCCTAACTTGAAATTCTTATCATCTATGCAATTTATTGAAGAATATTTTAATGACTATAACAAACGAATGCAAGCCCGAGAGCCGATTATATAAAGCCAGTCTAAATAATAACAATGACTCGCGATGTCTTCCAGGGAAATTCGATAGACATTTCTTCATACCTTGTAAAGTGTGCGATTAGCTCTCTCAGCAACTCCATTTAACTCAGGTGAATATGATCCATAGATCAAATAGACACACAAATAGATGACATGTTGAAGAAGTTTGTGGTACGCCCAACAGATAGAGAGGAATATATACGTTCTAAATCTATTTACGAATTACGAAAGATTTATCCGAACCGTGAAGATTTTGAATCAGTTGAAAACAAGGATAAAGACATTACTGACATTAGGGGGAGCTTAAGTACCGAGATCGGAAATGTCACCAATGTAGCATCGAAAATTGTGTCCCAACAAGGTTCTACAGATCCAGTTTACATTGAGAAAGAATTGTCACTAGTAATGGAAAATGCGATGAATGACAGAAATACAGCAACATTTATGTCCAAAGGACAAAACACCGAAGAAGCCGGAATATTAGAATCACAATTAAAGAAACCAGAATTAACTGATGTTAGTCATGAGCAAGAAACTAATGATGAAGAAGAAACAGACTTAATTAATGGAACGAAGATAAAGACATGTTCACGAGAATTTAAGTATAAACTAGAAAATACAAATAAGGCGTTATCGAGAAACGATATACTCAAATATGTGTTTAAAGACTCCGGCTTATCTACAATGGAAACAGAGCAGGAAGAAAATTTTGGAAAGCCACAGACAGAAGAAATTAGAAAATCAAGATCAGGCCGAATCAAAGAATCAAATTTGTTTAATCTTATTAATTTATTATTAGATGAAAACGAAGATTTCGAAGAACAAATCGAATTATTAAAACAGTTGTTAAGTTCTTTTCTCCTAGCATGATTCCAATTTGAGTCTTGAGGATCAATGTTTGTAACAACTGTGCATAATAATCGTCAACTGTCTCAGATGAATTTAACGAAAGGAAAGGTAAATCAATACAAAAATCACAAAGAAAACCATCTACTACTCTCTACAGGGTATGTCCACGGTCAGTTTCAACTATTGAAAAATGGATTCAATTAATCTAGAATACAATTTTTACTCGGACTATTCATCTTTGTCTTTCCATTGAACTTCGTCTAGCTTAACCCAATTGCCATATCTCGCAAATGGCTTATGATAAAGCGTTGCTTCAACATAAGTCTGCTTTCCAAACGGTCCCTCTTCATAAAAGTCGAACATCTCAACCATTTCCGAAGCTATGACATTCTGTTCCACATTTGCTCCAATGAACTTAACATTGTAGGACCATTCAAACAAATTGATTCTTCCACCCTGGCATCCTTCCGAATGCAATAATTTATCACCCAATTTGATTTTAAGTTTGGCAATCACTCAGCAATCACAATGTAAGCCATTGAAATTCTTCGAGCTCGTCTCCACTGAAATCACCTTGTATTGAATCCAAATTCATCAGAGCAAGCATAAACTCGCATAACTTTGTAGGTATCAACGGAAGGTCAAGCTGTGAAGGGCAATTAAGGATTGTGAGATCCTTCAATATAGCATGTTCTGAGAGCTGCAAGATTTCAAAACTGTGTGGATTGAGATCGAAACTTATTGGCTCACTATGTTCTACACGCACAGACCTAGCTAGTGAATTAATAGACATAAATAAATCCAAGGTTTTTTAAATCTTTTTCATTTTAAATTGAAGTTTGCTGATATTTTATTTCTGTGTGAACATGTATAAGAAATCTAGTCTATAAGGTATAAAAAAATGATGTCAAAATTCTATGGTTGCAAATAACAAATTTTTTCCAAATTCGAACACAAAATTCCTGCACATTTCAAGAAATTTCCTGTATATAAGGAGTATGTCGTATACATATCTTACTTTTGGATTATTTTTGTCAAGGATAGGGCGTGTGGTCTAGTGGTATGATTCTCGCTTTGGGCGACGACCTGGAAACAGGTTGATTTACTACAAGTATGCGAGAGGCCCTGGGTTCAATTCCCAGCTCGCCCCTTTTTTGCAACTTTCATACATTTTTTTGAAAATCATTCTTATTTAGGCAATCTTATTAGTTAATTAAATCTACATGATTAGATAACTACATTATCGAATAATTATGATTGTTTGACCTATTTTTTATATTTTCGATATATGTATTAAAAAAGTTAAATAGAAAATATTAAAACCTAATATAAACTCATGAACTATGTAGATACTAATGTAACAAGGGTGGAAAAATGGATGATAATATAACGTAAAATAACTTTCTTAACGGTAAGATTTTTGGAATCTGGCTCTGGCACCACGACCACCGAACTTCTTTGGTTCCATTCTTCTGGAATCAGCAACCAATAAGGTCTTGTCGTAAGAAGCAAAGATCTTCTTTAATTCGTTCTTAGAAGCTTCATCGACGAATTTTTGGTGGTATGCAACTAAACCTTTAGCAATGGCTTGTCTGATAGCGTAAACTTGAGAGACGTGACCACCACCAGTGACCTTAACTCTAATGTCAATATTTTGGAATTTGTCTAAACCAACCAAGGTTAATGGTTCGTAAACTTTGAATCTTAAGATTTCTGGTTGGACCAAGGTGATTGGGGAACCGTTAATTTTGATTAAACCCTTACCGGCCTTAACGTGGGCAACGGCAGTAGCGGTCTTCTTCTTACCAAAGGTCTAAAAATGGATGTTAGTATTCGATGGTTTGGGATTATATACATTATGCATGGAAATAAAGATGCTCAGAAGGATTATGGTGATCTTTGCTTATGTATATTTGTAAAGCAAATCATAAATATTTGAACTTTGTCTAATATTTCATTGTGATGAACTATTGAATGAACTTGATATGAGGTATTTGGTTGAAAATTAAAGGAATGTAAGTTTCCATTTCGATGCAAAGTTTAAAGTATCAAATATCAATGTAGTACGTTCAATCATTGCTTTATAACGTTATCTAAAAAAGGATCTTTTAGGTGTAATATTGTGGTTGTTTTCCAGAATTTTTCACTTCTCTTCAAAATGCATAAACCAGTTGTTTGATACATGAGTGCTCTTCCTGTGCTTATTGAAAACTCTGGTGATTATCTGAGTCGTCTTATATTCCCACTATATGCTTCTATTACATACTTGAACAGATTGGGTAGACATTATGTGTTCTGTGCTGACTGGTTAGTTAAGATTTCTATGTAACAGTAAAAGAAAATTTTTTTTGAATTCTTTTTGGTAGTGTCTTCAAGGTTTTTCCCTGTGCGATTGTTAGTGTGAGAGAAAATCACAAAGGTCAGTGAGGTGCACTCTCTCTCTCTGTCGCTCAATCTCTCGCACTCCCTCACTTTCGCGCACGCATACTATACGGTTTTGCTATGATAAAATTCTTAACTATGGGGAATTTGTTTTGTCTTTTTTTCGCTCCTGTATATTTTTCAGTGTAACCTGTAAAACAAAGCTACACTGGTGAATGTCAACCTGTAAAATAGCAGTTTGTTAGTAATGCATCAGAAAAAACTTAAACTTTAGTCGTTTACGCATACAGTATAAAATTTACGCATTCGGACCTCGTGATCAGTGTGACTGGTTTTTTTCCTACATATATACAGGATAAAATGCATTTTAGACACAAATTTTTACAGGTTAGCTTCACACTAAACAAAATTCTTTTTGTGTTTGGCACCTGTTTTGTTTTGTATGGTTCGCAGAGACAGAGTGCAACAGCGCTCTCACTCACTCACTCACGCACCAATTCTCTCGATTAGGCTGACTGTTGGAGTCCGTACACTGAAAATTTTTTTTGTAGCTTTGGTTTCTTAGAAAACTTTTTCATAAAAAAAATCTTACCTTGATATTTCTCCCTTTCTTTAGACAGTAAGAACATACCTTAAAGATGGCTATCTCAAAGAACTTACCATTATTGAAGAACCACTTCAGAAAGCACTGGCAAGAAAGAGTCAGAGTTCACTTTGACCAAGCTGGTAAGAAGGCTTCCAGAAGACAAGCCAGATTAACCAAGGCTGCCAAGGTTGCTCCAAAGCCAATCGACACTTTAAGACCAGTCGTCAGAGCTCCAACTATCAAATACAACAGAAAGGTCAGAGCTGGTAGAGGTTTCACCTTAGCCGAATTAAAGGCTGTTGGTTTAACTGCCAAGTACGCCAGAACTATTGGTATCTCTGTTGACCACAGAAGACAAAACAAGTCTCAAGAAACCTTCGATGCCAACGTTGCCAGATTACAAGAATACAAGTCTAAGTTAGTTATCTTTGACAAGAAGACTAAGGCTGCTGAAGTTGCTGCTTTCCAACAAGTTTCTAACGCTGCTACCTTCCCAATTGAACAACCAGCTGTCGAATCTGGTGTCAGAGCCGTTGAAGTTCCAGAACAAACTGCCTACAGAACCTTAAGATTAGCCAGATCTGAAAAGAAATACAAGGGTATCAGAGAAAAGAGAGCCAAGGAAAAGGCTGAAGCTGAAGCTGAAAAGTCTAAGAAATAAATGAATTCTTGAAGATAAATGCATGAGAAGATGAGGGACTATGTAAGTGCCAAAAAATGTACAACTCCATAATTTAATATATTTTATTCATATATCATATAAATATAATAAAACGGGGATCTAATTCGCTTGGGTTACCATTTTGCTCTATGGTTTTTGTATTTTGTTTTGATATTGTTGGTTCCCTTTCTCCTTGTGGAGGGTTGGGCATTTTTTTATTTAATTCCTTTTTATGGATCAGCGTGTATAATGAATGTATATTTTGTATTAAGAGATAGTCATCGCTAACGCATATTGTACCATATTCGATCTATTGCATTATTTGCAACCATCATAAATTAGCGCAGCGTATTGCGGTGACCATGGGCATCTCATATCTGATTTTGCACATACTGAGTGATGATTCTACAAGCACTAGGTGAACTACCTCCATTTATGGGCTTCTACAAAGGGATGCTCGATTTAATGGAGCAGCTGACGCAGAGCTTAGTGCCTTCACAATTGAAGCAGTATTGACTTTCAAGACGAAGGATTAAGCTAGAGTAAGACTACAATTTCACGTAAATAGTTATTATTAATTTTTGTATATTCGATAAATCCTTAAAAACCTTTAAATAATATAATATGTAATAAATTAAGATTAACATCATTGACATTGAAACATGCAACTATCACCCACAAAAATCAATAACTTGAATAATCCAACAATTTAAACTAAAAATACATGGAAAATTAATTTGTAGATCTTAACATTCTTCTATTATTCAGATTTCTACGTTTAATCGAATAAACCGAAACCCATATCATCATCAGATTCTTCCTTGGCTTCTTCTTCCTTTTCTTCAGCGGCAGCTTCTTCAGCACCACCGGCAGCGGCACCAGCGGCAGCACCAGCAGCTGGAGCAGCGGCAGCAGAGAAGTTGAAGAAAAATTCCTTCAAGTCCTTACCATCTAAAGCCTTGGCGAATAAATCAGCCCAGATACCTTCAACTTCAATGTTAGCCTTTTGGACTAAAGCTAATAACTTTTCGGAAGAGATTTCAACTTCAGCGTCAGCCAAGATTAAAGCAGCGTAGGATAAAGCAGTTTCAGTAGACATTCTTGCTATTCTTTTTTCAGTAACTAGAGATAATCAAATTAAGCTAAGCAGACTATTCTTAGTTGATGTGGTTTGATAAAAGAACAATAACAAATGGGTAGCTTCACAAATTTTTTCAGTAAGTGCGACGAGTAGCTCGTTAGGTGCAAAAAGGAAGAAAAAAATCTTTCATCATCCTTAGGGTTGAGCCCTAATCACGCACGTGATGTAAATTTAGGCTGCAAAAAAAAAATGAAAAATTAAGAATACCGAAACTGCAAAAAGTGCAACTGTAGTCCATTCTAGACTGTAAGATATACTCGAAGATGGTTATTATTATTCAAAGAGGTCATATTACGAAGGGCTATTCCCCTAATTAAAATATACATTACAGCCAAAGCGGTAACTATAAGGTTTCCAAAATCTCTAACGCTCCTCTGTTGCCATATAATTACCAAATTTCTCTGATACACGCCTTTGTTGCAATTAATATCCAAATTTTTCTGACCCTCACATGGCAAAGATTCACACTGGATCGAGTATTCTTTTCCCAGTGCTTTCTAATTTAGACATATCTTTGTTGTAGTAGTCTGGAAAAGTGAAAGCCAGATACGTAGGTTTTCGAGATGTTTGCTACAAAAACCACAAGAACTGTAAACAAAGGATGTTAGGTGACTTCCTTGTTTTCAGTGCGCAACAGATTCGATAACCACTTCAAATATTATAACGTAGAGGAATACAAGTACGAAAGTAATGATTCAGTAAAACTCCTTAATAATAAAATCTTCCGTAGTGCCCATTTTACTCCACGTCATTCTAGATATGGAGATGGTTGTTCCATTTCGATATTTTTTGGCATAAATATTGCGAGAAACTACAATGGTTAAATAATATATGAAGATTATCGATAATGGTTGATTGAAAATTGCGCTTATAATTCCTAAAAATAACTAACTAAACGGAGTTGATGAATCCACGAGTAAAATACAATCGTATTTGCTGAGTTTTTGATGGGCATGTGAGATTGCAATTCAATTTACGAATGACAGCGTGGTCAAATTCATACACACAACGGCAACCAGTAATCCTCTCTAAGATCTTGCATACAAGCTCATTGACAATTCAGGGGGTTATGAAGCTTGGCGGCCAGCCTCTCCCTAAGGAAGATATCCCCTCGTTCCACGGTTTCATTATCTTCATTCGACGTGTCAATAACCAAAGACAGCAATTATGTCATAATGAAATTTGTAAAATTTACTAGCCTTTCATTGTTTTGATTTGAAATCAATTGTTCGCTCAACAATACCGCTTCTCAAAACAAAGAAAGGTGTGTGTTCTCTCGCCCCAATGGCTGGTTCGGAGAACCTTTTCCTCTGTCCTCGTTGCGTTACTATAAATTTCAAAATAGATGGAATAGAGCCTCCTCAACAATAGTATTGCTTTTTGCTTCATTTGCGCATCCAAGATGTGTCTTCTATTCTTACTCCTTTCGATCGTGCAGCAGCGAAGGGGGGGAAAAGAATTTGAATTGTGTCAAAGGTCAGAAGAAAAAGTTGTAACAATTAGATAAGAGCAGAGTTAACCTAAGGGGGTTTGCATTTTTTTCTTAATCAATTGTTTCGAAATAGATAGAAGCCAAAACTGCTCCTGAAATAATGGAACAAATTACAATTACCCCCCTTGTTTGTTGTTCTTTGGAATGTTCATGTAAGACTAGGGGATTGGTTGAGGTTTTCCTAATCCTTGTTCATCCCTCAATTTGAATTTCTTTGCTATGTTAGAAATTATTTTTTATCAAGGTTTTGATTTTTAAATAATAAAAATAAATTTATATAACCATTACATAAAAAATAATTCAATTTTTTTTTCTTTTAAAAATTTTACGTCAAGGATAATTCCGAATGGATGGGAAGAATAAGATGTCAATTAAAAATAGAGGTGTTCTTTCTCGTCTTTTTTCATTTCTCTAAAATTCAACAGTCACGTACCAATTGCTCAATCAAGCACTTTAAGGAAACTATGATTCTGAAACATTACTTTCTGCTTTTAACTATTTAACCGAGGTACACAATTTGAAACAGATTTTTTTCCTTCTGGCTGAAATTTTTTTAACAAAGATTAAAATAATTCTTTTTTTGGGCTAAAAATCAAATTGCTTAAAAAATATTTCAGTTGCAAAAAAAAGATAGAGCAGTATTTCGCATTTTACACGTTAAAATTTAGCTTCCTGCTGAAGCATTTCCACACCTCTCCTTAAAACTAAACTTACTATCAATCTGTGGGCATGTTTCATTTTTCCATTAGTATAAATATCGGTACAAATTACTTTTAAGTTTGAATAAATAACAGTCTCTTACGAAGTTTATCTACTTTTTTTGGTGTTTGATCTTTCACATTTCATACGTTATCTTGAACTCCCCTCATAAACTTGTATATAAAAGGTGTTAGTTATAGAGAAGTTTATATTCAAAGTTAATTTCCTATTTCTAGACGCATTTCCTCAATTTCCATCTCAGATTCATATTAGATTAAATCAACAAGAATGCATTTGAAAAGCATACTATTATCAGCAACTTGTTTATACCAAGCAGTTAATGCTCTTACGGTCACCAACCCATTATCACCAAATAACAACTTGAAGGTTTTTTCCAAAAAGCAAATCACATGGGACTACACTAATGACATCATGAGAGGTGTAAATCTTGGAGGTTGGTTTGTTTTGGAACCATATATCACTCCATCGCTTTTTAATGATTTTGTTGGTCCTAACGGTGACGAATCCAATGTTCCAATTGATGAATATCGTTTGACCGAAACTTTGGGAAAAGAAGTGGCTTTTGATAGATTAAATCAACACTGGAAATCTTGGTATACTGAGAAAGATTTTCAACAAATAAGTTCCCTTGGATTAAATATGGTTAGAATTCCAATTGGATATTGGGCTTTTGAATTGAGAGATGGCGATCCATATGTTCAAGGTCAAATTAAATATTTGGACCAAGCTATTGAATGGTCTAGAAAGTATAATTTAAAGGTTTGGATTGATTTACATGGTGCTCCAGGCTCTCAAAATGGATTTGATAATTCTGGTTTAAGAGATGCTTATGGATTCCAAGATGGTGATAATACTGAATTTACAATCAAGGTTTTAAGCGATGTCTTTTATAAGTATGCTGACGATTCTTACAATGATGTTATTATTGGTATTGAATTATTAAATGAACCATTGGGTCCTGTTTTAGATATGAACAGATTGAAGGATTTCTTTTCTACCTGCTATGACAACTTGCGTAAGCAGGGTTCAAACACTCCTGTTATTATCCATGATGCATTCCAACCTTCTGGTTATTGGAATGATTTCTTAACACTTGACGAAAACTGTTATAACGTTGTATTGGACCATCATCATTATCAAGTTTTTTCTCCAGAAGAATTACTGCGTAGTATTGATGCCCACGTCTCCGTTGCTTGTAACTGGGGATTTGACGCTAAACAAGAATACCACTGGAATATCGCTGGTGAATGGTCAGCAGCTTTAACCGACTGTGCTAGATGGCTTAATGGTGTCGGAAGAGGAGCTAGATACGAAGGTGCTTATGATAATTCTCCATATTATGGTTCTTGTGTTCCTATCCAAGATATCAGCACTTGGACAGATGACTACAAGGTTGAAGTAAGGAGATATATTGAAGCTCAATTGGATGCTTTTGAACATACCGGAGGCTGGATCTTCTGGAATTGGAAGACTGAAAATGCTCCAGAATGGGATTTCCAGCGTTTGAACAGTAATGGTTTATTTCCGCAACCACTCACTGATAGACAATACCCAAATCAATGTTCATTCTGATTGCGGGTATTTTTGAATTGGTTGATGAATTTACGACATGCTGCTTTGATTCTTTTTATGTTAGATTACTTGTTTGTTTATTCTGCTTTTATATAAATAATTTGGTTTGCATTTCTTCTTCTAGTAGAGAGGAATCTTGGTGTATCGATACGACAAGCTTTGCGGCTTTTTGAAAGTCTTCTAGTTCGTTGAATATTTGACAAGAGAATCTCGCGTACAACTTTCCATTATGGATAGCACAGGGAACAAACGTATTCCTCTCCAAAATAGCTCGCTTGTATTTCGGTTCGATTTGAGCCCAATTTTCTATAATATGATGAGAAACTGGAACTTCGACAGTCACCATGGTAGATATTTGCTCTTCATTGTCCAAATACAGAGTACCCCACTCTTTACTAATTACTTTTCCAACCTCAATCGCCAATGAATGACAATAATTGTAAATGTTTTCTTCACCACCACAAACTTCGTTTCTAAACTTTTGGGCGTCTGGGATACTCCAGATTGAGATATGGTGACGTGAAGCCCAAAATGCAAACTTATCAATTAATATGTTTTCATCATCATCAACATTGTCAGAATAATTATAGGAAGGAAACGCCTGAATTTTTGCATGATGCTTACGATTAACATATAATACCGCGCAAGGACGTGGGACATAGTACCATTTATGCATCAAACTTGTGTAGAAGTCAGGTTCAAGTTTGTTCAAACTATGAGGAATATTCCCAATTGCATGAGCACCATCGACTAGTGAAAGCACATTGTATTCTTTACATAATTGAATCAATTCGGCGTAGGGTAAAACCATTGCTGGTAGCATTGAGATAACATCAAACATACACAATGTTGGTTTATGAATTTCAAAGACATGCTTGAATTTTGCAACAATTTCCTGGTTGGTAATAGGAAAAGTTAATTCAATTTCGATTAAGTTAATCTTCTGAAAATCTCTCATATAATGGAGTAAGTTCTTACTTGGACCAAACCCAGTATTATGGAATACAAAACTATCACCTTCCTTGAATGGGAAACTTCTCAATACGGTAGCTAATGCAGTTGTGACATTATCGACAATTGCCAAGTCGCGATAGTCACAATCCAACACTTGGGAAAGAACTTTCAAGGAATCAACATAAACCTCTTTCTGATTGAGATTGAAGAACTTATCAGGGAATTGAGATTGTTCCTCGAGTTTCTTAAGATAAGCATCATAAACTGGAGTTGGAACTGTTCCATAACTACCATGATTTACCTGAATAACTGATGGAGAGAGTGTACTAAAGTACTTATCTCTGAATTGGTATCCAAACATCTAGTTAATATTAACTTTTTAAAAAGAGTGAATAAAATCAATCAATATTTGGCATTTAAGTATGGAGTGAGACATATTTTACGAGTCAATAATTCAACCTCCCACCTCATAAAAAGTGAGATATTTTCCGAGAGTAAAAGACCCTGACACAAGAAAATATTCTCATTACTAAGAAATCAATTTGCAACAAATACTAACAAAGATTTGAATTCCTTTTGACAACAAGATACACGTATTATTCTATGAAGTCTACCTAATACTACAAAGCTGAATATAACTTAGCTGCATAGACAGTCATTTAAAGTTTTAATTTTTGTAATTGTGGTTCTGAATTAACAAATTCCTTCAAGACCTTAATCAAATAATCAGCAGCAATTTCAAAGTCACTAAGTTCATTGTAAATTTGACATGAGAAACGAGCATACAATTTTCCATTATGGATAACACATGGTGTGTATGCATGGTACTCGTCTGCCAATCTGACAAGAACTTCATCGACAAATACTTTCCATCTTTTCTTTAACTCAGAAACTTTGACTCCAATACGTTCGATCGGTACTTCAATGGTGGTCATGGTACTGATCAATGTTGGTCCATCCTTTTGTTCCAAGTATGAAGTACCCCATTTAGATGAAATAGTAGTAGCGACTTGTTTTGCCAAACCATGACAGTACTCATAAATAGCCTGTTCACCTCCACATTGAGTCTCTCTAAATTTAATAGCCTCAGGTACAACCGAGATAGAACCGATATTTTTAGTACCAACAAAGAAGAATCTATCAACTAATCGATTACTTTGATCTTCTTCACTGAGCTGGGTGTCATCGGCCAAGTACAGATGACTGATGGGGAAAGTATGCACATTGTTATGATGCTTTGGATCAACATACATAAGAGCACAGCTGATTGGAACAAAGTACCACTTGTGTAAGTTACTAACATAAAAGTCAGGAGCGATGGCTGATAAATCTTGAGGAATGCAACCAACGCCATGTGCGCCATCAATTAATGAAAGAACATTGTATTTCTTGCATAATGAAACCATTTTTTGAAATGGAAAGATGATTCCTGGCATTGAAGAAATGGTATCAAACATACATAATTTTGGTGATTGTTGTTTAAAAATTGTTTCAAATCTTTCCAAAATTTCCTTATCTGAAATAGGGTAGTTCAATTCGACCTCAATACAGTCAATGCCATATCTATCTTGTAAGAATCTTACAGTGTTCCCACAAGCACCATACACTGTACTTTGAATAACAATCTTATCACCTTTATTAAAAGGTAAACTTCTCAAAATTGTGTTGACTCCAATCGTGGCATTATCAACAAAAGCAAGATTCCTGTAATCGCAATTTACAATTCTACTAATCTCCTTCAAAGATTTGATATATGTTTCGCGTTGATGAAGATAGAATCTGTCAGGATAGCTGAAATGATGATGAATTGCTTCTGAATATTTCTCATAAATTGGAGTGGGGACCAAACCAAACGAACCATGATTGACGGGATGAATACTAGGATCAAGTAATGTGAAATATTTTTCACGAAATGGTTTACCAAAGGGAACAACTTGACCTGACATAAATATTGTATCGCTTGATAAATGTGTACTACACAAATGATTCACTTGAGAACAAAAAGAGTCCAACTGCTTCTGTATAAATAGTTTATATGTGACTCATTGTATCCATTGACTAATTCTCCTTAAAAGAAAAAAACTAAGCCCATTGTTAAAACTGATACTTTTCTGTGGGGGAACGAGTAAATGATAAGGCGACACAGTGAGGATGCTTATAATTGCAGCAGTATATATGGTAAATGAAACACAAATGGAACATTTATGCGATAATGCTGTTAAGTTAAGAGGAGTCAGAAAAGTCCAAATCAAACTGCGGACACCAACGATTGATTACTAATACAATGAACTTATCCTTAAACATATTTGTCCATTATTTCTCTAGCTAATGAATAATTCAACTATTCAACTATTGTACATTTTCCCGTGAAAAATACAAGTATGATTACGCCTTTGATTAAATACCGGATATCAGCACCATTCTTGCTTAAACTTATTTAAAGCAACGGAGAAGGCGATTAAAGCAAAAAAAGCGAAAGTTACGTGATGCTTGGTTGGCGATGGGGGTTTGGCTGAATGTCGCGAAGCAAAACGGGAAAATTTGATCTCCCTTTGAACGGCATTATTAAATTTTCTTTAATATAGCAAACCCCCTTCTTTACACTAGCTTATACACCATATTACTTTATTTTCACCTGTTAAACGTTAGTATAGACCATCAATTGAAGTCCGTATGTTTAGACAGAGAATACTATTTGGACTTTCCAAGAAAGCATTGCTACAACTGAGTGCAATCCCGCGAATTTCCAATCATTGGTTGCTTCCGACCAAATTGTTGCCGATTACTCGAAGCATATCATGCAATCATCATAATCGTTTACTACAACAACTAGATCCAAATAAACCTATCAATCTTAAAAAGAACATTATAAATGACACTCCTGTAAATAATAAACAACCAACTAGTGGTAATTTAGACCAACATAAGGACCATCCTTATAATTATACCAAAGAGCAATTATTAAATCAAGCCAATTCTGTGTTTTCCAGAATAAGAATACGAATACGATGGCTACTCAAGAGGTCCAATAAACCATACAATACAGACGACTATTCAGCATTCTTTTCTTGGTTGGTTGTGGGTAATGTATTTCTATTCTTTGTTGCAACCACTACATTTATGTCTGTTGTCATCTTCACAGCAAATACCGTCTTTGCGCAAGAATTCGTTGCTAGAAAATTAGGCGAATTCTTAACCAAGAATTCCAATTTAACCGTTGTTTTCGAACATGCGATTGTTCCAGGTTGGTCAGATGGGAAAATCAGCTTCCGGAAATGTTTTGTAAGTAGACGTCCTAAAAAGATTAAGAAATTCGTCAAAGGGTCACAAGCTGAAGCATATCAGGAAAGTTTAAAGCAGGGTGATTCGGCAAGTAAGGAACAATTGGATATGTTTGAAGAGGACGCCGATGATGGGAATTATACCCAATTTGACCTTACAATCGAAGAAGTGAATGTGTCGTTGTCATTTAGGAAATGGGTAAATGGGACTGGGATAATTGAAACCATGGAAATTAAAGGAATGAGAGGCGTGGTAGATAGAACACATGTGTATTGGGAACCAGATGATGATGCAACTAATTATAAGAATATCTATCAACCTGGAGATTTTGAATTTGAAGAGTTCAAGATGGAAGATGTGTTATTCACATTAATGCAACCTAATGGATTTAGAGTATTTGATGTGGCGATATATAATTGTGAATTGTCCAAACTTCGGAAACATTGGCTATTTTACGATTTCTTAAATGCAAATATAATGAGTGGTTCATATGATGATTCATTGTTCACCATACATAAAAAACAACGGTTGAATGACTTCAACGAAAATGGTGGTACTACCAGCCAATTCAAACGAGTAACAAGAATGAGAGTTGATGCATTGAATATCGATCATTTGAATACTGGGTTAGAAGGTCCTTTTGGATGGATTTCAAGCGGAAGAGTGGATATGATTGGTGACGTAATGGTTCCCCAAGAAAGTAATGAACTTAGCGTCAAAGAAATTGTATCTATTATAGCTGACTCTATAAAGAAAGAAGCAACTAGATATAAAAATCCAGATGTGCGAACCCCTAAGCATCCAGATATGCATACTAGATTGACTCTGGATGATTATACTGATATATCGAAATATTTTGTTTTGGATTTAACTATAAGATTGCATAATGTCAGGGCATCTGTTCCATTCCAAGCACCTGAACTTTCATATATCAATTATGCCTTGATTCGACCTATTGTTGCATACATTAATTCCAAGAACACATTTATAGAAATCCATAATCGGGTAGTTAAGAACCTTCATGATTTCAGTGGTTCTTGGACGATATATGATTCCTTATTAATGGATGATATTTCCGAAGAAGTATATGATAATTTTGTTGACTATGTAGCTGACGAAGAAGAAAGGTTGGTGAGAATGCGGAAAGTCGCGTTTTGGTCCCTTCAATTATTGGTACAATTCATTGTGTTTGGTTTGACTGCTGTAGCATAGATTCTTTTTCCCTTTTTCTGTATATAGATAGACGTTTTTTTTAAAATGTGAAGGTGCTTACATTCTCATAATCAACACTAGCAAGGTGATATAACTGAATAAACTGGTAATTGTAAGCATAAGCACATAATCACCACCAGTTTGAAAAATTTCCATATCCTTATCAGGACTATAAAAGAAATCAACTCGGGAAGATTTATATACTCCAATAAAATATAGAAAACAGCCATATATCGTATATATAGTACCAATAGGCAAATATTCTTTGGAGAACAACTTGATAATCAAGATTGAAAATGAGAGACAACCAATGGCAGTTCTGGTATATGAACCTTCATATGTCCTTTGATGAGCTCTGATGTCTAATTTTATGTCATTTGATAATAGATCCAATCTTGAAATTCGCCTAGATGAACTTGGATATTCGTTTAGTGTTGACATGATAATTTGAGTGGATGTAGTTTGGATGAAATGGAGGTTTCAAAGTGAAGATTTAATGATTTTTTTTTGCACAGAATAATTTGATAATTGAATTGAAAGGATCCACAGTTAGAAGAGATGTTTACATGCACAAGCAAATAACGCTGTATAAAAAGAATTTTACGTATTCTATCAAGTTCATAGTAGTAACTGCCTATGTTTCTCCCTGCTAAAGAAATAATCCATCAAATCACCGAGGTTATGATTGCCGAATAATATCGCTACTTAGAATTGATATTTAAAAATATGAGATCTCTAGCTAAATTAACATGATCCTTGAAATAGAACACAGTAGTTGACCTATTGTTTTCCTTACAAGGCAATCTTATTTAACAGAGTAGACTCAACCTTAAACTCAAATTGTCGACAGTTTGTTACAAATACTCTCCAGTAATCTATTTACTTGCACAACGCTACCATGTTGCAATCCAAAATTACTTTGCTCCCATTAAAAGCTGTTGGTTTGTAATGTTAGATAAGCCCAATTTTCCTACCTTACTGTTTAAATCTATTCAACGAGTAGTCTAAATAGGTATACTCCCTTAACTCTATTCTAACACTCGGAGCTTATTCTCTAACATGAGTGTCACTGTTCGCTGTACTGTACTGTACCGTACTTTACCGAATCAAAATTTCAATCATTAAAGAAAACATTTTAGGTTACAGAAAAAATTAGAAATGAAACAGTTACCTTCAAACAAACCTTTCTTACAATCACTTGTCAACAAAGGCAAAATATATCTAATAAAATCAAACTATGGCTCCACCAAAGAGATACTGGGTCAAATTAAAAGTCCCTAGCCGAATACTAGCTAAACTCCCTGACTTCCCAACTCCAATATCCAAATCTCGTCTAAAGAAACTTGTAGCTGAAGAACGTCGTGCAGGAATACAATCATCAATATCACTGGAAAGATCATCACCACAACCCAATGATGTCAATAATGCTTCCAATGCAACAGGAAGTTTGAATCAGTTGGGTTCTGGACAGACTATAAGCAGTTTTAAGATTAATTCGGGTTTGAAAGAATCGAGTACGTCTGGTTTAACCATGAATAGTATAGGTAGTGGACTTTACGCTTTGGATAAATCGGGTAAACCCGTCAGGAAATGGGTTAAGAAACCAACACAGTTTAAGTCGTTTAGTGGGTTTAAAATACAGTATATATCGTATAGACATAAAGATGGCGAGGAAAAGAAGGGGAAAGATAAGGTAGTTAAGATGGATGACAAGGAGAAGCCTGTGGTTTCGGCTGCAACAACGGCTCCCGTTTCATTAACTGCATCACCTGAGAGTAGCGTATTAGAATAGTTTTTCTACTTAATAAAGGATAAAACTGACACTAGCAATGGATATATAGCGTGTTTAATCAGTCACAAATCTCTTTGTATTCTTTCTCTGTTATCAGCCAATTGTCCCAGACTGAATTTTTTTTTTTCTTGTTCAGTTTGTTGATTGGCATCAGATGGGGAGTTGGGTTGGGTTGGGTTGTTAAGTTAACTAACCAAAATTGATGAAAGTAAGCACTACCTTAACTAGAACTAAGTATAGTTCTCTTCGATTGAACTTGGTTAGGTCATATGCCGCCAAACCAGCCAAAAATCAACCAATTTCTTCAACCGAAGCAAATAAGGCAATCTCCGTCAAACAGGAATTATATACCATTGACGCAACATCTCCAGGGTCCATATTCTTTCTTCCTCATGGTACTCGTATAATAAACCGACTTGTTACATTCATGAAGAATCAACAAACCAAATATGGTTTTCAAGAAGTCATAACTCCTTTGATTTACAAGACTAAATTATGGGAAAAATCAGGTCATTGGGATAATTATAAAGAAGATATGTTTAAAGTTATCGGAAATGATCCCACAAAGGAAGAACATTGTCATCATGAAGAAGGTGCTCATGATTATGGATTAAAACCCATGAATTGTCCTGGTCATTGTTTGATCTTTTCCAAGTTTGAAAGATCTTATAGTGAATTACCAGTTAGGTTTTCTGATTTTTCATCATTACATAGAAATGAAGCAAGTGGGTCTCTTTCTGGTTTGACTAGGGTTCGTAGATTTCATCAAGATGATGGCCATATTTTCTGTACTTTGAATCAAATTAACAAAGAAATTGAAAACACAATTGATTTGATCAGAGATACTTATGGAGTATTTGGAATTGGTCAACAAGATATTGAATTCTATTTATCCACTAGACCAGAAGACAAGTTCATGGGTGATATTGAAACTTGGAACAACGCCGAACATCAATTGAAAACCGTCCTTGATACAAAATGTGGTAAAGGAAATTGGGAAATTAGAGAAGGTGATGGTGCATTTTATGGTCCTAAAATCGACGTTCTATTACGTGATGCTTTCAAAAAGAAACATCAAGTAGGTACAATCCAATTAGATTTCCAATTACCTGCCAGATTTGAATTGAAATATACTGGAAACGATGGTTCTCGTGACCACCAACCAATTCTTGTTCACAGAGCCGTGTTTGGATCGTTAGAAAGATTTCTTGCTATTTTGATTGATCATTATCAAGGAAAATGGCCATTTTGGATTAGTCCAAGACAAGCAGTGATTATTCCTGTTAATGCTAATAATGTAGCTGCTGCTGAAGAGCTACAAAAGAAACTTAGTGGTGATATTATGAACTGCAATGGTTCTATTGCTCCAATCACTGCTCATAATTTCTACGTTGATGTTGATAGCAGAAGTGAGACTATTGGTCAAAGAGTCAGGGATGCTACCGTTAAGGGATATTCTTATATCATTTTAATTGGGGATAAGGATATCGAAAAGGGTGCATACGCAGTTAGAACTTTATCTTCAAGAAAAGTAGAACAAATGACAGCAGATGAAATTTATCAAATGTTTATAGATTTAGAAAAGAATTTTAAATAATCATTCCTGTAAATATCAAAAATCATTTATTAAAAAAAGTAATTACATTATTATTACAAGGGATTGGCTCTTTCTTTTTAATACTGCTTTCCATAACCTTTATTCACAAGGATTTTATCAATCTCAGTCCAAAAGTCTCTTACAATCATTTTATCTCTAAATCTCTTTTCACCTCTATCAACTTTAATCTCACTCACATTCCAACTTTTAATTTGTTGGGGAGCTGCTTCTCCCAGATATCCGAAATAAAACCCAGCATATTTCTGGAACAATCTATCTGGTTGAGAATATTTATATTTCGAGAATTGCCATGCTTGACCAGTTGTGAAAATTGCTATAACCCTATCCCAATAATCTGGTTTAGAAAACATATCGACATTATCAACCACCATTATTTGTTGGGCAGCGGAAACTAGTGTGTCAGAAGGATGTTTTATGATGACCAATCCTTCAGAAGGTCTATTACTTGGAACTGGTTCTTTGAATCTCCCTTCTTCAAGGAATTCTTTGATGTTGGATAAAGATAATAATGCAGTAGTTGCTGGCGATACGATAATAATTGGTTGTTTCTTATTACCTGAAGATGAACTTTTGGTATAAGAAGCTTGATTAGAAACTTTGGCACGCTTCAATTGATGGATAAATTTCTTTGCATCTGATACTAAGTAACCAAAATCTATATTCTTAGTTCCTCTTAATGCAGCGTTATGATCTATCGAATCCCGTTCAAATTGTTTTATTCTTTCCATTTGTGGATCTTCTAATTTATGTTTCTTCCCATGCAGTTCTTTAGAAGAATCAGAAACTGCTGATTTTGAATCCAGAGTCTTTTTAGATGTATCTTCTTCTTTATTAAATGTACAAGAATCAGAATTCCCATTTAACCAAGTAGTCAATTCTGTCTTGACCAAGAATTTGAAATCAGAAATACCCAATTCGGAACATTCATTCTTATAGTCAACAATTGATGATTTATCATGTAACCAGCAAAACACAACCGATCGTAAGTCTTGTGGTTTATCTTCGTTATAGAATTTAGTCAAGGAATCTAATTTGAATGTTGTTTTAGTGTTACCAAATTGAACATCAGTGGCTTCTTTGATAGACTCAGTCTGTTCCTTATTATCACCATCGATTTCTTTGAAGAATATTATTGGTTCTTTGTTGGTGGTTGCCTTATGAAGGGCCTTAAGTGGCAATGCATCACTCATAACGGATTATTCTTTTTGTATATATATATATCTATATGTATATGCTGATTTTTGCTATACAAAAAAAGTCATTCAGCTTTTTTCAGTTTATATTTTTTTTCAGCTTCATACTTTAAATAAATGGAAATAAAAAACGTTCCTGCATATTGTCAGTTTACTAACAAAGCAATTATTAAATGTGGAGGGGCCACTGCTATCCACATATATCAAGCTACAAATAAGTCTTTACTTTCTCTTTTATAATACAGTTGCAGCTATTTTCAAGCCAAATGAGCAATGGTACAATTGTAGCTACAAAGGAAGATGCTATCAAATGGTCACAAGATGCACAAGCGACTTTAGAAGCTGCTCAGAAGTTATGTACAATTGCCCAAACTCTGTTACATACCACTTCGCAAGAACTCACAATTAGAATACCAGATCTTTTACTTGCAGCTGAATTCTTATATGAATCGTTAAAGCGACAACACGAAATCATCGGAAAAGTATTTGAACAGGTTTCAAAACTTGTACAATCCAAAATTGACAAATATATTGAAGAATTTACCTCTATATTGGATCCTGCTTTGGTTCAATTAGACAAAATTATCCTACAATTAAACCATACAGATATCCCTTCATTCCTCTTAGAAACTAGCACTGTTCAATCAGAGTCATCAATGTCATTGGCCGATTTCATATCCAAAGATTCTATAAATCTCCTTCGTGAAAATATAGAAATTTATAAATCCAATTGTCAAACACTACAATCCCTAATCCATCAAACATTCCAAAAAACAATTCAAGAACCATACACCAGTATGAACAAAAAATACGCCAAAATTGTCAAGCTTATCGATCTCTTAGCCCCAATCCAACTCGAAATTAGATCAAAAGAATCAAATGGAATTATATCTACAATATTGCGAGAAAATCAATCATTAGAAAATGAACTTGTATCACTTTTGGAAATGATGACTAATCATTATGACCAATGCATAAAGGCAGTGGAATTACTTTCTGGAAGTTTAAATAGTACCGGCATCAACTTGGAAGTGTTAGCTGGTGATGCTCAAGAATTACCTGATGTGGCGAAAGAACTAAATGCAGTATATGCTATAATTGTAAAGAATGAAGAGAGGGCACGTAAATTTTTTACATTGTCGAATAATTCGAATATTGAGGATACTATAACTTTAATAGAGAAGGAATTGGATGTATATCGAAGGTTCAAGACAAATGCAGTGCCGAAATTTATGCTTTTATTGAATGAATGTGAAAAAATAATGCAGAGAACATCAATTGATAACGAGCAAGGTGGTGGTGGCCATGGTGAAGATAATAAATCACCTTGTGAACAATATGCGGAAATATTAGAAGAATTATCTTTTCATTATACCCAGTTTATTGATGTATATAAATCGAAATATCTAAAGGAGTTACATCATGAATTATATTCATATCCTCGTAAATTCTTAAAGAAATTAACCGATTTCTTGCAGGAGGATATGTATAGAATCGAACGTGAAGAATCAGAAAGAAGAAGAATTTGGATGATTAAATATGGTGATTTTATACCGAAAGAATTTAAATTACCTGGTGAGTATGAATTACCCCAGGTTGTACAAGTCCTAACTGAAGGATTGGAACATATACAAGTACAAGAAGAGTTTAATGAAGGGAAAGAAAAGCAATTGTTAGATTTAATTAAGAGAACAAAGATGTAGGTAAGGGAGTTTTGACTTTTATATATTTAGTGTCTATAGAAATGGAAATTTGCACCCATATGTACATTGATGCTCTGAATATTTTTATAAGCGCAGGAAAAAAATGAAATCGTTGACAGATACACCCTATACAAATACCATCCCAATACCATCAAAAGGGTTTATACCAAATGTCATATCATGGCAGTCTATCATTCACGAAACCAAAAGGAGACACCAGTCCTTCCAATGTAGCACAACCAATCCCATCCACCCACTTCCATCTGATGCAATCAGCAATCCATGACGAATACTCCGATCTCGAAGAAGATGAATCTGATTCACACCCACAAGCACAACCATCAATCTCCTTCACCCCGGTCCAAGAACCGCCAACAATAACAACAACAGAATCATCATCGAAAATGCAACAACAATACGGAATTGGGGCGAAATTATTATTCAAGATGGGGTATGTTGAAGGTAAGGGGCTCGGAGCTGATCAAGGGGGTATAACTGCTCCAATTGAGACGAAATTACGTCCACAAGGATTGGGTGTTGGTGGGATTAAAGAAAAGATTCGCAATAATGAAGAAGACGAAGAAGAGGACCGAGGGTCAAAGATAGTTGAATTTCATGATGCGTATACTTCAAAATTGAAGATGGTGAAGACGGGGTTGTTTGGGTTGATTCGAGATTTGGAAGGGTTGAAAATAGATGTGCCGAGGAAATACAAGGAAGTAAGTGATCTGTTGTCGTTGGAAAATAAAGATGAGGCATTGTTAGCTGATGCGGAATTGAAGTATGAGAAGTTGAAGTTGATGGTTGGGGAATTGAAATTGGTGGTTGATCAGGAAAATCGTGTTAATGATGAATTATTGAGAATAAGGAATAATTCAGAAATGATAAATATCGAAATCGAACAGGTAGGAGTCATTGTTCAAATCCTAAAAGGATGGGAGAAGCAATGTGAATTTGAAGATGAATATGAAATCCCTCCAAACTTTTTAACCCTGTATCTCGAGCAATTGACATCACCTCCATGTTTAACTCATCCGTCATCCCCAGGAATCTTCCTAACCCTAATCAAGAAATACTTGGATACTCTAATTGACTTCTTCTGTATAGCAGACACCCGATCGAGTCTTTATGATGATATTGATGAATGGCCTGGGTCAGAAGGCCCAAAACTTCTACATCAATGGATGGAATTATATCGCAAATTCAACATATTAGACCCAATCTGTGATTACGATAAATTAATATATGAATTTATGCAACCCCAATTTAAGAGAAAATTAACATATCATCCATATTCAGACTATACTAATCGAGGAAAATATTCCGATGAAATTGATTATAATCTGAATGATGAAAGATCGATTGTATTTCGTGAAGATTGTCAATTTGATGGAAACGATTGGGATTTCAACGATAGATTTCATATCCATGATAGTTGTCATGACGTTGAAGATCTCAATATTCGAGGAGCATTTCGTAAATTCCTCAAAACACCAGTCTTTATTAACAATAACCTCATGCTAACTCGAATCGTGCATGAAGTAATCATCCCATATCTAAACATAATCATTGATAAATGGAAACCATTCTCGAAGAAATTTCATAAGCAAATGACTAATCATACCAATCCTGTGAAGGTGGTGTGGTATTTTGGTTTTATCCATGTCGAAGAAATCGCCAACGACGACGATGATGGACCTTGGCAAGATTTATTTGATAAAGTTTATGAAAAATTAATTAACGCAATTGATTATCGTCATGACAAATCGATATGGCATAATCTCGCCAATTGTGATTTTCGTTATGGTATGTCGGAATTAAATGATACGTGGATGAAATTATTTATAACATATCTGCCTAAGAAGGCTGAGTCGTTAAGTATGACTATTGCCAATTCGTTTGCGTATATTTTTGAAGATTACATTGAAGAATGGATAGATTCTAAATCTGAGAAATTGTGGTTTATTTTGAGAGAGTTTTGGGAGAATTGTGTTGGTGGGAATGTTATGAATAGTGAAATGATATTGAATATTCTTCAATATAGGATATTCAATCCTTGGATATTACAGTTGATAAAAATCCATGAAGAGACACCCGAGAAAGTTGTGAGTTGGTTTGAAGAGTGGTATGAGTATTTTGTCCGCAGTATTGATGACAATTTGAGCGATGGTGAAGAACTTAGCGATGATGGTCAACAAGTTGGTGATGAAAGAAAAGTGGGTGAGGAGGAAGGAATGAGCAATAAAGATGAAACAATGACTGTTGATCAAAAGAGTCTAGATGATGAAGAGATTGAACATAAACATCAATATAAGTCTGCAAATGATTGTATTAAATGGTACATTAATAAAGCCTTGACTTTAATCCAAAGCAACTTTGAATCAACAGAATCTCCCTTGTTACCTTGCATAAACGGACATACTATCCCACCTCATGAAGAACTCTTTATCGAAAGAAAACAGCCACAGATCAATGTCAATAGTATACCTTCCTATCAACTAAAAACATCCTTTAAGGATGTTGTTTCTGAATACTGTCTTGAGAATGGGATATTGTTTGCAATGTCTAAGGGCTTTACGAAAATGGGATTTCCGGTATTTGGGTTAACAAGCGTGAAAAATACAATGGCCTGGTGTTATATCAATGATGATGTATTGTGGATAACTAAGGATAGCGATTATGAGAATGCAGAATATAGTGCTATCAGTTTAGACGAATTATTGTATTATTTATAGAGAGTTATATAATGTGTGATATAGGAATTGGGAATGTTATGAATATTAGGAATATTTGTTTATTTCCAACAAACAAAGCCAAAAAAATATCAGCGGCACAACTTACTCGGTTTACAATTGGTTCGCGTTAATCTTCTCATGACTTGTTGGTGTAACCCTGGTGGACTCACTTGTTAATGTAGAATTTGCAAATGTCCACTATTTTTTTTCTTAAAAATCAATATGTATTATTCTATACTAATTAAGAAAAAGTTAGTATAAAATAATATATACGCCTCCTTGACTAAGTATGGAGGGGGAACCTAGATGACTTTAAGTGGTTCAAAAAACCTTTTATAGGCTTACCATCTAATTGAATATTACATAGCGTGGTGTGAGACTCTCCCATAAACGGTTATACTCACCAAAAAAACAAACATTTTTCTATTTCATGGACTTTTCATCTGGAAAATTTTTTTAATTCATAATTTTGCCTATTTCGACTATTAAAATGGATATTAAAGGAGAGGTGGAAAAAGTAAACGGACGAACAACAGCTATGTTAGCGTCGTCGTCGTTCCAACATGCTGATGATTTCCTTTATATATCCATTGATCAGTTTAATTCCTTTCTTAGACAATGACGGATTACCCATAAGATAATTTGGCGTTAACCTTACTGGTGATTTACTATTCCATAACTCTAACGAATCTTGACAATGGAAAACATGATGAATGAGGGTATCACTTCTGGACAATCCGCAAAAAACACACGTACCTCTGTTAATTTCTTCACCGGTATGTAGAGGCCGTTGATAATTTCCTAGTGCTAACGTGTAATAATATTGTAAGCTCCCAAAGGTGACTTATTTTGTCCATTTAGTTTTGACCAAAATTGTGTCCATTCCTATGTATTTTGTTGAGAAGTTCTTTTCCATATCTTTGGTATGATCGGTGATGTAGACAGTAGTTTCTTAGATGTTTGACAAAAAGACAATTCGCTTATTGGATCAATTTTTTAGATCCACTAATTTCTCGAGATATGCAGATTTCCCTAGTTTATGGCATTCTACTATTTCTTCCTCTATCGCAACCTATGCTCCGGATTCTGGTCGTGATTTAGATCTGGTGATCTGAAATCAAGCTTCAATCCAAGATTGTTCCGGTTGAGGAAGTTGAGCAATTGCCCGATCTCTCCAACCCTCAAAATCTGAGTGGAGTGTGTAGTAGCAGTTTATTTTCACGTGATTGGATGTTTTTTTGTTTTTTTTTAGAGGGGAGCAGGGAAGCGAAACTGAAATATCAAATATCGTTCAATAAATAATCTCCATCGCTTTCCCCAAATCGAATCACAATCCAATCCAACGCAATATGTTTACAAGAGGGATATATATATCGAAATCAAGAATACCCAAATGTATTCCATCAATTAAAAGTTCCTTTTCAAAGCAAATTCAATGCCGAAATTATTCAGTTTTCTCCGATTTCAAAACCAAACGTCAAGGACTTCGACAATTTTTCAGAGATTTAGACAAGGATGAAGCCAAGAGTGATAAATTCTTAAGTTATTTTAGAAAAGCGGGTGCTATATCTATTGGATCAGTATTGATTTCGTTGTCGCTTGCTGTATATGCCCAATCGACTCCTGCTGAGGAGTATGAAGAGGTAGAAGTTGCCGTTCCTGATTTGGCGAAGGATGTTAGATATAATAGATAAGAATGAGAACGAAATGGGATGTGTCTCTTGTATATAGTGTTTAATGGATATGAGTAGAAATGTAATATGATAGTATTATTATGATTATTAAAGAAGAGAGTATGTAAAGGCGAGAGAGAGAGAAGTTAGAAAATTTAAACTTTCCCCGGGTACTTCAAACTTATTAATTGCTGATAGTGAGTTAGTCTTTAGCGAAGAAAAATATTGAGGCGGATAGATTTGTAACACTTGACATAAGATAATGTATAAGGGTCTATCAAGTGCTGTATAATAAGCCCGTTTTCAGTGAATCCTCCGGGGGCCGAAACGGTTATGTGTGGATAAAGAAAATTTCTTATTCTTTAAATTCACACTTATGGGTATACACTAGTATGTAATGTGTGTGTTTTTAAATAATATTTTAATTTCTTTTTTTTGTTCCTGTCAAATAATATTTTTCTTTTTTTCTTTTTTTTTTTTGTTTTCAAACCGTTGAACGATCAATCAACACCCATATAAATACTTCTCCTTCTTTCTCCTTCTTCTCTTCTTCTTCTTTCCGTTATCTTGAAATCACACCCTTTTTGTATCATAACCTATACTACTACTAACTTCACCATGTTCTCTCAAGTCGCTAGAAGATCTATTGCTCGTCAATCTACCAGATCATTCACTTCCACTGCTACTTACTCTCCAATTTATACCAGAGTTCCATCTTACCCAATCTTAGCTGTTACTATTGCTTTAATGGGTGTTTATGCTTTCACTTCCACCAAGGATGCTGATGACAACACTGTTTCTAACGTTAAGGGTAAGTTCACTAAGGTTAACAATGCTACTGATGAAGCTGCTAAGGCCTACAGTTGGAAGTAAACTATTTAGTTGCAAATATTATTTATTTTAAAGAGAAGGTGAAAAAAAGTATGAAAAAAGCGACATGATTTCACATGAAAAAAAAGGATCTTTAATGTTCGATGAAGTTAAAGAAGATAATAGAGAGAGATGGAGTTGATATTTTTACTTTGAGTAGTATAAGATATATATAGAGTATAGACAGTATAGAGAATATTATGATAGAATATTCTGTTGGAAAACACATTATACATAAAAACCCTACCCTACAAAAAGGTGGTTCGTAGCTCTTGGTTCAGTAACTCTTTGTTAGTCCCTGCATATAAATCCTCTTCACGGATATTTAATTCACACACCGATTTGGTAATTTACAATTCCATCATAATTCATTTACATACAAAATCTATCTCTCTCCAAGGCCAAACAAAGAAAGAGAAAAAAAAATTTTCAGATGAACATTAGTAATAATCATTAACCATACCCCCAGCAAGGGAAGCAACCTGATAACCTAATAGAAAAACATACAAACAAAATGTATAGACAAATCACTCAACGCACACTCTCCCGTAACTTATCCAAGAGAATTGTTAGAAACTATACCAATAATGGAACTAAATTTTCCCCAATTAAAACACAAATTAACCCAGGTTATGTGTTGGCTGGTATAGTTCCTGCATTGATTGCTTATACTATTTATTCTACAAAGAATACTGATGATACTGTTGTTTCTAATATTAAGGGCAAGTTTTCTAAGATTAATAATGAAAAGAAGGAAGAACCTAAGGAAGTTGTTAAGAAGGTTGAAGAAGTGAAGAAAGAACCAGTTGTTGAAGAAAAGGTGGAAGAACCAATTAAGGAAGAAAAAGTTGAAGAAACCACGGCTGCTGAACCAGTCGTTGAAGAAAAGGCTGCAGAAGTTCCTGTTGTTGAAGAAACTCCTGCCGTTGAAGAAACCCCAGCTGCTGAACCAGTCGTTGAAGAAAAGACCGTTGAAGAAACTCCAGCTGTTATTGAAGAATCAACCAACGAACAACCAGTTGTTGAAGAAGAACCAAAATCCGAAGAATCCGAACAACCACAAGGTGAAGAACAAGAAGAACCACCAAAGGAAGGAGAAGCTGCATTTAACCCAGAAACCGGGGAAATCAACTGGGACTGTCCTTGTTTGGGAGGTATGGCCCATGGTCCATGTGGTGAAGAATTCAAAGAAGCTTTCTCATGTTTTGTCTTTTCAGAAACTGAACCAAAGGGAATTGACTGTATTACTAAATTTGAAAATATGAGATCTTGTTTCAAGAGATATCCTGAACATTATAAGGATGAACTATATGAAGATGCTGAAGAAGAACAACAACAACAACAAGTACAACAACAAGAACAGGAACAAGTGCAACAAGAACAAAAGGCTGGTGCTGTTGATCCTGTACTTGAAGAAGTTTCTGTTGAAGAAGAGCTTGTGAAAGAAGCTATTGAACAAACTGAAAATTAGAAATACTGCACTAATACTTTGCATTTGCACACAATCTCCAACCGTGTAGAAATAGTAATAGAAATGATTAAGACAGTTACTTTTTAGACAAACAAGTACCGAATTTGTACATAGATTAAAAAATAATCATAAAACTTACTATTGTTATTATTATCTATATCTAAGTCTCTATATCATGCAGTCCCACCCCCATCATCATCATCATCATCATCATCCTTAAACAAAATGCAAAAACCAATGACTCTCTTTCGTGCTACCGCTTTTCCACCTCCCGCTCTAACAAGCACATCCACCCGACTTCGACTCTTGTAATTGTCGATGAGCCTCTCGCAAATCAATGCTAAAATCTTGCAACTTCCTACTCCTCTCTCCCAGCAACAACTCCAATCCAATCTTCCCCACCGTACAAAACAATTTCTCGACATTATCCAATCGTTTCGCACTCACTTCCATAACCGCCATATCCCAATCATCAATAAAATCCCCAACATTGCCACCTTCAATAGTGTTTGACGTCACAATATCCCTAATCTCATCTAGATCAACACATCTATCCGTCAGTTTATCTTGTTTATTTCCGACTATTACTACACCGGGGAAATCAACGTGACAGTGTTGCATAAATCGAGAAAACCAATCACGGAGACTTAGCACCGATTCGTAGTTGGTTATATCATATACTAGTACACATACATCTGTACCTCGATAGAATGCTTGTGAGATTGAATTAAATCGTTCTTGGCCAGCAGTATCCCATATTTGAAGATTTACTTTCTTGGTGGTACCGCCACTGCTTGATATATCTGGAGTATGAAATTGGTTGGAGGAAGACGATTTGAGTAGGGACTCGCTAGCATCCTGTTGTGCTACCATAGTTGATGATGAACTTGTTGTTGAGTCTTGCTCGTGCTGGTGGAGGTGGTGGTGGTGGTGGCTGGGTAGCAGTATCGTTGTCGTTAAGTAGTCGCCTCCTATTGTTGCCTTGTATGCGTTTGAGAAGATATGGTGGACGAATTGGGATCGAAGACATGTTTTGCCTACTCCCAGATCACCTAATAGGACCACTTTTAGTGTTGGAATTGGCGGTGGAGGGGTGGGAGTAGGGGTGCTTCCTTTGCCCTTGCCTGGTGCGATTGGTTGTCGTGTATTAGTCTTAACATTAAGGGTACCTCGTTTCGACATTGTGATGTGAGTGATATGAGTTATGATGAGTTGTGTGATTTAATTCAAAATGAACTAAAAGTAGTAATACCCATTAAATTATATAATTACAAACTAAAAAGTGGATGGTGGGTAGTAACCCTATTAAAAAGTTTAATTAATAGTGGATCAATATTGACAATACTCGTGTAATAATATGCACTCAAAAACTTGGATCAGAAATCAGATCAAAAAAAAAAAAAAGAAACAATTCTTTTTTCTTCTGGTCGTGCCGTTTGGTCATAGAATGAGCATTCATTTTACAGCACAAAGTTGGATGGCAATGCCAGTTAATTAATTTTAAATCAACAACTTTGCCATTTAATAAAAACCGCAAATAAATTTCTTTTTTAACTACAGAAGAAACATATCCCTTGCTCTGTCTCCCCCTTCCTCCATTATATAGGAAACCACCATGAAGATCTACTACATAGGTATCTTACGAACCTCCAAAACCACCAAATGTCTCGAACTCACCTCCGCGAGAGACCTCTCTCAATTCTCCTTTTTTGAACGTAATGGAGTTTCACAATTCATGACCTTCTTTTCAGAAACAGTTTCACAAAGAACCGAACCAGGACAAAGACAATCCGTGGAAGAGGGAAACTATATCGGACATACATATCTCAGAAGCGAGGGGTTGGCATGTGTGATTATTACTGATAAAGAATATCCTGTTAGACCGGTATATACTCTCATCAACAAGATTTTGGAGGAATATTTATCATTACATCCATCAAATGAATGGAGTGGGATTGATGCGACACATGCGGGATTGACATATGATCAATTAGAGGTATATTTGAAGAAATATCAGGATCCATCGCAAGCGGATTCTATTATGAAGGTACAACAAGAATTGGACGAGACTAAGGTGGTGTTACATAAGACTATTGAAGGGGTTTTACAAAGAGGTGAGAAGTTGGATGCGTTGGTTGATAAATCGGAAGCATTATCTAGTAGCTCGAGAATGTTTTATAAACAAGCTAAAAAGACTAATTCCTGTTGTGTGATTATGTGAAGAACAAACGTTAGAAACCTCTTAATTGGTATAAATTGATAAATTGATTTTCTATAAATAATATAACTATATAAATCATTTCAAACTTAATAATAATAATAATAATAATAATAATAATAATATATACAATTAATATGATAATAATAATAATACAACAAAAACACTATATCAAATAGTATTCTTTTCCTCCAAACTACTCTTAACAACATCAAAAGCCTTCATTAATTTACGTCTAGCACCTAATGCAGCAACCCCGCGTTCTTCCAAAGCATCATTATCCAACTCAATCAATTCACGCCATGGAATATCCTTAAGACAATCAGTATACTTATGTAACCTCAATAATTTCAACCATGCGGGTACATTATTCAATAATTCAATACTGGTGACTTCAGAAGGCATAGACGAAGTACTTGGAGAAGAACTTGATCCATTATTGGACGTAGGCGATTGTGCTCCCTTTTTCTTCATTGACCCTCCTCCTCCTGCTCCTCCTTGGGGCTTGGTATTCACATTAAGACGGTGTAGATTAGCAGGCACGGATGACGAATTCAATACTCGATTAATAGACTCTTCGTAATTAACCCTATTTAGCTTCTGTTGTTGTTGTTGCTGCTGCTGCTGTTGTTGTTGCATTTGTTGTTGTCCACTAGACCCACTAGCATTCCACGCTCCATGTTGTTTTCTATTTGAATCTAAAGCAACCCGAGAATTTATTGTTGCTAGAGCACCCAATTTCAAATGACTAGATAAATCTAACGAATCATCAGCAATACCGCCAGCTTTGTTTCCTGGTGATACTTGCTGTTGTTGTGCTGCTGCTGCTGCCGCGGCATATGCTTGTGCTTGCGATTGTTGTTGTTGTTGTTGTTGTGGTGGTTGATTGGATGTAGCTGCTAGTTGTAAGAAATTGGTTTTTTCATACAAGTGCGAAGTTGGAGATTTGGCGCGATCAATCTGATGTTGTTGAAGTAAATGTTGTTGTTGCTGTTGCTGTTGCTGTTGTTGTTGTTGCTGGAGTGGTATGCCATATCTGGTACCGGTAGCATTGTTGAGTGTTGGATCAGCTGATCTTGGACGCGATATCTTTTCCATTATATTAAGATATTGTCCTCCTTGTCTAAATGAAACTGGTTTTATTCTTGGTTTAGGTTGGTGTAATAATGTTGGTTGCTGCTGTTTACTTGATTCTTGGATACTAAGTTGTTCCATGTCATTATATAATTCGTGAGAATATGAATTATATCCCGGCATAACATATCCACCTTGCTGTTGTTGTTGGAGTATCGAAGGTTGTTGTTGATGTTGAGTTTGTGGTTGTGGTTGAGCTGGCTGTTGTGGCTGTGGTTTCGATGCTTGTAAATGATTATCCAACTTCGATTTAAAAGTCAACAAAATATCCAATGGTAAATTACTACACAAATAATCAATCATGGTGATACTATCCTGAGGATTCAAATTCTCAATCCAGTTGCTAAATACTAATAAGTCCAGGAAGAAATTCGATTGACTGCCTTGTGGAGGAGGAACCACATGTTGCAGATGTTGATGAGGGTTATGATGATGGTGGTGCTGCTGAATTTGATTATATGGTTGAAATGTCAATTGTTGATCATTTCTACTAAAGATATTGCTGAAATCATTCACTGATTGAGGACGATTAGGAATCGATGCTAATGGAGGTGGTAAGAATCCTCCTCCATTAGTACCATTTCCGCCACCGTTACTTTCTGTACTTGTTGCGTTCGTACCAGACCCGCTATTATTCAATAATGATGCAAGGGTAACATTAGGCTGTTGTTGAATTGGAGATAATGCAGATTCTCTAAGAAGAGGAATTGTTGATGAAGTTCCCAATAAATCAGATCCAAGACCGTATTTAGAAGCTGCCGGAGCTAATAAACTGGGTTTAGTATTGTGTGATTGCGGTTGTGGAGTTTGTTGCTGTTGTTGTTGCTGTTGTTGTTGCTGTTGCAGATGGTGTTGTAATTGCAGTTGAATTGAAGGAACAGTTCCAGAACTACCACCACTACCACTGCCACCAGCACCATTAAATCTCAATGATTGAGGATTATTATTCTTTAAATCTAAATCTAAATCGGCATTCAAAGTTTCAAATTCATGTTGTAAGTTATATCCAACACTTTGTTGTCTTTGCGCGGATGTATTTCCATGGGGTGATAATGGTGTATCTTGTGATTGTGATTGTGATTGTGGTTGTGTTGTTTGTAGAATTCCAAACGAAGATGCCATTGTATGCTCTAATGGAGGTGGAGATAATATAATTGGTCTTTCAAAGAAACCTTGAGGTGATTTCTGATTAGGGGTATTTTGATGATCCATTATTTATGAAATATTATATTTCTATATGTTTGCGTGTGTATGTGTGTGTGTATGTGTGTGTATATATATATGAGTAATGATGCGTCTGTGGAGGATTGGGGAAATAGATGAAATCGGGTAGATTGGGTGAATTTCTTGGTATATAAAGGATAAAGTACTAAATAAAACTAAAACTGTGGGTCGTTTAGTCTATATAATGATCAGCTTGAAAAATGTAAAGTGTAATCTATCAAATGTAGTAGTGTATATTTGTATATATGGGTGTCACTTTTGAATTGTGTGATTGGGTGGTTGTAAAAATAATTAAAAAAAAGATTGAAAAGAAAAAGGCGATGTAAACCAATGAATGGGGAGGGAGAAGAAGAAGAAACAGGAAAAGAAAATTGTGTGAAATTCTTCTTCTTGAAGAGGAAGAGAAAAGAGAGAGAAAAAATTTATTCGCGCTATTTTTCTTTTAAATAAGAGAGAGAAAACAGTTGTGTGTTGAAAAGGAAAGGGTTCGTTAATATTTTTCTTTTTTTCTTACTCAATGAACAAAAGGCAGAAACACCTCATCACATCACAAGCAGAACAACAACAGTGAGAGAGAAGAAAAAAAAATTATTCATACCACAAACACTCAATGTCCGCCCGATGAGGATATGTGGTATGAATCCTTTTGCCTATTGGTACACTCATCACAAATATATATATGCACACACACGTAGACGCACACGTTTCACTTTCTTCTCCGTCATCATTTTATAACAACATATATGTATATATATTTGTGCCAACTTTAAAATTTCCCAAAACTCCACCGTTCATGTCAATGTCATGTCATGTCAATCTCATGTCATGTCAATCTCATCTTAACAAAGAATGCACCAATTCTTAAACGTTAAAAATTTCGATAATGTTTACATTAGCATCAGTCGTTTTTCTGTCATCTTGGACATCAAATGGATGTAATACTTCTTAACTCTAAAAAGAAAAAAATAACTGTTAGCTACATGCCCTATCATCTCCACGATTGGATTCCCAGCCAACAAAAACTTTCTCTGCCAACAAAAACTATCTCTGCCAACATTTCTAAATATTCTATAATTATACGTCCATTCAAGAATTTTCCTTCCTTGACAAGCAATAAAAAGAAGAGAACCGTTCTATACCCCCAACGCCCTTGCCAATCAAAATCTTTCTCTACAACAATTTTTTGCTTAATCTATTCATTAAACCTTTACGACTTATGCTGTTGTATTTTAAATAATATACAATATATATATATGTATATATGTATATATGTATATATGTATATATGTATATATATATACTTGCAAATTTATACACTCTATAAAACCAAAGTAAAAGTAAAGAAAATAAAATACAATCCAAATAAAACAAAAACAAAAAACTAAATATATGCACACAAACACAATCCCCCTTTATTTTAACCATTTCTTGCTAACCAAAACTCCTTATTCTCTTGAATAATCTCACAGGTATACTTTAATTCCGGTAATAACTCAGCAATATTATTAAACAAATTCTCAGCAAAAGTGTTTATAAAAAAGATTTGTCCTTTATGTAAATATGGATTAATTTCCAATATTTCCCGTAATGAATGTGGTACTTGTTCATAACTCAATTCTGTATCATAATCAATTTCTTTACCTTCATTTAATTTACCATCTAATTGAGCTACTTCATCAAATTCCCTAGCGAGAACATATGCCCATTGTGAAGAAACTCGTAATGGTCGTGTAACATTCGATATATCAGCACATTTAATCAATAATGACCCAATTAATTTCACTTTATTACTATAATTAATAGATTCATCATCATGATGACTAGTAGTCAAATTTTTCAATCTATGAATATATTCAAAATGTTCACCCATATCAGTTGCCAAAATTGAAGAAATTATGAAATCACGTACTGTTAAACCTCCTGATTCCTCATCAGTTTTTGTGGTTAACAAACTTGGCCAAGAAACTCGTAATACTTTATTTATGAATACTGATGAATGATAAGATTCTAATACTGATCTATCATTGAAAATTAATGAAATTGGTGCACTATTCTTAATCATAAATAAATTGGTAACACCAGGATGTCCAACATCATGACCTAATGCTGCAATTAATAAACCTAAAGTTTGCAATGGATTCAAACAGGCTGCTTCTGTAGATCTAGCACCATCATCTTCAATCAATTCTATCACTTCTTCTTCGTCATTATTATTATTATCTTGTTCAATTTCTTCCTGGTCCACAACTTCTGGATCAATAGTTAATTGTTTGAAAGTTGGTAAACATCCTAATCTAACCAAGAAATGAAAACATGCTTGAAGAACATCAACTGCATGACGGAAATTATGGAATGGGTTACCGTTTTTATAAGTATCTCGTACCATAAATACCATTCCTAATAATTCATTTTCATTAAGAAGTTTCAAATCAGGATATTTATTGATATCAATTTGTTTCATGGCATAATTAATCATAACAAATGCGCAATAGACTAAATCATCATTTGTCAATTCATGAGCTGGAAATGCCCATTTACCTACTGCATAACATAAGTTAGATAAATGTTTTGGTTGTGAATTTTCCAACAATTCAAGCATGATAATTTCTTTAATGATAAGATCTTTAAATCTTGTCAAAGTTTGAAATGTACTTCCTCCTTTAGTACAATTGTTATTTAATACATATGTCATTGTGGGGATTATACCGGATATTTTTGGCGGTATATATCCGTCATTAGGTTCATCATGAATATTTCCATTTGGATAATGGAAATCATTAATTTGATGATGCAGGTGATACAGCGTGGCGTTTGCAGTAGTGGTAGTGGTATGATGATGAACAGTTGTTGTTGAGTTGTATTTATCATTGATTGGGTTTTCACCTGTTCCTGTCCATGTCTCAACCCGAGATATTCTATTAGTGATTAAACGTGTGACTTGATCTATTGGATCTTCTAAATGTTTTGAAGTAACTGAATCATTACAAATTATTAAATTTAAATGACCAAAATAATATCGCAATAATAATAATTTTTCATTAAATGAAAGTGAATCTAATGGCAATGGTGATGGTTGTGGTTGTTCTGATGCATTATTATGAGGTATTATGATGACTATTGGATGATTTGAATCGGTTTCTCCACTTGCCTTTTGGATTAAATAACTAATTAAATCCCGAAAGTGCCTAAATGACTTTGTTGTTTGGGTATTTGGTATTTCAATAGAATGTGATGCTAATGATAAGACCTCAACCATTTTAATATGTATATATGTATTAATGCAAAAAAAAATAAAACTGATTTGTACTTATGGTAATTGTCGTTATTAAATATATTCAAAGTGATGAGGGTGTAATCAGTAGATTTTTAGTGTATTAAATAATTCTTTTTTTTTTTTATTATTATTTTATTATTTTCTTTTAATTTTTAATTTTTCTTTTTGAAAACAGATAACGGATAAATAATACTAAGATATATATGACAGTTACTCCCCTCTGAATATACTAGGTGGTAAACTTATAATCAACTATTAATGACTGTATTATGATAATGTATAAAAATGAAATGTGGATTTTCCTCTTTAAAGTAACTGGAAATGGGATATAATTTATAACTTATAAGAGAGGGGATAAATGATGATTATGATGATGATCTGATTGCTAAGTTAAGTTGATTATTGGAGATGGTTGTAAAGTCAATGTAAACTGTAAATAAAAAATGTAAACTGTAAAAAACCACTTTTAAAATAAATTAACCACAAAAAATTAAATTTCTTTTCTTTTATGAATTGAGATGAGATTAATTAGTTAGTTAGTTGTAGTTACTGGGGCAATCTTAGTAGTATGTGCCAAGACTCAAGAATAACCGTTGGAGATAAAATAAATAATTGACCTTATTCTATCTATTTTTAATATTTTCTCTTATACTTAATTATACTTTCGTCTGCCTTTTCTAGCTTCTAGAGTTCGGGATGGGAATAATAGAAAAGTAAGGGGAAGTATTGTTCTTATTCTCTTGAAGTTGCTTTTGATGAAAACCTGTTAAGAATATTTTCTCAATGCTTGTCTTATTTTTTTTCTTTTTCTTTTCGATTGATCGGGAAAGATCTATTACTATTCCGATTCAAATTATGATTGGCAATAAAATAAAAGATATGAGTAAGGGATGTTATAAGCAATAACTTTTTTTCTAGTATATGGAGGATATAACTTATCTGTATACCTCCTTTTATTGCTTTGTCAACTAATATATCCTAAATCCTTGTGCTTTAGTTGTTCCTTTTAGATTTGTTCAGTTCTCTATTATTTCTCCAGATCCAAACAAGAAAAAAAACTCTCAACTGTGGTTGCTTCTTCTGCTGTTACTATTCTGTACTAATAATGATCTCTTTTATAATTCGGGAATAATTCTTCGTATATCAAATAACGGTATAATATTTTTTTCTGGGTAGTATCCTTATTAATAGTATTAACCAGATAGCTAAATATATATATAGGGGATAACAAGAAAACTCTCTTTTTGTTGAAAATCGTTCGGCAAAAAGATAACTTTTCCACTTTAGAATCAATTCTTATTATCTTTCAACAATTCACAGTCGCAAAAATTTGTTGTTGTTTTGTCACACACACACAGTGGTCCTAATCTCTCGCAAAGATTTATCTGAAAAAAACTGTGGTTTGTAACTACCTACCTTTGCCCTCTGTTTATATAAAAAAATTGTTTCCGACAACTGACAAACCGAAGTCAAAAAATCACACAGTATGATCGATACCTACGAGGTGCATTTTTACTCAGGTCGTGTAATGGAGGATAAAACGTTATAAAAAAATAACCGTTGAGAGAAGGAACAGAAAGAAAAAATAAATTCAATAAAAAAAATAAAACGCCCTTTTAGAAAATTAGAAATTACGAAATTCATACAGGAATTCCTACTGTAATTAACCGCCTCAATATAATTGCATACTAATTACTTCTGGATTTTTACACATTATATATATAATGAATGTCATTTTTAAATTCGATGTATTTATTAACAGCTAGAACTAATAGTAATTTAAATGCTGAAGATTCTTCGTGAGTTATGCCAGCTCATGTAGGGATATATTACTTTTTTTTAAACTAGTTGCTAAAACTGAAATATTTTTCATGTCAAGTTTACGAGGGAATTTTTAACAATTATCAACAAATACTTGTTATAAACACGTTCCAAATAATGTGTCAAACCTTAATTTCCCCTATCCATTCAATAATATGAACCCCTTCCCTTGTTCAACGGAAAATACCTGTCACGGGCTTAAAGCCGATATGCAATGGAATGTTGTTTATCTGATGAATAAAAACACACACCGACCAAGGTGTAACTCACCTTCAAGGAAAAGCCTCTAAGTAGTAGAATCACCAAAGTTCACGTGAACTCATGAAAGCCTCCTGTAGAATTTTTCCGATTAACAATTATACTTTTTTAAATTTCTCGAACGAACAAAATTCAATAATAGTGGTAGTTGGGCTTTTTCTTTAAGATAAGCTCTGATAAAGATGGATGTTACTCTTAAGTTTTTGCTTTTTCCAATGTAACGTTACACTTGTTTTACTTTTCCTCCCTCGTCCGAGTCATTTTTATATAATATTTTTCATCATGACATTCTCTATTTTCTAATTTTAACTTTATATAAGTAAAACTACGCTAAACCATTCTAATGAAATCATCTATAAAACTATCAATTTAGTGCCAGTGAAAAACATTAATCCGCTTGCGCGAAAACGATTGATTTATTGACCACATACCCCAAAATATATCCCACACAAAACCGGAATTCAGTGCAAAAGGAGTCATGAAGCGTTAACTGACTCCTTTATTCAAATTCCCGTTTGTGGCCGGAATCGTGGACGACTTTGCCGTCGTTCTCCTTCCAATATGGAGAAAACAATTATACTATTTATACTTTGTGTGCCATCATCAAAACAAAAGATCTCAAATATATCAGATATATTAAACGATGCCACAGTTTCTGAAAGTCAATCCAAGATGAAAGATTTACAACAAAACCATACTTTTGGTTAACGTTTTGACAAAAGCTGCAAACTAGTTTTTCCAAGTTAGGAAAGGATATCCGAATTATTCAATAACCCATTTTGGCAACCCTAGGCGACAATGTGTTACCTTCCCACTCTCCCTCCCTCATTTTCCATGGATATTATAATCAGATCATCATGCCATCTCATCACTTCTCTCTCTGTGTGCTCTCTAGATCCCGTTGGCTCTCGCTATATCTATCCCCATTTAGATCCATAATAAATTCCAATCATTAACAAAACCACAGCAATTGCGATATTCACATGCATGAATTTCCGATTTGAACTTTCTTGTGAAAATGCCTTCATTTGTCGATTAACTTGTTCTAACAAGTTCAATCGTTCCATCATTTCGTTTGAAATTGTTGATTTATGCTTGGTGATTTTATCTCTAATTTGATTTAATTTGTCTTCTAATTCTTGTAATTGAGTAGATACTTGACTCATACGATTAATATTCTCATTGATTTCATTTTGATACTTTTCTCGAATTGACACCCGATTGGCAATTAAATGAGTCATTAATTCTTGCGTTTGAATTTTTAAATTTTCAAGATATTCCTCTAATGCATTTAATTCAGTAAGAGAATTGCCAATTTTGCTGTTGTTGTGGGCTGAGATGTTTCTAATCAGAAGTTTTTCTGTGATGTTAGTCATAATATTGCCTAATTGTTCAAATGGTTTTGCATTATCTTCAGGTGCTTCATCAATCATAGCATCTATATTTAATAAAAAATTCATCAACTCTTCATCTTCAATTAATCTACTAGAATCAAAATTGAAATTAAACCCACCTTCATTTAATATATTAACAAATGATGCATCATCAAGTTTCTCAGAGTCATCAATTTCCAACTCGTTTTCCTCATTAGAGTCAATTATATCATTAACCATAAATCTCAACTTACTCTCCTCAACTAGCGGTAACATCACACCCCCGCTATCCATCCCAGCGCTTGCCCCATTCCTAAACTGACTCGGTAACTCAATAGTACTCCCACCTCGACTTGCACTCGTACTATGGCTAGGTCTCAAACTCTGACTATAAAACTGATCAACCAATCTCTTTTTATCACTGGCACTAGTTGCCGTAGTAGTACCACTAGTCTTCGCAATACTCGAAGTACTCGAATTAATATTATTCTTGACATGTCCTCCTCCTACTCCTCCTCTCGGACTAACCTTCGTACTCGTATTCGTCGTCGTCGTACTCGAACTTGACTCAAGTGTCTTATATTTTGGACTCGCTAATAAATCATTCATGGTCGGACTTAATGAATGTCGCCTATCCCCTCTCAAAAACACATTCAAATTAGTTCCCGATGCATTTATTGGTAAATCCGCCTTCTTGATCCACGATGCAGACCTAGTTGTACCAGTAAGTTTTGTCATGTTGTCGCGCAGGGTGGATATTTCGGGTGGTGGCGGTGGTGGAACGCAACTTATACCCATATTATTATTATTATTATTATTATTATTATTATCTTGCAATTCCACGTCACAGACCAGTGGGATACTATTACTGCTATTAGGAAACGACGACGATGCTGTGATTCTGATGGGATATGGTGCGGTTAAAGTATCTCTTGAAGAATATAGGTGGTTGTCATGGGGATTTTGATCTTGGATGGCAGCAGGATTGTTTGTATTGTTTTCCGTGGATACGTCAATTGCGTAGGGATGAAGTTGGTGTTGGTGGTTGTTATTTCGTGGCGAGATGATTAGGGCATCGTCGCTATTGTTATCTGCTGGTGATGTTTGACGTAAGCGAGGGAAGGAATGTGGTATACTTGCTGGTGATGATAAGCTTCGCTCATAATATAGAGGCTGTTGTTGATGATGATAATTATTGTCGTCGTCATCGTCATTTGAAGTTGATAAATATATCATTATCGATTTTACACTTTCATGTGAAAAGATTCTATTCCTAAATGGTATGTGTTACCTGTTGCAACAATTGCTTGTCGTTTCTTAATTGAGATATTTATGTTGTCAATTGATAAGCAACAACGTTTTCTGTTGACTTTTTGTCGCAATCATAAAATAAAATGACTCAAATATATTTCGCGTCACTATGAACAATACTCTACAAAAAAATACACAATTCTCGTTCTATTTACTTTGCAGCTGATCCACGTCCACCTGCTCCCTTTTCAATCAAAGCTAACGTTTCTTCACTTATTTCAACTTCTGGCAATTTCTTTTCTCCTTCACCAGTAGGCTTTGGTAAGAATCCAATCTTAATCAAATAACTAATATAAATACCAGTTTGATCAACATCAACCCCTCTACCTCCACTCACATCTTCGCCTGACCATTCAGCATCTAATTTCAATGAATAAGCAGCATTAGTATCATCAAGTTCAGGAGCTTTGGTATCTTGTGGTAAATTATCCAAAACAAAATGTAACAATGGAAACAAAGCCGATTCTTTTGATTCTTCAACCACAAATTTCTCTAATGCTGAAGTCCAAACTGGATAATCAGCCAGTTTGGTATCATAACCATATGATTTCAAACATCCCAAGAACTCATTAAATTGAATTCTTGGATGTCCAGTGACATGAGCAACTGCCAATTCTGAATCTTTTGGTGGATGTAATGCAGTAGAAGTAACGACTCTGGCAACATGATCAACTGGAACCATGTTAACATTATTAGAAATATCTGGATATAATCCTAATTCAGCTGACCCTTTAAGCATTCTTAATAAGAAATCATCAGTGTTGGAAGCACCAGTCTTGCTAAAACCAGTGACGTACCCTGGTCTAGTAATACATCCTCTTAATCCTCGTTCACCAGCACGTCTAATTATGAATTCTGCTGCCCATTTAGACTGACCATATCCATTACCTAAACCTCTTGCTGAACCTGCTAATTGATCTTCTTCAGAAATACCTTCTTTGTTTCTAGCTAATAATTCATCAGACAAATTGACGTAATAATCGGTATCAAGTGCAGAAGTGGAAGAAACAAATGAAAAATACTTTGGTTTACCTTCACCAGCCATATTTAAAACATTGATGGTACTTATAACATTAGCATCACGTAATTGAGAATAAGGATAAACCCAATGAACAAATGCACCATTATGAATAATAACATCAATTGTGTTTGTTAATTGTTCCCATTCTTTTTCAACTAAACCAAATTGTTTCTTTGACAAGTCACCAAGAACAATTTCAATCTTTTCAGTCCATTTTTCATCCCAAATACCATAAGTAGTACCAGTTTGGCGTAATCTTTGTAAACCTGCTTCACGAGTTGCAGCCCTAACATGAGCAAAGACTTTGAAATCAATATTTGGACGAGCAACTAATAAATCACGAACAATAAATGAACCCAAGAACCCAGTTGCACCAGTAACGAAAACATTGATGGTTTTGGAAGTATCTAATTTCTCTAATGATGGATAAGATGGTAAAAGATCTGATTGTGATAATAATACTGCATCTTTGGCATAACTAATCTCAGCTGCAGGAGTTGCACCACCAGCACCACCAGTAGAAGTAGCAACAGGAGCAGCTTCACCGGCTAATTGGAAATCGGCTTGACCACCTTGAATCACCTTTTCAACTTCTTTAGCAAATTGTTCAACTGTAGGATTCTTAAAAATGACTCCCAATGGAATTTCAACATTTAATTTCTTTCTCAATTCGAAAATCATACGGGTACCCAAGATAGAATGACCACCCAAATCAAAGAATGAATCTTGTTTAGAAATTGTTGCTGGACGATTAGGTAATACATCAAACCATAAATCTCTAATTGTTTCTTCCAATTTGGAAAGTTCTTCTTGTTCGGCATCTTCAACATCTTTAGCACTTCTACTTAATCTAGAAACAGCAGCTAATTGGGCTGTATCTGGGAATGGTAATTTTGGTTTATCAACTTTCCCATTTGGATTTAATGGCAATTTAACTAATGGAACAATAATTGTTGGAATAGCATATGAAGCTAATTTCTTCTTCAAGTAAGCCTTGATATCCTTAATTAATTCTCGATAAGCAACTAAACCTTTAACAATTGGATCATTGGCTTCTTCAGCAGAATCATCAAATTCGGACTTGAAAGATTCCAATTCTGGAGAGTCCTTGGGAACAATATATGAAATTAAAGTAGGATCTTCATTTTTGTCCTTCTTAACTAATGTGACATTTTCTCTAACCAAAGGATGTTGAGATAAATGAGTATCAATTTCTCCTAATTCAATTCTGAATCCTCTAATCTTAACTTGATCATCAGCTCTACCACAACATTCAACATTTCCATCTGGTAAATAACGACCTAAATCACCCGATCTATATAATCTATCTCTTGGACCAAACCATCCTTGTTGTCTCCAATCTTCGCCTGCCTTCTTATTTTCTTCATCTTGCTTAATCCACTGTTCTGGGTCAACATACCAATTAGTAATGAATTTTTGGGCATTTAAATCAGGCAATCCACGATATCCTTCAGCTAAACCAGCGGCTCTGACATAAATTTCACCAACTTCACCAACACCACAGGTTTGAGATGTATCATGTCTATTAACAACTAATAATTGAACATTGTGCATACCGGTTCCTGCTGGCATAACATCCTTTAAGTTCTTTAAATACATTGAATCTTCTTTTCTACTCTTAATTTCGAAATATGAAACAGCTCTTTGGGTTTCAGTAGTACCATACATATTAACAATAGTAACATTTTCTGCTAAACTTTGTAATCTCAAACAATCTCTCTTGGTCAAAATATCACCAACAAAAAAAGCATGATGTAAACTTGGAATTCGGGTACTTGCTTGAGCACTCAATAATTGACCCATAGCTGGGGTTAAATGAGTAACAGTAGCACCATATGTAGCCATCCAATCAGCCAATTTACCTGGAGTACCTATATCATCAGCAGTTGGAACTAATAATTGTGCACCTAAAAATAATGGAGTGAACATATCTCTTTGGATTGGATCATGAGCAATACCAGAAAGCATAGTAAACTTATCATTTTCAGATAATCCAAATCTTTTAGACATCCAAGGGAAATAATAAGCTAATGAATAATGACGACCCAACACCCCCTTTGGAATACCTTCAGATCCGGAAGTGAAAGATAATGTTGGGTTTGAATCTGGTCCAACAATGACCCCAGTTGGTTGATCTTTAAATTTTGAATAGTCCGCAAGACAGTCTTTTGATTTTCCTTCAATGATACCACCAACAAGAGTTGCATCGTCATTAATCTTTAATTGAGGAATGGTGGTAATGACATCTAATTCGTTCTTGATGTAGTCAACAACTAATTGATCTAAAGTTCCTGCTTTTTCTAAACCAATTAATGCTCTTGGTTTTGCCACAGATAAATAAATGTTTTGTCTAGCTGGTGGATAAGCAGGATCAATAACTGAAAATGTAGCACCGGCTTTTAAGACCCCCATAACAGCAATCATTAAATCAACACCACGATAAGCATAAATCATACAAATGTCGCCCTTTTTGATACCGGTCTCCTTCAAGTAGTTACCAACGATATTTGAGGCTTGATTGATTTGTTTATATGAAAAAGTACGAGTTTTTGAATTTGGGTCCAAGAATGATTCAGTTTCAACAACACATGGTCTTTCAGGATGTGCTTCTGCATTCTTCATAAATATATCTTGAATAGCACCTCTATATCCAGACCAATCTAAGTTGATGGTGGGATCAGGTAATTGTTGTCTTTGGGATTCAGTAATTAAACTAACTTTTGTTATTACAACTTCCGGATCAGAAGTAGTAGCACCGATATATTGAGTTAATTGATCACCAAAAATAGCAATTCTATCATGGGAATATAACAATGCATTATAGAAAATGGTGAATTTATGACCATCAGTGAAAACAGCCAAATCACGTATAGAACCTTCAACTGCAGTATTTAATTGTTGATGAGGATTTGCGTGTTGATATGATAATCTGAATAAACCTGGGTATTCTTCTAAATTTTTAGCTTCCTTGATTGCATGAGAAACTTCTGATAATGATCTATAATTGATCTTCTTTTGATTATTTTGATATTCAATAGTGACTTTATTAACAAGATCTTTAAATGAAATTTCAGGAGTTAAGTTCAATCTAATTATGAATTCAGTTGGATTTTGTTCAGAATCAGTAGCAATCACTATATCTTCATCCCCAGTTAATCTGTAAACTAAAGCAGCAAATACTGATAATCCAGTAAGGAAATCTGTTTTGTTGTTTGGAATTTCAAATGTATAAGATCCTTCAACAGATTTATTGTTTGAAGGTTTTAAATAATCATGGGGTAATACAGATAATGTAGGATTATCTAAGTAGTTTAACCAAAAGTCTGACATATTTGTTTTATAATACTTTGCCAATTGAAGAAAGAAGAAGAAGAAGAAGAAAGTAAGTAAGATGATAAGAAAAAAAAAATTTTCAGGTTTTCCAATTTTTTGGCCCAATCAATTGCTTATATTAATAGTAGAGGTTATAATAATAAGTTCCTTATTATTAATTACAGATTAATTACTGTATGACTAACAATTTTTTATTTGTTTATCGGTAGGGCATCTTTTGTGGTGCAAAAAGATTTTAATTTAAGCGCGCCGTAATTTAAAATTACCAAATGAGTCACTGGAGAAGAGAAACCCCCCCATTCACGATATTCATTTTTCTTAAAACAGAAATTGATGCACAACTAATTACACTACATCTAAGGTAATTGATACTCTTCTCACTTTTTACGAACTGTTCTTAAGGGATCCTGCTTGTTTCGTGTTTTAACACCAATACAGTTATTGATGGAATTGATTTAGGTGCCCCAAGATTGAAATTTTTCAGTCCTTTCCTTTCGATAATCTCACAAGACTGGTTGCAAAAAGTAAATAAAATAGTAAATATAAGCCCACAAATAATTAATGTATTCAAACCCCTCTGAAATATTTGTAACTCGATTAATTAAAGTAACTACAAGTACAGTCTTGCTTTTATATCTAAACAATCTCAAATTTCTTACTTTATAAAAAAAACATAATATACAAGGTTACGTTTACAAAAGAAAAGTTTCAGTTGATCAATCAGAAAAATGACAAATGAGGTGCTTTCACTTCCATTCAATCAGTAATCGGTTCTCCACTGAGATATTGGTCTGTATAGCTGATGTCTTGAAAGAAGTGGATTGGATTGAAATGTCCGCTGTAGAGGAAATATTATTTAGATGTTTAAATGCTTTTAAGAAGCATTTTGATAAGATGTCAAAGTCTTCTGTACTTGCTGTGACTGAAATGCACAACGAACCAGTACCTTCCAAAGGATTTTTGATACGTACCTGTTTGGGGTGGATTTTTCAAATTAAATTACAGTTTGTCATTTTCGATGATGATGTAAGCCGCAGATGCTTAACTGGGTTGCAGCGTGGAATAACGATGAGTTCAACCATCAGCATATTGACCCAGGGCGGGTAGCTAGAGAGCTAAAAGCCAGCTCTCAAGTCAATGAATATGGTAAATCTTTGTTTAATGAAGAATCCAAGTCGTCTATTAATAATGTGTCTGGGGGACAGAAGGCGAGACGAATGAATCCAGTGGAAAAAGTTGAAATAATGGGGGGTACCCATAACAAGCAAGGAAATAACAACCAAGGAGGTGGAAGAAGAATAAGGAACCGGAACAGAGGTAATAAATCAAATCAAGCTAATCAGCCGGGTGCTGAAAATCCTCGGAAGTCCGAATAATATGTTGGCGGTCATCACTCTTCACTCTTGTGATGAAGACGCCACCCTTTCTGTTGACAAACCAGATTCGATTGTTGTGTTCCCTAAAGCTGAGGTTCTCGCTACAGGCACTTGAGAAACGTGATTCCAGGTGGACTTGGAAATACGACTCAAGTGCTCTTACGAGCGTGCTTGGCAGAAATGGCCTATTGTGCAGTTACAATGAGGATATCGTTCGAGGTTTAACCACTTATGGACGGATCTAAAATTTCAAGTAACGGTGAAGGTGATTTGAAGATTTGTATTCGATATACAATGGTCGTTATCCCGAGAGTTGCTTATATACCACGCCCTCAGGTAAACTTAGTGGCTATTTCTTTCTTCTCCCACCTCCTGAGTTGTTTCCTTATTTGTTTGGGTATCTCCCGTTATTTCCACCGCTTCCAGAGGATCTTGTTTGTCTGCTGTCTCCCGGACACATTGTTAATCGAAGACTTAGACTCGTCATTAAACAACGATTTTCCTTCCTTAAAAAAATGGGAGTTAGGTTTTAGTTCTCTATCGGTCTTCCAGGTTCAAAGGGTCGTCGTTGAACTCGTTGTTCTTCCACAATTCACAATCCTTTGCTAGCAGCGAGTTAAGCATCGTAGATCAGCATCATCGTCAAAGAAATCAAATTGTAACTTTATGGATAAATCAACCCCTAGCAAGAACGTATCAAAGATTCCTTCGGAAGGTAGTGGCGCATTTTGGACCTCCCTAACGGCGGATACTGCTGATCTAGACATTTGGTCGAAATGCCGCCCTTAAAGGCATACGTCTGAACAATATTTCCTCGGTTGTGGTCTTTTCAATCCGGTCAACAAGCTTCAAGATGTCTCCAACCCTCTCGGCTGAGAGCCTGTTCCTGATCGAAGGAAACAATAGGACTTTATTGGTCGTTTTATGATCAATCATCCTTAACTGTTCCTTAAGCACGAAGCCAACCGGATCCCTCAGGAATGTTCCATTGCTCGGTAAGGAGTAAGGAGAGCATCCTCTTAGAGATGGTAATTCTATCCTCACTCAACCCACGAAATGGAAGAACAGGATCCTTAAGGGGCCAAGTCTCTCTCTCTGGGCCATCTAGAATAGATCTCTTCTAACTTAAAGTTAAAATAGTTTAGGACGAGTGATTCTCTTGTTCGGTGGAGAAGTTTCAGGTTGAGATCCCTTCTCTTCCTAGGTTAACCTACATAGTAAATCTTGCAACGTCATCTGTTTCGACACCATGACCAGTAGTATCGACTTCTTCATCGTCGGCTTCCATTTTTTTTGGTCGTCTTGGGTCTCACCATTAGTAAGAGGGCGCCCGTCCTTCGTACCACGGTCAGTAGGTTCCAATTCTATCACTGCCAGCAATACCTTGTGAACTCCTTCAATGGCTTTTATCAGAACTATCACTATCATTACCAGCAGTCGCACCCGCACAATCACCTTCGACAATTAGGTCAGTACTACTTCTAGTATTACCAGTGAGCTACAGCTGTTGGAATCTCAATTGGTTTTATTGGAATCGTCTTTTAAAACAGCTTTAACTTCTAATCGAAGTGAAAATTGATTGACGTATAATAATTTTTTTGATTTTACATTCCTTTACAGGATAAATTCTCCGATATTAATATTCAAGTATCCTACATCCATAGTAATTTGGTTTCGGGAAGGATTCTCCCATTTCCTCCATACATAATACTTACAAGTCCCTTTTTTTCAAATATCATGTGAAGGATACTTCACTTTCCAGATAAAAAGTTGCGGATAAACCTTGGTGTGCGTATGTTTATTGGAAATAAACTCTACATTTTCCTTTGCATCATTCCGAACATTGCTATTTCATGTGTAATTAATCGGTTTAGCCTTGGTAAAATAAGATACCATGCAAAAATTATTCTCACTACAAACCAACCAACATTAATTACTTTCTAAATTATACGCAACATTAATTGCTGCAAATTTACTAGATATTCCCTCATATATACACATCTTATTATAACTTATTTCAATTTGTAAATAAAAACTGTAAATCATCAGGTGTTAACTTATTAATAGCTGCATCATCTTGATTTATAGTAGCATTAATCATATTAGCCTTTTTTTCTTGCAATTCTATAATTTTCAGCTCAATACTATCCTCAATACAAAATCTAGTGATTCTGATGGGACGACGCTGTCCAATTCTATGAACTCTATCCATAGATTGCCATTCTACACTTGGATTCCACCAAGGGTCCATTAAGAAAACCTGAGAAGCTTCACAAAGATTAAGTGCTACCCCACCAGCTTTTAAAGAAACTAAAAACACTTCAACTTCAGTATTTTCCATAAAATACTTAATCGTATTATCACGTTGTTGTGGTGACATTGACCCTTGTAATTTTACAGTCTGGAATCCAGCCCGTTTTAATCGCCATTCAATTAAATCCAACATTGAAGTAAATTGTGAGAAAACAATTGATTTAATTGTATGTTTATCAGAACGGAGTTTATACAATTCTTCAACCAATCCTTCAATTTTAGTAGATGACTTCCATTCTCCTCCATGAGCTCCCATCTTAATACGATTCACAATTGATGCTTTTGTGAATAATTCTTCGTCTACTTCAATTGCTGGTTGCTCCAAATCTATCGAAAGACCAATATGGCAAATTGGACATTGTAATTTATTACTATCACCCATAAATGATTCCACGTATTCTTGAATACACATCCGACAAAACCTATGATGACATTTTGATTCAATCGGTTCTTCAGCCTCATCATCACATAACTGACACATAATTACCCCTTCGATATTTTCAGTTATCGCATTTGTACCAACCCTCTTAAGAACTAAATCTGGATGATCAGCTAATTGTCTCATTCTAGTAATTAATGTAAAGATATTGGCATAATTATTTAAAACCACCCCTTCGGCAACATAATCATTAAACTTTCTCTTGGAATCACTGTACAATGAAGTATATAAATCTTTCTCTTCCTCATTGAATCGATCTCGTCTAATTTCAACAATTCTAGGAGGTAATCCTAAATCATCAGCTCTTTCAAGCTTAGTTCTTCTTAACATGATATTATCTAAAAGTAATCTAAGATTTTTAAAACTGTCTAAACCAAGACCTTCTACCCCATATTTTTGGATATTCTTCAATAAGAAATGATTGAAAAATGCTGTGTGTTGCATTAATGAATGTCTACATTTAAGATTATCACAATGTCTCCAATCACTAAATTGCCAATGTGAACTAGTACATTCACATTTGGTACAAAAATATTGTGAAAATGGTTCAATCTTCATAAATCTAATTAATGAATACATTTCACCAATTCGATTCTGTAATGGAGTACCAGTCAAACACCATCTTTTCTTGGCATTCAAACTACCTGCAGCTTTGGAAGTATTGGATGTCTTATCTTTGATATTATGGGCTTCATCAAGAATAACTCTATAAAACTCCATAGTATGTAACGGTGAAGGTTCTTTAACCAATCCTCCTTTCCTCTTAAACCCATAATTCTGCTTTCTATATACCGATTCCAATACTGAATAAGACGTAAGAATTACATCATATTTAGACAATTCCTCAACATCACTGGATCTATTAGCTCCATGGAATAAAAGTACCTTCAACATCCCTGGTTCAGTATGTTTCTCAATTTCATTCTTCCATTGCATTAAGGCAACAGTTGGACCTACAACCAAATTAGGTCTTTTTGTTCTATCTTGCATAAAAAGTCCAATAGTTTGAATAGTCTTACCCATCCCCATTTCATCGGCTAATATCCCCCCTTGGAATTCTCCATCTTCTTGCTTAATAAGCCAGTTTAACCCTTCCAATTGAAAAGGTAAAAGCCTAATTGTCATACCCGGTGGATGCTCAGCTCGTTTAGTCTCAATCTTTTCGCAAGTGGCTAAATGAGGAAATACTTCTTTCAATTCTGGATGATGTTCATATAATCTTTCGGTGATACGGGTAAAATATGGTACCTTGACTTTTGGAGCCTTCTTTTTCTTTGCTGCAGCCTTTCCCTTCTTCCCGTTTCGTTTATTACCACTTCTCTCACTCTCTGACCGTTCAATCATCCCAAGTGGTACTTCATCATCATCCGTTAACAGAATCGCCAAATTCGAAGAAGACCCATCCCGATCAACATTATTCACAGAAAGAATCAGCAAACCATCCTCTTCGTCTTCCGAACTAGCAACCAACTCAATCTCTGCAACAAAATCTGAATCACTATCATCATCAGCTGTCTCTTGCTTAACTTTTCTCTTTTTGGCACTGGTTTTGCGCGTCGTAGATCTCGTATTTCTCTTCCTAGTAGCCACGGGTACGTTTGCATAAGTGTCTGGCTCAATTTCGGATTCACTTTCTTCTTTATATGACGTGTTTCTTGCTGCTATTCTTCTTGATCTTCTCTGTTTGGAATACTCGGGGTCATCGACTACAAACCCACCTTCGATTGATTGTTCGGAATCGGACTCGTGTGGTGTTGAATTCCCGTTTCTTGTAGGTGTCATTTCTATAATTTCTTGGTTCTTCTGTATATTGTATAATAATATGATAGTGTCGGTGAGGATACGTAAATGCTACTGATGGAATACCGATCGGATCATCAATATTACTTATGATGTAATATTCGGTGATAATGAGCAGGGTTGAAAATTTCAAAGTTTGGTCATGTGATTTGATTGATCTGGAGATCATTTGACTTCCTAATTAGGAAGAGGTTTGCACAAATTTCTTTTTCTTGACTAAGGAGGGTTTACTTTGGTTTACAATTCAAACTTATTCTGCTTGATAAATCAAATACTTATACTAATCCTAAATGGTTGTAGAATAGATTCATTTCCTTTACATCTATGTCTAGAATTTGTATGTGTTCAATTGGCAATCTCTCTGCTGAATTTCTGACCCAAGTGATGAAAAACTTTAACGCCGAGAGAAGAGTTCGCAATTTTGGGGTGCATTAAGCTAAGGTTTGTAAGTATGGTTTAATTCAAAAGGATTGGAAATGTTCAAATTCGAAATTTTGGACTATTTTGTTAATATTCTTGTCAAGTCAGTAGTTGCTCCTTGCCGAAAATACAACTTGAAAGGTCTTTTCAAACGAAGATTCAAATCTGGTTGCATTTTCTGGTTTGAATTTAGAAAGATGAACAAACTCAAAACTTTATGAAGGACATGGTCGTATATAATCTACAACTAAATCTGTATTGGACAATGTTTTATTAACTAAACTAATATACAAAGTTTATGAAAAATGGTCAGGCACTCAAAATTTTTATTCTAGATGATCTATATCCGGTAAGAACTTAGATAGTACCAGCAGCTTCAGCCTTTTCAGTTCTTTCAGCATCAAAGAGGAAATCATTATAAGACTTATCAAAGGTATGAACTCTAATGAAACCATCTTCCCCACCACTACTGTAACCAGTACCATCTGGGTGAACAGCAACGGTATTTAATGGACCGAAATGACCTTTAACACGACCAATTTCTTCTTCAAAAATCTTATGGTAGAATCTAGCTTCAAACTTACCTTGAGATTCAGCAGTGGTAGTAACGTTTCTAGCTTCTTGACCTCCTCCTAAAATAACAAAATCTTTAACTGGAGTAATTGCAGCAGTGTTCATTGGTGCATCAGCTTTGAAAACCTTCAAGATTTCAAATGTGTCAACATCTATTAAAGAGGCAGTCTTGTCCTTGGAGGAGGTGATAAAGTAAGACTTATCTTCTGGGGCAAATTGAATATCGGTGATGGTGACGTTCTTTTCTTCAGTGTGAATACCATGAGCTTGGACTGTCGAAACTAATTCACCAGTAGTAGAATCATACTTGGCAACATGACCATCGTCATGACCAGAAATGATATATTTATCGTCACCTGTCCAACCTGCAACAGTTGCCTTTGATCCACCTTCAGGTGTTTCAATGACTAATGAAGGTTCATTGCTTTGTTGGTTCAAAGTATTATGATCTTGATTTATGTTATAAACAGTTATAGTACCCTTATGACCCATAACTTGATCAGCAATAGCCAATAATCGAGTACCATCAGTAGAAAATGCAACTCTTCTAACTGGAGATGGAGAATCCCAAGTGAAGACACATTCACCATCTTCCACTTTCCATAATTTAATAGTTAAGTCACCCGCTCCAGTTGCACATAAATGAGTTTCTGGATCGACATCAATAGACCAAATTACCCCCTTGTGACCTTCTAAAGTTCCCAATCTTTCACCATTGGATGAATACCAAATGGATGCGGCATTATCCTTGGCAACGGAAAACAATAAATCACCTTCTCTATTATACTTTACTTGCGTCAATGAACGCTCATGACCCATCAACTTTATTGGTCTCATCTTTTAATATCCTACTATCACAAAATGTGCTATGACTAACAAACTTATTCCAAGATGTCTCTTCTTCCAATGATGGTTTTTTTTTCTACAATTTTTTTCACTGTAAAGAATTATCCTGCATAAAAATAGAGTCGTGTATATACTGAAAAATTTCTAGCAAATATCTTGAACAATAACCTTTTGACCATCATGATCTCCATATTCCAACTTCAATTTACGATTAAATAATTCGAGGAGCCATTCGAAACAGTTCTTGGTAATAGCAGGGTCATATCTACCTTTACTTAATTCATCTCTAACAAAAGCATGTTGAGCATCATTAATTTCAATAAAAGTCATAGCAACTTCCTTTTCTCTCAACTCACGTCTGATTAAATCTCTACCTTCCAAAGGAACGTGATTATCTTTACAACCAAAGATCATGATGATTTCACCCTTAATTTCACCACATCTCTTCAAAGAATCGTCATTCTTACCTTTACCAAGAGAATGAATATGGATATCAGTAGCAAAGAAACAAACTGCAGCGCTGACTCTTGAGTCAAGTGCAGAACGGAAAGCTAAATGACCACCGAGACACATACCAGTAGCACCAATCTTACCATTACAGTTTGGCAAGGATAATAAGTAATCAATTGTTAAGCTGTTGTCTTCATCATATGATTTCAATTCCTTTTCAATCTTGTATTTGTTACCCTTGTCGGTTCCTTCATTGTCATAGGCCAATGCTTCTGGACCTTCGAAGTTGTGATAGATAGAAGGACAGGCAACAATGAAACCTTGACCAGCAATGTCTTTGGCGAATCTGGTTACTGGACCAGTAACTTGATAAATTTCAGAGTATACGATAACACCAGGGAACTTAACTTTTGGGAAGTTTGGAATCTTTGGGGTGAAAGTAAAGATACGCATAGTTGTTCCGTATGACGTCTTTACGTCATGGTATGATTCCTCGATAAGCATTATTAGGTTGGTACTATTGTTAATTGCTTAACCGAAAGGAAAAACTTGTTTGATTAATTAAAGTTTTTAAAGAATGTAAATTTTCTTCGAGGGGGGAATGCAACTTGGAGCGCTGGTGGAAGGTTCACCACGAGTGTTTTATGCTAAGACATTATACCTGTTCGGGTAAGCTTTTAATCACCAAGAAACAAATTGTAGCATTTAAAACTCATCTTATTTGCTGGGTTTTACTTATATCGGCTTATAACTTTACAAGAAGAACTATACTTCAAGGACACTACATAAACATTCACAATTGTTAACAAACACTTTATTTCATTGCTTGTTCTATGTACAATTTTCACTGCATCTAACAGCTCAAACCAGGGGCCCTTAAAAAATCAGTTATTAATAGTACAATTTTTAAAAACCAACTTCATGTTCACTTCTTTTGAGCTCCTGCTGCTTCAGCTGCCTTTCGTGCCTCAGCTAAATAAAAAGAAATATGTTAGTACACGTTCAGTAGAATAAGCGCTTCGATTGATTCTCAAATGATTAATACATACCCTCTGCTTGCTTTTGTCTCATTCTTTCAGCATCTGTCTCCTTCTTGTTCAAGAACGATTTACCGTCATCCTTTTTCTTCCCAGCTTTGGCTGCTTCTTGTTGTTTCTTTAAATTCTTTGCTCTAGCTAATTCTCTTTGATTTCCTCTAGCCATGATGATAAAAGATTAACTAAATTCGAAAGTCTATCTAACTAACAAGTGCTCGATTTACGTAAGGGGTTCAAATACCTCCTTTTGGTGGTCTTAATATATAACGCTTTTGCTTCTGACGTGGAAGCAATAGAGCTGAAATTTTTTCTGCATTGGCGTTTGGATGGTTTACACATGCGGAATGATTGATCTTCCAATTGTACGCGCACACTATTTCCTTATCTACTTTTTTATTGAATTTTTTATATATAACCCTTTCTACACTAATTATTACAATTATTGCTCTTTCATCTCAGTAATAAGAGAACGATCCTTCTTTGGATCATATGGTTGCAATAAGAACTTTGAAAATTTCTTCAAATTGTCAACACCTCTGATTTCTGTACCTAATAATGGCATTTTAACTAAATGGTAATCTTCATATAATTCAGCCATTTGGTCCAAGTATTTCTTTTGCATCTTCCATCTACTGACACATCTACCACATGGACTTTCATCGTCATCTGCAAATAACAATTGATTCACGACAATAGAATTGACATCCATGTTGTATGACATTAATTCTTGGATCATTCTTTCAGTTTCATATAATGAAAGGAATTCTGAAATACAAACACATACAAAGGTGGTTAAATCTGGATTGGTAAATTGCTCATTAACCTCTGTGACATTCTTTTCAAGTTCATTTAACTTGGCAAACATATCTTGTTGGGAACCTGCACCACCACCCAACATACTCATCATTGGACCTAATCTACCTGATAATTGTTGGAACTTACCTAACAATTTCTGTAATGTAGATGGTAATTGTAAGAAACGTAAAGTATGACCAGTAGGTGCAGTATCGAATATAATTGTTCTATAAGAAATCTTGTCTTTATTGTCATTTTCATTAACTTTTTGGTTCTTAATATGTTTCATGACTTCCATAAAAGATAATGCTTCATCAATACCAGGAATAGAACCAGTCATATCATTCATCATTCCTTTCAATGGGTCATTTGGATCATTATTATATTGTTGTGCTTGCTGTTGTAAATCGTTCATAGCAGCTTCTGGATCAATTTCCATACAGGATAAGTTAGGTAACCCATCTACTCTTCTAGCATCTTTACCAAACTTTTGACAGAATGCATCTGATAAATTATGAGCAGGATCTGTTGAAATTAATAAGAATTCATCATTTGGATGATTTAATGCCAATTGAACAGCAATTGAAGATGAAGTAGTGGTTTTACCAACACCACCTTTACCTCCAACAAAGATCCATTTCAAGGTATCTTGTTTAATTAAAGACTCTAATGATGGGTCTAATTCCAAATCCATGTTTTTGGTTTATATTGTAGAAAATCTGATGAAATAATTGTACTTTATTCAAGAAGTATGTTAAAATGGATGAGCAGGGCGTGCATGGATTTTATTTCACATGTGTCAACGATTTTTTTCGTCGTCGTTAATTTTTTGTGTTCTTTGGGGGAAGTGAGTTAATTTTTTTCGTTTGCTCAGTGTGTGAAAAGTTGAATTAACTTCGAGAAGGTTCCAGTGACTAGAACCAAGAAAGATGTGGTAACGCTGTTATTTAATGAAGGTACACAACACAGATAATTCAAGATTGTTGTGTATGTGTGGAAGTATCATTGATGAAAATTTGTTTCTAAGTATTTACTTCCATTAGCCTTGCGTATATAGAGAATAAGAATAAGTAAATTTTTGCAACCAATTCCAAAATACTCTCAAGAAAATCAAAGAAATTTTATTGTCCCAAAGCAATGAACCAAATTCTAAAATAATTAATTATCCTCTCAAATCAAATGAGGAAATTGGAAAGGTGAATCATCCATCCAACCACGTATTGTAGCTGACATAGAAACTGTGAACGTGCAAGAAAATTCAATAGTAAGAATTGGCAATTACATTTAGAAAGCAAGCATAAACATATTTGGGACTTCTTAAGTATTTATAATCATAAAACCTCTAGGTTCTTTCAATTTAGGATAACTTGCGGAACCATGAAGACTGAAATTACACATTCAAGCAGGATAAGCTTGAACAGACAATTTGTATGAATATTTGTGGTAATGTTCTCCAAAATGCATTACTTTAGCCAATTTATGAGAATACTAGGAAAACTGAGTTACTTCACCGAAGTATTAATACCCAAAAAATCAACCAAAACACTACATTGATATCTGGTTGTCTATTTCGAACAATAGTAAGTAGAAACATAAAAATAGCCTTCTCTGGTTTTACGAAAAGATATGAAAATAGCTGGTTTATTCCACTCTCATTCATTTACATCAATTTATGTGCAAAACTGCTTTTTCAATCATAGAAACCAGCACTTATTTCTACTGTCTCGTTTTCGCCACTTTCGACGACATAGGCGTGGTGAGGTTCTGCTTCGGGGGACTATATTAAGAATTAGGTAACGTATATGATCAGATCACAATCCTGTTTCAATTACCTTTGTTAATTCAGCTATCCCAATTACCTCCTCCGAGGTCTTCAATTTTCTTTTCCTCTAATGTTATATCATTTGTTTATATCAGTATGTTATTACATAAGAATTAAATAAATGAAAAGTTGGTTTTTAGCAAATTAGATTTGCAACGGTTTTTCGATAAAATCTATGCAATATTTTATTTAGTAAACATTATATCAAATAAACAGCCAATAATTTTCAATATTACAAGATTCTTTGGATATACAGAATATCATAAGGGTAACTACAAAACTATACCTAATATATAAGTAAATAACTAAACTTCTGCAAATTCCAAATATTTCGATTAGGTGTCATTCATAAATCACGTGAAATAAGAGAACTGCAAAATCTGAAGAAAAGGAATTAGTATACGAACGGCGCAAATGGTTTAGTGGTAAAATCCAACGTTGCCATCGTTGGGCCCCCGGTTCGATTCCGGGTTTGCGCAATTCTTTTTTCTTTTCTTTGTCACTTGTTTCTTTTTTTCACTTTCTCCCACTTTGGTCTTCCTCGAAGTTTCGTTTGTTCAAAGCATCTGACTCGCGAACCTTTCAAATTTTTGCATCTCTTTCTTCATTAACTCAAACCATCACAAACATGTCTAAAGTAACATTAAGTGAAGGTAAAAAGCAACTTAGAAGACACATCAAAACTTCTTTAAAAGGGATATCCCAAGAATCATTAATTAAACAATCCCATGACATTCGTGAAAAATTATTACAAATAGATCAATTCCATGAGTCACAAAAAATTGCAGTATTTATGAACATGCCTGACTCAGAAGTCAAGACAATGGATATAATAAAGGCATGTTTCCAGCATGGGAAAGATGTGTATTTACCTAAATGTAATCCATTTGCAGTCGAAGGGAGAAAGAAGAACTTTTTGTCTATGTTACATGTACCTACCTTCAAGGATGTACTTAATCTCCAACCCCAGGGAAAATATAGATTGTTAGAACCACTAGAGGGTAAAGATGCGATTAATTATGGCGATTTGGACGTTATTATAATGCCAGGAGTTGCATTCACAAAGTGTAAAAAGAGAATGGGCCATGGTGCTGGTTTCTATGACGAATTCTTAAGGTATTACTTAAACAAGTTCGAAAGGCGACCTTATTTAATTGGTATTGCTTTAGAAGAGCAACTAGTAGATGATTTACCGGCAGAAGATCATGATTTTAATTTAGATAAATTAATTGTAGCAAATCATGATGTCATCTATTAATTGATAGAGTATATTAATACACATAGAAAAACTCATTTATTTATGTAATTATGGTACATATACACCAACAATGCAATTTTCTAGCATTCTTTCAACATTTACCCAACTATGATACTTGTTAAATAATGCGGTGCCATCTCTACCTGCACATTTCATTATTTCATCAACCCCACCAGGATGAAAATCCACATATGGAGTAATATTGTACACTCTACCATTGATACATGTCCAGCAATCATTTTGACTCTTGTGCTTTTTTAATTCTTCTTTATTTATTTTCACAAATTGCGGTGGTGGTGTATTTGGATCAACACCTCGAAGCTTGAATTTTGGTATAGTACGATTTAAATGGGCCCAGTCAAGCGGGGAGTGTCCTGGTTGTAATACCACTTTCTTCCTTTCTTGACCCCTTGGAGGAGCTAATCCCGATGAGGCTCGTTGTACTGAGTTTGGTGATGGAAAGAGTGCAGATCCCGCAGATGAAGGTGGTGGTTTTAAATTACTTGGTTGTGGTATCGATGCCCTAGCATTCCCGTTATTATTTCCTAGCAAGGCATTCAACATCTCAAGCTTTGAAATTCCCGGTTTGTCTGAAGTCATTTATATCTATGTTTCTATATATTCTATGTTATTAATATTGGTTAAATGACCATGACAATTCAAATTTCTTTTGTTTGGTAGATCAAAGACTTTGATGTATTTTTTTCTAGGTTTATTTATCTTAAATGCGACCATTCTATTGTTTAAACGTTAACTACACACTACTACGACAACGATTTTACTATACATGGTGATGACGAAGATGGTCATGCTTCTTCACTCGCTTCTTGTCAACTCTTTCATAATACAACATATAAACGGTCATTCCCTCAGCTAATACATAGGATTTTGAACATTCAGTGACTTTAGTATCACTGATTCTCCAAAATGGATTCGCAACCACGGAGCTGATCTTCTTCATTCGAGTTTTGTTATTGAGCTTCTCTTCAAGAGCCTGTTGTATTTCATCAGCAAGTTTCGCTTGCAGCTGAACTGGATCTTCTACCAATAACTCAGCTGGCGAATGAGTTCCAGAATGAATGACTTCCTCCACATTCTGGGGGTCTGCTCTAAAGACCGACGGCCTACGAGCTATCATATTGGAAAGCTTGCTACGGAATCCATCATCCGAACTATGATCGGATCCATTTACATTGGTTGAGCTGCGAGATAGACTGAAATACTTTTTGTTTGGTGAAGTTTCACCATTGGATGTATATGCTGGCATCTCAACTACCTCTTGCAACGGTTCTGGAATAATATCATCTGGAGAATCGTTTATAATCTCAGGAAATAATTTGAATATATTACCATTCTTGTCTTTTACAAATAATGGTTTACGCTTGTAACATTCATAATGACCTTGTGTATGTGATCCCATATGTCTAATAACCGCTTTCAAACTATATTCATAAACATCATCTTCATTAAATTTAAATTGTTCAAATTTCTTTCTCAAATCTTCACTTTGTTTATCAGTTATTGAAGCAAGCGATGATGATTGTGATGGATTTTGAGCAATGTTCTGATATAAGCTTGATGTTGTTGTCAAAACAATGGAACTGGATTCCGAAGTGGCAATTGATCCAGCATCACTGATCTCCAGTTCTAAATCTTCAGCTAACTGATGCTGAGCCAAATTCTTGACATGCTCGTCCGCACATATTTGATCACCCGTTCTTTCAATATGCTGACACAGATCTTTTTCTTCCTCCATATCATTTGAATCAGTTGTAAGGACTGGTGATTTTATATCTTCAGGAAGATGTACTTCCTTCTCAGGAATTCTATTTTGAAATTGTTTGAGGGTATCAATGTATTCTTCCCCAATAGATAATGATAATTTGTCTTTGAAGTTGATACAGCATGGATTTCTGGTAATCACTTGACCATCGAATGCTGAACGAGAAAGATGAATTCCAAAGATCTTTGGCGGTTTCAAAATTTGGCTTTTCTTATATACAGTGGAAGTAACCAAGGAGATATTGACTCCATTTACTTTGTAATTTTTTATATATGCTTCCAAATCCGCATCTAGATCTTCATTGATACAAAATGTAGAATCATTACATAGACGCTTTATTTCTTTCAAATATCTCAGCTCGTCGGGATCAGTAATGTTTCTCTTTATAGCTTGTTCATTGGCCACTATTCTATTTACACGGCACTTGAGACATTGATACCCTTCAATCGATTCACGTTCACTCTCACCTAACAATGTATCCAAATCCACAACTGTTTTTTGCGGTGGATTTAAAGTAAGCATGGAAAATGGAGCAAAGTTGGGTTTCGAAACACCTTTACAAGAAAAACATGTCATTTGGTTCAAGATCAACCCATCAAATGGGAAATCTGGTATTTGGCAACTGAGTAATTCAGTATAATGTTGAGGAGTCGGGGTACTTTTGGTAATGGATTGTAAGTTTGAACTTATAAATGCATGAAAACTCTTAATAATCAAATTTTCATTGTCTAATGTCTCATTTATCAATTGAGTCAACTCATGGGCATCATGTTGTGATCGTGAAATTCTGGCATTGAAAATAGCTTCTATTTCATGTAAAAAGGGCCATACACTAATTGATTTAGATGATAGTTGTGTTTCCTGTAGTTTTTTTATAGTTTGCGCCATGGCAATATGTAAAGGAATATCAAATTTTGAATTTGCCAATTTGAATTTAGATTCTTTCAATTTGGGATTTCTTTCAAGTCGTAATTTAATCAATTCATTTATATCTATATTTTGATTTTTCATAAATCTTCGTAATTTCTTGAAATTTCGAATGAAATCATTCAAATATTCAGTTAATGCAGGTAATGACGAGTACGCCTGGAGGGAAGAATTGGCAAAGCAATCATTTCTGTAGTTGAAAAGTCCCGTTGTATGCTTGTCAGGTCGTTTAGAGAACATTTCCTTTTTGCTTGAAAATGATATTGAAGGTGATACTATATAGATTGATAACGAAGCTAATATTAAAAGCTGTATGAGTAATGTTTTCTGTTGTCGATTAGTCTTACTGTACCAATAACGTAATATAAAGTCCGGAATATACTTAGATCTTGAGATGAGTGTTGGGGAACGAGCAATTATTGGATGGTGATTAGTGAGATCTTGGTTGGTAATTAATGATTGTAGTTGATCCCAGAGACTCATGTAATCTTCTATTTTGGGATCTTTATATCTGGGAGAAATTATGATATAGAGTCCAACAGATTTGTTTGAAAATTATCCCGTTAACGCTATACCTTTTGGTTGATCTCCCCCAATCTTTAGCTGTTGGACTTCAATTAAAAATAAAAAATTTCTCAGACAATAAAACAAATGATCTGATTGTGAATGAAAAAAAAATTGCTTCTCCTGCTGTGTTGAGCAGAGATTCGTTAATCACCACCAGCCCCCCAAAAAAAGAAGTCTTACCGAGAAATTCCATCACACCGTGAAAAGTTCCCTTTGTGGCCCATGGGGCAAACAGGGCGGGAGTAAAATAAGGTTTGTTTCGTGCAAATTTTACTGCGCTGGACCTGATTTTAAACCTCTTACCTTGTAAAGCGGGCCCTAAAACGAAAGCCAGATCTGCAAATAGTACAGTATATACAGATAAGTAAGGAAACCAGAGTAATATCACTAGGTATCTACTGATAGATTTCATATCTCATGAACCTTTTTGTTTTATTTCTGAAATATTTATCTATTAAATTCAATCAATTTTTTTAAATAAACGAACTTCCATGATGTAGGTGCCCAAGTTTGACCACAACCTCTTTTCTAAAAATTGATAATTTTCATAGTTGCATATCCGATAGTAACAATCATTATATATGCAATAAATGAACTTGGAACACCTCTAGTTATAAAAGTACTTACAGTCAAATATGGAGTACCAAATTCATCAGTCATACAAATGGCAGTAACATTAGGGAAACCAGAAGTTGGCAATCCCATGGCTGCTGAACATAACAAAGCACTGGCCATAATTAATAACCTTGGATGAGGTTCTGGCATACTATTACCAATTTCACTAACTAATGGAATAATAATCAATGCAGCAACGGTATGTGACACAAATGTGGCCATAGTCAAAATTAACAACCCAAATGTTAAAGTAACTCCAAACAAACTGAAATCTTCAACTTGCTTTTGGATAGTAATGGCAATAGTGGCTAATAGTCCCGAGGAAGCAACTGCTTTTCCTAATGCGGTACCACCCATTGCTAAAACAACGATATTCCAAGGATAATTATTAAAATCTTCAGTTGTCAATAATCCAGATCCAAAGAATAAAATAATTGGAATTAACGCAATAATACCCATTTCACCAAATATACCAGTTAATCTTGAAGCAATACACCAAAGGAAAATTGTAAATACTGACACGGTAATGATATACCATTGGATAGCGGAAAATTTATCTTCCATAGTTCTAATAGCAACTAAGTGAGTGTTTCTTGAGTTACACTTAAAGGTTAACAACAAGAAGAGCCAAATAAATAATAAGGATAAAATACACACTGGCAAAGCAATGACAAACCATTGACCCCAAGAAGGTGGAGGATCCATTGCACCAATAGCAATCATATTCTGAGGTGAAGCAATTGGTGAGGCCATACCCCCGATATTTGAAGCAAGAGCAATACCTAAAATTAATGCATTAATGAATTGAGACCCTTTTGGTAATGTTCTTAATAATGGTTGAATTAATGAAAAACATAAAACTGGTGCTGCAACATTGGAAACCCACATTGATGCAAAAAGAGCAACTCCCATAATAGTCAATAAAACCACCGCTGGGTTAGTTCCTGCTTTAGAAAGAATCCAAGTTGAAACCAGTTTTGCAACATGATACTTAGATAATGCAGCTGCTAAAGTAAAACCTCCCAATAATAACAAGATGACAGAATTCCACATTGTTGATAAAATAAACTTCGATGCATCGGCTGCTTTCATTATCGATCCATCATCATTTTTAATCACATCAAGATTAACGATTAATAACGGTATTAACAATGAAGTCACGAATAAAGGAATGGTTTCAGTAGCCCATAATAAAGATGCACATATTAACAAGGCAAAACAATTTTTTTGAGCTTTGTCACTAAAAGGTGATAAATTAAGTAAAGTTATGGTTATTGCTGATATTATTAAGAATTTCACCACAGTTGGGTTCTTTAATGACAAGTCGAATCCTTGAATTAGCTTACTTTCTGCACCTTCACGGGTCTTTTCCCTCACTCTATCACGGCCCTCGGCTAATTGTGAATTAGCGGCGTATGATTTTCTCTCTAATCCAATCATATCTCTCCAGACGGTATTTCTTTCCCAAACAACATGTTCACGTAAATGAACAGATAATTCAGATTTGGCAGTTTCCAAATCGTTACCATGATTGCATACTAATGCATAAAGCTTAGTTAATGCATCAAGACGATCATTGACTTTTCTCATGGTGGAATCTTGAAAAATATATGAGTTATTTGGTAAATTTGATAAATACTCGTCTTTAATGTTTGTATTCAATGATTTATCAAACTTCTTACATGCCTTCTTAAACCCAGTTTGATTCAATTCAATATAGGACTTCAATTCAGATAAGGTTGTATAGAGTCCAATAATACGTTTTCTTAAAATAATTCTACTTTCACTTAATAAAATCAATTGAGGTGGTAAATTGGATGTGCTTGAATATTTATTCAAATTATTCCAAACTTGGGGAGATGTTGGTGAATTAAGATACTCATCTATGGATCGTGAATGTGCCAAAACATGAGAACCGATATTAGGTAACGAGGAAGATCTTTCTCTGGGAGCTAAGTCTTCATCACCACTTAAATCACCAACATCTTCTTCTGGTTGGGTGGTTATTTCAGTTTCTGGGTCAGTAGTAAAAAATTGATCATGTGAAACATCAGATGTATGTCTATCTCTTGGTTTAAATCCTTTAACTAAAGCTAAAGATGAATCAATTTCATGTTCAAAATGTTCAATATCTACCATTAAATCATCAATACTTTTGAAAATAAAGTTTTCTTGCTGTTGATAAAAATCGTCAATCTTTTTCAATTCGGCATCAAGAGCAGCTATGAAAACAGCAGTTGCAGTTTCTCCTTCACCTACTAATTGACCAGTAGAAGAGTATCCTTCAGCTAATAAATTAGCAGCTTCATAATCAGTTGTTTCAGCACCTTCATGACTTCTTCTTAAACTATCTCGTTGTAATGAATAAATTAACTTCTTTAAAGTAGTGTATGCAATATATTTGGAAGACCATTCTGGAACTGCGTTGAATTGCAAGGAATGTGAGAACTTCATTTGGATGAAATCAAATTAAAAACGTGTATCCTCTTTTCCGTAAATAGCAAATAAAAATCCGTAGCAAATAGCAGTATCAGTAGCAGTTGTGATCAATGTCAGAAATACTATATTTATACAGTTGATAAAGCTATTGATAAAAGGTCAGGGGGTAGTGGGAAAGTGCTGCTTTTAAAAATTTCTTTCTCCTTTGAAAACGTTGTTTTATGAGAATTCTTTTTTTTTTTCTTATTTCGTTCGTTCAGTTAATTACAATTGTTCAATGAATGTTAAGGTTAAGGTTAACAAGACTTAAATATAATTGAATAAAGCACCAACCAAGCTTTTATTCAAGAACCAAACAAAAACTAGTTGTGTGTAGTTTTGACTCAAGCAGAAATCATAAAGAGAATGGATCCAACATTGGACCACTCCCCCCAAAAATATATTGAAATGAGTAACAAAAGTATTTGGTGGTGGTGGAGCATGTTAAGCCTTGACTTATGGGGCTAAATGAAAACAAGAGAATTTAATCAAAATATTTTAATTGTTTGTTGGAGTTAGCGTGTTTTATTTAGGCGGATTTATTTCAAATACCAGTTGTCTTGTATACACATATTCTTTATAATGTGTAAATCAATGTAAATAATAATACTATCAATTTTCTAATAATAAAGAAAGGTTTCCATCAATCAATAGAACCTGAAGTCGGTTTCTTTTTATTTATTTTCAACAATAGAATTTTATTATTAATTGAGTTGATACGACAAAGAAGAATTATGTATATATCGACATGTTGGTTTTATCTTTGAGGTTCAAGACCACCTTCTAGACTTGTTTCATTAGCATGCGTAGCTAGGTATTCGCCAAATTGTTAAACAATATCTGTCAGATCTAATTACAATTCAACACCAACGAGTCACGATCGGTGGTTTGTTAACGATCACAAAGACAACTTTTATAAAAAATATATAACCACGTGCCTCCAACGTTCCAAATTAGGAAATAGCTCGCCTTACACCTTCATTATTGATCAATTCGGTTGCAACTTTCTTTCTGGGTGACAAATCCATCACCATTAAAACTCACACTACCCAAGTTTTACAAGTGAGACAAGGTTTGTTGCTATGTAAACTCATTTTACCTGGCTAATTGAAACAATTACAAGTTTCCATTGTTAAGAACAAAATCGAAAATTTAATCCTTTCTAACTTCCACTATCATACATGTAATCTAATTTATCAGGACAAAGCTATCACTAACCGTGTAAATTAGTTTAATCTTCCAGGAGGGAAATATTACGCTTATATTATCGAGGTCCAATCAGCTTTCAGATTTTGTGAAAGATATCAATTTCTCCTTATCCTGGTCTTTACTTTTGTCGGAACAAGAAGCGCCCCGAAGTATTAATTACAAAGGTTCTTTTCACAAAATTACAAAAGTTCTTCTCACAAAGAAAGTTTCCTAAAAGATAGAGGAGTCAGTAGCATTTGTTTCTTTAGATGAAATCTCATCAATCTCTACTTTTTGAATGGAACTACCTAACATGCATTTACAGTGTTTCATCGTGGGTGACCCGAATGGAAGTTTTTTTTAAACAATTTGCGAAGTTAGAGTGGCTAGGCCTTGAAGAGTATTGATAAAAACACCCGCCTTGGGAAAAATTTAGAATTTCCTGATTCTTTAGTGGTGTTAGAAGTAGAGTGTAAAAAGAAGGAATTTGAGAAGGAGTTCCCTATTAGGCTTCACTTGTCGAACTGTCTGCAATTGAAACATCTGTTTGCGTCTGCCTACCATTCGCAATCCACCAACAATAAATAGACATTAACCTTTTCTCCCTGAGTGACGGTAGTCACACTCTCGGTGGCGCAGGGTTGGCTAGGCTATATAGATTGTATATTTCTCTTACAAGGATTTGGATTAGGGGATGAAGGGAGGCCAAATCACATAATTTGATTTACCAGTAAACTTTCATAATAACGTTAATCCACCTAACATCTTATTCTTCCACTCACATCTTCATGGGACAAAAACAGAATACTCGAAAATTTAAAGTAGAATTTCCTTCACTTATAGATATATATGTTTTCGGCGACGGGTGAGTCACTTGTATTGATAATGGTGTGTAATCCACACATCGTATTATTAGATTGAGATTTGAGGGTTTATACCACTGTATATTTATGTGGTCAGGTAAAATATAAATTACACACATAGCGAGATTCACTATATTTCACATCTTTTGAATTAAAAAGGCTCTATGATGATAGTTCGCAAATTTATTAGGAATATGGATTATTTTATATTGTATACACTTCAACCCTTTGCCTATTTATTGTTTCTTAGGAAGATCCTAGGGGTTTATGGATAGTTTATTTACACCCAAAAGCTAAGGATTTGCAACATAACCTTATATGCAGTAGATCTTAGACATTTTATTTTTGGCAGCGCGTAGTTTGTGTTTTATTTTGGCTGAAGAAGAGATCGGAATTATTTCTTGTTTACATATTTTTACGCCAAAAATCAAAAGATCCAAAGAACTTAACTATGGCAAAGGGACAAATAGTAGTGTCCCTTTGTCTCAAATACATTGCCAAGGCAACACTAGATCATTCACAATTAGAAATATACAACACTAGAAATGGTCAACTATATCGTTGCTATGATCTAAGTGAAGCAATTCGAGAGTTTATTGGCGAACGAAAACGAACAAAGATTGAAGTATCAATTAGTCAGATCGAATGGGAAGAGAGAATTCAAGGTGGGCCCGATTGTTCCAAGATTGCTGTTGTTGTTGATAATTTTTCGTTTTTGATTGTATATGATATCCGTCAACAGGAAATATCATCCCCTATTTTCATCGCGATATCTCCTGTTGAAGGAATTGAAAAATGTCAATGGATACCGCCACCAGAGATAGTTGACGAGGAAAACAACCAAGAGTCTGGCGTGTATATTAACTCGAAACAGATTGCAATTTTTACAAAAGACTATGTCCATGTTAAGATATATTCATTAGATTGTACACATATTTTGTTTTCTATCATGTATCCTATATTCCCAGAAATTATAATACGAACCAATAAAGGTAATAGATTTTGGTCTGTTATTGCCAATACAGTAGAATATAATACACTGCCCATACTTTATAACTTTTATAATGAAGGATCGATAAGTGTATTAATTCATAGATTTAGACTTCCACATAAAGTGATCACACTTCCCCAAGTTTCTTGGTCTCCTTCAGGTGCTTGGCTACAAATTTTTAATGATAACGAAGTTCTATTTGGCTATCATTTGATGGTTTACGATTTTTTTGGAAAAAAACTTAATAAACCCGATTCCTCCAATCTACAATCAGAGATTATTCCCATGATTGAAATAACTGATTTCGACACTGGGATTACAGATTCATTAACAAAAGATTCTGTACAATTGACTCCCTCGAGATTTTATTCAAATTGGTTAGCTCCAGCTGATGGTTCCGAATACTTATTCATATGTGGGATGGAACAAAGACAAATATTTATTCAAGTGGTTAGTTTCAATTTAATGAGAGTTATTAAGCGTGAAGTATTTGAGGTTTCTGAGAATGAACAAGGATGGAGACAAGATTCTAAAGGGATATCGTATACAAATATTCAAATTCCTAAGAAGTTAAACGTTGAAATTACAGATGTCTTTACTGATGGATCAAATATTTTCATAACCTTGAATAGTTTATATTTGTTTTACTATATTTTTGATAGTTCAAGACAAGAAGGGTATAAGATCAAATTTAAGGCCATCATAAGTGTTTTAGATTCAGTTAGCAAAACTATCCTTACGAAGAATAATGAGGTTATTATTGTTACACGTCTGCAGGTGCTTTTATATGATATGAACAAATTCAAAGCTGGAGTTGCATTTCAGAGCGATCGTGTTATAGAGAGTATTACCTACGGAGACGATGAGACCATAATATTATACAATAATAGAACAATGCCTCAAAATTGGGATTTGATGTCCAACCGTGAGTTGCTCAATATACTAAAACGGCCGCTAACGAGTGTCCAATTAAGTTTGTTACCTGACGAAAGTATAAATATGGACGAAGTAACCGACACATTCCAAGGAATAAAACGAGCTAGACATGCAAAAAATCACTAATGAATATTAAATAGAATGTTTCTTTTTGTATTAATATTGTAATATACACGGAATGATAAATTGGTATTTTATATGTACAAGTAATTTTTGAATTAACTGGATTTCTTCTTTGGTGCACCCTTATTTCTAGCTTTTCTGGATTCAACCATTTTGACTCTAAATTCTTCCTTTGGATCAACAAGTTTCAATTCAGGGAACCATTGTTTAAAATCTTTGAATGTTGGAGTGGCTTCATTGACACCATAATAGTTGAGAAGTTCTGGACCAATCAATTCTCTTTTCAATAAATGAGTGAAAGTTCTTTTCCCAGTCGGATTAAATTCTTCACCAAAGATGGTACAACTTACTTTTTGAAGTTGTTGTAATCTTTCCTTTGTAGGCAATCTCTTCAAGACTGACATTGTCACCGGTTTCTTCGAGTGTTCAATATACTGCCTTGTCAGGCTTGCTTGTGTGAATGAAAAACTTTTTTGGCATATTAGCCTGGTAGTGTGCTGACGTTCAAAAAAAAATTACACTTAGGTGGTTTTAGCACATTTACACGACTGCATTACAAAATTGGTGATGATTGAGTAAACAGATTGTGTGCATTTGAAAGGTTGCAAATGACACTTTAACTTAACAATACTAAAGCAAGAATTTAAATATGAAAGTTCGTGTATTGTGAAAAATTTCTTAGGTAAATCCAGATGTTAAAATACAATAAGCAAAGGAAAAGGAAAACTCTTCATTATGGTTCTCTGGCGAAGCCTAATTAGACGATTATTACTTCGAAATCTTGTGTGATACAGAACTCAGCCCACTCAGCCAAAGGAAGTAATACAAAAAATTGTAGAATATTATACACAACTAATTAATAGATTCACATAGTATTATACTATACGTTACTCTTCTTAAACAATAGCAAGACAATATAGATCGATCATAAATGTGAAATTTCTGCAAAAATAAAAAAAATTGTTTCGTAAAATCTGAAGAGGAGCAACGTATTTTTTGAGTGATTGAATTATTTGGTGTTATGTATGTAGAATCGTAAATCGGAAAACTTTAAAATTGAGATTCCATTTCCCTTTTAACACTCCCTTTATTTTATTAAATCGAACTGATAAAAGGGGATAAGAACATACCATCATCTTAGAATATATATCTTCCCATAGTAGCAATAACAGTTGCCACCACCACCAAAGTGTTACAAACTTAACGTTAAGTTCTTTCTAATAATAGGATTTGTGATTTAAAATATTATTTTTATTTTTCTGTAGAAAGACTTATTTTTACAACCATCTTAAAATTTATACGTAAGTAACTGTTCTTTTGATATATACACACATTAAATGGATTTATATAAGACCACTATAGATGGATAATAATAGACGACAGACACCTGGAATCATCATACGACCAGCGACTCAGACAAATTTGAATGATGATGATAATGATGATGATCAACTTGAAAATATCCCATTACATTCACCGCTGCCAATTCCTGAAGAGAAAAGCAGATCTCACGAATCAAGACGACTTGGATCAATACGAGAGTCAAGACATACTTACCAGGACATACCTCCTTTGCCTCAGGTAGTAAATAGATATACTCCTACTCAACAATCATCGAATAACGAACAAGAAAGTAGAGGAAGAAGAATACTAAATGTGATCAGTGGATCAAACTCCCCACGCGCTAGTGTTAGTCCCCCACGTGAATTATTAGCTTCAGCAATTCAAGATGAAGAATTTGAAGAGTTGCGAGAAGGTCTTAATTTTGCTTTGGGAACATCAGACAAAGACCCAAATTGGTTTCCAGTATCAACTCCTTATAGACAACCTATACATGAAGCCAACAGACTGCAAGAAAATACACCAGTGCCAGAGGATGATGGTGATTTTACCATGGAAATTCCTATGCAAACTTTGAGACAGAGAAGACCAAGTCATAATCGCATTAATAGAATAATTAGCCGAGGTTCCTCAGCTGTTTCTCCCATGGAATATTTAACCACTGCAGAATCAAATTCAAATACGGGTTATTTTGATAGATTAGATCCAAATCAATTGGAAGCAGGCACATATATTCACGTTTCACAACACGAGGCTGGAACGGATTCTCCAAAGAGAATTGCCAGAGCCATTACAAGAATTTCTGATCGTATAGCAGGAGCAGGTTCTCGAAGCAAACAGAAAGAAGAAAATAAAGCAAGTAGAAGTTCAGCAAGTCCGAATTTACATCCAACTGATTCCCGTCCATATAGTCTTCTTACGCCAATTAGTGGCCCACATGGAGATTACGAGTCTGACAGATTAAGTCCACGTCCATTTGCAACACATTTATCTGTAAGTGATACACCAAGTCGTAGAAATGAAGTACACTCACACGAATTAGGACTACCTTTGCCAGATAGTAGTTTTGAAAAATCGCCCATTAGAGAACAAACGAGTGACCTTGGAAAATTTGGACATTCTACAGAATCGCACGCGATCTTGGATCAAATAAGACCTCGCATGCACGTGAAACATGATTCAATTACTTCCATTGAGAGTCTTGATACCAGTACAATGTATTTGTTTGGAAAATCGTTGGGTATCTTTTCACCACAATCAAAAGTCAGACAATTTTGCCATCGTCTTTTTGAACATCGATATATGAATTTCAGTTTGTTAGTGTTGTTAATTTTACAGATTGCATTACTTGCATATAGACACTGGGATCCAGATAATTTAGGAGGATACGTGAAATATGGCTATAATTGGGCAGATTATATATTGATTGTGATTAATGTTTTATATACAGCAGAAATTTTTGGCAAAATCATTGCTTATGGCCTTATCAATGATCATGTAATGTATGAAGAGCTTGGATTACCCTATCCAGAAAATGAAATCAAAAAGCAATTTTTTGGGAACAACTATCTTAAGCTATTTTTTGAATGGATCGGTTTTATGAAATTGTTCAGGAAGAAGCAGGTAAGGTTCTCGAACAATACTGACAACACTGCGCAAGAGTATGCTTCTGAAGATTCTGATATTAAAGAAGTCAATTTAAGTGAAAGCTCTCAAGAAAATCAATTTGATCTACATCAAAAGTATAATAATCTACATCTGCATCACGGGGAATATAGTAGAGTTGGATCGATGACAGGTGATGATATTAAGTTAAATTATAGTGAAACCAAGCCAAACAAGAATTTGGCAGCAATGAACACTTTTTTAAAACCTAAGACTCGTAACGCTTTTTTGAAACTTCACTTGAAAAGAGCTTATTTAAGAAGCAGCTGGCATAGAATTGATTTCATATCCATGGTTTGTTTCTGGATCTCGTTATTTTTATCCATTGATCATTTTGATGCAAAGCACCAGATCTTGATCTTTAGAGCATTGAGTTGTCTTAGAATTTTAAGACTTTGTAATTTGACGGCTGGTACTCATACTATTTTGACTGCTTGTAAGACTGCATTACCACAATTAATTGATGTTGCAATTTTTATATCGTGTTTTTGGTTTTTATTTGCCATCATTGGAGTTCAATCATTTAAATCTTCATTAACAAGACACTGTGTTTGGACTAATCCAGACGACCCATCTGAGGTATTTGTCAATTTTGAACAGTATTGTGGTTCATTTACCGGTTTAGATGGAAGAAGAATGCCATATATCTATCGTGATGGCACATCTTCTGACGAAATTAAAGGTTTTACTTGTCCAATATTCTCCGAATGCCGTTCAGGCGCAAACCCATACGGTGGATCTATCAGTTTTGACAACATTTTCCATTCATTAGAGATGGTGTTTATTGTAATTAGTGCAAATACCTTCACTGATATCATGTATGATACAATGGATTCAGATAGTATGGTTGCATGTTTATTTTTCATTGTTTGTGTTTTCATTATGACTATTTGGTTAATCAATGTTTTCATCGCCGTTATTGTTGAATCGTTCAATATCACAAGACAAGAAGTAGCGGAAGAACGCAAGAGAAACAGAGAGGGTACCGGGATATTCAATCTTTATGATACAGAAGGAGAAGGAGCTTCAGTTCATCTGCAAAGACTTGATATTCTTATGCAAAGTAAATTGTTTTTGAGAATATATTACAGATTTGAGTTTGTGTTTGTCATATTGATATTTGCAGATTTGTTTGTTCAATGTTTTAGGAGATATGATATGTCGGATGTGAGAAGGCACACATTGTATCGATTTGAGGCTGCGTTTACTGCAATATTCTTAGCTGAGATTATCATTAGATTCATGGTTTATTTGCCTCAATGGAGATTGTTTTTCCTTTCAAAGAGAAATTGTTTTGATTTATTTTTAGCAATAGTTACCAGCGTGATTATTATCGAGCCAGTTAAAGATAGACTTGGTTATGCATATTATTGGCTTACTGCATTTCAAATAATGAGATTTTACCGTGTTGTTTTAGCAACGTCAATTACAAGAACGCTTTGGTTAAGAATCATGAGGAATCTAAGAGCATTGTGTGATTTAGCATTATTCTTTTTCATTTTGTTGGGTATGGCAAGTATCATCTTGGCAAGATTTTTTGAAGGGACCATAGATGGCGATGAAGAAGGATTATTTCTTTTGAATACGTTACCTTCTTCGTTTGTTTCATTGTATATTATTACATCTACTGAAAACTGGACAGATATCCTTTATGCTCTCCAAGAAGCGGCTCCAAATGGGTTTCATAGAGTTATGACTACAATGGTACTTATATTCTGGTTTATTTTATCTAACATGATCGTTATGAATATTTTCATTGCTGTTATTGCAAAAGCATTAGAAGTTTCTGAAAATGGAAAAAGAAAGCAGCAATTATTACAATTTATTGATACAATGACCAACAAATTACAGAACATTCATGATGAGATTGGCATGCTTTCAAAGATCAAGAAGAAGTTATTTAAGAGAGATCAAGCTAAAGATGAATTGGAAAAAGCGGTGGTTAATTTGCTTTTAAGTGGAACTGCCGTTAATGAATTTTTAGTCGATGAGGATATTGAGAAAGATAAGGATGAATCTATGACAAATATCAAACAGCTTCCTTCGTCAAGTTGGAAAAGATGGTTCTACATAAAATATCGGAGGTTACGGGATTATATAACGAATCCATTTTATCGGGATATTAAGAATCGTGATATATCATTGGAGGATTTCAATCCAGCTACATTCGCAAAAGATATAATTCAAGAAAGAAATACTTTAGTTGAGAAACAAAATCAATTCCTACAAGACAATCCCAAATTCAATTATGTATTCTACATGATAGGACCACATCATAAACTTCGTAGGCTCTGTCAAAGAATGGTGAAACCAAGTCATGGGGAACGTGTAGATGGTGTTGCTCCTTATAGAAGACTTTCAGAAGCAATCGTTGTTCTTTTGTTTTTCGCTACAATTGGATTAGTGGTTAGTGCATGTTATATGACTCCAATATTTAGAAGAGAAATGGCTGCCAAATATGGGCCTGTGAATTGGACTTTCTGGTTAGAGTTTACATTTACTTTGTTTTTCACGTTAGAGTTCTTAATCAAGGTGATTGCAGATGGATTAATATTTACACCCAATGCTTACGTGCGTTCTTCTTGGAACATTATCGATCTGATTGTATTATTATCATTGTGGATTGAAGTTATTGCATTTTTGAAGAATGACGGTAATTTATCAAGAGTAGTTAGTGGATTGAAAGCACTTCGTGCCTTGAGATTATTGACTATCAGTGAAACAGCAAAGGCAAATTTCCACAATACTATGATTGCAGGGTTTTGGAAGATTATTAGTGCAATGATTATCTCACTTTGCTTATTGTTTCCTTTCTCAATCTGGGGTTTAAATCTTTTCAACAATCGTCTCGGCTATTGTTTAGATGGTGGAGGACTTGATACTTGTTTTAACGAATATGAAAATGTTGTGTTTGATTGGGAAATTGTCAGTCCAAAGGTTTATACCCATAGTCTGTTACATTTCAATAAGTTTACAAATTCCTTTGCGACATTGTTTGAAATTGTTTCTCTAGAAGGTTGGACAGACGTATTAAATGCCGTGATTTCCACTACAGGAGTAGGGACAGCACCAAGATGGGGAGCAAATCCCTTTAATGCAGTATTTGTTATCCTTTTCAATTTCTTAAGTGTGGTTTTCATTTTGACTTTATTCGTTTCTGTGATTATCAACAATTATTTGGAAACTACAGGGAGAGCGTATTTGACAGCTGACCAAATTGCTTGGTATCAAGTTAAACAAATATTGGTTCAAACAAAGCCATCAAGAAGAAAAGACTACAATAGTTTGTCCTTATTCCGGAAATTTTGTTATAAAATGACAGTCGAAAAGAATAAAATTTGGTCAAGGATGTTGGGTTTTGTTTTATTCTTTCATGTTTTGGCATTATTATTAGAATGTTATCCTTCAGGAGCAGGATTGGATTCCTTCAGGTCTATTGTATACATGGTGGCTGCAACGGTGTTTGTGGTAAATACAGTTATGTTAATTGTTGCACAAGGCTCAGCATTTTGGACATTTAAATGGAATGTGGTTAATTCGTTGATATCGTTTGGAGCATTCATAACTACAATCATCAGTTTTATGACGGATCCAAATTCAGCATTTATAAATTTTAATAAGTTATTCCTTGTTGCGTTGTTAGTATTTGTCATTCCAAAAAGCAATCGCTTAAGTCAATTATTAAGATTTGCATCAGCTTCATTACCCAATTTGATTTCATTGTTATTCACTTGGATTGTTTTGTTCTTGTTATTCGCAATCGCCATGAATCAAATCTTTGGCCTTACAAAAATTGGTCCCAACGGAAGTGGGAATCTCAATTTTCGTTCTGTTACAAAGTCATTAATTGTTTTATTCAGGTGTAGTTTTGGAGAAAGCTGGAATGCTATTATGATTGATTATACACTTGAACCGCCATTTTGTACATCAGAAATCAATGTTGATGCCAATGATTGTGGGAAGAAACAATATGCGTACATTTTATTCATAGCCTGGAATATCATTTCTATGTACATTTTGTTGAATATGTTTATTTCATTGATTTTGGATAGTTTCAGTTATATCAATCATAGATCGAGTTATAGTGATTTGATTCAAAGAGAGGAAATTCGGAAATTTAAGAGGACATGGCAAGAATTTGATCCTCATGGTACTGGATATATCAAGCCAATCGAATTACCTCGATTTTTGCATAGGTTGAATGGAGCAATTTCATTCCATTTCTATTCTGGTTCATTATCAATTCCAGTCCTTTGCAATCAATGGATTAAGAGAAACAATCCAAATGATCCTTATGATATCATGGTAAATTTTGAAGCAGTCGAGCAAACTATGGAAGCGATGGATATTGAAAAGATTCGAGAACGAAGAAAATCATACGAGATGTTTATTGAAGAGGCTTTGTTGACTATGGAATTAAATGAAGACCCAGGGATTTCATTTTCGAGAATACTATTACAATTACCATTATATACTTCATTTGATGCTGGCCAATGCCTTAATTTAGTTGATTTTTTGGAAAGAAGATTACTTGTTCAGAAAGTGAAAAAGAGACTTGATACCAAAAGAGTCTATGAAACAATTGCTGCTTATGCATGTAGATGGAAATATAAGAAGAATCGCAAGTTGGGTATCAAAACGACGGATATTACATTTGATAGTGAATTGAAGAGAAACAGTTATTTAACAAATGAGAAATTGAGAATAAATAATCCAGGTCCAAGTAATGCATCCACTAAAAGCCATGGTCGGAGCTATAGTGGGCTGATCCGTCCTCCAAGTGGACATAGTCTGTTCCATGAAGATTCCGAACACCAGGACCTTCTTATGAGAACTCAAACTGAAGCTGCGGAAATTCAACATCTGATTTCGTTGAATAATGATCAAGAAGATTATTTTCTGCAGAGTGCAATGAGACCCGGGCTGGTAATATTTAATGATATGTATGGGAATCAGCGAACACATTACTATCCAAATTCACCCATTTCAAGGTACAAAAAGCAAGAGTCAAGACCAAATTTATTGATTAATATTCCATCATCATCCAAACAAGAGGAATCATTCCCATTTTTAGACCATAAAGACAATGGAAGGATGTAATTATTTAAGTTTATATTTTATTTATAAAATTCATTATCATTTACTAATTAATAGAAGCAATATTTATATATGAATAAAAGTGTAGAGGAGGACGTTAGCTTTTCTATTGATACAACGTTTATTAGAAAGTGAAAAATATCTAATCAGTCTTCATATCATTCAAACCCAAATTTTCATTTTGTTCAAAAGTTCTTTCAAAATCTTCAATAGTCATATTTGGATCATTATCTGGAGCATATACATTTTGGATATATGAAGATGCCAAAGGATCTTCCATCACAATAGTGAATGGAATATTCCCATCAATAGCATCCTGCAATCTGGCAAAGAAAGTAGTCCATCTAGTCTTTGTTTCTTCATCCATGGAATCTGAAGATTGGTTATAAACACGACCATTCAATTCTTCCAAGACTTGAGTTAATAAACCTTCGATAGTAGTAAATCTACCACCCAAAGTACCTGGAGTTAAATCCAAGTTTAATTCAGGAATGGTTAAACCACAAGTTTCAGATTTTAAAATATCTCTAGCTAAATCTTCTGGATCAGTTACTTTCAAGGTAGTACGTCTACCCTTTTCTGGAATGGCACCACCAGTCTTGACTTCATTAGATTTATAACCACAATGATCACAAACTGTTGACATAATAATGACATCTTTAAAATGTGGGATATTAACTGTTTTCATATGAGTTTCACAAGGCTTGAAACATGATGAACAAGTTGCTGAGAAGATTTGAACTTCATTTTGTAAATTTTCAATTTCACTAGCATCAGATATAAATCCAGTTGAATGTGGATTTCTATCTAAAGTTGAAGAAATGTTAGATTCGGTGGCATGCTTCTTTTCTTCTAATTCTTGTTGTCTATGTTGTGCCACTTCATCGGCGGAAATCAACCCCAAAAAGACATTTTGTTCCGCAGTACGATTATATTCATACATAGCCCATTTGTGTTGAGATGCTTGTTCTTCGGGTAAATATTCAATCCAGGAATTACCTGCTGGATCATCAAGGGTAACAGTTAATGGTAATGTATCTGGTTCAGCGTTAAGGTAAGACTTGATCTTGTTAATGACTTCATTTATCTTTTCATAAATTTCTGGTTGTAATTCTTTTCTTTGAGGTTGATCACTTTCTAAATCTTCAATCATTTCTTGTAATAAACCTTCAATGTTAATGAATTGTCCCTTCTTAGGTGGAATTTCAATATCTAATTCAGCAAATCTAACCATAGCAGATTCAGCCTTAACTATTTGACGATTAAAGTCTTTCTTTTCTTCAACTTTAAAAACATATCTAGCACCCTTTTCAGCAATTTGAGCAGCTGGTTGAATTTCACTATTTTTAAAACCACAATGAGGACATTCAAAGGACATAAGAATGATTTCTCTGAAATATGGGATTTTAGTTAATAATAAACGAGTAGTACCATTCTTGTGACAGTTCATACATAATGATTCGACTTCTTGAACTGGATGTCCTTCAACATCTTGAGCACCAGTTTGTCTGATCTGATTGTCAACTCCTTGGACTTGCTCACCAACACTGGAAAACATTTCTTCTTTATTTTCCGAGGACATATCTAATTTAAGTTTTTTATCTATATGAGAATCGTCTTCCATTGAAATTTTCACTAACGATTTTAATATTTCAAACCATATTTGTAATTTTTTTTTGGTTAGACTCATCGCAGGTTCTAAAATAAATTTTTATTCGAGTTGCTTCTGGAATCATCTACATCAGCTAGGCGCTACCACACGATAACATCGTCATATATTCTGAAGGTTTTGAAGATTAACAAGTAGTAAGATTTCCATACGAATTATCAGGGTTTCGGAGTCTCTCATATTACGAACGGGGCTTTCTTGTGAAAGAAATGTATGCGTTCTTGCTTGTTCTTTTGTCAAGTAACGTCGTAAGTGAGAAAAAAAAGGTAAATTAGAGAGTAAGCAACACTTCAGATTGCAGCATTTTCAGCATGTTTATTCATTAACGTTGTAAACATGGAAGAAGACCCCTTGTATTTCAGTGGTGGCTATTCTACTAACCTATTGTAAGTGATTCAAATTTTGCTGAAACTTCATAGCACGGTGGACTTTTTTTTTGCGTTTTCCTTTCGTCAAAACAGTACGTACAACCTTTGTTTTCAAGTGATAGACAAGTTTTTCTAATTAAATTTCTCGGAAAAGTGAAATATGCTGTATATTGTCTTTGTGGAAATAAGTTTTAGTCTGTCCAATACACTTCCTGTATTTATATTCCCATGTAAAATAACCCCTCCACTCCCCTTCGATCGTTTTATCGTTGACAAGAACCAATTGGTATATCCCTGCTTAATTAGGAAATACAATGCGAGATTTTTCATTTTCCAAAATAAAAACCATAGAAAATTGCAAACTGAATTACAACAATGAAACGACGCGCGGCTTAATATTTTTATTGTTGACACCAATTTTACGGTGGTTGCACCTTTTAACACCACCCCATTGTACCTATTCCAAAGAGAGTTAATTGTCAAGAGCATTTTAATCTTTTGTTGCAGGAAAAATTCGTAGCAAGAAAGAATTTTGCAGGGCGGACTTATACAATATGCTGGTTTTGAATCTTTGTTCTTTTTTTTGCAGAATTTAACCTGAATTAGTTCATCAGTGAACTTGGGGCGTTTGAAAGACTCTAATACAAAACACAGCATGTGAGTTGGAGTGCAATGTGCGACCACGTTGCAACAATTTTGAAGAAACTGTATGAGAAGGTTGATGTTTTTGAGCTACATTTGAATGGGGGTTGGCAAATGGATTACTAAACCCCGTCATATATTCATGAATTATTGACACCTTCCTAATTTGGAAGTAAATTGCGGAATATTGAATCGGCATTATGAAGGGTGTGGCGAAGTCACGTGCAATTTGCACAATGGATGCAAAAGGGCTTTGGGCGGCATCGTACTATTATTCCTTTATCTAAGTTTCTTTTAAATTTCTTTTGTACTAACAAAGGTATCACTATAGAAAGAACTGATAAGTTGTTATGAATCCGCCTTATATGGGACTTTGGCCCGTGCCATTCATAAGAAATACAGATTTAAACTTCTCACACAAAAATCTTAAAAATTTGGCAAGAAAAGGAAACAACACGGTAAAATAGTTATAATTAAAGCATAAACGGTAATATCTGAAAGTCCGACTTGTTATCAATACTTATATTATAATAATAAATCTATAAACAAACACACATCTTGCTTAACAAACACATCGGTGCATAAAATCTTTTTGCTGGTCGCCTAAGCATTGGACTCCACATATCTAATTTTATTAAAATTTTTTATTGTTCTTCATTTTAGCGAAGACCCAAAAAAAAGTTTTTTAATTTTTCTCTTTCTCTAAGTATTTCCATTTTCACCACCATAGTCACAACACAAAAAAAAACAAGGACAAACAAATAATTATGTAAATAATTTACAAAGAAAGAATTTTTTTAGCTTTTTAGGTCAGTTAAAACTGTGGATCCCTTTTTAACCTTTTAAACACTCCTCCACATCAGTGAACACGAACAAGAAACCATCTGCAACTCAACCCACAATTATTTAAGCTATTTCAATTTTTTTTGTTTTATTTTTCTAAAGGAACAACAAAGATACACACAAACATTGCTCCAAACCAATCCCCTAACCACCACAGTTAGAAAACTGAATTCCATCTTAGTTTGCATATATAACCACTAGCAATTTTCTCATTTTAAACCATAAAAAAAGACAAGACAGAGAGAGAGAATAAATGAATACAGAGAACAACAACTATTTTACAATGTCATCGCCAAAACTAGAGGAAATAATAAGTCGTCCAACCTCACCTCGATGTACACCACCACCTATAGAAACCAAAGAAACCATGTCATCCACCACCAAGAATAATAGTCATAAAATGGTTGACAAAACTAGCAACGACAATAACAACCAGTCAGCCACAAATGATAATTCAGTAGTAACTCCCTTCTTAACCAAACATATAAGTGATCAGAATCAAATTCCAAGAGATAACTATCATAAATATTGTTATCGTCATAATCCAGATGTTACTTGCAATAAACATACTGACGAGGTTAAGATGAAACATATTCAAAGTCGATTGGAAAAACTTCCTAGAAGAGATCAAGAGGCTATAAGTCATGTATGGTCAATATTTGGTGCTGCTCCTGTTCAACATCGTGAATTAATCTTGCAAGGGTTATTAAGTCAATGTTGTTTCCCTCAGTTATCCTTTTTATCACTGGAAATATCTTCTTTAATTAGAATAGATTTCTTGTCTGCATTACCACAAGAAATATCATTAAAGATTTTATGTTATTTGGATTGTAAATCCTTATGTAATGCTGCTCAAGTTTCTAGAAAATGGAAATCATTAGCTGATGATGATAGAGTATGGCATCATATGTGTGAACAACATATTGATAGAAAATGTCCAAATTGTGGTTGGGGTTTACCCTTGATGCACATGAAACGTGCTAGAGAAATGGTAGATGAAGAAGATCCTAAATCCGGAAAGAGAAGATATTCCGTTGTTGCAGATTGCTCAACAACAATGGATCCAAATAAGAGATCAAAATCAGCTCTGACATCACCAATAATGACTAAAGCTGTTCCCGTTGTTAGAAAACGTCCTTGGAAAGCCGTTTATTCCGAAAGATTCAAATTGGAAAAGAATTGGAGAAAAGGGATCTATACCGTGAAACAATTTGTTGGTCATACTGATGGTGTAACATGTTTACAATTTAATAGAAAGTACCTTATGACAGGTTCTTATGACACAACTGTTAAAATTTGGAGAGTTGATACTGGGGAATGTCTTAAAACTTTAACCGGCCATAGTAAAGGTGTTAGATGCCTTGCATTTGATAATCAGAAATTAATTACTGGTGGTTTAGATTCAACTATTAAAGTATGGAATTACCATACTGGAACATGTATAGCAACTTATCGTGGACATGATGATGCTGTTGTATCAGTTGATTTCTCCAACAAATCAATTGTTTCTGGTTCAGCTGATCATACTGTTCGTGTATGGCACGTTGATTCTAGAACATGTTATACATTAAGAGGTCATACTGATTGGGTTAACTGTGTCAAAATCCATCCTCCATCAAACACAATTTTTAGTGCTAGTGATGATACAACAATTAGAATGTGGGATATGGCAACTAATGAATGTTTGCGTATATTTGGAGGACCAGAAAATAATGGTCATATTGGACAAGTTCAATGTGTTATTCCATTCACTTATAAGGAACAATTAGTTGAGGATGAAGTTGATGATGAAAGTGAACCAGAAACTCATTCTCATCCTCATCAACATCCATTACCTCATAATCAACCTCCTCCATTACAACATACCCCAAGTGGGAACGCTGTTTTGAATGCAAGTATTGAATTACCTACTAGTGCACCAACCCATTTATTAACTTCATCATTAGACAATACTATTAAAGTATGGGATGTCAAGACTGGGAAATGTATAAGAACTCAATTTGGCCATATTGAAGGTGTATGGTCGATCAATGCTGATACTTTTAGAATTATAAGTGGTGCTCATGATAGATTGATTAAAGTTTGGGATTTACAGAATGGGAAATGTTTACATACATTTGGTAATGATTCTAGTGTCAGTTGTGTTGGATTGAGTGATTCCAAGTTTGCTGCTGGATTAGAGAGTGGAGTTGTTAAAATGTATAGTTTTGAATGAGTGTGAGAGATTCAAACTAAACATATATATATAGAGAGAGATTTTCAGTTTATTATTAGTATTATATTATTTATTACGGTTCTTTTGCTTTGCTTGCTTTTTGGGATTAAATTATTTTCATTAAATAGTATGTTTTTTGTTTTATAAATTTATATTGGGTTTTTTTTATAGTTTTGTTAATGAAAAAGATATATGTAATTTTGTTTAAAAACATTTTGGGGGTATATGGTTGTTGATTGGGTTGTATAATGTAAGATTAACTAAGCCAATTTTGACATGTATAATTAACTAAATATACTTGTGCAAAAGTATTAGATTTATTGTTTTTCTTTTGTGTTCTGTTGTTAACTTAAATTCTTTCTTGAGAATTATTCTGAAAAATGCTGCAAAAAAAATAACAATCAAATCAAATTGCAACAATCCAAGCAAAAAAAAATTAAATTATGGGGAAGTCGTCGTTGTGATGAAGGCTATTTTCTTATACACAAAGTATCACAAATATAGACTTACGATTGTTAGATAACACTGCAATCGTACACCCCCACACACAATAGTTGCTTGATACTTGGTACACAAATGCGGATATCAAATACAAAATATTTATAGCAAGATTAATCCGTTGTTTACCAAAGAACATTGCCAAGGGATCTTATTACCCACCAACTGCAAGCAAAAATAGCAACCACGCTAGCGAATAAAGTAATGATTAACATACAAGTAAGCGAGTTGTGATTAGAAATAGTGATCTTCGCATGATATCTCAGAATGCCAAAATTTGTCAGTAAGTCGAACAATTGTTCGAGAGGCAAAATATTCGTCAACTTTTGAATTTTGCAGATTTATTATGAGAATTTATAAGGAGAAGGAGCATTCGAACACCATAGCAACACTAACCTGCTCGTTTAGCCGAAATTGCTTTTAATGTAACAAATTGTTTTACGAATAGGGGAGGTCGTGCCCCATTTTTGCAGATTGTTATAACTCCATTTTGTTTCAAAGATTAGTGTATCAAACTGAAACAAGCCCCATATGCAAATCTTTGGTTTAACCCAAAAAAATCTTAGACAAGAAAACATCAAAAGATCATTAATGAAGTTCATATAACATTATAAAAAAGCTGTATATACAAAAGGTACACTCTTATATAACTGTAAGTATGAAAAACCGTAAAACTCAATTAATTTCCCAACCATTAAGAAGTTAATCCAACTAAAGCAAGGGGTCAAACAATTTCATTTGTATAATTCTTCCATTATCAAATACCATCTACCACTTTACCTCTACCTTCATGCATGCCCCCCACGAAAAGCACAGAAAGACTTATATTCCAAATCCCATAATCTAACCCTATATCAACTTCCACATTATTCACTCTCTCATATGTAATCGCGTTAGGCTTCTATAAATCCAAGACTCATATGTCTACCAGTAGACAACGAACTTTTCACCTCAAATATGGGAAAGAAATCTTACGTTCCCAAAAACGTAGAAACATTATAAGAGTCCCTTTTTTCATCAGGACTATTCTTACCATTTCCATTGCCCGAGATAACAGCTTCAGGAGAATGATCATCTTCACGTGTCGTCGAAGTTGAATTAAAAAAACAATAATTATCTAATAATTCTTTATACGATTTTGAATTCAAAAACTTACTTCTCGAAGAAATTGGGACTTTTGTTGATTTTGGATCCGCTGATTCATCATTGATGACACCTTCCAATTTATCATCAACTAAATAGAATCCAGTCTTGTTGGGTTGAGAAGGTAATTCAATAGATCCCGACATTTGTGATTGGAATTTTTCTTTGAATTTATGAGATGGAATAGATACTGGTTGTGGTGATGGCGAAATAACTTTCGCTTCATTGGAATTTTTCATATATTCTTCAGCAGCACTTTCGGGATTCTTATGTAAAGAAGATAACAATGGCGAAGATAAATAATAATTGTTATTTTCAAAGTCATTAACATCTGAAGAATTATCATTCAAGAATAAAGGTTCACGAGTCTCTCCTTCGACTGGTGACGTTTCAGTTTCTTCATTTTCAATTTCGCCATCATCATTATTCTTTTCTTCTGTCTTTCCATTGTGCATTTCACCTTCGATTCTTTGAATCATTTCATTTTTATGAAGTTCGATTTGTGAATCCGATTGAACTCTCTTAAGATATGCATTTGAATACTTTGGATTGGCAGTATGTTCCTGTATTCTACCAACAGGTATTGGTTTGCCACCTTTAGTTGTCTTAATCAATTTGATTTCATAATTCTTGAAATTATTATTATCCCAAAATTCAGAACTATTGGCATAATATTTAATACACATTTCATAAACTCTCTCCTGTGTTCCCAATTTATTGTATTCACTTCTTTCATCATCTGAACTATCACCTGAATCTTTTGATATCCTGAAAGTATTAAATAAACTATTCAATGGAATTTTGAAAGTGAAACGATCATAATCATTGAGTTTAAGCACTTCTGGTCTATCGGGTATATATGAAGAAGGAATCTCAATGATGGTATTCCAATGATCTAATGAATACCGAACAGTCAAGTATTTTTCAAATGATAAATTCTTCACTGCAACATATCCTAATAAATGTTTCCTATCTATTGATAAAAAAATCTTCTCTAAAAATACCGGAGTATCAGCTTCGATTTTCCGTAAATATGACAATGGTGGGAAGTTAAGCAATTTCAATTCCCATTCTACATGTTTAGGAATTCTACTCTGAGCCGCAAATGATAAAGGTTGCTCTGTTTCTTTTTGTCTTCTTCTCTTTCCTGGATATTCGGTATCTCCACTATCCAAGTAAAAGTTGTGATATTCGTCGTTATCCGATTCTTCATCTTCTCCACTATAATCTTCTGAATCATCGTCGCGGTCGTCAACGCCTTCCAAAGTCGGAGAATTGCTTGCTGATATTGCAGCTGGTTTATCTTTCTTTTTGAAATAACGAACATCAGTTTGACCTCCAAAATGAACCAGTTTATAAGTTGGGGTGCTTGGTAATGAAAGGGACCTTTTCTTGTCAAAATAACCAAGACCAAATCCCTTTAATGATGGTTTTAATAATTCTCCAGATTTTTTGCGTACCAATTTGTAGTTACCATTTGAATAATTTGCTGGTCCAAACTTTGGTGAATTTACCGACGACGAAGATGATGAAGTTAATACATCACTACTATTTTCCATGACATTATTATTTCTTGAAATATTAGATGCCAATTTTATATTTTCTGAGGTATTAAGATTGGTCAATTGTGCATTTAATAGACTGTTGGCTTTCGTTGGATCACTAGCTTTGATGAATAATTCTTGGGATCTACTTGGTTTATGAATAAATCTCATTGATAAGGGTAAATCATTTAGACTATCAGAAGACGTTGAAGAAGCAATTGAACACCTATTAGCATTATTTGGGTTTGAATTTTCATTGTGAGATTCATATGTAATAGAATGTCGCCTTTGATGATGTTGTTGGGGGGTAGTAGGTGAGGGGAGTGTGAGTGTTGAAGCCCCAGAAGCTTCTGATCCAGTTGCAGTTGCAGTATCAGGCGATATGCCTGCTGTGGAAGATACGACAAAGCTCAGTGGTGTGATTATAGGAACTGGCTGAGGCAATTCCTTTTGCTTTGGACATAATGAAGGGTATGATTTGTCCATCTCTTATGTATATGTAAAATATATGTAGTTAAGGGGTTTTTTCTTTTTAGGGTTGAAATTTTCCAAAAAAGTTATCTATAAGGAACCTCCTACACTTAAAATAAATTGTTACCTGGTAAATAAAAAAGAAAACTGCAGCCCTGTCAGATATATATAATTCAATCCCAATATGTTTCCAGTTTTAACTTATATATATAATAAGATTATAGTAAGGGATGGTGATATTGTTATAGTTTTTTTACTTTGTAAATGGTTTGTTTTAAATAAGGAGCAAGGAGCAAGAAACGAGGGAGACAGGAAAAACAAAAAAGAAAATTGCAGGATATGACAAGCATTAAAAACTGTAACTTTTGGAAATTTTATTTTTTATTTTTTTTATTCTCTTTAAGGTTTTGTGTTTCTTCTTTCAACCTCAAAAAGAAAAAAAAATAGAAGTGAAAAAAAAATAAAATTATAATAGTAAAAAATACAAATGTGTAAGTTTATTTTTTTTTAAATATTATTATTTTTTAAATTATTTTTTTATTATAGACAAAAAATATTATTCCTTTAATGCTATCGCAGCTGCTGGACAGGTGACAAGTAAACAAAATTTATTGTTACAATTATTTTGGTTTAACAATATACTCTCTCACGACTACAGAGGGGCATTCGTAAAGCTGTGTGTTTTGTGATAATACGGGCTCTGATATTGTTTCGGCTATATTTAAAGGAGTGGGGGTGTTTGAGAGAGGATATAGTTTAAACCTCAACAAAAAAGAAGATGCATCATGGGTAATATTTAGGGTTTTAGATGCGTTCTTCTACGGGAGAACGGTAAGAAAACGAGTAGACGTCGTAAGTTATTAACCCTTCTGTAAAGCATTGGCTTATCCCTCACATTAAAAGAGGACTCACTCTTTTTGATTTAAATCCAACAAATATTGGTAAACGTTTTGTTTGTAAAAATTAACATAAAATGGAAATTGTCAAATCTCATATTGTGCTGGAGTCCAATTTTTGCCCTTCTCTCACCAAATGGATTCTTCCGCATTTTGCGAGAGTGAAAGAACCACAAAAGATAAATTGTCCCTGTTCAAAAGCCAAGTTATCTACAGAGAAGACTTACAAACGAGTTTAAGTTCTAGAAGTGAAATATTTACCCAAACTTATTACTAGGGAGTATGTTGAATGAAATTCTTGACTAAGTAAAGGGTGGTTGGTAATCTTTTTTTTTAATGGACTCCAACATCAATCCAAAATAGTCAAAATTTCAACATTTGGTGAAAGTTAGGCATTACTTGGAATGAATGTTTGCATAAGTAAAAAATTCTTGTGCTCATTGATTTCTCAGATAATAAAATCTTGGATATTCGCCGATACACCATATACAATATTCCTGCACTTTTTGGAGAAATGGACGGATAAACCATGGTTCGTTTTCACATCTCGTTTCTTAACGATACTTGATGTACGAAAATATCACAAATGTATGATGTCGGTGATTCGTATTACTTGAAGTTACAGTGCATTTTTATGACATGATTTTTTTCTGTTGACCAGATGATTCATTCAGAACATTCCACAGTGGGGGATGCATAGTAAATATTTACCGATTGGCTGCAATAAAGATTATTTTTTATTTTTTTTTTTTTGGGGGGGGGGGGGAGATCGCTCATCCTTTTTGTGTTCTTGGAGAGGCTTATCATTACTCATCGTTTTGAGACATACTCCCCTATAGTCAGCATTACGTGATATGAAATCTTGTTGGAAAATCTACCACGATGTCAATTTAAAAGGAGAGAAACTTATATTAGTATTGATTGTTTTTCGTCATTGGTTTTATTCTCTTCTCTCAGATGATTAGTGGGGTGGGGGTCATTATAAGCGTTTTCACATGGCTAGTTATAAATTGCTCTTTCAAATGACAAAAGCTGACAATGGGAAAAGGTCTCAGATTCTGAATCCAAACCATTTGCTTTAATTTGCTTAACTGAGTCGCGTTGTCAATTTGAATGTATTGAGAACAAAGCTTTGAAATTAACAAAATCAACAAAAAAAGCACTAGGGTTCACATTAAAGTTAGTGTTTCAGATCGAGAAGAGTAAAAGTGCTGTCAAATATTAAACTAGCATTTGTTAATAGCCCTCCAGTTGAAAGGAATCATCTGGTGGGAATTTCAAAGTTTGGATTTTTGAAGATCAAAGGGGAGAGCGTATATCAAATCATACAGTCGTACAAACCTAATCTGTGAGCGAATATTGACTCTACAAAACATCCAATCTATATACAGCATTAAAACAGCTACCGAATGAATAACAGACTGCACCTCCACCAACAATTATAAAGGACGGTTTACCATCACCTCTCTCTTTCTCTTCAACCAATCCGAATCCAATAAATATAGGAGGATGTTGGCTTCTGATTATCTGGGGAATCTCAAAACTCTTCCAAATAAAATTGGTTAAATCTAAAGTCATGATATTGTTATTGCGTGTAAGAATTTGAACTGGAGAAATACCTCCAACAACAAGAAGCTTTTCTTGGCCAATAAAACGGATTTCACCTCCTATTCTAGATAGCAAAGCATGGTGAAATATTTCTTTAATCGTAATTACATCGTTCTCAATGCTAAATTTGTACAATTTATCATTCACTTGGGGTATAAAATGATCAATGATACCTCCAGAGATTAAACCATAATTTCCATTGTATACCATTGCTGCACTGATCAAATTTCCTGGATCATCTCCTACTAACTTGAGGTATTTGTTTTCTCCCGATTTAATATCATATATCAAAAATGCATTTTCAAGTTGAGAACTTGAACCTAAACCACCAAAAATCAATATTTGAGTATCATTTAGCTTAACAACCGAATGCCTGGCACGACAATAATCCAAATCACCCAACTTGGTCCAAGTATCATTACATAACTTGTAAACGTCCCGGAACAAATCACCAGGTCTGGATCTACCCCCAATCAAAATCAACTCAGCTCCCATTGTGGTTAAAGTATGACACATTCTAGGATTTGGTGTGCAACCATCTTGCCGTAAATTATCAAGCGTACCCTTACGGAGATCTAAGACAACAGTTTGGTTGGTGCGTGTCTGCTTCAATCCTCCATTAACATAGATCTTATTTTCAGATGCAGCTACAGCGGGGAACTTAAGTTCCAATTGTTCTTTATCAAACCTAATATCCAAAGACATACTGAGGCCTTCTTCATTAGCATATTCTTGTTTTTCAATTTCACCATTCTCAGATTCATAAATCATTTGATCACAGTTGCTTGCATGAACAACTATATAATGCTGACAAAATATGATGAATTCTTCCCATTCATCAAAATCTTCAATTTCAAATACCTTTCTCTTAGTCTCATTGTCAATCAAATATAACCAGTTTTCAAACAAGTTTTTGATTTCTGCTTTTGGATAATACTGTTTAAATCGATTCAATTGGGCGGATTTAGTTGAATAATGTTCCACACATTGAATAGGGCTTCGCAAATGATTGAAGTGATATAGCATTTTGGTTGCAAATGAATTATCCAGAGAATCAGGCATTATTTGCTCTAAGATTAAGAAATGACTATTAGTGACTTTACTGGAAATTTCAATTACCGGATTTGCAAATTGAGGTTTCATGTAAGCTAATGAAACTTCTGCAATGAATATTTTAATTGAAGAATCATCTTCAACTAACTGTGGAAGTAGGCTTTCATACAATTGCAAATTTTTCAAATCACAACCCACTAGTTTATAATTATTGGTTGAAATCTTAGCAATTGCGGAGGTAAGATTTTCTCCGATGACTTTCTTAATCTCTTCTGACTTTTGAATCATGTCATATTTGTTTTGAATTAAATCAGGATAATCAATATCTATGAAATTTAAGTCATAGTCTGGATAAACGGACAATAATTGGAATGGTAATGGATCAAACCCACAACCTAAATTAACTACTTGAACTTTCTTGTTAGGATTCAACTTTACAATTCGCAACACCATTTGGATGATTGTTTCCATTCTAATCCAATATCCTCGATTAATAGAAGGCGATCTTCTCTTTCCCTTTTTAACAAAATATTTAAACCATTCTCCTAATTCAGGTTGAAGTTTAGAAAGATACAACATCTCAACGCTTCTCTTCGATACAATAGAAGAATTATTTGTACCTTGAACTTGTTGATCATCGTATATCTTCTTTCTTCTATCCTTTTCTATCTTCTTACGTTGCCTTGCCAATTGGTTAGCATTGAGTTTTGGAGGTTTATCAGTTGACATTTTTGGATAAATGATGAGTTATGGGCGATGATCATCGATGTCGGTGAAATTTTTTTTTCTTGGAACAATAAATTAGGTCCTAATAAATTACACTATTGCTACTATACAATTCTATATACCCTTGAATGCGTTATTCAACTCCTCGTTAAGCTTATCCTGGGTTACAAATTGGCACCTAGTCAAAAATCTGGCTGCTGCCAAGGTTGCACGTAAATCTTTAATACTATGCACTTGTGTACTCGAATTCTTATTCTCATCATCATCTTCTTCCATGCTATTTTCATCTTTTACTACTAATCCCTCACCACATTTAATCCAAATTTTACCATTGATACCAATAGCGATCTCAAATTTACATCTTGTTGCTAAGATTTCCAAGAATATGGTTTTTGGATTAAACAATAATTCGCGAGCAAAATTCAAATTGACATCAAATATATATCCCGATTCATCTAACAACCCAAACCCACCTTCTTTACCAGTTGTTGGATCAATACACTCCAACTCTGCCTCGATTTCAGGAATATCTTGAGATACTCTGGCATATACAGCTTGACCATTTTTCAAATTTGGACGATTCTTTTTAGTAGCATTAGGGAAAGCCATAAATGGAAGAAGGACCGCAGATGAAAAATCTTGTAATTGGACCTTGTAAGATTCTCCTATTACACCAGTAACTATACCAATAACAAAATCATTGGTATGAGGTATATATCTTTTGGAATTTGATTCTATATAAACCAATTGATTGGTTTGATTTTTATTTTGTTCAACTGATATGATGCCTGCTGTAGCGGCTATAAGTTCGTTAGAGGCAGGTTTTTTATAGATTCCAGGACCTATTACAGTCTTTATACTTTCCACATCTTGTATTGGGAGTTTATCTCCAGGTACTATTAAACTATGCGACATGTGTCTTCTGTGGGGTTATAAGCTGCTGTATCAGTGGGATGCACCCATCTATTTTTCAATGAAGACTTTAAAGTTTGGCTCTTCGAGATTAGTTTGTCGCGAAAGAATTTTATGTCAAATCCTGCATATTAAGAACTAATGTAAATTATAACGTGTAAGTTATACATGTAAGTTGTGGCATGGCATTATTATCGCTTGTGATTCGTGAAATAGCTCAAAAATGAGGACTACTTGTAGTTTTGATCAGATTGGTTTTCTACAATTTTGAATTACTTTTAAGCCAAAATAAATGGTTAGTATCTTTCTTCATTCCAATCTTGACCATCTTTCGCGGGGATGAGAGAGTTGATTGACAAACACCCAGATCACCTACTGCGACTAAGCTTAAGTACATTTCTAATACTATATTATACTATATTGTACTAAAATCCTACTTCTTTTACAGGTCATCCCAAATATATCATGCAAATAAATATTGCCAAGCTAGCTAAGACGTTTGTTCCATTTACGATTCATAACAACCTCAAGCTTCTTGCAGAGCATTTAGCATACATACTCTATCGTATGACAAGAATATTTGGCGGCTACAGTCACTCGGATTCTTTCTAAACAATTCTCCCTTTAATTTAGCCAAAATTTTAGGTAATAGTACTTAGAATGTAAAATCTATCTGCATAATACTGGTTGATGTCATTTACCTCCAAAGGCTTTCGTTTTGAAGGGAATACATCCGGTGGTCTATAATCTCTTAATAATAACATAGTTTCATAATCATATTGTAGAATGGACGATTCGTCAAAAAATGAAAGCCTCTCGATATTTCTAGTATAAAGCTTCTTCGTCAATGAATCATCTTCTCTCGTAAATTTGAGATTATTACCGTTGCAATTATTACTTTTCTTTGTTGGATAATGCTCTGGTCTGATTAAGGTAGTATTGAAACTCTTAATTGGAACTTCTAATCCCGTTGATATGACTCTTGATTGGAATCTATTTTGCAAAAGAGATTCATGGTAGGGGTTGGACCAAATTATATTATTATGATAGAAGACGTATCTTCTTCTGAAGAAAGCAAACACTCTTGAAGCATAATAAATATGTCTCTGTATCATCTCGTCGATTCTATACTTATACAACCCTTGAATGTACAGATTCTGCTTGTTAATAGTCATGATGTTCCTTTTGATAAAGAATTTATTCGTCGGGAACATGAAGCTCATGCTGTATAAATACTTACACGCGGGGAATACCGCATCCAATGCAGCTGCCATTGCATAATAATAAATATAAAGTGTTGTCGACAAATCATTCAAGAAGGATGATTCCTCGGGATAAACAGGATCCAAGGTAGGTTTATATGCCATTGCCTCAGTGGGTATAATTGTGTGCCATTGTTTAAAAACTTCATAGATAATTAATGGAGGATATGTGCACACGAAATCTTCATTTCTTGACAGGAATATGATTGGAAATAATACCTCAACAAAGAAGTTCATTAAATTCATATATTCAAATTCTAATTTGCGAAACTTTTCCTCAATTGAATGCTTTGCAAAAGAAAATGGAAGAGAGAATATGCATTGTAAACTTCTAAGATTTGATTCAATCTCAAACAAAAACTGGGGATTATATGATGGAAGAGAGATGGACACCAAATTAGCCTGCAAGTTGTTCAACAAGAACCCAACAATGGATACCGGCTCTAAATTGTTACGCAACATATATCTTGAGTATACATCAAAACATATGCATACTCCTTTTGACGAGTTAAAATAGCTTTGAGCACCAAATTTCATCATTAAGATAGCAAACCCCAAGAGGTAACTTGAAAAGGAATATATTTCTCCACGATGGGCCATATTCAATGGACTTAATGATGTACTTCTTTCATCAAACTCGGCAAGAGCAGCTCTTAGATTTCGTTGACATTGACCGTGTCTTTCCAACCAGTTCTTATCCAACGCATTCACTAAATTGAGGTCAATTTCCTTTGAATATTTCAGTTTCTGGTGAAATCTATTTAGTATAATAGCTTCACCTATGCATAGATATGCTTGAATTAAAATATAATCGTGTTCATCGACAGTAGGGGGTAACTCCATTAAACAATTGCACAAGAAATCGAATATGGAAACTTTTCCAAAAACTATATGGTGGGTTAAATCTGCTCTGCTCCTCATTCGTGTATCCTGACAACTGATTTTCTTGGAAAACTTTGACCGGAGCGGTTGAAATGTATATATTTTCTCAATTGCATTTGGTAGTTTGTTACTTTTTCTTTTCTGATCTAACTTTGAATTCGAGATAACCGGGGGTTCGTCCACAGTTATGACATGGAACTCATCTGAAAAGTCATTTATACAAAGGTTATTGAACTGTAACGGAGGATAGGATATAACTGGGATCTTTAAAGGTAAATCAGATAATTCAAACTTAAATTCTAGAATGGTATCCTGAAACTTTTGAGTGCGAGGTAGATGAATTTTGGTGGTTGATGTGGGTAACCTATAATTTTGATTTAGTAGTTTATTCTGGCTGTCTCTTAGTGAATGGGTTAATCTTATCTTCTCTATCTCTTCTGGAGTCAAGCTTAAATATGAACATGTCTCTCTTTTCCCTCGAATACAGTTTCCACACTGGGGAATTTGTTCGTCACATCTTATTTTCTTCCGCTTACAGTTGAGGCAACCTAACTTTGAGTTTGTATGTCGTCTTCGTGTAGTATTTCTTACTTTACTCATAGTGAAGTGAGTTTCCTTTTTGTTATCATGGGGGATGGGGTTGTTCAATTTCGGAACCAAATATATTGAACGATTTTCACCGGTTTAAATCAAATTAAAAATTTTTTTTGCTTCATAATAGTTTCTTTTGTGAATCACGTTTTTCCGCTAGAAATGCACAGAATTACGAGAAAGAAAAAAAACATGCAACAATCCCATCGATGTTATTCTCCTTGATTCTCAAGAAAAATCAGTCGATGGGAATTAAAAAGTTGAATGATTAATTTACTTGGAGTGGGTGATTGGAAGAACCTTATCTCTTGTCCCAAAATAATTGCAATGTCGTCTGTTTTTGAATAAAACACCATTCAGTCTTACCTCATTATTCTATGTTTGGACTGAAATTGATTTCTAATATACACCACATCTCTCGTTTCAAAGATTTCAGGAGAATTTTCAACAACATATTGGCTTGATAAAAAGTGGCGGAAGCTCAGCAGGTTTTCCGGTACTTGGTATTGTTCAAAAGATTAGTTTTACTTTTTGTGTATTCTCCAAGAGTTGCCCAATTAAATATTTAGCGAAATAAATAAAAAATATATAAGCCATGATTTTAAAGATAAGCCAAAGTGTAATTTTTCAAATCAGAACTTGCTCACACTAACTTTCCGTCTTTTCAATCTCGAATTATGTAGTTGATCCTCAGGCTTTCTAACAGCAGGAGTCTTGCTCTGCGACAAGAAGACCAATGAATCTTCAAACGATAAATCGGCCAAGCTATTAGTTGTATCGGCCACTTCACTGGTATTTTTCTCTTGATCCGAAGGATCGGAAACCAGCAGTATCGTAGATTCACTGGTAGCAGGGGGCGGTTCAATAACAATTGGTTGTTTTAGAGCTTTGAATCTTTTGAGATTTCTTACAAAAAAATTTCTTCTTGGATTCAAGTAGTTGGGGAAATAGATTTGATCGATTGATGTATCATAGTTCATAAAAGGGATACTACCTTTCAAAACAGGAAGGAAGCAAATATAGTATTGCTTTGACTTTAATAGTTCAATTCCATTATTGGAAATTATTCCCATGATTAATGGAGTAAACTCGCCGCAACCAGTAGCAAAGTTTTCATAATGGGCATCAAAGAAACCCTTTTCAGTAATTACTAGTACATTATCACAGAATAATCGGCTGAAAACTTTAGCAACAAGTTCTTCATCTTTCATATCTACTTCCATAGCTTCTAGCAAGGATTCAAAGGAACCAATTTGATTCTTGAGTAAGTGGTTCCACAACAAACGAGCTTTCATAAGAATCACCAAATCCGGTTCCATATTTGGAAAATAACATCTCAAACAAGCAGTCCTGTGGTTTGGGATAACTTTGTTTGTACCACATTCAACTGGATTAAGCTTTGCGTTACATTTATTGCAATACTCTGCTTCGGTTCTAACCAATTGATTTGGGACAACTTGGGTATAGGGAACTTCTTCTTCTGTTTCAAAAAAGTTATCTAATTGTAGCGTACAAGGAGGAACTTCTTCTACCTTATCTAAATTATCGACAATATCAAAGGGGTCAATACCAATTGTCGGAATTAAAGCATTTGTTGGCTTGCAAAGAACATTTAATTTAACTCTGTTTTTACCAGTGTTAACCGACCCAATCTCAAAGTTTGAATTCACTTGAGCAATCTCACGTTCAACTTGAACGATCGAAGGTTCGGAATTTGAACAGTCTTGGAAAAATGGAGGCTGATAATCAAGTGGACAGGATTCATTAAACATCAATTTGATAGAAACATATTTTTCATCAGGTAATGGATTCAAAGATTGGGTCAACATAAGCAATCTCCTAATCAAACTTTGGATTTGTTTCATAACGTTAGAAGTATCAATTATAAAGTCTTGCTCTTTGTTAAACAGGATAGATACCTTTTGATTTATATAATCTATTCCAAACACATAACTTTCAACAATGTTCTCGGGGTTGTGTTCTGAAAGATAGATGGAAAACTGAATTGCCTTGAGAAATTCCAGTTCAATGGCATGCTTAATTCCAGTCTCTACACAATCAACAAAGCGATCACCCTGTCTGCTAACACCTTTTATCAACTTCTTTGTTCTTATGTAATTTTTGTCGGTTATTGAGTGTTGTTTTGCATCATCGGCGTAACACCTGGTATCCAAATAATTTTCATCATCGAATATATTTCTTAAGAAAGTAATACAATACAAAGAAATACTCACCAACTCCTGAACGAGAGCTTGTGATTGACAAACTGTGATTTCTTGCATAGATAATTGGGCTTGCATTGTCCATATAGAAAGAGATGGATATACACTAACTTGAGTTTTTACAACAAAATGGTTGCAAAAAAAAAAAAAGAAAAACCAATGCACCTTAATAATCAGGGAGATAAAAATCTTCACCAGTTTGCTTTAAATGTTTAATATGTTCAACGAACTTTTCTAATCGTTTTGATTTCTCTATTTTAGTCTGCAGTCTATGGTAAATACGTTCTTCATTCCACACAGGTGGAACTAATCCAGGGTGAATTACATTATTGTCATCCATAATCAGTTGTAAATGATGACAATATTCAACATCTTTTGGGAATGCAAAGTTATGAAAATCCAGGCCCAGTCCTTTAAGCTCCAATTCTTCCATGTAACAACGTTCCATTTCCTTGTGAGAAGGTAAAGAGAGCCTTCCTGAATATACTCTAGCAATAAATGCACTTTGAGATTCCGAAAGGGGCATGGGTACAACGTTTCGTAGCAATCCCACAAAGGAAAGGGAAGGATCATTAATGTTAAATATTTGTTTGTATAAATTAGTTACCTGAAAACCATTGGTTATAAGTTCGTTGGATTTCAAAAATGGGAATGAATAAAGATATCCAGTACAGAATATAATCACATCTATATCACTCAATATCTCTTTCTTTGTGTAAACAGATTTATTTCTATAATCGTACTTTTCAATTAAACCAATGTACTTGATCAAATCGTTCTTTAAATTAATCTTGTTGACATCAGTAACTGAAACAACAACATAATCAGCGTAAGCACTTAATTGTGTTGAAATATCCACCCCACTTGCCGAGTTTCCCACAATAAGCACTCGTTTATTAATATATTGTTTTGGCGATTCATAATATTTAGAATGAAGTATAGTGTCAGGATAAGTTTCATTCCATTCCTTCAATCTGGGAACATCGGGAATATATGGAACATTAAAATGACCGTTAGCAACGATAATAGCATCATAGTCTTTGTTTGTAACATTTTGGGTTTCTAGGTCTTGTATTTGTACTTTCCAAATACCATTTATTTTGTCAACTGTCTGAACATTTGAATTCACATAAATATTCACCTCATCAGGAATCGTAGAACAGTACGACTGAATATACTCCAAGACTTGTTGCCTGGTAGGATACTTCGGTACATTAGTAGGAAATGTAATTCCTTCAAATTCCATTATCTTTGAAATTATATTTGTCTCCATACATTGATAAATTGGCGAAAAGAATATATCATTATAACTGGCATCCAGTGATACTTGTTCTTTACTCTCAGGAGTTGTAGAAGGTATAGATGGACGTACTAGAGTTTTATTTCCCTCATGATACCATAATCCTCCAACTTTGGCCCTTCTCTCAAACACATCGATACTTGCAAATTTCACTGGTTCCAATGCCAAAGCCTTTGCTGCAGCAAGACCCAGAGGACCACCTCCTATTATGGCAATCCTATTATATAATGGTTGCTTTATAGTCATGGGGGGAGACGTAGTAAAAGAGGGTTAGGGTTTTTATTATTAGAGATCACATGTTGTGACGATTTTTTATTGTTAATTTGTATTTATCAGCATTTTCCGAGTATTTTTTTGTGTTAACTTCGAAGGGTTTTGTAAGAGCTTTTTGTTGGTATTTGCAGCTCAATGGTTAGTGTCGGATATTATGTCACGTGATAGTACTACTAAATCACGTCGTTAGTTCTCATGTTGGGTAACATATGATTTTCACATAAGTAGTCCAGTGAACTATAGACCAGAAAAGGGGATTTTTCAGTAACTTACTTCTTCTAGTAAATTGAACTCTAATGAATTAAGCTGATCAACTCTAGATAACAGATTTATCTGTGACAACTCTATATTATTGAATAAATGCAGAAGTTACTGATCGGGTGTTTTATATTGAAATAGTACACTCACACCTTATATATATTCGAATTAGTTGCCTTACATACAAATTTCTATTATAATCCCCTTACCTATTTGGACGACTTATAATCTTAACACTTTTCTTTGTTTGCGACCGTTAAATGTCGAACTTTTGTCGTTATCAAATCCACAGTTTTTTTTTATATATTTTTGCAATTGAATCAACTGTGGCTACAAAAATTTTCTTTAATCCCTCTTGTATGTTTCCACAGGTTTACATAACCCCTGAAATATGCAACTAGGCAACGAGATGTTAGCCGAATCCTCGAATAATAGCACTTGTGGCAATACAAAGACAGGACATATGCCAACAACAACAACAGAAGGATTTGATCCTTTGGTATCAAAATTTCGTATCAGGAAACCATCAACATCGCAATCTATCATACCAGTTGTCGAATCAGATAAGTTAACGAGTTGTATAAGGTGTCGGAAATTGAAAAAGAAGTGTTGTAAAACTACTCCTGAATGTCTCAACTGTGAAAAAGCTGGTGAACCTTGTACTTATCTTCCAAGAAAGAAGAGAAAGTCAAAGAGAGATTCAATACTGGATATCTCGTCGATATCAACAAGTCCAATTAATAATGGAAATCAAACACAGACATTTCCCACCCCAACGGGGGGAGACAACTCTCTGGTAAGGCAATATAAATTTATTCAATCTGATTTAAGGAATGAGAGACAAGTAGTTAGTTCCGGTATCCAAACCAACACGGTTTTAAACCCGATTGATGCTAGAGCACCCGATTTTCATTCATATCCGAGACAAATATCTAAGATTTTGATTAGTGCAGTCAGTATAAATACCAATTCGAATGTTAGTATCATCCCACCAATTGTAGATAAAGAATTGTTATCCGTCATAATTAATGCGTTTTTCCTTCATAATTATAGAGCCTGTCCTGTGATAAACAAGCGTCAATTTCTTAACCAGTTTAACAAATTGTTTGAGAACGATAGGATGCTAGATTTGGACAATTTTCAAGATAAGTTCGAACTATACATTGTTTTAGCAATTGGAAGTACCGGGTTAGAAAGGTCTGGGGTCATTAATCGGGAGAAGAAAATTTCTGAATATTTTGTTAGTAAGGCATTGAATCATGTTCATAACAATCTATCAAGCAATGATCTTACAAATGTCAAGTATTTGGTTCTTTTGGGATTCTATTCATTTTTTGATCCTTCTGAATTTACGGCTTGGGAAATCATGGGGAAAGTTACTAGACTAGCAATTCACTTGGGATTGAACAAAGCCGTCCACTTGCATGAAGCAAAACATCTTACTCCCAATCAAATTGAATTTAGATCACGGTTATTTTGGAGTGTCTATATGCTTGATAGATTAACCTGTGTATCTTTAGGAAGGCCCGTTGCTATTAGTGATGATGATATAAATGTTCCATTACCAAGGTTACATGAAGATGACGATAATGAAGATATTGATATAAACCACTTGTTATTAGGCTTGAGAAGGATAGAAGGACAATTGCTTCACCGTGTCCACTCAGTCAGTGCCCAGAAACAGCTTTCCAATAGAAACAAATCTGAAGAGATATGTCGTGACGAGATCCTATCTGAACTTCGAAAAGAATGTGATGATTGGCATGCGGAAGCAGCCTGCGTAAATAGTCCTTCTGCGAGAGCTTTGGTATCTTTCCATGGAATGGTTCCATGGTATAGTGCAAGATACCACCACTTGTTAATTTTGTTATACCGTCCATCATATTTGAATCCAACACCTTCTCATAGCATTCTTGAAACATTAGGAAAATCTTGTCTTGAGACATTATCATCGACTTATAAACTATTCATTGCAAAATTACTTCCCTTAAATTGGACCACTTTATATCGATTCTTGATGGTTTGTACTACTGTACTTTATTGTCTCTGTAAATGGGCAATTGATTTAGTAGCTTCCAAGACTGAAATTTGTTACTGTATAGAAATATTGCAAGCATTTGGTAGTGATTGGGCAGTTGCCAAAAAATGTGCTGAAGTGTTTAAACAGATTGAGAATAAATTGTTAGAGATCACGTTAACAAGTGAGAGTGGTAATACTGATATGGATCATTTGTCTCGTGAGTTATTAGGTGCCAGTAGTTCATATCATGAGATCTTGAATGTTCATTCAGTAGCTCTTTCATATGAGAGTGATTTTTTGAATACTTCGTAAGGACACAAATAGAGTAAAAATATTATTTTATTATATTATGCAATAGAAGATTCCATACATGTAGTATATGCAAGATATGTAGCTTATAGAAGTTTTTTTGTGTTGTGTGTTGTGTGTTTTCTTAGATGAAACAAAAAAAATTTGGAGTGACTAGATAGAGCATACTGCATATTAATTATATGGGGAAGTTTCCTCTCTATTAAACTTTTTCTATCAGCATCATCAGAAAGTTGAATTTCACCCTTTAGAAGTTTTAAACTTTTTTTCTTCTACAATATATATAATTTCTTTATATTATCTTCAATTTGCTTTTACTTACAGATATATATATATATATATTCAATAGATAATCAGTAGGTCTATATTAATTAAATATTAAACAATATGTCCCACCCAGCAGCTAGTGTTAAATCAATATTCAGTGGTAAGATAAACTTGGATTCACCTGATGACTTCTATATGGAAGGAGATAGTGGTACGATCCCCGGTAGTGATTATTATGACGATGGTGAAGAAGGAGGAGGACAGGGTAGTGTCTATAGAGGATATGAATACATAGATGATATGTCATCAAAAGATTCAAACTATAGTATCACTTCCAAAAACTTGAGAGCATTCGATAACCAACGAATAAAGTTGAATGACACTAATGGGACAAATTTGTCTTTAGTCTCAACCGAATCAGATTATCAACAAAATATAACAAGCGAATCAGCTAGTGAATTTCTAAGCCCTGATTATTTCACTGTCGACACTCCTTCAAGGCCTCTTTCTCGAAATTCAACCACTTCTTGCATATCCACTACCGCAACAAAAGATGGAATTGAAGGTAGGAGACTTCATAGACATGGACCTACTGCATATTCAAGTAATATAATCGCAAACATGATACATACACAGCAATTGCAGGCACTTGCGAAAACAAAATTAGCTAAAGAAATAAATGAAATCTCCTTAGAATCAAACGGGACTAGCAGTGGTGATGAAGATTTAACGGGTTCAGTTGATATGGAAATTGATGGTAAGAAACCAATGAGAAGTAAAAAGAACTTGAAGCCGAAGTTGCATGCTAAGAATACTTTTGAACAAATTGAGACTGATGATTTGCAAGAATCAACTGATAATAATGAACCCAAATAAGTATTATATTTTGAATTAGTTATTACATGTAAAACAATAGTAAAATTTAAATTATTTCAGTTTTTTTTGGTGAAAATGATGGAATAAACTTCTCAAGTAAACTGAAACAGATTAGTCTATCTCTTCTATACGTGGTTTGCAATGTTTTCGAAATGTGGCCTTATCTTGAGGTTGCAATCCAAGTGCTTTTCCACATTTTACAAATAGACCAACCAGGATTTATTAGTCCTTTATTCGGGGGAGGGGGGGTGTCCACGACCTAAACTGCGTTTGAGTATCATCGAAGACAAGTCTCTTGACTACTCTTTGTGGACTCAAGTGCTCGTTCGATTCTGCTTCTTAAATTATGAATTATAAATTACTTATTGATAATAAGCATGAAAAATATAACGGAATAGAGTTAAAGAAAGAAGCAATAGAACACTTCATCACAGTACTTACAAGAAAAGAGCAATGTAATACAGCAAAAACTATACTCCATATTGCGGAGATCAATTGAAGATACACGAAACTACCAACCTCACAAAAGTTCCGTCTTATAATAAAGTATAATTAAATTAATACTCTTTCCTGCTTTCAATATGGACACGACTTCTTCCCAAAGAAGTAGGTAATTGTCCCCCCACCAAGAAATATAATTTGCAAGCGCCTAACTGTGGAGAGAAAGTCAAGACTCAAAAGTTACGAATCAAAAAAAATTCATCTCGTCGGATCTCGCACTTGGTTCCGCTTAAATAAAAAGTGAAAAATTTCTCAGAGCAAATTCAATCCATGATATTAATTCACAATTCCATTCATAGCTATAATGTTATCCAGAGTATCTAGAAATGCAGTAGTCGGCGCTAGACTGACCAGATCTATTGCGCCAACTTTCCTTAAAGCCCTGACAGCCACAAGATCAATTCGTTTTCTTGCTACTACCACCACTACATCAGAGAAGCCAACTGAAATTTATACCAAACTTTCCGATTCCAAGGATCCAAACAGAAGTCAATTCTTCCAATATAGTTGGGGTTCTTGGTTAAAGGATGATAAGTTCAAGAAACAACAACGTGAAACTTTCTTTTCTATTGAAGGAATAAGTACATTAGTTGAAGAATTGAATGTTGCTAGAAACGTTAAAGATAATATTGATTCTAGTGGTGAACCATTACTTAAACAGCCTCAACAATTAAAAGATGGTTCTTATATTTTATCTAATAATTTAGGTAGAGAAGTCATTGGAAAATTAGGTGAAGGCACTTCCAAATTATTGATCAAATCCATTGCTAGTATTCATGAAGGTAAACATCATCGTATTTATAAACTCACTTTAAGTACTGGGAAAGAATTAGTTTTGAGAATCCCATATAAATTGGATTCCGATTATGCTATTTCGCAAAAGATTAAGAGTGAGGTTGCCACTATGGATTTCCTTAGATTGAAATTAGGTTTAAATGTTCCAAAAGTTTTAGCATATGGAGATTCGAAGTTGAATTCTTTACAATCACCTTTTATTTTGGAAGAATTTATTGAAGGTGACTTATTGATGAAGAAATGGAACCCATTAGCTGAAGATTCTGAAGAAACCACTAACCAATTGAAATCGGTAATTGAACCAATTTCTGAATTCCAAGATAGATTGTTATCCATTACTTTTAACAAATCAGGTTCTTTGTACTTTTATAATGATGTCGATGTTAAATTACAAAGTGACTTGCCATATGATGGTGAAGAAAACCCATTGTTAAAAAATCGATGGAGAGTCGGTCCTAGTGTTGAAAGACCATTCACTAAGAATAAGAACAAGTTATCAAAAATTCAAGTTGATCAACACAATGGTCCTTGGACTTCTGAAAAGCCACTTGAAGTTCTCACTTCTGTTGCTGAGATTGAATTAGAAAATGCCAAAAATAGATTAGCGATAGTGCAAGCTGATGCTGGTGAAACCGTTTCTGAAGAATTGATTAAGAAACAAATCAAGACTTTTGAAAATTTAAAAGACATTGCAAGTAAATTATTCAAACCAGATTCCAAATCAATTATGAATGTGCAAGAATTATTTAAGCCAAGATTATATGTTCCTGATTTAGATCCTTTAAATGTTATCCAAGGTAAGGATAACAAGAACTATTTCATTGATTTTGAAAACACTTCTATCAAACCATTCCTTTTCAGTAGTTATCCAAATTTTGTAGCATATAATGGAGCAAAAATTTATAATTTAGAAGAAGATATTCCAGGCTACAATGAAATGGACGAAGTTGAAAAGCAACAATATCAATTTATGTATTATAAAACTAGAAATGAAAGACTTTGGGAATTGGATTTGAATTCCAAGAGACATGATTTGATTGCTGTTGCATCTCCTCACGTTAAAGTATTAAAAAGTCCCTATGTACAAGCTTTAGAATTAAAGAATGACAAAGACTATCTTTATGTTGAAGGATCAATTGTTCAATTACAAGCAATGTGGGAAGCTTATGTTGCTAATGAATTGGTCAATACTGATGAAACTGAGTTCCCAATCAAGTATACTCAAGAATATTTGCAAGAATTCCAAGCTGATTTTGATCAATATCAAATGGACACAGTTTCTAGTCCATTTGCTGCTACTGGTGGTTGGATTCCACAAGATATGTTCAATACTTTGAAGGAACAAGGTATTATTGTTGAATCTGAGGATGGTCAATACAAAATTGAAACTGAAAAGGTCTTGGAACAAACTCCTGAAGAAAAGGAAAATTCCAATAACTAATTTCTAGATATTTTCAACCGCCCCAACCGCCAAGCAAACATGTGTATATAGAAAATAATAACAACAACAATAATAATAATAAACAGTAGCATTCACGCAAAAGTGTCTATAAATATTTCTTTGCAAGTAGTTTGATCTTAAAATCAAATTCTGGAGATATTATAGGATCATTGACCGAATAAAACGGATTAAGCAAGTTCTTAACATACAACTCATTAATTTCATTAAAGAATTGTTTGATTGAATTCTCCTCTGATTTACTTCCACTATAATTACCATCATAACATAAGATCAACTTAATGTTTCCCTGGGTTAAGAATGCATTTACCAGCAATCCATAAAACGAATCAACCTTACCTAAGTGCATTTGATTTGATGACCATTGTGATTCTTCTATTAAGTCTAAGGAAGAATTCGCTATAAAAGGTAATAGTTCTTTGATACTTGGTGGAAATTGGGCTTTACCAGGTACATATGGACCAGTGGTTGTATTTGAATTTGGGATATTCTTGAATGAAGAAAATTCTACTTCGTAGATTGGATTATCTTGAGTTCCTATAATTGTAAAGTAATAAGACGACATCTTGGGGCTTTCTTCTTTACTCCTACTTCAATCAGTCCCCTTGAACCAAGTGATGATGATTTAAGTGCTCCCAATTGAATATTTAACCAATCAACAAGAAATTTGGTTTACAGATTTACAACTTAACTGACTTAACCTGTAAAAAAGAAACAAAAAAAAAAAAACTTAATGTTTACATTTTCTGCAGATTAAGTATCATAAACAAGCAAAAACAAACCAAAAGCAGAAAAAGAAAAAGAAAACGAAAAAAGAGAAACAAAAGAAAAATAGAACCAAGAAAAAAAACCACACTCACACACACGATCAAAACCAAAACAACCAATTAAAACTATCTGAGTCTATTTATTCCACCAAACAAAGAATACATTACACTGGAAGTTACGTGTCTAAATACCCCCCAACTCCCCCCTCCATCCCCCAAGAATCTTTATTGAATACCCTATTTGCTCGCCCCGTACCCTACCCTACCCTACCCTACCACCACTATTTTGATTTTGATTTATATTTTTGAGTTATAAAGGTGTCCATCAATTCATCTTTTTTGTAATGATGTCTCCGAATTTACTTAAGAAGTTTCAAAATATCGATCCTTATAAGCCTAACTTTGTATTCTCCTCAGATATACCACTACAAGTCGATCAAATTGTAAAAACACGATATTTACCATTACATAATAGTGATCATGGTATAATATTCCTTGGATCAGATATTGAATTTAACTTGAGTACAGAATTGAATTCATTACTATTAAGAAACTCCAATATAAAACCTTCAGATTTATTAAAAGATAATCTAATATCTATAGCTAAGATAAATCTATGTCTGCACACTTCAGATTTCATATCACGAATATTCAAACCACAACAGCGGCACCAATTTGGCATCCAGAATCGGGTTTTATGTTCAGAAGAAGTATTTATTGTGAGTATAACGTTAAAATTATTAGATTTTGCATTTGATAAAGAATTACAAGATATTTCTGTTGATTTTTTAAAGGATGAAAATTTGGGATTATTGATATTATGTGACGATAATTTGTTGACCGAAATTGTTGCATATATTAGAGAATGTGTGATATATTCGATAAATTCCCATCTTGAGACATCGATATTGAGACCTAATCCTATAAGTGAAGAAGATATTATTGGAGGTTTTAATGATGCAAATGATTACACTTTGACCAACAGTGAGAATGAAGATTATAATGAAAAGACTATCATCATGGGAGAAACATCATCTACCAAGTGCTTAGATTTATTAACACAAGAGTCACTTAACAACAAAATATTTGTCAAATCGCTAAATAATGACGATTCTTTTGGACAGGCATCAATAGATAGTAGCATTGATCTGCTTTCAAATGATCAACAAAAATCTAGATTTCTTTTAGATACTCAGAATCTTAGACATAATGAAAAGGATAATGATACCAAAGACATATTTGAAGAAGAAGAAAAAGAAACCGTCCAAACTCCACAAAACTCAGTTGAAGATGAACTAGGTTTCTTGCGCCCGCTCAAATTGAATAGTAAACGTTCAGAATCGGCTGAAATAAGTGAAATAAAGGAATCCATTGATCCAAATACTAGTTCACTCACTATAAATTTGGATGATTTGGTTGAGGTTGAATGTGTGAATGAAAATGCTTTTGAATCTCCAATAAATTCTTCTTCTTCCAACAATCAAAGTCACATTGAAGAAAACAAAGACTTGAACGAAGAAGAACCTATTGTAGTTAGTAGTATGCATTTGGATGAATTGGCAGATGTTGATTATGTTAGTTCAAACACTTTGGAATCTCCAGAAAGTATCCAAAGCAGCAGCGCCACTGATTATTTATTACAATCCCCAGTACAGTTAAAACCTACAATATCAAGAAGGACAACACGAGAACAAGAAGAAGATGATGAAATAATTTCCATTTCCAATCAGCTGTCTTTTGTTTCTCCGAGAAAACTGAAAGCAGTATCAAGGATGTCATCTACTTCGTCCATTTTTGTGGTGGATACGGATGAAGGTTTAGAATTTGCATTTAAATCAACCGATGTTCCATCATATATTAAAGGTGACAAAAAGTTTAAATTTATCAAAGTTGGTAAAGTTCAAAAATATGTACATCTATTTGAAGAAAAGAGGGAAGAAGAATTACTTCCTGCAATGCCACTAACACAACTACCACCACCACCACCAAGCCGTATGTCTCGTAGCCGAAGGGCAAGCAGAGTCGGCAGTCGTTTAACTAGTAGGTCAGGAAGTCCTTTCAGGGTGGGATAATAAATTTTGTAAGATTATTAATACTTGAAAAATTCTCGAGACTGGCTTTCTCGAGGTATTTATCATATAATATATATATGTATGCTTATTTTATGAATGAATGAAACAATGTTGTTATTTTTATACTGACTAGTTTAGAAGATTTATATTGATGTCTCTTTTGATTCAAATTGTGCAATTTTATCAGTTAACACATTGAATTGATTGAATATATGATCAATATCCTTTTGATCCCATTTATTAGCATTAGTAGAAGTGACTTTTAATGTTCCCAAGCACCATGTTTCCTTTAAGCTTCTTGAGATTGATAGTAAATCTTCACATAATCTGATTATATGTATGGCATCTGATTCTATTGTTAATGATTCTACTGATAATAGTTCCTTTGGTTTGTCTTCATTTATTGAAACTTCAAATATGTCTTGAAATCTCTGTAGTAATTGTTCCACTATGGAATCGATTTTCTCTAAAACGATTTAATTTGTTAGTAAAATTTTTTTTTGCCTCGTTGGTAGAGTTCTCTTTCAACATACGTAATAATGCAATTGATTTGGGTTGCATAGGTTATTTCTAGTATCTATTGAAATTGGCAAGAGGGGTCATATGTAAAAACAACATAGTTAATAGATATTTGAAAAGAAAGGAATTTTAGTTAAGTTATTTTGTATAAAGTACACGACCTATAAGATAGAACAATTTTAAAGGTCATTGGAGAATGTTTTACTAGAAGGGACATTGTAAATGAGTTAATTGAGATTTTACGAAACAACACTAGGTGAAGGTGTTTTAACATAAACTTGAATTCTAGTCCATATTGTAGAGTAATTATATGACTCACATTAAGTAAAGTGCCTTACCCGGACAAAATAATGAGTAGTAAAACTTGGCAAAGTGCTACTAGTTTTCAGTTATTTTTCAATTTCTCTTAATTTATATGGAAACATGTGTAATTAAAAAAAGCTTTAACAAATTCCTATTCCAGACTTTAATTTAAGGGAAATGGGCTGCTACATTGACCCATTCATCATCATTTCAGTGATGAAATAAGTAATTTGCATCTTAAGTATTAATGTTTTTGTAATTTTTGAATTAAACTTTGTGAAACAAATAGAATTAAGATGAAAAAGAAAAAGAAAAAGAAAATGAAAATCTTGGTGGTGGTGGGGGTGTGGGGTGCCGTTGATTAAAAAAGTCAACCAACTCCACTGTTTCGTTAGAGCAAGCAAAATCAAAAAGATCAAGAAAAAGTCTTAGAAAACTGACCTGACACTAATAAGAGAGAGATAGTACAGATAGTTTTTGTCTATATAATTAAAATGGATATAATATTTTCAATGATAAAATGGTAAAGAAACAAACAAGTTCCAACATACGTACATACGTACATAAGTATATAAATTATACTACATACATACATTGGAGATTTAATATCATTATAATTAGACTGTTACATCCAACAAAGAAAAGAAAAGAAAGGAAAAGAAGAAATTATATTTTATTAAATAAAATTTAAATAAAAACCGTTTTGTTTGTTTAGGGTAGGGATGCATATTTATTTTATTTTATTTTATTTTATTTTTTTTGCTTTTATTTTTTTTGCTTTTTAATCAAATTGACTCATCATTTGCATTTCTACTCTTTTTTGGTTTCTTGTTCCTCAGCAAGGCATTTCTTTATAAACACTTTAATATATATATGTATATATAAATATTCACAAGTTTCTTCCTTTCTTTCTTTTCCTCTCTTCTCTGTTCTACTGCTACTACTACTACCCCTTTTGTTTAACAATTAACAAATTGCTTTTAATAAGTAAATAGCTTTTCATGATTTAAACTTTCTTACAAACTTAAAACTTTTTTTTTAAACTACTTTACTTTTACTATGATACATTCGCAACCAATTCCAATCAATATCATCAATAAACTTGATCTGTTAGACTCCTCCACAATGGAAATTACCTCAACTGCAAATAGTACTCTAGCAAGTACTACTATCACAACAGACACAGAATCAGAAACACTCCAAGAATCAATCATTTCATTATCTTCTAGTATAAGATCTGGTCCAAAATGGGATTATAACACTTCATCATTATCTAGTGGTAATGGTGCTCGCCAATTATCAAGATCTAGCAGTTACTATAATAATAATAACAATAATAATGTAACTTCAGGATTATGCCTAAACGTTAAAGGTCACATTTCCATTCCTCAACCAGAAGTAATTCAAAATATCTTATATCCAATATCTGATTTAATTCAACAAAAAATCTTACATGAAAGATCTCAAATTAGTGATTTATTAAATGATGATAATAATAACACCGCCAAATGTCCACTTTTAGTAATTGCTGGACCTAAATATATAAAAGATAAGAATCAAATAAAAGCATGTGCTCAATATCTTGGCTTGAAATCAGGTAAAACTTTCCAATCAATACCTATTGAATACCTTCCTCAAGATATAAAATCTATTTATCAAGATCAAACTCCATTACCTAATTTATTATTATCCCTTAGATCAAATCTAACCAAATACAATCATGAATATGAATCATCATCTTCTTCTTCTTCCACTCGTTCAATAATGACATATGAAATCGCCCAAGGTATCCCCCAATGTCGTTCCTTACTTCTGGAATTAGCAGAACAAGTACCACTAGTCGCCGAAATTTCTGACACTTTAACCCCACAATATCTTTCCGATTTATTCACAATGGGATTGGTTGGTCCCACATTGATTGAATGTCAATTACATCGAGAATTAGCTTCTGGTTTATCTTGTTCAGTTGGGTTTAATCCTGGATTTGTTGAATCTGAAGAATTATTCCACCATAGATTAACTAGTACTTTGGATTCAATTTATGCAACTTCTCAACCTCATCAGTTTTTGTCGATAACTAAATCAGGTACTGTTGCTGTGGTGGGTACTACTGGAAATCATGAAACATTTGTCATACTTCCTATAAATAAAACAATCACCTTTATTGAGATTAATAAATTTATTAGTAAAATTAACGATTATAAGAATTTGAAATATAGAAGAGTGAAAATTGTGTTGGATTTGGGAAAAATTTGTGATTGTGATTATGAATATAAATTAGCTTTATTAAAAGAATTATTTGGTAATCAAAGTCTCAACAAACAAATCCTCGGGGTAATGATTGATACTGGGGATCATTATGTTCCTCATGATTTAGAAGTCGATTTAACTCTTGAAGAAGAAGAAGATTGGGTAAATTTGGAATTAACTGATAATGATGTTGATGATGAAGAAATCACCACCGAAACTGAAAGAAAACTTGTTGAATTAACCAAGAGATTATTATTACACAAGAAGAAATCACTTAAATCAAAAATTTCAGCTAATAATGATTCTTTACAAAGTGGTTTCCCTCAACTAAATTCAAATTATGAATATTTCATAAATGCAAATAAATTATTGATTGAATTAAATAATCTTAAAAAATTAATGCCCAAATAAACCCCCATAACACTTTAAATATAAATTTTGTCCCTTTATATATATTTACAATCATCCAGATTGATCTTAATAAAATTATAATTAGATTTTCAATACAAAAATATAAGATTTTGTAATTTGTACCTTCTTTAATATTCATCTTTAAATCCCCAGGTCTAATATTCCGAGAATGAATTGAAGAATCAAGAATATCTAATCTTTCAGTAACCTTCCTTAATTCTAACGATAATAGTGCATTAATCTCACTAATTGATCTATCACTTGAACTTAACAATGTATCGATCTTGGTCGAATATCCATCATTAACCATATGAATAACCGATTTTATCTCATCTAAAAACCCCCGATATAACTCTTCGTAAACAGGTAATTGATCTTCATTAATATTTGACATTTGATCAAATACAACATAGATTTTTTTCTTAGTTATCTCATCGACTTTATTCTGAACTAGTTTTAAATATATTGGATACATATTCATCAAAAAATTCCAATTTAAGATAATTGAATGTTCAACATCTTGTAAATTATCAAATATCTTTATGAATTCCTGGTCATTTTGGTCAATCAAAAGTTTACATTGTTCAGTTGAAAGTTCTTCTTCTTCTTCTTCTTCCCCGACACCCACGCCAACACCCAGCACTTCGTCCACGTTCACTTCTTCTCCTTCTCCTTCTCTTTCTTCTTCTGCATTCTTATTCTCAACTGGTGTCATCGCTTGATCAAATTCAATACTCCGCTTTTGTGCAGCAGGCACGAATTCCACATCTTGGATTGAATGGTCATTAGTAGTAGTAGTAGTAGAAGTAGGTGGTAGTGGAAGTGGCATTACTGCTGGTTGTGGTGTAGTTGGCGAAGTAATCTGATCAATGGTAATTGTTGGCACTTGAGCCGTCGTCGTGGTCATCGTCAGGATATGATGTACAGATGCCATATCGTCGTCATTAGTAACTTCTTCATCTTGTTCAGGATATGCTATATCAAAATCATGAGAAAGATTTACTCGTTTGAATATTTGTGAACTTAACGGATCAATACCATCTTGTTGACCACCAGTATCCTTGGTATCATCATTTATGATATTCGACGACGATGAAGACATCGTCATCATCATCATCTGGTTGGTTTCACTGCTGTTATTGCTTATACTTCCACCACCACCAATGCTACCTGCATACAACTTCTTCATCTTATTACGTAATCGTCTCTTCTTCACGGGTGATTTTGATCTCGAGATCATCACCATATCAAGATCAGACTCAAAACTATGTATAGTCCCAACTGATCTACTTCGACTATGTGGTCGGTTACCATCACCACTATTTCCTGCTTCTTCTTCTTCTCCTCCCCCTCCTCCTCCTTCAAGATCAGAATGACTTTCAAACAATTTATCATGTAATCTCTGAGTCAACTTTTTTGATTTACTAAATGCATTTTCTTGAGGAAACCACAATTGACCCCTTGCATTCTTTAATTCATGCCAATGATGAGCTCTCCATCTAGGATCACTTATAAATTCATCCAATTCTACCGCCCAAATCATTCTTCGTGGTTTCTTATCGCGACGATGGCCATGATGATGCTTCTTCTTATTATTAGTATTATTATTTGCTTCAATATTACGTCGACTGAATACATTACAAGCTAATGGAATAGTAGCTGGTAATGGAGTAGGAAATTCTCCATATTTGGCACGAACTTTCCTATTTCGAATAATTTGTAATGGATTATATACACCTTCTACTCCAGGATGTTCATTTTGATCACCATAAGTTTCATTCCATTCATAAATTCTTTGGATATATAAATATTTCATACCAAGCATTGCTTTAACTTTCTCAGCTCGAAATTTGGTACTTCTAGAAATGGTACTGTTGCCACCTTGATTGGCATTTTTTGAAGATGATGGTGAGTCAGGAGTAGTTGTCTTGTTGGAGGATATTGGATCTATGATGTTACAATCGGCACGGAGAACGTTTCTGGTATCCAAGAATAATGAAGCTAATTCAGCAGCTTTCTTTAAATCTTGCTTTGAAACCGTGTTGGTAGCTTGGTGGTGATCACTTGCTTCGGAAGATGGTTGTTCAGATTGTTGTTGATGGTGACGATCACGCTGGTGATGACTTCGTTTAGATATTTCATCCACAGTAATATCTAAATCGAAATTAGAATGCTTTGTTCTGGGTTTTATATCTTGATATTGTGATTGTATTATATCATCCTTAGATTTGGGAAATTTAATGATTGGGACATCTGGACGATTAGTTGTTGTTGTTGGTGATGTTGGTGATGCAGCAGATTTTGATAATCTAAGCAGTGATAGTCGTGATGTTGTGTTTGATCTAACTCTCTTGTCCCTAGGGGTAGTAGAGGAGTTAAGCTGTGACATTTTTGCTGTGGAGGTCAGGTTTGATAATTTAGCTTATATTTACAAAATTGTGTGGTGGCGAAATTTTATTGTAAGCTCAAGATAGGAAATCAATCATCAGGGGGAAAACCAATTTTTCAAACTCCATCAATTAACTAAGGATCTTACAATAAAACGAAAGAAAGAAAGTAGAAAGAACGTAAAAGTCAATTGATACGTATAACCATAAATATGTCAGTCCAATTCGTTGATTCCACAGCTGATTTTGAAAACTACTTAAAGGCAAACAAGTATCTTGTTGCTAATTTCACTGCATCATGGTGTGGTCCATGTCAAGCCATTAAACCAGTAATTGATCAATTATATACAAGTGGTAAATATGACAAGATTGAAATATGTCGAGTTGATTTAGATACTCAAAGAGAACTTGCATCAAAATATCAAGTTACTGCTGTTCCTACATTTATCTATTTTGAAAATGGCAAAGAAATTTCTCGTATTCGTGGAGCTAATGTTGCAGGTGTTACTAATGCTTTAGATAGTTTAAACGCTAAAGCAAGTACTGACTCTAGTGTTCGGGCCAGAAATGGCAATAATCAAAATACAACTCCGGTTGTATTATCTTGGATTGAAAAGGAAGTTGAAATGTTTATTCCAAAGGGGTTTGAAATTTTGAATTCAAGTATTGATTTTCAAAGATTTGAAGGTCTTAATGTAAAACCTATATATCAAGATAGTCAAGTTCAAAATGTATTTAAATTAGATGCAGAAGAAGATAAGAGTACTATATGGTCCGATGCCGATTCACAAGTATTATTCTTTGTTCCATTGTTGAATATTTGTAAGATTTATTCAGTATTGGTTAAAGTAAGAAAACAAGAGAAATTGGTTAGTGAATATTTGGCTGTTGATGATGAAGACTTGACTTTAGAAAGTCAATTGCCTAATATTATTAAATTATGGCCAAACTCTCAAGCGATTTTGTCATTTGAAGAAGCATCTGGTTCAATTGCTCCTCATCAACAAGACATTGAATTGGATAAGGATGGACTTGGTGAAGAAGGCGGATGGATTGAAGCAAAAGTTAAGTTTGTTAGATTTCAAAATGTTCAGAATTTAAACATCTTTTTTGAAGGTGAAGATGATGATTATCATACTATTATTGATAAGATAGTTATAGTTGGTATTAGTGGAGATTCTAAGAATCAAGGTAAGATTCAAAATTTGGAAGCTGAAGAATGATGAATCTATTTGTGTATGTATGTGTCAAACTATATATAACTTATTTAGTAGAGGAAATAGAAAAAGAACATCTTGATTTGGCAATATAGAGGGTTGGTTGCAAATGATCTGAATTTATTAATTGGATAGGGGCAGATTTTGTAAAGATAATTGTTAGTAAATGAATGGTAATCTCCTTTAATGTCTAGTCGTAATGTATTATTACCACTTTTTATTGAGGAATCCAAATGTTATGGTGGTAAGAACTGAAAGAGAGAGAGAGCCAGGAACCCCAGTTATTTTATCGTACTTTACCATTTTACCAACGACTAAAATTTACAATTAATTAGCCGAGGATTATTTGGTTATTGTTGACACAAATTAATAAACGTTACCTGTGTTAGCTTGGTGTTACTTTTGACAATATTGGATGATATGGGAAGAAATACTATATAAATTAGTCAACGAGTCAGTTTGACATTTTAGCAACTGAGGACCTTCTTTATTTATTAATTCATTTAATTATTTATTTATTTTATTAATCTTTGTTGAAAGTGTGAAAGAGATGTAAAAATGGGCAAACAAAACAAACAAATTAAACAAAAAACAAAAAGAACCCTCTAATTAAATTTTGCCCTCATCAGTTGGGTTGGGTGGAGCGGGATTTTAGTGTCTTTACATATACAGAGATGCTATATGAATAATTAATTAATTAATAGATTGATTGAATTAATTGAATAATTGAACAATTAAACAGAGTTAAAGGGAATGTTAATGTTATTAAGAATAATAATTAGTAAAAAATTCTGGATAATTCGGTATATTTATATTCCTGTATATATAAACTGCTTTCTTTCGGAGTAATTAAATTAATTACCAAAAGCGGTTACGGGGGGGGATGTTCTTTCTCTCTAAACCAACAACACATTCTCTTCTTGTTTATTTCCCATTGCAGTATGAAATTTTTTTTTTCTCTCTCTCTTTCTTTCTCTTGTCTCATTGGCAAATAGAAAAAAAAAAAAAAGTTAATACAACTGGAGAAATTCTTTTAACCAAATAATTGCTACTATATATATAAATTTATACATACATATAATTCCATACCACCATCACCCTCTTTTATAGACTTGGATAATAAGGAAATTTCATACTACATTCACGTTATATTCACATACATACACACAATAATTAGAAATTGCTATTATTATATATATATATATATATTCTATTTTTCGCCATCTTAATTATTATGAGTTCCCCATTCTCAGTAGTACCAAGATCCATTGGTCGACTTTCAAATGACATAATAGTACATCAAACAACAATAAGAAGTCTAATGATTAAATCTTCAGTCACTTCCACTGTAAGATACCCATTATCACCTAATTTACACAATAATCTCAACTCAAATACTGTCAATTATCCTTTAGTTACCTCATTTATTAGATATCAATCAAATAAACCACAAACACCTCCAGAACCTCAGCCCAGTAGTAGTAGTGGTACCACTGGTACCACTAGTACAACTACAGATAAAATTGAAAAGACGACGTTGAAAACTGGTGGATTGAAAGGAACTGAAGTAATTCCTAAAGAAGAAGAATCAAAACCAACACTTTGGGAAAAAGTAAAACATGAAGCTAATCATTATTGGCATGGTACAAAATTATTAGGCTATGAAATTAAAGTATCCACTAAATTATTATTAAAATTAATGGCAGGATATGAATTATCTCGTAGAGAATCTAATCAATTACAAAGAACAATCGTTGATGTCATGAGATTAGTACCATTTTCAATGTTTGTTTTAATTCCATTTGCTGAATTATTATTACCTGTAGCATTGAAATTATTTCCAAATTTATTACCTTCAACTTATGAAACAAGTCTGGATAGACAAAAGAAAAAGGCTAAATTGAAAAAGGCAAGAAAATCAGCTTCTGAATATATTAAAAGAACAATGGCTGAATCGGGTTTAAAATTACTGAAAAAGATTACTGAACAAGAAAAGGAAGCCTTTGTTTCATTCTTTAATTCGGTATATTTAGGACAGAAACCTTCAAGAGAACAATTAATTCAAGTTGCAAGATTATTCAAGAACGATCATGTCTTGGATAACTTATCTCGTCCTCAATTGGTTGCCATGGCTAATTATATGTCTTTAAAACCTTTCGGTACCGATACTATTTTAAGATATCAAATTAGACATCGTTTATTAACAATTATTAAGGATGATAAAGCAATTGATTATGAAGGGGTCGAAACTTTAACTATTCCTGAATTACAAATGGCATGTAATCAAAGAGGTATTAAAACTAGTGATGTTTCTCCTGCTCGTTTAAGAGAAGATTTGGAAACTTGGTTAGATTTAAGATTAAGACAAAAAATTCCTTCTACTTTATTAATTTTATCAAGTGCTTTTACTTATGGAGAAAAGGGAAGTAGTGTTGATAGTTATTATGATGCCTTATTGGCGGTATTAAGTTCTATTCCTGATGAAGTTTATAATGTCGCTAAATTGGAATTATCGGATGATTCTAAATTGAAATTGAATATCTTGAAAGAACAAGAAGAATTGATTGAAGAAGAAAACTTAAGAGAAAAGGGTACTGTCACTAAATTGAAAGATGATATTAAATTGGATGAATATGAAGAAACTGCAACTGAAGGTGTTAAACTTGAAGCTCCTGAACCAAAGAAAGAAGAACCACCAACTGAACAGAAAGAAGGTGGTGGTAGTCAATCCAAGTAATATTCCTCCCATTCACCCCCTTCATCCATTTATCCCCTCCCTCCGTGTGTATATGATTAATCTATAAAATGGCATTTGTATTCCCTACCTCCTCCTGTATGGTTTTTTTTGCATTTTGTATTTATTTATTTATTCTTCATTTTTTTTAGTTCATTCTTTTTTAAATGTACACTTTAACAGTTTTATTATAACGCTTATTATTAACTGTATATAATTGTCACTATTATTAAATGTATATAATTGTCACTATTATTGACCTATAATTTTTACAAATATGTTACTCTGTACATAAACTCTAATTCTTACCAGTAGATCCAAACCCACCTTCACCACGTTCAGTATTATCCAATTCTTCAGCAGAAATCTCAGCAATCTCAGCATTCACAATAACTTCTAAAACCAATTGTGCAATTCTATCACCTACCCTAACTTCAAAATCTTTATCTGAATGATTAAATAAAACAACTTTAACTTCCCCCCTATAATCAGCATCAATAACACCAGCACCAGTAGAAATACCATATTTGACAGCTAATCCAGAACGAGGAGCAACACGACCATATGTTCCTTCAGGAACAATAATAGAAATATCAGTACCTATAAGACCTTGTCCATGGGCTGGGATAATACCTTGTTGAGATGCATAAAGATCATATCCGGCAGCTAATTTAGAACCTTTGGTTGGAAGTTTTGCTGTTGGAGAACGTAAGAAGACTCTTAAGGATGAGGAGGTTGCAAATTTTTGGTTTTTGAGAATGTGTTCCATGTCGTCGCTAGTCATTTATATGTATGTGTGTATGTGTAAGTTTGTATATATATATATATGAAAAGTATTAAATCTAGAGAAGATGGAGAAAGAAAGAGAAGTGAAAAGAAATTTGTGATCAGAATTTGAATGTGAATAAATACTCCCTGAAAAATTTAAAAAAAAATAAAATAAATCGAGACGCGTATGAAGTCTTAAACGCGATGGGTGCCACCAGTAATGTCAAAATGACTAAGTCAGATTTATTAGTTGAACGAGAAAGCGTCAATTTCCCTCAAACTATATTTATTTCCTATTGAGAAAAGTTTCCATTTCTGACCTTGTAGAGAAACCTTATTTATTTGGTGTGTGTATATATGACAGAATGTAACAGCTATTTATGGTTGACTACAATGAAATTATGCCAATTGATTTCTGTTGCATGTTTTTTTTCAAAAGTAAAATGATACTAAAAATCGAACCCTAGCACTCTCGAGAGTTCCCTTTAAGCTACTTAGAAAGACCAATAATCTCATTTGTGTTTCACCCGTAACTTCTAAAATTCACCCTCCATGAATCCAAATTTGTTTCATGCATTTAGTCAATATATATTAATTATAAATTCCATTTTGGTTTTGTCCCTATACACCAAAAACAAAAAAAACACAAGTCTATAAAATTTTATACGCTTCCCTTATAAAGAGGAACCTTTCACGTTTCATCTAAATATCCACTAGCTTGAAAACACTCAAATAAACGTATTTTCAATACACTAGGAATCTCTTGAGTAACATCCACACTATCATCGACATTTCCACTATTATTATTATTACCTTCACTAACGGCACTTTGTCTCCTAATGAAAAAAACCTCTTGTTGATTTGAATCATGGATTGGTCGTACTGCTGATTGTTTATATATACATTGAAATTGTAATAATTCAATAAAAAGTATGAATAAATCGATAATTATCAATTGTGGTAATCCTAATCGAATCAATTTTATGGAATTCCTGGTTTTGGAAGTTATATCAGCAGGTGTGACAACTTCACCAATGAATGAAATTGCCCATACTGATCCATGAGTAAGTTGATCCAAATCTCCTGCATCTACAATTGGCACCAACCATGAGGTTATAAATAAAACATGATAAAATATAGTAATCACCAGTTTGATATATATCACACGACATAATAATCGGATCTTACTATCATAATATTCCTGTAATTCATTATCATTTATCCTAGATGAAAAAGTCCTTCTAAATAACTCAAATGCTTCAGTTGATTGTTCAATCATATCAACCCGTAAGAAAAATTGCATCAAATAATTCATCGCCATAGGCGTAAATGCTGATGAATAACAATATTTAACAACTTGGTAAGCTGATAGTATGAATACCAATGTGGTTAATTGGTTGAGGATATTATGTTGATATCTTGTCTTGTTGTTTATAAATTTAGATTGTTTAAACCGTTGGATTTCTTCTTGTTCTAATATTGATGATGCAATGGCACTTGATTGTGGGTGGAATTGTTTTTGTTGCAGACGTGAAGATGATTGAATAGGGTTCGGGTCGTGCGTCGGAAACGCCCCTGGCATTGCATAACTCATTTTGTTATTTTAACGGGAGTAAGCGTTGGTGTTTGATAACTTAAATTCTATGGGGGCGAGAAAAATGTGCCTATGTAACCATGTTTAATTTAAAATCACCTCGCACCCAAAAAGAAAGGAAAAAAAAAGAAAGATTCAACAATCTATAAATCAAGATTCAATATTTCACACAAAGAGTTTTCTTTACACTATATAATAAAAATATATCAGAAACTATACCCCTATAAGAGAAAATGAAACTGAATAATTACAAAACAACAGTAAAACAAAAAAGACACCGAACGCGAGAAGGGGGGCGGGGTTTCTTTTGCTTCTTCACCAAAATTTCTTGCTTCCACTAACTAACTTAAGCGAATAAAGCACCAACATCAGCTGGCATTTCTTCAATTTGAGTAGAGTAGAACATTTCAATTTCTCTCATCATAGCAACATCTCTGGAAGTAACAAAGTTGATGGCAACACCCTTTCTACCGAAACGACCACCTCTACCAATTCTGTGGATGTAGTTTTCTTTGTTGGCAGGTAAATCGTAGTTAATAACTAAGGAAACTTGTTGAACATCAATACCTCTAGCTAATAAATCAGTAGAGATCAAGATTCTTGAAGAACCAGATCTGAATTCCTTCATGATGGTATCTCTGTCGGATTGTGGTAAGTCAGCGTGAATAGCGGAGACGGTAAAGTTTTGTTCCTTTAATTTGGTGGTTAAGAATTCAACCTTAGATCTAGTGTTACAGAAAATAACAGCCTGAGTAACGGAAATAGAATCGTATAAATCAACTAAACAATCAAACTTATACTGTTCTTCTTCAACATTTACGTAGAATTGCTTAATACCTTCTAAAGTTAATTCATCCTTCTTAACCAAAATTCTAACTGGGTTGTTCATGAATTTAGTAGTAACTTCCAAAACATCTTGTGGCATAGTAGCAGATAATAAGACAACTTGAGTAGTGGTTGGTAATAAACGGAAAATGTTGTAAATTTGTTCCTTGAAGCCAGAACTTAACATTTCATCGGCTTCATCCAAAATGAACATCTTGACCTTTTCAGTTTTGAAGTATCTTCTTTCAATCATGTCATAAACTCTACCTGGAGTACCAACAACAATTTGAACACCAGATCTGAAAGCTTCAATATCATCAGACATAGAAGTACCACCAATAGAAGCGTGAACGGTAACGTTCATGTATAAACCAATGGAAGTAATAACATTCTTGATTTGTAAAGCTAATTCTCTGGTTGGAGCCAAGATTAAAGCTTGAGTTGCCTTTTCATTTTCATCAATTCTTTGTAAAGCAGAAATGGTGAAAGTGGCAGTCTTACCAGTACCAGATTGAGCTTGAGCTAAGACATCTCTACCTTCAGTGATTGGTAAGATAGCTCTTTGTTGAATGGCAGATGGATTTTCGTAACCGTAACCAAAAATACCTCTAACAATGTTTGGCTTTAAGTTTAAGTCATCGAACTTGTAGACAACATTGTCGTAGTTAGATTCAATTAAGTTAGAATCAATTTCAGTAATACCTTCGGAAGCCATGGTTGTTAACTTTTTTACTTATATATAAGATCTGTATATATATGTATTCTACAAAGAAGAAGAAGAAAGAGAAGAAGAAGAATAAAAGTGTAAAAAGATTTCACCCGTTGAAAAAAAAAAAAAAAAATTTTTTTGGTTTTCCCTATTTGGTTGTTCTTTTTCATTTATGAGAGTAGAATCGCATGGCATCACACAAATTATAAAAAAAGGAAGAGAATTTAAATTAAGAGAACGGAAAAAAAAGAATCTTCTTTTGTGTAATGATCCTACTATCCGGGTAATTGTTTATTTCACGTGCCTAACTACCACTGACACATTTATTATACAATAGGAACAATATGTAGCATAGTATCAAGACACACACATTCCTATTTCATTGTTCACTCAAAGTTGAACGATATGTGCGTCATAAAATTTCCATTTCTATTGAATAAATCCGTACGGTTTGAGCCTTTTGGCGGCTTACATTATCTATTTTTCCGATATGGCGACACCACTCACCACTCAAGATCTAGTGATCTCAATTCTTTCAGGAGAACTCTGCTATGTGTTTACCCCTTTGGTAATTAACTGCTCCATTTTGTGTGTTGTAAACTTGTCAATACTCCTTCCATTTTTTGTCATTTGTTGGAGAAAATTTTTACAACATTCGGATACAACTAATTAATCTACATGTAAACTTTAGATCATTTTTCCTGAATTGCCATGACAAGATATATGGATTCCGCATTTACTCAAACTGTATACTTCCCAATAGTAATTAACTGATAATATCACATATCAAAACCCCATCTCCCACTCTTGCAACAATTTATTGCATTCTACAAGTAAAATTTCGCAGCAATCAAACAAAAAAATAATGAGATTTCAAAAAAATAAATGTAAAAGTCTAAAAAGTACTATACAAACTACTAATAACCATAAACAAAACAAAAAGTATCAATGGGGTTAAAAAAAATTCTAAATAAAATATCTAAACATCTCTTCCTTCACAAGATAGATTCCCCAAACAGTTATATCCCAACGTTAGAAAACTATATCGCATTTTGGTGAAAGCAAAAAAAAATGCTTGGACAATGAAAACAAAAATATGACATCGCAGGAAAACAAAAAATCAATCACTTAATCACCTCACTAATGGAACACTCTTTCAACACTAATCGGAGCTCTAAATTCCCATGGGAAAATCTTTGGAACATCGTAGTATTCTTCTGCGTATTCTTGAGCTTGTTCAACAGGAGTTTCATCAACTGGGGTTTCTTCAATAAAAGTTTCTTCCTCAATAATAGCTTCTTCGACAGGTACGGGTTCCTCAAGAGCTTCTTCCTTAGGAGCTTCTTCGACAGGTACGGGTTCCTCAAGAGCTTCTTCCTTAGGAGCTTCTTCCACAGGAGCTTCTTCAGCAGCAACTTCTTCAACTAGAATTTCTTCAACAGGGGCCTCTTCCACAGAAGTTTGTTCAGTAGGAGCTGCTTTAACAGCCTTTTTAACAGGAGCTACTTGGTTGTTCTCTTCTTCACCAAATCCTTCCAGATCTTCATCATAAATTTCTTCAAAATCACTACTATCGACCGTTCCTTGTCTCTCTAATTTTTGATTAACAGTGTTGAAATTCAACGTAGATTGAGGTAAAGCCGGTTCAGAATCACGTGGAGTTGCAGCTTTGGTTTCATCAAAGATGACTTTGTCTAACTGTTGCAAGATATGAGTTGGGAAATAGTCCTGCTGGGTTTCAAAAACTCTTTCTGGCTCTACGAAATGATGACCATATGCTTGCAAAGTGTCTATTGGTTCAGGTACATATTCTTCGTGGTGATGGTGTTCTTGATGATGGTGGTGTTCTTCGTGATGATGGTGTTCTTGATGATGGTGGTGTTCTTCATGATGATGGTGTTCTTGATGATGGTGTTCTTCGAGATGGTAATGGGGTTCTTCGTGATGTTGTGGCTCTTCATGATGGTAGTGCTGTTCTACGTGATGATGTGGTTCTTCGTGATGGTGGTGGTGTTCTTCATGGTGGTGATAGTGTTGGGGCTCTTCATGATGGTGGTGGTGGTGTTCTGGTTCTTCATGGTGATGGTGTTCTGGTTCTTCGTGGTGGTGGTAATGTTGTGGTTCTTCATGGTGGTGGTAATGTTGTGGTTCTTCATGGTGGTGATAGTGTTGGGGCTCTTCCTGATGGTGGTAGTGGTGTTCTGGTTCATGATATGGTTGATCCCAAACATTAGTGATTGATCTCATACCTTCTTCAAAAGCTCTACTCTTTTCTACATCATGTAAATAGTCGTGTTGAACTGGTGGAGCTTCTTTAGTTGGGTCCCACATAGCATCTATACTTGGCTGAACATTAGCCACAAAATGTTGATAATTGGCTGGGTCTAGCAAGGATTCTGGACTGAATGAATCGATAGTAGGTGGCACATATTCAGGTGGAGGTTCATGGTGAAGAATTTCTTCTACAACTTGATATTCTTGTTCTGCTGGAAGATAGTATTGTTCCAGTTCACTCAATGGAGGACTAATAACTTGTTGAATGGACTTTTCACCAAATTGTTCAATCCAAACATTCCACCAATCTTTATGAATTCCACCAATAGAAGTAGCAGATTTCCAAGGTTTTAATGGACCAATGAAATGAACCAATTTAACTTGGGTAGTTGAATAATTGATATAAGTAACAGCAGTAGAGTGGTAACGATTCAAAGTTTCAACGGTGGACCTTAAAACATCTTTATCGTGTTTATTTTGATCTTGACCACCTTCCTCTAAATGAGCATTAGTTGGAATATCAGCTGGATATTCAGGAGAAGTTTGGAAATGTTTATAAGCAGGTAAATATTCATATTGAGCAGTTGGAGTAACATTATACAAAAATGGAATTTTAATCCAATTGGTTTCAGCAACCAAATTTGATCCTTCAACATCAGATCCACCTGATTTCAATAAAGATTGAACCCAATCCGGTTGAGTGTTAAAATATTGATTTAATAAACCTTGATCAGCACCATCAAAAGAGACATTTGGATTAGTAGCTGATTCTTGAACCAAAGCTTCTAAATTAGAATAATCATCCAAATTTGGTTTTAACACGAAAACACCAGAATTGAAAATATCAGGGAAACCAGAATCAGGGGCAGCCAAAATTTTGAATTTTGGGAAATCTAATCTTAATAAATCTAAAACATCACCTTGAGAACCAGTTGGAACAATTGGCAAAGTATCAGAATCCAAATACAAAATTTGGCTATATTTAAGCAAGGCCCATAACTTAACTTTAGTGAAAGTTTTTGCTAATTCAGGTCTTTGTAAATCGTAATGTAATTTATCAATAATTGTTGATTCTAATGGGTCAACATCAATTACATCATCATAATACCTGGCTAATAATTTTAAATGGTGTTGAGTGAAATTCTTCTTATCAATTAATATACCCAATTTTATTTCATCTTGTTGCTGATGTTTATTGATCAATGTCTTTACAGTTGAGCCCAAGACCAAGGCACCAGCAAGATAGCTTGGATTATATAAAAGTGTAAATACCGCCTTTGTCATTTTTGAAAATTCCTGAATTGATTTGTTAATGTGAGGAATTGGTTATCGTGGTAACAGTTTTCGATGATGATGGTAAAATGTCCAATGTTGGATGTTGCTTTGTGTTGATGTAGGCGTTGACGTGGAAATAGGAATTTAAATCGGGGGGTGGAGTGGAAAGGGAACTTTTTCGAAAAGTGGTTATTTTTATTTTTATTTATAATATAAATATAATTTATATTTTCTTGTTTTTTTTGGCAGCAAAAAAATTTAAATTTCCAAGATTCTCTGGCTTTTTTTATTTTTTTTTCTTTGTCAGATTTCGCTTATATATACACTGACCCACAGTAAACGCTCCAAAGAATATAAATATACAAATATGATTGGTGGTAGAGCGCCTAATATAATATAACGTAACTCAGATTATCTGGATATAAACTTCTATTCTAAAATGCAAGCAAAAGAAAAAGTGTGAAGCTTAAATTGAAAAGTTGAAAAATTTAAAACAATTTATATTTCTTTCAAGCTTGCTAAAAAAAATAGCCAGAACTTTATTAAACGAGTCACAAAAAACCCACACCACACACACACAATTATTACAGTTGTTATCAATGAGATGATAATTAAGGTAATTAATAAAGAAATTATAGAAGAAGAAGGAATGGAAAAAGAAGAAATTGGAAACAAAATACAAAAATTTCATAATCAGATCATTAATCAGATATAAATACGATCCAGAGATTTAAAGATAAGGTTATAGCTAGCTTTAGCAGGGGTTCAGTATTCAGCTTATTCATTTTCTACTAACAGTAAAATAGCAACATCAAGAATATGTGTATGTGTGTGTGTTTCCATTGAGTTAAAAAAAACCTATTGGATGTCCCTGTCCGTGTTGTTTTTGCTTGTTTGTTTGTTTTGGTTTTGGTTTGATTGATTCAGAAGTGTTGATATTGTTTGAATATTTTTTTTTACTAGTTAGTCTTCAATTTGTTAGTGAAGGTCTCGGATGATTAAGGGAATTACCCAAAACGGTTGGGTCAAAAAATAATTCAATTGTTTTCCATTGTTTTAAGGATTAAGACTAGAAATATTGGAACAATCGAACATTGTTTTGAAAAAAATATTTTATTTATTAGTGGCATACACACACCAACACACACACGCAAAATCATACACACATATCTCTCTAGCTATTACTTTGACAATTGTTTTTTCACTGCTTTTTCTTGTAACATCATGTCACGTCGAATTGTTCTCTTCCCATTTATATATATTACCCATATATTCCATCGAATATCTGTTCAATTGACCCGGGGATATATAACTAAACCCTATACCCAATATTTTAAACGACACCAGTAACTTTAAACATGAGTGGGGCAACCAACCACAAAAAACCTCTTTCCCTGTAAAAAGTCTTAAATTTTATTGAGAAAAAACTAATTAATTAATGTAGTATTTAAGGCTTTATACGTTGCTCATTTGAACTGGTGGTATCAATAGATATCGATACCGACGCAAGTGGGGTAAAAGCTCTTGGATTTGGTTTAGACTTCATTTGTTTTCTCCATTGGTTTCATGTTCGGAACCATATCAGGATCTACAATTTTACAATCTCAGTTGCTAGGGCAGCTTTGAGATAGTTACAACGTTTTGCAACGTTTATTAAAATTTCATCGCAACTTTTAGTCTAAATTTCATTCAAGATTTAGTTTCGAAATTAAATTACGACGGGTTTATTATTCTTAAACAGACAACCATACCACACCACACCACCATTTTATATTATAGAGGTCCTGGTCACCTTTTCAACCATAACCCCCTTTTTTTTCTGTGGAAAAGAAGGAAAAAATAATTTTTCCAGGTAAACAGACCTCCTGTTTTTGCGTATCTTCTTGTTTCACTTATTTTTCCGATCACTCTGCCGCAAAAACCACTGGTTGCAAAATGAGTATAAATAAACAGAATATGGAAGAAACCAAATAATAACCCTTACCAGAATATTCCTAAAAGAAAAAAAACCGTTCCTTATCAGCTGAACAACTTATTCCAATAAAGAAATAGTTTTTTCTCAATGCTGGTGTTACAACACCTCTAAACTTTCTTTCATAACGCAAGTCTGATAGATCCTTTTTAAATAACGATACCACAGAATGGCTATATAGCCGATAGCACTCGTCTTCTATTTTCAAATGTACAGAGCCCATTACTTGCTCACTTGCTTAATTGTAAGAGATAATTAACTTAAGTTGTTACCCATTAAAACCAGATCAATTTACACCTTTGCTATTTAGATTAGTTCACCTGCGTTTCAGGAAATGTTTCTTGGAAAAGGTATAAGTTATGTGCAAATAATATATAAGTTTTTGCATTTAAAACATCTGGGTTGTATTAGTCGAGAGACGCAACAATTCATGAGTAAATTCATATATTATAATGTACCATGGTCCATAGGTGAAGATTGATATATAATAGAACACAATTGGCAATTCTTAGAAGTACTTCTCCCTAACTCTTTCAATAGAGATATCAACCAGTTCAGCTGCTCCTCCATCGGTATCAAATAGTTCATTACCGTGATTTGCGATAATTTTCTGCTAAGATATGCCAATTTACGTAACCTCATGAACCTTCCTTATTCTATCCAAGTTTTTTCACTAAATTTTCCTCAAATTTTTACGAAGTAATACATGAACAAATAGCAATAAATGGTTCAAGTCCGCGCGTACTTAACTATTGTACAGTCAAAGGCGCAAATTTATACTCCAAAAATGCATACCTTTGCGCTGCTCTTAATCTAACAGCATGATCAAGTACAGAAATCCACTTCTACAAATTGAAAAATTTCCCAATTAAATTTATCAAAATTATTTCTTATATGACATTAAATATACACAAACATGAAAAAGAATTTTATATTAAGCTATATTACCCTTTTCAAAAAGTAACCATCCATGTTTTATTTTGTTTAACGAGAATAAGACCAGACGTTCTTTAATAAACCATCTTGTTGAGCTAATCTGTTTAAAGAATCATCAGCTTCACCTCTACCTCTGATGTAACCACATAAAGCGTAAGTGACGTTTTCACCAGCAATGGCTCTACCTTCTTCATCAACCTTGGCGATGTTGATTTGAACGGAAGCGTGGTCCTTGGCCTTGATGATTCTGTTGGTAGCAGAACACTTTCTTGGGACGTATAATTCAACCTAGATATAGAATGTTAGTATAAATTACTTTTGATTCAGATATCGAATAACTTTTAGTTGTTTTGAAAAGAATAATGATTTCATTAGAGCATTGATATTGAAGATCATCACTGTCCAACACAAACGTGCATACTACCCCAATGATCTATTCTCAGTCCAACATGATAAACTTTTGATGTAATAAATTTTGTTCTGATGTTCCTGACGATATTCTTGAGGTAAATTTCTTTGTTCGCTTTTCAGTATGATATTCATTACTTCACAATATCATGAGATCAGAATAGAACTCCAAGAAATCTTACTATCAATATTCACTTCTTAATTATGCAACATATAAGATATCTTGTCGTGTTTTTGAAACAAACCCTCTTCTAGTCTTTCTATTCTCTTCTCTAAATCATGTGGTTGATAGGAATGTGTTTTGGGGAATCATTCTTCTTCAAGAAGTGCATGTTGGGACATATTGATCTCTTAAAACAACTGTGATTGAACACGGGAACAGCGGTAGATTACATACTAATTGACCTTTATCGTTTTCCATCTTGTATAGTTTATTGTTGGTATGTAGAAAGTAACAACTATCAAGAACAACTTTTTTTTTCCTTAAAATTTTCACCTATACCAAAATGAGAAGCAACGATGGAAGGTTTGTATGAGGGTTATTATGTGCAGGATGGAAAAAATGTAGTTCAGTATCCACCATAGAACAAAATTAACTATGCGGCAAAGGAGAATTGCAGCAAGTATTTGGTAAATGCACGCCAAACCAGTAGTTAGGGCTTGAGCCCTAACAAATAAAATTTCCCACGTGATCACATCTTGCAGCCAAAATAGAGAGAGTATGATCATAAAATGTTTTCTACATTTGCAACCGCAATAATTAGGTCATCAAAAAACTTATATCGAGGTTAACATCAGAGTCTGAATATATAACGTAATCTATGCATTTTGTAGTTTTTCATATACAAATTATAAACTTCAAGACATTTATTGACTATTCTTTAATGCCAAAACCGCAACACTTTCAACATGATGGGTTTGTGGAAAGAAATCAAACCCTTTAATACTTTCAACATAGTAATCCTTACCATGTTCAGTATTATTGATGAACCATTCAACATCTCTTGCTTGAGAGTGAACATTACAACTAATATACACGATCTTCGCTGGATGGTAAGTAGATAATTGATTCAAGAACACTTCATCACATCCTTTTCTTGGAGGATCCAAAATCACTGAAGTTCTATCGGATGGAGTATCTATACTGGCAAAGATTTCTTCTGCCTTCCCAACTATAAACTTGGCATTTTCGATATTGTTGGATTTTGCATTACGTTCTGCGAACTTGACTGAATCAGCGGATACTTCAACTCCGATAACTTTACTGACATTGGTTGAACAAGTGATTGAGAATAGACCTGAACCACAATATGCGTCAACTAGATAGTTTGGTTCATCTGGTTTTGAATTAGGGATAGATAAATTTGATTTAACGTAGTTTGTAACAATTGGTAAGATTGAATTATTATTTTGGAAAAATTCCCCAGCTGAGAATTCAAATGTATAACCATTGATATATTCTTGAACAATTTGTCTAGAATTGGTAACACATGTCTTGACTAACTTATCATCACTTCTTTCTACTTCAATTTCCAACGTAGAGACAGTTCCATTTTCATCAGTTGAGCCTTCTCCAATTTCAATTTCATCGCCCTTTTTGCCAACTCTTGTATCTTCTCTTAATAAAATAGTAGCACCCTTCTTATACTTTTTATATTCCAGTTCAAATCTCGTTCTTTCATTCGTCATACCTTGATTAATTATTGGAGTCCCAATTACACATTCTTCAATATCCATAATTGCCCCATCTCTACCGAATTCACCATCCTTCCTCCAAGTAGGTCTTCCTTTAGCTCCAAATCCTAGATTTGGTCTAAATTCCAATTCACCCTTTAAACTCCAGGGAACACTGAAATGGGGAGTTAATTTCGTTCTATATGAATATTGTAATGGTGATGATTGAGTGTCCAAAATGGCAGGAAGTTGGTTGGTGTTGGATAATTTAGGAGCAAAGAATTTGTATGCATTTATTATTGTTTGTTTTTTGAGTTTTAATTGATTAATATATTCGATATTTTGATATTGACAACCTGAACATTTTCCGAAATATTTACACTTTATTAATGAATCGTTTCTGGTTGGTGATGGGGCTGTGATTGATAATAAATCAGACTCGGTATATAATGGATGCGTCTTGAATACTTTAATAGTAACTATATCTTCTGGTAATCCAAATGGAATAATCACAACTTGGAATTTTTTTGATGGGTTAGGATGAGGTATAAGTCCAATACCGTCCCCATTGGATAGTAAGGAAATGACCTTGACATTTTCAACAACTCGATGATATTCAGTATCTGCTTCTGGAGCGTTCAAGACATATTTCATATCATTAGAAATTTCGTCTTGAGATAAACCATGTGTTTCGAGGATCTCCTTAATCTCAAATTGGAGAACTCCGAGTGGAGCAGTTGGATCAACTTCCTTAGCTTTATATTTACGTTTGTGTATTTTCTTCTTTGGTTGCTGTGGAACATCAGATGGTGATGCTGGACGTTTCTTATCTTCATCAGTAATAGTCATGGTGATGTTGATACCCTAATACAATTTATATTCTTATAATATATTTAAAGTTACACTAATTTTACAGAATATTAAACAAAAACCCTTATATACTCTTTCCTCTTTCTTGGATTTTTTATATCTAACCTTTTCGTTTACCTTATTAGGTTTTCTCTTATATGTGAAGTTGTTTTCACCTTTATGGCATAGAATAGCTAAAAGCAAGGAAAATTATTCTCAATAGCCAACAAACTAATCATACAAATCAACAAAAAAAAATCATTGATGGATAAACCTCATCGGAGATTATTTTTTAATATTAATATTATTTGTCTCGCGTCAAACAAAAAAACGACAAAACTCACGTGATAGCAAAGTAAGCAAAATTTATTCAACTTCGATTGGCTGCTAATCAAGTATCAAACTTAACTGGCATGTTAGCATTCAACCACAGTAATGGTCTCTTCTTTATGGCACCTTTATGTTCATAACTCCTATATTCCTCTAGTTCTCTAATTACTTGTTCATCTGTATATCCTTGATTCTTTCCATTTTCAATTGCTTCATAAATTTTCTTCCGTCTCAAGAATGTTCTTGACTCAGTATCATTTCTCCATTTTGTTCCATACTTAATTTCTAACAACTTCAATGGCGGTTTATCCTTTATTCCATATTCATATTCCTTCCAAATATCACTAATTGTCTTAAGGCTTCTTTCCACTTTATATTTGGGAACTTCCGAAGAATCAAGTGACAACCTCCCCTTTGATGGAGATAAAGATCCATCAAGCTTTCGTCTTTTAGACAGAGGCTTATCCTCGTTAGATGTACTAGTTTCAGGCAGCTCGGCTGGGTCGCCACCAGCTGTGGCTCCAGATATATTCGAAGCAGAGGTGTTGGTTGAAGAAGGATTGACATCACTCGGCGCCGTATTGGTGGAAGGAGGAGGTGCACCAGAAGCAGACAATTCATCAATACTATGACTGATATCATCGTCTCCAAAAAACGATGAACGAGATTGGGGAGGTTGTTGTCTCAATGCCGATGTGATTAATGTATTAGGATCAGTATTGCGAGGTATTGCCGACATAAATTGGGCAGCTGCGACTGAATTTGCTTTACTGGAAGTTGATGTGGGATCTTCTGCTAAAAGATTAGGTAGTGGAAGTATGTACGGATTGTTAAGAGAGTTACTTTGTCCGATTGCTTGTGATGGATTTTGACGTGCCTGTTGCAGCTGATGTTGATGTTGTTGTTGTTGTTGTTGATGTTGATGATGTTGTTGAACCTGATGTTGCGATTGTTGTTGCTGCTGCTGTTGTTGTTGGAGTTGTGGTGACGTATCTTTCAACCTCTTTCTTCGCTTTTTCTGTTCCTTTGATCCCTGAAAACCCGGTTGAAGAGGTGCAGTCTGCTGTTGTGGTTGTGGAGGATGTTGTGGTTGTGGAGGATGTTGCGATTGTTGCTGCTGTTGCTGTTGTTGGTGATGATTATGATTATGTATACTTCCATTCTCTGGATTTCGTGTCGATGAAAATGAATTCAAATCAAAATTAAATTTATTCGGTATGAACGGCGATGTTGGAGCAGAATTATTACCAGGTGATCTAAGTGAAAGTGCTTTGCCAAGCTGTGATCTATTCAATTCGTCAACATCATCATCAAATTGGGTATTGGTCGTGGTACTACCAGCAGCACCATGACCATTATTCCCTGACCCATTGGAACTTGAATTTCGGATATTCTGGGGTATACCTAAATGATGTTGTGATTGTAATTGTGGTTGTTGTAAAGTATTTGCTGCTGTTGAAAATTCTTCAAGATCTTTCCCTAGTTTATTTAGACTCTTTGTAAATAGCTCGATAGTCTTGAACTGGTTATTATAGGTGCCATATGCATTTGTAGTGGTCCCACCCAGCAACACAAATTGAACTTGTTGAGATAAATCATTGAAATTTCTCTTCATAGACTCGACAGATTCATTAATATAATTCAATTTAATATTTAGTTGATTAACCTTTTCATTTACGTTGTTTTGATAATTGTTGAATTGGTTATGTAGTTGATTTATTTGTGCATATATATCACTTATGGCATGGTTAGATAGGGAATTTTGAGTAGTTGCTGTATTTCCAGAATTGATATTTGTCATATTAGAAGGATTCGTTCGAGATGTACTTGTTGTAGGAGGGTTATAATACAATGTCTGGTTTGCCTGGGTGTTGCTATATGTGTCATTCATGATGGGAAGTGAAATATAAATACTAATAATAAATAAAACTGAAATTGCAAATGATAAAATAATAAAACAAGGAATATCAAGAATGACTAAAATATACCAACCAAAAGGTAGTGTGTTTAATGATGAACAAGCCAGACTCTCTTCAGAAACTCGATCTTCTTCTAAATGTAATCTGCTTCTTAACCTGTTATTGATTTCACACAAATGATGTGATTATATTGTGGTTTCGGGGGAAGACAAAACTTTTTTAACAATGTAAACGATTCTTATTCATGTCAAAAAAATGACAAGATATACACTCGGAGTAGTGATTTCTTGGTGGGGGTGGTTATCCTTTTGAGAGTACGTAGTTGAATTATTTGACAATAGATTGTTTTGAAAGGTAGCTTCTGATTCTGATTGATGAGTTCCGATTGTTGGGAATTTTTTTTTGGTTGTCAAAATTAAAATGCTAAGACAATGAAAGTTAAATTAACGAGGTCGACGGAAGGTGTGCGGTATATGATAGTAAAGTTTAAAAAAAGCGTAAGATGTCAGTGATTCTTAGTACAAGATTACAGAAACCAAGAAAGATTTGGGAGTATGGGAGGGGGCAGTAAGTGAAAATTGGGTTTATTAAGTTTTTCGTTTAGTAATAAGGAAAAGGGGGCAGAGGAGATAAAAAGTCACCACCAAAATTAAAACACAAGTTGATTGTATTAAATTAAACAGCCTTACCAAAAAAAAGAAGGCAGAAGAAAATTATTGCGCGTTGCTGTTGATTTGGCTGTAAAAAGCATTTTCAATTTTGATATATAAAATTACACAATCTTAGAAATTCACTTTTAAAAAGTTTATACGCAAAATGATGATAATAACGATCTATCCTTTTGAATTAATGTTGTAAAGTCTCTCTAGGTATATATCTAACTATACATTTATGCTCAACGGAAAACCCCAGCTTATACATCAATATATGAAATGGCACACGCAAGTCCCCAAACAGCAGTGGTACTGACTCCAGCATATACAATCACTCTTCCTATAATTTCAACATCATAACGAGGCTTGAATACACCACCACTACTCAGAGCTTTAAGTTTCTCTTCAATGTTCTTTACCTCTGCTTCTCGATGCGCTTTCTTATTATAATCCAACATTTCAATATAATCAATTTCGGTACTTGGACCAACTTCATCCTTTTTAGTATGATCCGTGACTCCCTTTATGAATGTATTGAGATCTCCGATATGTGAATGATCATTAGATATTGATGCTGATCGAATATGACGTGTTGAAGAAGTAGCATGCGCAGTGGATATAAAGTTCTTTCTTGGTAAATATACCCCCACGATCTTGTAGATTGGTGGTAGGATTGTAAAGATGATTGGCTTAGATATGGCCTTCCATATAACTACCAATGAGACACCAATTATTAATCTACAGATATCTTTCACTATTCCTTGATTTGCATCATATGGAACCAAGAAAGGGTCGGTTTGTGTGCTGGTAGAAATAAAGTATTGACTACGAAAGGCAACTAGATGAGATAAGTCCAATCCAATCAATACTCCAATAAATGCAACCGAATCATCAAAACATGGACAATCTTCAACCGGTTCTGAATGAATATGAATTAATCCCAAGAACAACCCAACAATTAATGCGGCACTTGGAATCAATCCTAGATTATTGTCAAATAATAACATATCCCACCTCTTACCCCACAAAAATCTAAATAAAAACACAGATGTTCCGACTGATGATCCAACAATGATATCAAGAAATCCATGCATACCACAATATAATCTTCCAAAGATCAATGATATATAATAAATAGCCAACAATATCAAAAGTACGGTTCTATGCATGCTTGAAAAATCCAGTCCAAAGAGTCTTGCTGCCAAGATGAGTGTTACGGCAGTGGCATTAGCCAGATGCGATGAGGGGAAACCGTATTCTTGAGTCGTATATGAAGACATGGTGATTCTATGAATAGGTGGAGATCTTGGTCGAGGTAAACAAAACAAATCCTTCAAGAACCCAGTAAAATAAATGCCTAATCCCAAAACATAAACCAAGTCTCGTGATAACTCCCCAGCTCCAAACCAAATAGGTGTCGGAAGCATCAAGACATAGAATGTATGACTTGCCAAATTGGCAGTCCAGGCAAAATAAAAATCCAACCATGGGTGTCTTAATTTAGATTGTAATTTATATAAATAGTCATTTTCAGATCGAATTATGGGTATCAATGCAGAACGTAATTTATATCTCAATGGAGATAACTTGACTTTATAGTGGTCATTTGGTTGATTTCCAGCATCACTGCTATGGTCTTCTTGTTGTGGAGAAGTTTGTTTTTGATCATCATTGGTAGGAAAATTTTTGGATCGATTGGTCAAGCTCTGTGACATTACTTGCTCCTTTGTCATTTGTTCTTATTCTATGAATGGATCCCTGTCGAGGTTAATGGAGCGTAGAATGGGGAAATTTTGAGTGATTATAGATATGAAAATATAGTAAAAAATTAACTGATAGAGTGAAAGAAAAATATTACGAGCAAGAAGAGAGAGATCGACAGAATCGAAATTTTTCAGTAATTAACTTACTAAAACACACCCTTCTATTATTATTGCTACAATTCTAACACAAACACCACAAAATATAAATCTATTACAAAATCATCCTTGCGACCATTACCGTGGACAAGGATTTATAAGATTATACACTTTCTCTTCTTCTTCTTTTTCCTAGTAAATGCAAATTCATCTTCATTATATGGAGAATTTGGGGAATTTCCTCCATTTTGATTTCCAAATTCTCCATAAGGATTCTTAATGTATACATCTTCAGTCAATGGTTGATCTAACAAGACAGACGAATCATAAGAAGTCTTTTTGAGATGTCCTTTTCTAGTAAGTGAGTTCATTGATTGGTGTCTTGAATGACTTCCACTTCCACCGCCACCACCCAATACTTTTGATAATCTATTTGTTTTTGTTCTATCATATTGTTCTTGTAATTCCATTTGCTTTTGGAAATAGTTTAAGGCGAAATTGAATACTGCTGCGATATTAAACATGGTCTTTGCTGAACATTGTATATATCCCACCGCATTGATCTCGGTAGCTACTTGAATCGGAATATCAGGATCAATTGAACTTGGTAAATCACTCTTTGTTCCTACCAAAACTATAGGGATCCCAGGACAGAAATGATTAACTTCAGGGAACCAAGTTTCCTTCACATTATGCAAACTAACAATATTGTCTAATGCGAAACAAATCAACAAGATATCTACATCTGGATAACTTAAAGGTCGTAATCTATCATATTCTTCTTGACCAGCAGTATCCCATAAAGCCAATTCAATAGTTTTGCCATTAGGAGCCAGAACAGTAGTAACATAATTCTCAAACACGGTGGGGACATAAATCTCGGGGAATTTGTTTTGTGCGTAACTTACCAATAAGCAGGTTTTACCACAGCCACCATCACCAACCACAACAATTTTCATATTATAATTGGTATTTGTATCGAATTTAGTTTGAACTTTATATTTAGGAATGACTGGATCATCATCTATGATGATTCTGGGTTCGTTATATTGTTGATACATATCCATGCGTTGGAATTGTTGATTTGCTACTTCATACGGATTAACTGATTCTTGTACCACCAGTTGACGATTTGCAGTTTTATTTCCCCCTAGAAATGAGCGTCTTTTAAGTGCAGTTGTAGTCATATTTTTTGTTTTATTATTATTATTGAGGAGGGGGGTTGGGTTAATTTGTAATTAATTAATATCTAGGGGTCTAAGTAAGGGATAATTGTCTATATGTATAAAGTTCTAAATTAAATAAAAAGAAATTGGTTAAAATTAGAAAAAAGTGTTTTGTGGGTTAGTTGGTAGTTGGTTTAGCTAAAAGGGAAAATTTGAAAGTTGCCTTGTGCTTATTTAAGACAAGCCTAAAACTAAAGTGAAAGAAGAGAGACATAATTGCTTTTTTTCTTATTTTATTATTATTATTTATTATTATTTAATTATTTATTTTTTTGTTAGACTGTTATTTATAGTTTAAGTCGTGTTTGTTTACATTTTTTATTTTTGGTTATACATCTATCTTTCAATGTTTTGTTCAACATTTTAAATAAATCTCATAAATCTAACATAACTAGCTGATATTATATATCTACATAGGTAAGAAGACCCTCTATGCAGAGATAACAATCTTTTCCGATCTTAAAAAAAAGGTCTAACCATCAAAAAGCCTAGTGTTTGAACCCTTTGGAAGGTTAGTTGTAAAATAGAAAACTTACGCGTTTTTTGACCCTGTTTGTGCAATGTGGTATAGCCACAACAAATAAGATTAAGTCTTATACGACTTTCACTCTTCCACTGTCCACTTTTTGCTATGTGGGCAATAAAAAACAATTGGAACTTCCTTCCCACCCCAACCCGCTTCATAATGGGCAAAGAAGAGAAATTAGTTAATTAGACGATTTTTTTAGACCTCCATTATTGTAAGTAAGAAAGAGAATTGATTGCACAAAATAGATAACAACAAAAAGAAAACCCCATAAAAAAGAAAACTCTATATTGGGGCATTTCAAGATTCTTTTGTACTTCGACATACATATGATACTCATCAAAAGCACCCTTATGCTTGTTCAGGCAAGATATCCAAGAATTTATACGAAATGTCAATATTGGTTGTGCAGAAAACTGAATGAATTTCAAAGAAAAATCTACCACTTTTTGGTGATTAACTATAAATTTGTAGTTTGGGAAACTATTTCCTCTTCAACACAATAAGAAGGGAGTATAAATTAACACATTTATGAGCAATGGGCAGACTTTGCTGCTCCCCACACATGAAAAACGGTATTTGGAGATAATACGAGAGAAACGATTACGTTTTGAATGCCTTCATAATTGAGAGATATTTGACATGGCTAGCTATTATATACGTATATACCTATGGATAATAAATTGAGACACGATTCTTAGAGAGATCTTGGGAGGGATGTGCTAATTCAAAAATTTTTGGTAGCACATATCAAATTGTATGAGTTAAAGAAAAGATCTTGTTATATGCAGGGCAATAGGAATCATTTTTTTTTCAGCAAATGAAAATTTCATTAGCCCAGATCCAGAGATGTTCGATTTGAACGGATAACAGAAGCCTAGATCACTCGTAATACACATGTCCACAAGTAAAAAGATATATGAATTAGTAGCAGTCGCTAATTCATTTTCCAAGGTATTGGGAGGAACCAAAAAATTAATTGAAAAAGACATTTGTCAATTCTATAAAACAAGCTTGTTTACCAAACCTATTCGGGATTGCGATTCAAGTAAGCCCATGTGGGATGAAATCCATTCCAAAGCTGAAAATATAAGGAACTCTAAAGGAGCACTAGGTAGTAGTACTCACCCTTTCCCATCTAATCTAAATACCAAAAGAAATCCATTCGATGATGGAACGCAAAAACGTTCCTATTCTACTAAATCGTATTCCGACAACCATTCAAACGAAAAACCACAAGAAGAATTAATTGGATCCAAAGCCAAACCAGAATTCGAAATGCATCAAAGTGAAGTTCCAAGTTCTCGATTATCTCGTATATTCCATTATGGGTCATTAGCAGCAGGAATAGGTTTAGGTGCTGCCCAACAAGGGTTGAAACATTATGCTTCAGGTAAAAAATCACAAGATCTTAGTGTCAAATCACTTTTCTTATCACCACAAAATATTGAAAGAATGGCCAAAAAGTTTTCCAAAATGAGAGGAGCTGCTTTGAAAGTAGGTCAAATGCTTTCATTCCAAGATTCTGCAGTCTTACCTAAAGAAATCCAACAAATCTTGATGAGAGTACAAAACTCAGCTCATTATATGCCACCTAGTCAGCTTGAACGTGTTATGCTGGGTGATTTGGGTGTCAATTGGCGTAAACGTTTCTTTGCCTCTTTTGATGATGTTCCAATGGCCGCTGCATCTATTGGACAAGTTCATGCTGCAGTTACCGAAGATTTAACTCCTGTGGTTGTCAAAGTGCAATACCCTGGTGTTGTTGATTCTATTGATTCAGATTTAAATAATTTGATGTTACTTTTAACTGCATCTTCTCTCTTGCCTGCTGGTTTATTTTTAGATAAGACAATTGCCAATGCTAGAGTTGAATTGAAATGGGAATGTGATTACATTAGAGAAGCTCAATATTTGATTAGATTCAGAGAAGTATTGAAAGATGACGATGCATTCGAAGTTCCAAGAGTATTCCACAATTTATGTGGTGAACATGTTCTTACAATGGAAAGAATGAGAGGAACTGAAATTGTTAAAGGCAATTGGGATCAAGAAACTAAGGATTGGATAGCTACTCAAATCATGAGATTATGTTTATTGGAAATTAACAAGTTTAAATTTATGCAAACTGATCCAAATTGGGCAAATTTCTTATATAATGAAAATACCAAAAAGATTGAATTATTAGATTTTGGTGCTGCTCGTGATTTTTCAGATGATTTTATTGAAAAATATGTTAAAGTATTAAGAGCTGCAGTGAAGAAAGATCGTAAAAAAGTTGAAGAAATTTCTCGTGATTTAGGTTATTTAACAGGATTAGAATCTCCACAAATGGTTCAAGCCCATGTTGATTCAGTTATGGTTCTTGGAGAAGCCTTTTCTCCTGTTGACAATAAAGGTAAACCGTTCAATTTCAAGGAACAAACAATCACTGATAGAGTTAAATCGAATATTGGGTTAATGTTGAACGAAAGATTAACTCCACCACCTGAAGAAACTTATTCTTTACATAGGAAATTGAGTGGAGTATTCTTGCTTTGTGCAAGAATGAATGCAACTGTTCCTTGTGAAGATTTATTTAGAGAAATTATTGGGTTTGAAGACGATTAGAAAAAATTATTAGAATTTTTAGAAATTCTCAGAATAGTAGTAAATGTGGCGCTTGTGTATACGGGGCATAAAAGATTTAATATATATAGTTAATGCATTCCTTGTAAATAATGTGGCGTGTCGTAATTCCTACTGTGTTGATTGCTTATCTCTTGCGCTTAAGCATTCAATTAATGCCCTAGCCTGCTGTCAAAAGATAAAGGAGAAAAAAAATAATTTTCTTTGTATTCGGAGTTGGACTAAATCTCTACAATATTATAAGTAAGGAAAAATTGAATGACCCACGTGCTGAAACCAAATTTACTAAGAGTTTCCTTTTCTTTAAGCAAAAAGGACTAAGAATTTGACCCATGTCATCACCCAATCAATATCCTATATCGCCTATACAAGGTGATGTAAGCGATTATCTGGAGAGTGAACAATCCGAAATTGCAATCACTGATGTAGACGATGCGCAATTTCAATGGAGACCTGATGAGATCCATCCCCGTAGATTTATGAATCGGGAAAATTCAGTGATATTAGCAAGCACTGGTGAAAGAGTACGTCGACAGGTGACTATATCCACCTCTGCAGTTGATGTCCGAGACCAGGAACCACTAATTGGATCCAGTTCAATTCCAATGTATCAAAGATCATCACGATTTGACCTGATTGTTCTCCAACCATTATTAATGTTATTTCAAGACAAGACTTTTCGAGAGGTGATCAAGAGTTGTATAGCATATTTCATTGCTACACTTGGTGTGTATTGGACTCCATTTGACAACTTTTTTGGAAATACAGATTCAAAACATGTCGTTGCAACCGTTGCAGTTTATTTCCATCCTACCCGATCCAAAGGGTCAATGCATCAAACATTGATTTTTGTGCTTATTTCAGTATTGTTTTCATTTGCAGTGTCGATAGCATGTAGATCAATTTCAGCCCATACTTATAAGAAAGGTGCAGATGAGATTAGTCATTTTATAGATTTAGCATTCAGTTCTGTGGCATTGGGTATAGTTGCATTTATGAAACAAAAGATCAACAAGGAGACATTTAATACTGCATGTTCGCTTGCTAGTATTTCTATTGTGATGTGTATTATTAAAGAAGGTAGTATGAATTCTGAAACTGTCCCATTTGATAGAATTGAATCGATTTTTAAGGTTGTGTTGACTGGTTGTATTATTTCAGTGGGGTGTTGCTATTTAATATGGCCGATCAGCGCAGTGAACCAATTACAGAAGCTGTTGAATGATTCATACAATCTCTTCTCATCTGTCTTGTCGATTTTGACAAAGAGGTTTATTGCTGGCGAACAATTTACTGCCAAGGACACGGAAATGATTGAGAAATTGAAGAGTAACATCAACTCGTTGTTAAATAACCTCGAAGAAGCCAAGTTTGAATTGAGATTAACTGGAAGAGAAGCAGAATGGCTATTGTTTAATGAATTGGTAAATTCTACTATTTTACTTGCCAGATATTTACAAGCATTGAGTGCTGCCGTGAAGATGCAATGGACTTTGTTGAGTGAACATCATCGCAATGAAGAAGTGGGTCCTTCGAGTACAAGTCTTCGAAGTTCACTTGCCGCAAGTCTTGAAATAGCAGGGATGTATGAAAATGGCGATACTCCTAGTCCTCCATCAAATGGAGCTCTTAGTTCATTGCAATTGTTTGATTTATTTGTTTATTATCTTACTCCATCAGTTAGGTCTTTGGTGTTTACTATCAAGGGTGTATTAGCACAGGTTCCATTTGAGAAATATTCCGAAGAATCTCCAAGCCAATTTGCCAAAACAACAAATTTGCAACGGTCATTAGAGAGTGCTATCAAACTTTATGAAGAAAAGCAAGCTCAAGCAATTCACAAATTATACCAACAACCAATATTTAATAAAGAGACAGATTTCTTAGCAACTGCCGATCAAGAAGAAGTTAGCGCATGTTGTGGGAACTTTTCAACCTTACTATCAAATTTTGCAACCAATTTATTGGAGTTTATCAAGTTATCAGAACAATATGAACAAGCACGTACAAAAGAACGTAGATGGCCATGGTTGAAATTTAAATTCACTAAACCCAAAGGAAGTAGAACCGATGAGATGTTGGCACAAGCAAATAGCCTTCATGCTGCCTTGGATGATTTAAAAGAACAATATGGATTACATGGGTCCAAAGGTTCCGAAAGTTCAACTGAATGGGGATATGGCTTATGGCGTTTATCGAAGGTATTAAAACGAACCGATGTCCAATTTGGTATTCGAGTAGGGTTAGGTGCTGGATTCTTATCAGTTTTCGCTTATTTGAACGACACGAAGGATTTTTTTAGTAAGTGGAGGCTTGAGTGGGCATTAACTATCTATTGTATCATGATGAATAAATCTCTTGGTGGGACTTCAATGACTGTTAAATACAGATTTATTGGGACATTTGTTGGATGCTATACTGCTTTGGGTGTCTGGATGTTAACTGATGCAAACGTTTATGCGTTGGCATTTGCAGGATTGCTTTTATCAATTCCATCATTTTATATCATTCTTTATTGGAAACAGAATGCGGCATTTGGGAGATTTCTCTTGTTAGCTTATAATATTACTGCCGTTTATTCGTATAGTATGCTTCAGAAGGACTCAGAGGATGATAATGAAGGTGGTGAAAATCCATTGATTTCTGAAATTGCATTCCACAGATTTGTTGCGGTTTCTATTGGTATAGTTTGGTCATTGGGTATGGCGATGTTGTTTTTACCAACGAGTGCAAGATCAAGACTTAAGAGAGGATTAACGATCTTATGGTTAAGATTGGGGTTAATTTGGAATAGTGATCCATTAGAATACAATCCTAAAACCATGCAGCTTGTAGGTTTTAAAGCTGAAGAAGGAACAAATAAATTATTAGCTGAGTGTGAAACTTTATTGAAACACGCACCTTTGGAGTTGAGATTAAAAGGTCCATTTCCAGTGGCTTCATATACCAAATTGCTCAGAGAGACATCATCTATCCTAGATGCATTTCAAAATTTGGATTTATTGATTAAAGTTGATCCTACATTATCTTTAAATGAGGAGTATGTCTTGAAATACATCGCCGCTGAACGAAATGAAGTGGAACATAGGATCTTTTTGGTTTTCTATATGCTTGCAAGTACCATGAGATTAGGATTTCCTTTGCCTAGTAAGCCAGCATCGATAGAGCATGCAAAAGACAGGTTGTTGTACAAGCTTAATGAAATCAGAGGTTTGCAGAATGAAGGTCTAACTCTTAAGAATTCTGATTTTGTGTTATTATATTCCTATATCTTGGTTGCTTCAACTATCTCGGAAAGACTTGAAAGCATACAATACCAGATTAAAGAGCTATTGGGTGAGTTATCAGAAGATAAATTTAGGTTGGTTTAAAAAAGGTTCATTTAAGTAAACTGTTTGATATCTTATATATAGTTTCTCATATTAATGTTTTGAAGTAAGTTCACCAGTCAAATGTAGAAACTCTCGACCAATTTGATGGCAAACTCATTATTTTTGCAATGATTATCACGTGACTCGTTTTCCTAATTCAGTTCTCGTTGCGTTTCTTTTGCTCGAAGAGAAAAAATCATCATCAAGAAATGCACCAAACATTTGATGATTTGATTATAAATCCATCTGTTCTTTCATCATCCATTTGATTGGCAATACGTCAAAATGCAATTTATTCCTGATAGTGAAGTTGGTTTAAAGTTGAAGGAACTTTTAGTTCCCGAAATTGAGAGGCGATATGGAAAAGCCAATGATGATTCACAAGATATTGCCGATTATATGATGTATTTAATAGCAGCAAATAAAACAAAAGAAGAGATTGTTTCAGAAATAAAAGATATTGCAGATATTCCTGTTGATGAAGCTTTTATAAATGATGTTCATGTGGAAATTACTAGATTGCAGTTTGAAATCAATGGTGAAGAATGTTCTCAACCCTCATCTGATATACAAGTTGATGAACAACCAGTGGAAGAACAAAAAGTACAAATGTCTGTAGATGTGCAACAGCTGGTGCAATTGCCGAACATTCCTAAAGGTCCTGCCAGCTATTTAAGTGAAGAAGAAAGGCGTGAATTAAGAAGTCAACGGTTTGGGACTGGTAGAGGTGGTCGAGTGGGAATCTCAAAACCAGTACACGGAAAACCAGACAGAATGGGATTCAAAAAGAATTTGCAAAATACTAAAAGAATCGAAAGAGCCCTCGATGTTGCAGGAGATTCTGGTGTTAGAGTGTTGAATGCATTTGCACAAACTCCAAAAGGAAGATGTCCAGATTTTCCATACTGTAAGAACAAAGAGTGCGAGAAGGCACATCCAACAAAGAATTGTTTTGCTTATCCGAATTGTCCTAATCCACCAGGAACTTGTAACTTCTTACACCCAGATCAAGATCAAGAATTGATTGCTAAATTACAGGAATCAAGGAAAGAATTCGAACAAAAAAGGATTAATAGACAGTTGGTTCAACAAGGTTCATGCAAGTTTGGTGCTAAATGTACCAAAGCCAATTGTCCCTACGCTCATCCAACCCCTGCTAGTGAAACTGCGGTAATTGAAACGTTGGATTGGTGCCCAGATGGAAAGAAATGTCAAGATGCCAATTGTACAAGATCACACCCACCACCTCCCACTGCCACCGTTGTTGTTGTTCCTTCTGCAACCGAGATTGCTCTAGAGCAATGCAAATTCGCTACCCAATGTACGAATACCAAGTGTCCAAGAAGACATGCTACCTCGGGAATGCCTTGTAGATCTGGAGAAGCATGCAGAAGACTTGATTGTACTTTTGCACATCCAATAAAGGAACCATGTCATTTTGGAATTAAATGTCATAACAGATACTGTATGTTCCAGCATCCGGAAGGTAGGACAGTTTCCGCTTCTCATACATGGACCAAAGAAAGTCAACCAACTACCTCCGACCGATCTTTTGCTGTACCAGAAGATCAAATAATGGAACAAGCCGTTCAAGATTAGTGTATTTATATATAACTTATTTATAGTTACGTTGAATAAAATAAAATGTCAATGCATGCTTTCTGCGTAAGGTTATTCGCCAATTATCTGCGAAAAGAAAATGCAAGCAAGCCACGTCAAACTACATTATTATAATTAGATAAAATTGGAAATACTGTACATTAAAGGAATAATAAAAAACTAAACTAAAATTAATTATTTAGATTGCATTTAGAATCTCTTCTTACCAGCAACGGTTTCTTCAGAGTAAACTTCCAATGGAGATGGAGCCAATGGGGTTTCAGCCCATAAGTTTGGAGTTAAGAAACCGTAGGTGTTACCAATAGCAACGAAAGCAGCCTTTAAGGTGTTTTCGGTGGTTCTGGTGGAACCAGAAGAAGAAGTATAGACATCTTCAACACCAGCTAATTGCATCAACTTCTTGACAGCTGGGGAAGCAACAATACCCTTACCTCTTGGAGCTGGAATTAATCTGACAGCAACGGAACCACACTTACCGGTAACCTTGGTTGGTAAAGAGTGTGGAGCACCTAAGTTAGAACCCCAATAACCTCTTCTGATTGGAATGATGGATAACTTGGCAATAACAATGGCAGCCTTGATAGCGGAAGCGACTTCCTTGGCGGTCTTGATACCTAAACCAACGTGACCGTTAGAGTCACCAATGACGACAACAGCCTTCATTCTGGTTCTTTGACCGGCTCTGGTTTGCTTTTGAACAGATCTGATCTTCATGACTTCATCCTTTAATTCTGGTAATAAGAGGTCAATGATTTGGAATTCCTTGACTGGTAAAGCGTGTAAGTAGATTTCTTCAATGGTGGTGATCTTACCGGCCTTGACTAATCTACCTAACTTGGTGACTGGAGTCCAACCTTTTTCTTCATCTCTTCTTCCTCTTCTTGGACCACCTCTTCTCTTACCGAAGTTTCTCTTTGGGGCTTCTGGAGCAGACATTTTTACTATTCTATGTTAATTAATTGTCGGAATGTTACGTGGAAAGCCGGGGGGTTGGTTTTCGATCGACAGTTAGTTATAGTAAGAAGAGAAAGGAAACGAAACAGAGAAGGGTTGAGCTTGTTCATTTTTTTCTCTCATTGAAAATTCTTGTTGTTCTGAATGCGTGCAGATGAACCAAAAAAAATCTCAAAAGTGAATTAGGGCATAAACCCTAGAAAACGTTCAAAGCACGTGACTACGTAAAAAAACCTCACCCTTGTCAAATCCAACATCATTCTATGAACCTCATGTACCCAAGTAACATAACTTTACAGAGAGGTAAGAGGACGTTTCGGTAAGATGTAATTGTTTTACTACAATGTTGATAATGCTGGAGCTTTTTTCGACGAAATCGCAGGATCGCTTATGGGTCTCTTTAGTTTACCTCTTCTAGTCTGCATTGATCTGTAGTGTGTTACCAATGTTTGAGACAAGATAATAAAAATGTCGCGACGAGTTTGCGTTGCTCCCTATTCACAAGGAGTGGGGTAGCGAGGTGCCGTTTGTGTGAACACAAAAGTGGTTACGTGAATGGAAGATAATGAGATAAACACTCACACGATATCAATGAACTCTTGGTTTAATAACCACTTAATCCTTGTTAAGAATGACTCGTAGAAATGTGTAATAAACTTTTGGAAATTAAAGAAGGTATACCCTGTATCTCAGTACTAGACTCATGTTTAAGAAATGACCTGATTTTTCGGGGGTCACTGCAAATAACGTTCGGAGTATTTGAAAGGCTAAATGTCGCACTAAAAAAACATAACTCCGGGGGAAAATAAATACAGATAGTTTCCCCCTTAAAATTGTTATATTCTTATTCCTTTTGATCACCAATTGTGAGACCAAATCTCTAAGATAGCATTCCCTAAATAAATAATAATGTCCGAAAGTGTTCCTTCTGCTGAAGAAATTAAGAAAGAAGTCAAAGAAGTGGTAGATGAAGTTGTTGATAAGTCTCTGGAACTGAAAGATGAGAGCAAGTGTGCCTTCCACAGAATATTTGCTAGTATAAAAAGTGCCGCTGGTAAAGTTGCTGACCTGATCTGCCTGGCTGGTGCTTCAGTGCAGTCAACCACATGTTGTGCGGTGTCTAGAGTTGGAACTGAGCTTCGTAACCCCGTGGTTGCAGCTCAAGTCGTGGTTGTAGCTAGTGGAGCAGCGGCTGGTTATTTGACTTATGTCGAAAGGCACAGACTCAATACTGACAACAAGGTATTCGTTTGTGTAAACGCCTCGATCATTACAGGTTTAGTGGTTCTTGATGGATTCTTATTTAGTAAATATTACCCAAAGTATGATAAGAAGCAAAATTGAGTCGAATTGGCCCCTGCAATAAGAGAATATCCAGTTCACTCAGTAGAGGTGAACATCATTTCCTGGTTTTATATGCTCGCCACTGAACGGCGTAGTTAGTTTATACATACATATGATAATTTTTGTAATCTTTCATGGAAGTATTTATTGATTTTTGATACACTTTTGGTTGGGCTCCAATCTAACCTTGGCGATGTAAACTAATGAAAGGAGGACTTGAAAATTTCAGGTAAGTTGTGTCACTGATATTGAACAATCTTTTGAACCCTCTACAAAAACGTAACTGATAGTAGTTTATTTCATAGGATTTCTGTAATTTCAAATTGTATGATGCCCTCTTTCCATTACTAGTAAAGTAAAGACATTAAGGCAACAATATTAAATTATACAAGAAATTTCTAAAGTCATGGTTAGCATAGAAGGAACATACTCATGCATTTCAATTAGCAATCATCAATGGCACACTATGTAGGCCTGCGAATCTGGTGGTTCTTTAGCGAGCAAGTCCGCAATGACCACTTTACTCCTTCAAAATCCAGAACGTGTGATTGTCTCTGGTGTGAATGTGGAATCCTACATCACATTAATGTGGCTATGCTTCAGTAATTCATTGCATAGCCGAGGTATTCAAGTAGTGGATCACATAAGTCTACATACTAAAATAAGCAGATGCCTGTCGAATTAGATGGAAAAGCTCATGTAGTAATTTTAATCCTCACGGAACTTCGCACCAAACAGCTTTTTTATGCACGGAACAATCTCAGGGCAAAAAATAATTTATTATTAAAAAGATCAGAAAAAATATGAGATCGTGTAAAAATATTTAATTGCGGAGAACTAAACCAAAAAGGGAAGAGTAAGGGATAGAGTCGATCCCTTAAACCAATTTGAGTGACCCCATAATCAAAGGTATGTGTTTGAAATAGAAGTTAACGCTTGTCAAGTGAAATAGTAAGATTGTTCGTACTAAAAATTTGTAGTGGTCATAGAATTTGGAACATTCTTATACTAAAAGGAAGCAAAAAAATGAAATGCTTTGATTTTCTTAGTGCAATTAAAAGAAATTCTCGTGATGGTGACGTCAGCTCCAACCCCGACTAAAGCGATTTGGTTCCAAAAAAGAAAGTTCTTGGTAAGTCCTTTACTCTCCTGCCCATAACTCCACCCGTTCAATAAGAAATTACTAATCATGTCAATTAATAGTTATCATTATCAGTCTTTACATTCGTCGTATCCATGAACTGACAGAAAGCGAATGATTTCTCTCTAAGCCGCTCCCTTCTGACACATAGATTCCTGCTGCTTTTTAGACTTCTGGTGCATGTGCTTTCTTTACAGAATTGCATGATTAAACCAAAATGACAGGAAACCTTAAACTAGCGGAAAAGGGCTATGTATATCTACAAACTGACACCAGTGCGCTGCATAATCTTGCGGAAGATCAATGGCGCGAAGAAACTAAACTAGAATGAAAATCATTATCTGGGTTATTTCACCAGAATCAACCAACACCCTTTAGGACCTTATTAATATCTCCGAATCTACATGGCACAAGAATAAGTAAGTAAGTAAAAGTTTCCCTAAAGAGCCATCGAAAAGAGGAGAGTTGTTAATATTGTTTTGAACATGTCTATATGGGAGTTTAACACCTGAGACAGATCTATTTATTAATTTGCAAGAACTGAACATTCAAGCAATGGTTCTAAGAAAACCGAGAAGCGTTACAGCTTTGAGAAATAAATTTAGAAACTGAAATTTTTGATTTCTGAATGATACTCAGTTTTCTGAACATAGAATGTCGTCAAATATAACTCCCTCGTTTACCAGAATCTGAATTCATCATTCCCCCATATCTGTAATGGATTGGGAAAAGTTTGAAATTCTTGGAATTTCAACACTCCAGAATGAAATTGGAGCATTGAATCATGGGCGAGAAAAATAACCCATAAACGATAGTGCAACCTTCCTAATGTAGTTAGCAATATGGAACATGGGAGAAACCTTAAGATAAGGGCCTAATTTCAGGTTTCTTTATGGGGGGAATGAAACCAAGTTGGTTGAAATGCCTTGATAACGCAATTCCAACGGCACCAAAACTGGGGGCTGGCATGTAAATTTAAATTAATCTTCTACGATCGCAATCAAGCTAACTTACCTCCTGACGTCATTTTCTTGAACTTTTACTCATGGGAGATAAATAGTCAGATTTATTCGGTTCAATTAACAGCTGCTGGTATTCTCCACTTGTTCCAAGGTTTGTCAGCAGAATAGACAGTTTGGTTGCAAGTAGAATTCGGATATTTGCCAAACCATTCATGTTTCCCTCCTATTGTCATATATCCGGTTCACTTAGTCTAGATGGACTAGATCTCTAATTTCTTTCTAATTCAACTTTCTAAAACATGTTGCAATTGATTAGGTTCGCCACCGTGTCGGTTTGACAGAGGGAGAACATTATTGTTGCGAAATATTTTTTGGAAGTGCTCCAAACCGTTTGCAACAATAAACGATGCTTCGCTGCAATGTTGTTCCCTTCCAATTTAAAACTAGTCTAACGAGATAAATGTAAAACTAGAATGGACTGGTTAATGAAAAAGAAATAATGACAAATTAAATTCCTTTCTAGTTCCTTGATATTTCTTGTCAAAACCTGACATATTTTATGTACCATGGATATACGAGAAGCGAAGAGTGACTAGACATTGCAGTTCCAACTAATCAATTTGATAAAAGAAAATGCAGCATCATAGGGATATTTGAAACCACATTTCTGCGTATGTATTTGAGGAATCTCATTGTACTACGGGAAGAATGGTTGATTTATTTATGAATTCACAATTTGAAGATCAGCAGTATCCTGGTGATGTATCGACAATGCTGGTTATAGCAGTTCTTCATAACCGATTCGCTTTATTATCGGTTTATTCATAAGTGGGAAAACTTAGTTTCTTGCGAATACCACGAGTACCGTCATAAAATGGAAATCAGAACACGGCATCAAAGTGCCGTGGTGGCAGCTATTGCTCATTGGAGTCAACGATAAAAAATAACCTGGCTTGTAGTGTTTCGAATTACCAAGATACTGCAACATGAAACATTGGTGTAAGTTGGCCAATCTCTAAAACTTGCCCATCACACTAAAATATCTATTTATTAACAATTAAGGTTTTCAATGGAGCTTGCAAGCATTAGCGGGCGTGATGCAACATCACGGAGATATGTAATGCTAGACTACAAAACGTATCGAGTTGAGCGCAAAAGCTATCAAGCAATGCCTTTTTCATAGGAAACAAGTGGATGAATAGCATTGCCCAGATCACAGATTGCCTTGCGGCGATATCTTTCGAAGGTTGAACCCTTCACTTTAAGGCATTTAGTGGGGCGTACCCTCTGACGATTAAATTTATGGTGATTTAATGGAATTGTTCTTTATTTTGGGAAATTCGTTTTGTGTATTAATCAATTCATTCCAATTGTCAATCAGAGAACATTCGATAATCTAAAATTAATCTGATGACAGCGTGCCGATTTTGAATCACGGTTTGAAGAAAATATCTTTTTTTTTATTGTATCTGTTGACTCCCTCCTGTATGGTGGATGATGAAAGAAATAATTGATTTTTTTGGGGTCACTCGGCAATGATTTGCACACACAGCAAAGATACTATCTCTATGAAGCTGCTAACCTTGTTGAAAGATGCCGTATTTTCCGCTCAATATCCTTCTTAGAGACAATGGTTAGAAAATAGATACACTCTGATAGAGTACCCCAAACCGTTTTTTCGAAACTGTGGATATTATAACTTGAATATTATTCCTGGTGTCCCTTCGGGTAAACTTTCCCCGATCATACAAGATTGCTAAACCTGATATGTATGTTGCAGAATGAGTTCAAAAGTTAATTGAAAAGAAATGTAACCCAATAATGAAGGTGTTGAAAATGGTCATCCAGAGAGATACGCAATCCATAACTTCAATGGTGAAACTTAGTCACAAATACATTATCCCATGCTGCCGTGTGTTTATCTGCAGTGGGGTTTGCAAATATTCTCAATTTGATAACCATTAATCAACAATCTACTATACAGGATTTTTGCGAAAAGCTGACAAGGAGAGTATTACACAACCAAAAGAAAATGCCCCTTCATTATATTCCTGTTCAATTTGGCATTAAATTTATCATTAAGAAAAAGAAAAAATATTCCAGTTATTCAACATTCTATTTTGTGTGACACAACTTTATAGAAAATTATTATTTAACTTAGCAAAGGTTTTTGTGTAACATGAGGATTTATGCACAACATCCTAAAGTGCAGGAAAATCGAAAAGCAATTTGTGTTAGATTAACAAAGCCTTGAATAAAAAATATTTTATTTTCCAGAAGAAAAATATTTTATTACTGCCCCCCTGCTGTAACATGCAAAAGAAAATATATTATTTTTTAAAGATGATTGCACAAATAGAAAAGAAGAGAAGGAATATTTTTTAACAGTATAATTTAACATAAAAAAATATTTAAAGCTTAAACTTCTATATTTAAATGACTTAATTATAATAATAAAATAATAATTTTTATTTTTTTTTTCTTGTATTTTTTATTCTTAATATTTTGGTTCCAAATTATCAGCTTCTAATATAAATATAAGTTATTTTTTCCATATTCCTCAGAAAGGTATATACGGGTTTAATTAATTACTACTTCTTCGTTATATACATCAGAGTTATATTGAGTCTTCATCATTCAATTAACGCACAATTACTTACTATCATATAAGTTTAAATTAACAACCTACAAAATCATTGTGGCTAAGTTTTGGTTAGAAAGTATAAGCATAATACAGTAACCAAAATATTGAACATATCATAACCATTTTCATTTACTTTAAGTGTCCTTCATGCTTACATCATCATCTCCGTCAATTTTTGATACTAGTCGTTTTGAAATGTTAGATCCAACCGACCCAAATCAATTAAACGACTTGCTGTTGACCATGACAGCTGGTAATTATATGATGGAAGAAACATTGGAAGAAAACTTAATTTTAAACTATATGAATTCTGCTGCTGCAAATGTTCAAGAGAACAAGGCAGATTATCAATTATTACCACAGCAACCACAACAGCTGCTGCAACAGATTCCATATAACTCTGGGTTGCTTGGTTTAATGAGTGCAACAAGTTTAATACCTTCTAGCAATAGCAGTTCAGACAGTAGTTATAATGCTGGTCAGTCTTACTACGGTTCTTATATTGAACTGCAACAACAATCATATAGATCTGCTTCGTCGTCAATATACTCAGATGCACCACAACCACAAATTGTCACAAAGGGGTTTGAAAATATCGACTATTCAATGAATAGTTCCACCACTACCCCAATTCATGAGAATAGTGTTGTTGCAACATCATCCATGAACTCCTTGTTTGACACAAGTGCTGCTTCACATTCATTGTCATACAATTACCTACCAGCCAATCAATTCAGTAGTATTTCCCCAAGAATTAATTTTGATGCACCACCTCATCAATTTTCTCCACGACAACCTACTGCGCAAGTTCCTCTCACTCATGATAACATTCAATATTCTAATAGTCAATCTAAACAAAGGAAAAGGTCCGTTAGCTACTACTCTAGTCCGAACATCAAGTCCGAAGCCGGTACCCCACAGTTGGGTATTAGTACCAAGAGAAGGTATAGAGTGGTAAGAGGTGTTTCTGCTGGTGGTTGCACTACCCGTCCGCCTAAGGAATCCATGGATAGTAATTCATTATATCTTCCAACTGAATTAAGTTTGGTTGGTGCTTCTGTTGATGATATATGTTATCCTAAATGGTCTAAATCTGAAAAGGAAGATAGAAGAAGAATCATCAGAATCGAGCGGATCCAAAATGGTCCTAAGATATTGGCCAACTTTTCTATTGTTGGTGGTGCCAATGAAAATCCAATCACCTTACCTCCGCCACCAAATGTTGATGTTGTTGAAGTTTCTTGTTTAGAGTGCAATGTCAAGGTGAATGATTTTGAGTCACCTTATGATTCCCAATCTTCTGATGATGAAGGAATTGCTGCTAGCAGCAATTCCCCTAAGAATTATATCAAGAGTGATGCTAATGGAGAATACTTTCAATATTATATCACATCGGTTGAAGTGGTTGAGATTGTTGAATTATTGATTGGTACACAATCCAAAGACCCTTCTGAGAAAAGAAGAGAAAGAGGAAGAGTGAGGTCTAATCTTGTTCCATTCTGGTCTAAAAAACCTATCAGTTCAAGAATGAATGAACATGGTACTATGGCACAGAATAATTCTTCAACTCCAACTAACCAGGATTATCGTATGGAATTAGCTAAAAGAATTATGGGCTATGAAATTAGAAAACCTAGAGGATTTGATAAGGAAGTTCGTATATTGAGATGGGATAAATTGGTTCCTGCTTTAAAGAGAGCTTTGCAAAGTTATTATACTGAGATTCCTCAATGCGATACTCATTTACAATTTTAATAGTTTGATTCTTTATGATTTAGTTCTTCTGGGTTCAATTTTTTGGTTGGTTTTGTTATAATTTTGGTTTAGTAAAGACATTTGTATAGTATTTTTGGTAAGTCAGTATTTTCTTCATACATAGTCAATAATGTAATATAATGAGAACAGTTTACATCTACAATTTGTAGCTTTATTCGTTGATTGGTGTGTACATTAGAGATATCGTAAGTTTATTAGAAACCCTTTGATGCAGATATGGTATGGTAAACCTTGGAATCATCTGATGCGACAAGAAAAACCAGTGGGAACAATGTAAGTTTGAACCCTTGGGCGCCCATGCCGCATCGGGCTTATGCTTTTTTTTTCTTGGATGGATGCAAAAGAAGCTGGCGTTCCGCGGATGTTCTCAGTTTATAGTGGCTCAAGGACGCCGCAAACCGGCAACAATGATGTCAACAATTTATTCATTCATGTGGGAATAACACATCTAGACGTACAAAAAGGGGGTTACCTTAATATATCCAATTTTGTATCGGGATTATTCTCGCTGATATGTTTAGTGATTTCCTTTTATTGAACTGGCATATTGTGATGCTCTTTAAGTTCGATTGTACAAACTCAAAATATTCTTGAATGTATCCTTTTGCATTCAAAAATCTCTAAATCCTTCCATTTAGCTATAAGTTAGTGTATTATTAAGTGCGTATTAAAAGGTTTCTTAGTTTAACGAAGTTATGTTTCCGAATTCTGAACATTAGGAAATTCGAAGCATACAATCTCAATTTTTGTGCTATGGAACAATTTATTTGTTCTGTTAAGACGCCTTTACTGAGAGATTCTGATAAGAAGTATTGGATGAAAACATTTATTTGATAAAGATTGCTTTGATTTAACAAGAGGGGACTAAAGTTTATTTGAAGTATAGTTTATGATGCCAATAACACCTAGTGCAGGTGCTCATTTATTGAAGTCAACAAAAACTTAAGTTCTAAAAAAGCTTAAATTTGTTAACCTCATACTTTTGCTCTTTCGTCTTACATCCATCCCTAATGCGCTCATAAATTTGTGTTACTTTTGATTGAACCGTGGAGGACCACCAATTCAATAGTGAGATGAGGGCTTGGCAGAAACCAAATTAGTTGCAATTGGGGCACTTGCAAGTGTCCAAGTTTCTTTTGCAAAAATTATAATTTGGTGTTACAACTGATTACCAAATATAATTATTAAGGGTACAAGTTCTCCTCACCGTGTCAATGCTCTTAATTTTCTTTTTTTCAACAAAACCTTGCTTTTCAAAAGTGTTTTTGATCAGACAGCTTGTGTTCGTCTCTCCTTTCCTAATTAATAATCAAACTAAAAAAATTTTATATGCACCAACCAACACCACTTTGTTAAAAAATAATCTCTTTTCTAAAATTCTTTTGAAAAAAGAAAGCAAAGGAAGAGAGGAGCATATTCAGCTGTGAAGAAATCTAATTTACGCTAAACAATAAGAAATAAAAGAAATAACGAAGATCCAGCCGATTTTTTTTTGGTCAACGATAGGGTGAGTCTAAGCAATAATGGAGGAAGGAAACGCCATTAATCAACGCAATTTATATATCAATGCCCAAGGCATATTGATCAAAATGCCTTATTCCTTATCAAGGCAAACTATCTCTTGTTTAAAAACAAACGAGTGTATTCCATACGATTTGTTGTTCGTCACCAACAAAGACACATTTGTTTTCCCCTCGCCTTCATGAAGCTCATGAACCCGGAATAATAGAATACGGGCAAATAGTGTTACAAAATTATATTTCCTTAATCAAGGAAAAAGACCAAAACAAAAATATTATTATTGTGGAGGGACTTCCATGCTTCTGGAAAATTGTTATATTGTTGTCTAATGCTTTGTCACAAAAGAACGCAATTTGCATTGTTAGTAGAACAAACAAACGCGAATTATTTGAAAGAATTCTTCTTTTTTGGCATAAATTCGTTATCAGGTTTGTGTAAAAGTGGTGACCCTCCAACAAACAATTGTGGCTATATATGTACTATTAAATGCTTAATTTGTAAGTATTGATACTGGAACAATAACCAAAAATTAAATGGAAATGTCAACAGATTGTTGAAGCATAATACCCTGTTTTTGTAATTTATTTCTTGTTCATTTTTGTTGTTTTCTAAGGTAGGCACTTTTGCTTGTTGTGTGTGTCTCTCTCTCTCCTCTCACGTCCGAAAATAACGACTAAAATTTTTATTGAATTACTTTTCTTCTTCAATCACAGGAAGCCCCATGAATAATAATAAAAATATTATTATTTTATTGGTGCATAGAAATCATCTGTCACATTTCCGGAGATTATAAAGAATGCCGTGTTAATTGTTGTTACCCTTCTACACATTTGCAATAAGTAGGTTGTATGGATAATATAAGCAAGCACTCTACTACCAGACGTCTAACTAAATATGCATAATGAAAAACGGTATCGTTAATAAGAACAAATTGCAATAGAAGAGGGATGACGATTGAAGTATAATTTCTTGAGAGATAAAAGTGACGGAAAAGTGTTTCTTTTTTTGCATCAAAAAATGAATTACAAATCTTGAAATATTTTATTACAGAGATCAAAAATTTTAGATTTCCTTTAACTTTGTAAGAAACAGGGGTAACTGTGCTTAGATAAATCTAATTAGCAGCCTAAAGGTCGTGCTACAAACCGCGTTTATAATCACAGGCGTATACGTCTACATTGTGGATCTAATTACTTGGAAATAAGGATGTGTAATAATTTATTGCTACAAAAATAATAGGTCAAAGAGAACAACAGCAAGAATATCAATTAGGACATGGGATTGTTACACAACAGGATAGCGACTGATTATTTTTTCTCTCACATGAATATTATTTATTTTGAGATGCTATTTTTTAGTCACAGAACACAATTTAAAACAAATAAAGTTTCCTTTTGCATTAAAAATATTGTTCTTTTCCATAAAATATGCTTTTTATTGTTCCATTAAAAATATTATTTGAGATCACGTTTTTGGGTAAGAAAAGAGGCAGGGAAATTATTTTTAGTTTTATAAATAAATTGTTGAGAAGAGAAGCTCGAATAGAAAATATTCTCTAAGCAGGTATCAATCTTGCATGTCTTTTTAAACTAAAAAGTAAAGGCTCAAGTATGCAAATCGGCAATTTTTACAAAAGACAACAGTGTTAATGTGATATAATTGAATTTATTATTTAGATGTAATCTCAATGTCATTATACAGATGGAATACACACCTGTATGTCGTAATGCAGTAAAGTAATTAATTTTTCCACAAGAAACTCAAATGTTTGGGACCAATCGCCTGAGGTTCTTGGAAAAATTGTGCGAAAATGCTCAAAGAATATTTATACCACATCCAAAATCACTGAAGTATTTGTGATAACACAATAAAAAGCAATTAATCACACTTAAAATGGGGAACATAAGTAGACTTGCATCAAATTTAAATCTGTCGACGTTCTTATTAGAGAGAAGACAGTTCCAAAGAACAGACAGATTGTGTTTAGATACGGTAGCCATTTTTTATTTTACTTCTTCAATCTTTGAAAACTCTCACCCGGTTATATTGCTGGCAACAGTAATCTAATGGCAGTAAGTTATATTCTTTCCTTATACACTCTTTTTTATTGGATAAAGTTCCATTCAAGGATATTCACGATGCAACAAATCGGGATCACTTGCCGGCCGTGGTTCACTCATAAGTTAGTAAACGAAGTCATAAGCCGAGAAATTTTTCTCAATTAGTTAATCTTAAAAAATTGAATAGTGGGCAGAAGTTGCCACAATAAATCCAAGACAAAAACCCCACATCCCTTTGTTGTGGCTAGTAAGACATTAAGAGGAGGTTATTCATAGAGTTTTCTCTTATCTTCACCCAAATTGATTTGACAACTCATTTTATTTGTCATTTATTTAAAGTTAGAGTTGTCTTTGGATACGAAAATATCATTAGTATTCATCCCCGCTATTTGCAAAGTACCATTCCATGTAAACACTTGACTACAAGCAACTGAAACTTGAATAGTGGTCTTGATAACTGTTTGAGAGGACCAACCTTAGCCTGCTTCAATTTGGTGATTTCTGGTGGAGGCTGCTACCATTTTATATTCACGTATTAACGTGCACTCCGGCAGTGGAATAACCGTTTAGAAAAAACGGTTCTTACAGAGTTTATATTAAGGTTGTTAGATTAAACTCATAATTTATTCCTTACGAGTATATGAGTTTAATATTTCCAAGTCGAAAGAAAAGTTAAACCAATTGAATAAAGTTTAAAATATGAATGAATAGTTGGAGAACCTTAAACCGCAATAGGCGTAATTGAATTAACAATTTCTGGTGAAGTTAGCTTGGACTAGCCAAGAATTGAAAGAATTTAATCAAATAGGAAAGACGCAAGGGATAATTAAACTTCAAGAATTAGGATGATTTAAGATTTTGAGTCGTTTGTGATCTACCCCACAATCACTTTTTGGAAAGTATGACCAAAGTTTGAAGTAAAGCAGCTAAATTTAATCCTAACATTTAAGGTTTTCGTAAAAGGATGGTTGGATGTAACATTCTTTCGAGCGGTCAAATGAGCAACAACACACGAAACAGATGTAAAATTGCCCTCGAAAAAGTACTCTCTTTGAGAACAATTTGTTTGAATGGATCATAAAATTCCACTCTATACTCACTACCCTTCTTGAAAGTTTATGAAAGAAGTCATATAGTTATCTACTCCATGGGGAATTTTTTTGCATCCAGAAAAGCAAATAAACTAGAGCAAACTTGAAGGAAGAATATAAACCATAAAACTGCGAGGACATTTCAAAAACTCCCTTCTCTCTTGATAATTGACTTTAACTAGAATGGTGAGCTTCTACAAGGACTTGCGTGACAATATAGTCATTCCTCTGCCATCGATGTGAATGTCATACGATATCCATTTTGTGGAATCTTACACTGCACTTTGTGCTAAGCATCATGGATTATGGATGCTTAACATCTAATATCTAATTTTGGTTTAACTTTGAAGTGTTTTTATGTAGTAGGTCAAAAGTCACTGGTGCTACCACAACATTTGGATTTACGAGCTTTTTTGCCCAAACCCCGAAATAGCCAGGGCTTTGTGACTGGCCCGTTTTATTTTCAATTACATGCAAACGAAGTTTGTAATATAACTGATTGTCGCAAAGTGCCCTTTCCTTTGGTGGGTTCACTGCAAACTGTTGTGCTAACAGCACTCCATTAAATCATGGGTTTGGAAGTTATGTTGGCATTTCCTACTTGCAGTTATTTTAATGCGAGTCATTTTGATCTAGCATTGATTCTATACTTGGTTACGACTCAACATCATGATCTCGGTAATCCATTTTTCAATTCGAAAAGCTTAACGGACAATGAGGTTCGACATGAAGAACTACTTCATTTTCCACAATTTCAGCTTCGTGTTATTGTAAAACTCTTTTGATATTCATTCTGTTGAATATGTTCATCATTTTCTTTTTTATGTTGAGCTTTTTGTTGAATAAGTATATCCTGTCCCTCTTGGTGATGCGTAATATTTCATTGTTGTGCGTCTGCATCACCTACTATAACATCATTCGTCCATTTTCATCTATTGACATTCTCATATCAAGACTTGCCACCGTTCCCTTGAGATGTTGAATAGCTCCCCTACCCTCATTTCTATTAGTGCTCCTAGTATTATGAGCTTCCGTTGCAATACTACTATTAATTTCTCTCCTCAATTCTCTTGCTCTCTCATCAATCTCTTGTAAGATCATTTCACAGTTGGTTCATGCTTCACAGCATCATCTGATTCAGTTGAATCACTAATTGGTTCTCTTAAATAGGACTTCAATATGCATATTGTTCTGCGTGGCTTTGCCTATGTGGAAATGAGTTATTCTTGTTAAACTATTGTAGGGGATTCTTGTTTTGTATTGATGACTTAAGTCACAAATTAGTGTTGCAAAATTTTAAAACTTGGCAGCAATATTTTAGCAACAAATTTTCTTAACAGTATAAAATTGATTTGTTTTCTTTTTACCTGTCTTATAGTTTTATTACACTATAAGTTATTCACTCTTGCATATACTTAGTATATTTACATAGAACTAATCAGTATCTAAAGCACTATAAGTGGTTCTAATTCCCAAAGAAACAAAATTTAATAAAAATAAGATCACTTAACTAAACATAAAAAAACACTAGCTGTAAAGGTAATGGTAAAGCAAATAAATGCAAATTCTTCAATAGCAAAATATTCTAGGAAGACCACCATAGTAAGATCATGATAGCATGGTAGATCAAATTTTCTGAACATGATCTTGCATCAAGGTCAGTGCTCCACTAATAGAGTAGCAAAAAATGTACATGTCAGATTTAAACGCTGCATACTAAAAGCATGCAACCCAATGCGATAATTAATTGAAGATGCTTAAAGCGCCATGAAAATAGTCTAACTACACAAACTCGTCAACTAAAAAGTTCAACTTTCTTTGCTATAAAAGGATTCTTAACAATAAATAGAGACAGAATTAAAATAGCTCACTTAGTTAATCAAGTATCTCTTTTCAGCTTCCTTCCAGTTTATAACGTTCCAAATAGCTTTGAAATAATCAGCCTTAACATTTTGGTATTGCAAGTAGTAAGCATGTTCCCAAGCATCGATAGCAATCAAAGGAACCAATGGACCAGTGACGGTATCTTGGTTGGCAGTAGTGACAACGTCTAATTCACCACCGTTATCCTTGTTCTTAACAATGAAAGCCCAACCGGAACCTTGGATAGCAGCTAACTTTGAATTAGTCAAAGCCTTCAAGTTTTCAAGAGATCCATATTGTTCAACGATTTTCTTGGCAAATTCTGAATCTTCAGCAGGTGGTTGACCACCAAATTGCTTTTCTGGGGATAAATTCTTCCAGAATAAACAATGATTGACGTAACCACCAGCATTGAAGTTAATAGCTTTTTGCAATTCAATGAGTTTCTTGGCATCACCCTTGATAGAAGCTTCAGCAGCTTGTTCAACAGCGATGTTATAGTTTTGGGTGTAAGCTTGGTGGTGTTTGGTGTGATGAATTTCGTTAATTTGACCACTGATGTAAGGTTCTAAAGCACTGTAGTCGAACTCAAGATCTGGTAATGCTAATTTGGTAACATTGGTTCTAATTGCACCAATGCGAGAAGCGGCAACAGCGGAAGACTTGAAAAGGGTACGAGTGGATGTCTTTAAGGAAAGCATGTTATTCTAACTACTGTTTATCAATTGAATTGGAATTGAGCAACTAATTGGTTGATCTGGTTGAATTGCAATTGAAATAAGGAATTAAACAGGGATGGGGGAATTCTTCCTTATTAATCTATCTTATAGTTTTTTTTATTGTGAACTTTGATGCTTGCTTGCTTTGATCCTGAGAAATTTCAATTGGTTGATTGTATGCAGGACAATTGGCTTTTTAGCACTTAATTGCACTCCACAGTTTTTTGCACTACAAGAATTTAGGAAAACTCTTCAAATTCATTCAATTATACACATACAATATTTCTATGCTACCTACATTCTATCGACCGGGGTTAATCCTAATAAGGTCATACCGTTGAACAAGACTTGCTTTGCAGCAACATACAAGGCCAATCTAGCAGTAGCCAATTCTTTTTCTTGACCAGCAACCCATAAGATATCATAACATTGAGAAACAACGTGTGTTAAGTTAAATAAGTAAGTAACAATTGTTGATGGTTCTAAAGTTTTCAATGCCTTCTTTATGGTATCTGGATATTGGGCTAAGATTCTGATCAAGGAAATTGCATGTTGTTCGACCAATAAATCAAAGTTGGCTTCAGTCAATTCTTTATCATCAATATTGGCGTTTCTTTGAACTGATGATAAACGAGAGTGAGCGTATTGTAAGTATGGACCAGTGTCACCTTCGAAAGAAGTCATTCTATCCCATTTGAATTCGTAATTGTTAATACGTTTAGATTGCATATCTTGGATCATAACAGCAGAGATACCGACCAAGTCAGCAATCTTGTCTGGGTCTTCAATTTGGGCGTATTTATGTTCATTCTTCTTCATAACTTCATGCATCTTTTCTTTAGTTTCTTGCAAAATGTTATCCAAGAAAACAACAGTACCCTTTCTAGTAGACATACCTTGGACCATACCAAAGTTAACGTGTTCCATATTCTTGGCCCATGGTAATCCCATTTGTTTCAAGATTTCAAAGAATTGAGCACAGTGTAAATCTTGTTGTGCAGCAATGACATAAATCATCTTGTCAAACTTATAAGTTTCATAACGCTTAATAGCTTCACCAACATCACGGGTCAAGTAAAGAGAAGTACCATCAGATTTTTCAACCAAAGCTTTACCCAATTTCTTATTGAACTTGGTCAAGTCGATTAATTTGGCCCCACGATCAGTATGAATCAAGCCCTTTTCCTCAAAGATTTGAGTTGCTTTTTGCATTAATTCTTTTGGAACTTGAGATTCACCTGAATAAACATCATATTTAATGTTAAGACGAGCATAGGTATCAATATACTTTTCAATAGATAAATCTCTGAATCTTTTCCAGATGTTTAATGAGGCTTCATCGCCATCTTCCATCTTTCTGAAAAATTGTCTGGCTTCTTCGTTGGTTGCAGAGTCTTCACCTTCTTCAGAAACATCCTTGTTGATCTTGACGTAAACTTCAAACAAATGGTTGATTGGATCTTTAGCTAATTTTTCTTCAGAACCATATCTGGAGAAACCAACGGCTAATAAACCAAATTGTTTACCCCAGTCACCTAAATAGTTAATTCTGGTAACATCCCAACCTGCTTTTTCATACAAATTGGATAAGAACCCACCAATAATAGTAGATCTTAAATGACCAGCATGGAATGGCTTGGCGATGTTTGGAGAAGAAAATTCAACAATAACTCTCTTTCCAAGTCCCAACGGTAAATAACCATAATCAGTCTTTCTCTTTAAAGTATCATTAACAACCAAGTTGAATAAAAGAGTAGGGCGAATGAAGAATTGAATAAATGGTCCATCATTCTTAACTTCAGAGAAAAATTCACCCTTTTCAAAAGCACTAGCCCATTGTTCGGCTTTTTCCTTTGGGTTGATTCCCTTTAATCTTAATCTTGGGATTGGAATAAGTAAATCCCCCTTTTCCAATACTGACGGCGTGTCCAAAGCTTCAAAGATTATTTTAGGATCCACTTCAGTAATACGATGCAATTCATTAGAAATATAGTTTCTAGCAACATCAATAACATTGTATTCAGCTAAAGAAGCTCCTTCAGCTGCTACGTTTGGTTGTTGTAAGCCCAAGTGTTGTAAACCCTCGGTAATTGCTTTAACAGATGCTGACATGGCAAAGGCTCTTCTTAATGATATAGTAGTTGCTAGTGATGATCTCCAAAGGAAGTTCCTCAACCTTAGCATCAAAGTGACTAATCTTCGGTTAATTGAGAGATGTGAAATTTATCGAAAATTTTTTCCTCTTTGCTCCAAATTTTTTCACAGCAGTCATCGCACTTTATTGTTTAACCGTGAAAATGGTTTTGACACATCTTCCTGAAAGATATACACTTAAAGGTCGAAACAACTTTAATGGTTAACGGACTGTGAGTATATATATCGAGATTGGTTTATATCAAGGCACATAGGGAACCTTAGAACCACCAACAGCTATATTGTATTGACTGGGGAGAAATGAGATCGCTTCTATAATCTCTCACGTAAGAACTATCTGTCTAAAAAACTACAAAAGTTATTCAAGTATCACTTCTAAAACAAGTCTACTTTGATCTATGTATATAAGAAACCTATGATTAACTGCCTCTTATATTTTGCGTTCTTACCAAGTATTTAGTGTATGCTTTTCTTGTGGCTGATAATTGAAAACACGATGGTCCAAAAAATCCAATATCCAAAAGAAAAGCGAGAGTTTAGTAAAATTGGTCAACTAAGCAATAACCGAAGTAATAGCAACACAAACAAGAAAATGGAAGAAGACAAAATCAGGCAGTTGCAAGAGATGGGATTTACCCCAGAACAAGCCAAGAGTGCACTAGAATCAACAAACTATAATTTAGAGCAAGCAATTGGGTACTTACTCGGAGAAACAGTACCCACTCACAATCATGAACTGCTGTCAAAAGAGAATATGCAATTGGTACCCTTTGAAGACACGGCTGCAATTTCAAACCCACAAGATATTCCTAGGTTTATTGAAAATTTCAGTGATCCTAATCTACAATCAACACTGGATGTAGGGGACTATCAGCATTACGAAGGCGACCTAGATGATAATGGACTGAGTATTTTCCAAGACAAGGCATGTTTCCAAAGGACGGATTTGACTCCACCAGTTGTACTTCCTACAACTAATCGCTTGCCTCAAAACTATCTAATTCCAATATTGGTTATTGCTTCTCAATTGAAGGAATTCAATCAAGTATTATTGAGTAAAACCGACTTCGATTATGGATACGAAGAAAACTGGTACAATAATGACACTGACCTTACAGTTGAAGTTCCTGAAGAGTTTTCAGAGATGAATTCTTCATATAGATTCGTAATAGAGTTGCAGAGATTTGTTGGGTTTTTGACCCCGTTGAGTAAGAGATCATTTATTAGTGGCGAGACGCTCTTTAGAAATATTCCGAATTCTTTTATAAATGAATTAAATACAGATGTTGAAGATATTGAAGAATTGCTCAAGCGAGTGTTTGATTTTTTAAGTAAACAAGTTGAAAAAGTTTTGGGTTCAGATTTGGGGACATTACATACCGTATTTTCATCCGCTGTTCAACAGCACGATATTCTTGATGATGATGACGACGACAATGACGACGAAACTAATGAAGTAGGAGTAATCGATTTACCCGTGTTTCAAGTGGAGTATGATCGCAGAGAAACCACTTTGCTGGAAGCATTTAATAATTTGTTCTGGAATTCCGATGCCATGGGAAAAGTAAGCCTTGAAAGAGTAGCTAATTTACTCACAATCTATTTTCCAGGAGTTGATGAAGGCCTTCAAGGGGAGCCTATACAGCTTCAAGAATCTTTCTATCCTGGGGTTTATTCGACTGAGTATATGCCATTGGTGAGTGATATGGCAGCAAAGAGAGAAAAAGTCACGCATGCAAGGAAAGAAGCGACAAACAGATTGATGGAGTTGAGTTCATTTGAAGGAAAGAGAATTAAGTTAGTTATACAGAATGCCGTTGATTATATGGGGACGCTTGCGAACGAAATTCAAGCCTTTGAAGATTTAAAGAGACTAAATGATAATATACAAAATGAATCCAAGTTCTTAAACCAAAAAATCACATTATTGAATCATGACTATAGCTGTTTGGATATAATGAATCATGAAAATGTTCTCAAAACTATATCCGATAATACTCAATTAAAAAGTCCGGAAAGGTATATTTTAGTCGGTATCATTCTCTCCGACTACGATTATTTCTATAGAAGCAAGAGTTATACCAAACTGGATGAAGAATGGGTACATATAGAAACAGTATCTGGTCTGAATAGAAGAGTCAAAGACTATACCATAGAAACCAGTGATTTTGAATGTGTTCGATTATTCCTAAATGAGAAGACAAAGAACTTAAACAAACCGTACTTGCTTTTTTACGCCAAAGAGAGTTCATATAATGAAGAGTCTGACGTGTCAGTTTCCGCCAATCTCAAGGAATTCTTTGAAACGGATAACGAATATCTCGCTGAAGAGATCAAACCTCACGATAATATCAATGAAAGAAGTAGTTTAGAAGTTTCTTCATATGAGGAGGATGAAGTGTCGTCGAAGGACGAAAATAAGCAAGAAGAAGCGATGTTAGTAGATATGTAAAGTAATTAGTATTTAATTGAAGATTATTGTTGGTAGAAATATCAACCAACCCATGAATTTTATTTTTCTTGTTGAGGATACAGCTTTTACACTCACTGGACGAAAAATTGTTAATCGATTGTGGTAAAATCCTCGACATATGCGTAAACTTTCTGTTCTTCTCTCAATCTATTCCTTTCGGCAATCAACACAATGTCAATTGAATACGATCCAGACGATTTTGAGAATAACAATCCATTTTCTGAGCCTGTAGTTCCTGTCATTAATAATCCTAGTTTCGACGGAGGGCCCGCATTCCTGACATCCGCACCAATTACCAATGAACAGCAAATCGAATCACGAGCAGCTCCTACTCAGGAGTCCGAAAGCGACTCTGGTGGCCAAGAAGGACAGAATACTGTTCAAGGAGATGCAGATGGGCAACTTACAGAAGAAATGTTGAGAAAATTGGTCCCTGAAAGGTTTACTGACAAATACGAGTTACATATAAGATTAGTTGGGATTGAAAAGAATAAACTTGGAAATCCAATCTTAAAAATGGATGCTCAAGTGAAGGGATTACCAAGATTTAGACAAGTTAAATATACTGATATTCGTCGTACATTTAATGAAGTTGTTAAATTCAATAAGTATTTGATAATTTCAAATTTGGAAGTATTCGTTCCCATGATCCCAAGTGCTACAACTTCATATCCTTCCGGAGGTGAAGATGAAAATAAGCAACTCATGATTGTATGGCAAGAGTGGTTAAATAGAATTACTAGCAATCCAATTTTAATCAGAGATGAAGAATTTGTGTATTTCATTGAGAATGATTTTGGTTATTCAGTCATTAATAGCAATCGTAAATCATCAGTTGCTAGTGGACTAATGAGGAAAACATTGAAACAATTTGCAGTTCCCTATGACCCATATGAGGATTTAGCGTCATTTAGACCTATGATTAAAGATGCTTATTTGACATGCCAAAAATTACATCAATTATTGGATAAAAGTTGCCGAGCCGAGAAACAATTATCAATTCATACATATGACTTATCTAATAAACTAAATGTCTTGGCCCAGCTTGAAATTATACATCCTGGAATGAAGAATATGTGGGAGAAATTAGGTAAGATTGCCCAAATACAATCTGATTTAACGTTGATTGAGTCCATAAGTACAATGGGTACATTAGGAGATGGTGTACAAACATTAATTGATGATTTTTATCAGATCAAAGAAGCTTTGACTAACCGACATTTAATCATGAGAGAGTTATTACAAGCAGAGGCACAAACTACAGCAAAACATCTACAAGCTAGCAAGATAAAGAGTAGATCATCTTTAGATCCCATAAAAGTCGATGAAGCATTAAGGTCACTTGAATATGCCACTAAAGTTCAAGAATCATTAAACTTACAAGTCAAAAGAATATCGGGAGAAATGCAATTTGAAAGGAAAGAAGTAATTGATTTTACTGAAAGAAAGTTTCAAAAGTTGGTTAAATCATATGTTTTACATAAAGTTGACCACCATAGAAAAATCTTGAAACATCTCGAGAATATTCGATTGGATATAAGAATTGTAGATGAGAAGGGAGGATTATCTCGATTAAACCGTGAGAACCTAGCGAACTTGAAGCATAATTTAATTCAATCACAATCAGCAAAAGGGGATTCATGGTCTTCAAGAACATTTAGATCTCTAGAAAAAGAGGAAGAAGAAAAAGAAAATAAAAATAATCTTTATAACGGAGGTAGCGGTGATGGCAGCAACAATGGTGGCAATAATAACAATAATAATAATAGAGATGGATCTAATCTGCTGGATACTGTGGATCCTAAGAATGCTGCCAGTTTACTTGGAGTAGCCATATTCTGATAAGTTTCCTTTGTTTAGCTTTATGTGTTTCTTTCTATCTCTGTTTTCCCATGGTCTGATTTTAAGAAGAAAGATGAAATAAAAATCTGTTGTAAAAAAAGAAGTAAAATCATGAACAAACTTTTCTAACTTCAAACGATCGACGCCAGCATTTCAAGACCGAAAAACAACATCGCGTCAATCCAATCATAATTTACTCATAAGGAGAGAGCTATTGTTATTTTGTAAAAATAGCTATATCACTATTTTTTATTCTCGTTTTTAGTTTTGGTATTTATCAAATGAAGATCAAGGTAAGATGAGTAATCGAAATCAACTGTTATCAAATGAAGAGATTAGCGACACAGTTCGTCGACTTCATCAAATGAAAGTTGCTGAGTTGAAGGATATTTGTAGATCGGTAGGATTCAAACTATCTGGTAAAAAGAATGAGTTACTAGAGAGAGTTGAAACATTCTTTCTTCAAGGACAACAGATGAATGATGATATTAGAATGTTGTCTATTAGAACATTGGTATTGAAAAGAGAGTTGGGAACTAATATACCTAATTATAAAGATTTGTATTTGGCTATTAAAGATGGCAGCTATTCAATGCAAGCAGTCACAAATCAATACACAAGGCCGTCACCTCAGGTATCATTACACGCACATGATTCTATTCCTCACAAGGGACATGCATTATACTTTGTTGAAAATCCATTTTTTAGATTGAGAAGGCTTATACATGGAAGTCCTCAGATGTGTGCTCCTATGAAGGGGAGAGGAGATTGTGAATTTTCATTCATATTTGAGAAAGAGGAATATCGACTACTTGAAAACAAGGATGTAAATATGAAAGTTTATCTATTATGTGGTAAGAAGGAAACACATGCACCATCATCTTCAGATGTAGCGATTCAGTTCCCTATTCCTTCTGAGATTACAGTAAATGGAACACAGATCACTCAAGCATATAGAGGAATTAAAGGAAAAGTGGGAACTGCTAAGCCAGCCGATGTAACTGGATTTTTAAAGGCTCCTCCTGCAGTTAATAAGGTTAACTTGATTTATCAACAAACAACCGATGCATATTTGGCGTATCTATATATTGTGGAAACCATTTCTGTAAGTTCAATTATGGAATCAATAAAGACAAGACCAATGATTCATAAAAATTCGACTATAGAGCGAATAAGAACAGAAAATGAAGATGATGAGATTGAAGTGTCAACGACAACAGTAACTTTAAGAGATCCTGTGGCGTATATTCGTATGAAATTCCCAGTTCAGTCAATTTATTGTAAACACACTCAATGTTTTGATGGTTTCATATTTCTTCAGGCCCAAATGCAAATGCCTACCTGGGTTTGTCCTTATTGTCTGAGAAGCATTAAAGTACAAGATTTGGCAATTTCAGAATATTTTGATGAAATTATTCATAATACTTCTGAGGAAGTGAATAATGTTGTTATTCATGCAGATGGTTCTTGGTCCATTCCAAATGAAAATGTCGATGAAAACGCAAATAGGAATACCAATGTAAAATTTGAACAATCTAGTACCTTTGCAAAAGCAAAAAGCGCAAGTGCTGCTCCCTCAATGATTGAAGTAGTCTCTTTGTCCAGTGATGAAGAAAACGAAGAGGAAGATGTGGGTATGGATCAAAACGGAGAGAGTCTGGAAACTAGAGATGTAAATATGGATCAAGATGTAGAGGGTCGGGATACTAGAGATCTAAATATGGGTAATGACAACCCGGTACAACTAACTACAATGGATACAATACCACAACATGACAATTCAAGCAGAGCTCAAAACGTATCAATACCATTGAATACCGCAGCAAGTGATCAAACACCACAGACAACAATTGAAAATCATAAACCAGAAATAACCCCGAACGGACAATCTGTACATAGACACCAACATACTCAACTAGATAATACTTCAGAGAGACCGATTAATGTCAACCACAATACTGCAGAGATTGATCTGGTAGGTCAATTGCAGCCAAATAAAGCTAGGATAGAATCCAGAACGTTGGAAGATAATTCAGAAGTTACAATGGGAACTAATATTAATGATACGAATAGGGAGCAAAATGTGGCAGCAGGCAATGGAAACAAGGATGAAGAAATTGACAGGCAAGATGAGGAAATGAACGATGATTCTCCACTTGCCGATTTGGTGTACGGATGGAATACTTATAGAACGACAGGAAGTGTATCAAATAGATCCAGCCTTAGCTCCACTGGGTCAAGGGCAACCTCACCTGCAGCAGAAGCTAGTAATATTACAATGGGAGCATTGGGAGCATCCAGACCTGCTTCGCCTTCAATAGCTGGTCGTGCAACCTTACTGAATGGGGTAAATGCTCAGACTCAGCAAATAGGTCAAGTGATTCGGGCACAAGGCTATTCTTTAAATCCACAACTGTTGTCTTTAGCTCAGCTGGGAGCGAATTCGCCTAGGAAATCTTCCCCTCCCCGTCAATATTCATCAGATCAGCAATCAAACACACCAGCTGATAAATTGTCCCAATTAGAGAAGTTAAAACGTAAACAACAAGAATATTCTGCTCTCTTCATTCCGTGTAACTCGCCTCAACGTCAATTCGGGAGACCACATACTAAAGAAACCACGATAGTTTCAGGAGAGACAAACAAATCAACAACAGGAACAGTGACGACTTCGCCAAACCAAATTTTGAAAGCAAGTGCAGTGGATCAAGCGCCAGGAGCTTTTCAGATTCCCACTCCTTCTTCCCCTCCGAATCTTCCCCAAGCAAATGTAAATGTGCAAGGTAATGCTACAGAAAACATTAATTCAGCAAATGCGGAAAAGGATGATAGTTTAGATCATAATCAGTATGGAGTGAAGGATTCAGTATTGGTACCACCAACTTTAGCGGCGCATCCGGAATCACCTTCCAGCACCACAAGGACAACCAACCAGAATAGTACAATCGCTCCACTGGCAGTTCGAAATGAAACTTTGAAAGAACATACTCCAAAAGCTCCTGAATCTGAAAGCGTTCTGGCAAGTTCGGCTTTTGCATCTGCTAAGGCCTCAGCGCCACCGGTGAGTCCAGTTTCTGTTGTACAAAGTCCAACTAATATTGCTTCGGTGAACATTCCAGTTCCCAGCAATTCAACTGTTAAGAATAAAGAGTACTATCTACAAAAGTTGCAACATTTGCAAAACCATAGACAAAAGTTCATGCTTGCCTGTCAAGAAGACTTGAAAATATTAGAAAAGACACAAATGGAGGTAAGAGATCATTTTGATAGGGATACGCAGTCTCAAATTGCAAAAATGAAAGAACCCTTGAAGGCTACCAAGGAGTTGTACCCAACCTCTCAAAGTTACGATGAGGATGCAAGAGACAAAAAGAAATTAGAAAGGCAAATTAACGATCTGGTTTCAAAGTTTATTCAGAAAAGGCACAAAGAAATGAACATAATTTTGGAAAGGCAAAGAATGGAGAAACAGGAACTTTTCAACCATCACAGAGACAAAGCCTTAAAAATTGATGGGGCCATAACTCATTATATACGAACTTTGGACAGTTTTCAAGTACCAAACAGATCGACACAAACATCTTCTATACAATCAGTCTCCCAGAATTCCAGCCAACCAACAAAAACAATAGTTCAACAGAATTCCAGTGCAAGTCTGAAAGTACAATCTGCACAACCAGCAACACAGGGGTTGCGCGAAAAAGGGGGAATTCAACCAGTAGCGCCACATCCAAGATCCACATCTACTTCTATTCCAGCTTCCTCGTTTTTATCTCCTTCAGTTGGTGTATCTTCCGAATTTCAAAGGTCACAAAACCCTACCCCGCGACTCTCGTTGGCTGAACAGGCTGCGTTATTATTTAGTAAGAGAGGTTCTGCCAATGCGGCTAATCAAAATTCAGCTTCTGAACAGCATGCAGCCATGTCTAGACCCCCAGTTGTATCTTCTACATTAACACACGCTAATGCAGCAAATCAAAACTTAGTTTCGGGACAGCATTCCTCCGTGTCCAGACCCCTTATTGTATCTACTCAGTCAACACCAAGATTACTTTCAAATAAACTGGCCCAACCACCGAATGTATCTCGCAGACTTCTGCAACCCCGCATGTCCGTTCAACTGTCGCTGACGGTATCTCCAGGTTTGCAACAGCAAGTGCCCAATTCGCTGGTAATTCAACAGCAATCAAAACAACCGGAATCACAAGCTATCCCTTCGAACTTGCAGAAACAGACGAATACTTCACCATTGGCTCAACAGCGGTTACCGCCGCTGAGTTTGTTTGCAACACTGCAGAACCAACTGCTATCTCTGATTGCTACATGTCAACAGGATGCAGTTCAAATTGCAGAAAGAAGGGCTTCTCAACCAAACCCATCGCATTTGGTTATTGCGATGCCTCCAGATCAAGCATCAACTATAAACCCCGGAGCACTTTTGCAACAGCCACTGGAATCGCGAAGAAGCATGTATATTAGTCCGCAAAGCGAAAATCATACTCAATCAGGAAATGCCCAGCAACCACACTCTCAATTGAATGGACAACGGCAACCTGGGGTACCTGAGCAAACAAACCCAATTTCAGAGCAAAGCATTCCCCCATCAAATACATCGGCGAGTTCTAGTATAGGTGAACCAAGAACAACGTTGGATGCATTCGCCTATCCAAGTCAGAAGAGACAAAAAATTACTGGAATTTTAGGTATTCAGTTGACACAAGATGCGATTGGTATTGGTGGAAATGGAAGTGGGGGTGGTTCGTTGGTGAGTTCTGTTTCTCCTGTAACTGGTAAGATAGATAAATTGATGTTAAATTCACCACAAGTTGGGCTTAAACCTAGCGGAGTTCCCGCAGAAGTCATCGATTTGACTTTAGATGATAGTGATTAATTATTAGAGTTTTAGAGAAGGAATAGCATTTTATCCAATTGATTTAAATTAGTTGTATTTATACATAAAGGATCATGTATATACATGAACAAGATAAATGCATTTTTATTGTTTCACATAGGACTTGGTCCTAAGTAATCTTCTTTTATACTTCCAATTGCATAAATTTCATTAACGTCTGTTCTCGTACCAACGATTTTCAATCTCACCCTAGAACCTTTCTCGATATTTTCATCAGGACTTACATAAGCTGGTGGATTTGCTGAAGGATTAAACTTCATATCAGAAGGAATTAAATGAGTACTGACAAATACCGATAATGGCCCTACATCGGCAAAGAATCCCATTTTATTCACTGTTGTAACAATAGCATCTACGACTTCTCCTTTAAACGGCTTCCACACCACCGCTCTATATTTAACTTCAAATTCGGCCATTCCTGTTCCAGGAATAATCCTTCCCTTCCCTACATCTATGTTCATGCAATCCAAAACACAGACAATATATCCGAATTGACCTGTACAAGTTCCCTCGACATCACTCAAAAGCTTATCTCTTAAATATTGGTCCATTTGAGGTCCAAAATATGATGGATGCAATGTTAGATTTAACGACAAGTCTTTCAAAAAGAACATGTTTTGAATATGTTTGATGTTGTTGCGTCTATAATGAAAATAATAAACCAAAAATAAGGGATTAACAATTAAACTTGGAAAAGAAGCAAATGAATTGGGATATATCTGTTTATCAGATAGATAAGTAATAATAATAGTACAAAAGATCTAAGGTTGGCTTGAAAACATGTAAAAGCAACAAGCTTACGTTGTGTTCCATCTAGAAAGCTTTTGAACAATTTTCTCTTCAAGTGAAAAAACTCAAAAAATTGTCAACGACATGCGACATATTAGACAACGACATTTATCTCAGCTTTTTTCATTTGAAGAATTTTTTTTCAGGTTCAAGCAATAGACCAAGAACACATCATCTTAATAAAGCAACTTTACTACAATATCATTATACAATGTCTCAGAGAATAGGTGTTGCGGCTTCTGCTCTTACAAGAGTATGGCATCACGTCGATGTTGCCGCTGATAAGAGAACTTTGGGTCGTTTGGCATCAAGCATAGCTACTGTATTGATGGGAAAGCATAAACCAACATTCTCTTCAAATAGAGATCATGGTGACTATGTTGTGGTGACTAATTGTTCTCATTTAAAATTGACTGGTAACAAACTTAAAGAGAAAACTTACTGGTCTCACACTACACGTCCAGGTACTTTGAATTTAATCCCTATGGATAGAATGATTAATAATAAAGGTCACTCTGAAATTTTGAGGAGGGCAATCAAAGGTATGATCCCAAAAAACAGACATAGATTAGTTAGAATGGATAGATTGAAATTATTTGATGGTGATGAACATCCATACAAGGATAACTTGATTGCATTTGCTGATGAAATTCCAGAAATGCAAGCCAAGGCAAAAGTGTTACAAGAAAGCGAAGCCGAAAGAGCCAACCTCAGAAAGGAATACTTTAGTCATTAGATGGGAACGCCATGTATATAACTCAGATAAGACATTCTCTGTAAATATTAGATAAATGAACTATTGATTTTTGAATAGTATGAGAAACATATAACCAAAAAAGTACTTAATTTTTTTTTAAGATAAATATACAAATGTGATATAAATACAAAATCTCTTATGAATTAATGCTTTCCACGTCTGCAACCACCAGGGGATCATCAAAACTACATGTCTGGATCTATCTAGAGACGAATACTTACTCCAGATCTTTCGGTGTACATTCTTGGTGAAATATTCATGGCCATCAACTCTTGGAATAATAATTTGGCTGCATATGGAATATGGATTTGATAGATATTAGTCTTATTCTTACATGAACGACACTCAAATTGATTCTTCTTCAAATTTGCAATAACAGACATTAAACCACACATACCACATATATGGACTCTGAAAGCATCAGAAGCTTCCATCAATCTTTCCTTCAAGAAACCAGCAGCACCATGAGCAATCATACAATCTCTTTCCATTTCCCCGAAACGTAAACCACCATCTCTGGATCTACCTTCAACTGGTTGTCTTGTCAACACTTGAACAGGACCTCTGGCTCTTGCATGAATCTTATCATCGACCATATGTCTCAATCTTTGATAATATGTAGGACCAAAGAAAACTTGTGCCATTAATTTCTTTCCTGTATGACCATTGTACATGACTTCGAACCCTCTGGATTGATATCCGTGCTCTCTTAACAATCTCGAAATGGCTTCTGCAGTAACATCAGTAAATGGGGAAGCATCACCTTCAAGACCAGATAATGCCGAAACTTTAGATAACAAACATTCAATTAAATGCGCGACTGTCATACGAGATGGAATAGCATGTGGATTAATAATCAAATCAGGAACAATACCTTGTGCTGTGAATGGCATATCTTCGTGTCTATAGGTAACCCCAATCGTACCCTTTTGGCCATGTCTTGATGCAAACTTATCACCAATTTGAGGAATTTTTGTGGTTCTCATTCTGACTTTAACGAATTTAGCACCATCACCATTGGTTGTCAATAAGACTTGATCAACAATACCGGATTCGGTACTTCTTAAAGGAGTAGATGCATCACGTTTGGTATGATATTGGGTTCTCTGACCCAATTCTTCAGCATCTGGAGGTATTGGAGTAGTCTTCCCAATAATAATATCTTCACCACTAACTCTGACACCTGGAGCAATTAACCCATCATCGTCCAATTTCTCATATGTACCATGCTTTAATCGTAATGTATCTGATCTAGAAGGTTTTTCAAAAGTTTCCAAAGCCTTCATACCTTGTCTCTTTTCCAAATCCATATAAGATCTAAAGAACAATGATCTGAATAAACCTCTATCAATTGATGATTGATTCATAATCATAGAATCTTCTTGGTTGTAACCAGAATAACATGCAATGGCAACAATTGCGTTTTGACCAGCGGGAAGTTCACGGAACTTTAAGTATTCCATAGATCTAGTAGTGGCTAATGGCTTTTGAGGATAATACAAGATATTTGCCATGGTATCCATTCTAACCGAATAATTGGTCAAGAAAACACCCATAGCTTGTTTACCCATCGCAGATTGATAAGTATTACGAGGAGATTGATTATGATCAGGGAAAGGAATAATAGAGGCGGCAACACCTAAAATCATTGAAGGATGAATTTCACAATGGGTAAAAGTATGAGTGGAGCTACTAAATGTTGGCTTAATTCTTTTAGCTGGATCCAATTTCTGTTCTTCGTATTGCAAATCTTTCTTCTGCGTTTCAGATAATACACTCTTAGATGCCTCTAAATCTTCAGGAGTCATAGCAATCATAATAGTTTCTTCTTCTTCGGCGTCGACATATTCAACAATACCATCCTTCACCAAAGAAGACCAACTGTATTGTTGGCCAGCATCTTCATCTGCATATTCATCATATTCAGAATTCAACAACTTATTGATATGTTCCTTTTGTAATTTCAAATCACCTCTAGTTTCGGATTCAACATCATCATCGACAATGAAAAGTGGTCTATAAACACGACCGGCATCAGTAAAAATTTTGAATTCCTTTTCTCTGATATCTCTAATAATAGAAACTTCAGGAGAAATATCACCTCTTCTTCTAAGACTACGCATGGTATCAACTAAATTAGCTGGATCTCTATGAGTACCAACCCAAACACCATTCACAAAAACTCTAGTAGAATTTGGAGAGTTTGAAGGCACGTAATCTTCCAATGGTTCCATACCCCATTCTTCCAAGAAGTATAAAATTGGTTCTGAAGGGGAACCAACCGAAATACATGTCATTAATGATAAATTCTTAACCAACCCACACGCTTGGCCTTCTGGAGTTTCTGCAGGACAAACCAAACCCCAATGAGTATTGTGCAATTGTCTAGGCTTGGCAATCTTACCATCTCTACCAATAGGTGTGTTGGTTCTTCTCAAATGTGATAATGTAGATGAGTAAGTATAACGATTCAAGACTTGAGAGACACCAGCTCTTGCACTCATGGCCTTCTTCTGCTCTCCCCAGTTACCAGTGGCTAAGGAATATCTTAACCCATCAGTGATTGTTTGTGACTTGACTGCCAATGTCAAATTGAACTCTTTATCATTTTCAACACATCGTTGCATATAATTATAAATATCCCTTGTTAACTTCTTGAATAAAATACGGAATAAATTGGCCAATAAAGGACCTGCCAAATCTAATCTCTTTTTACCAAAATGATCTCTGTCATCTGGTTCCTTTCTTTCTAATGCACATAATAATAATCTATTCACCATATAACCCAAGAAGTAAGCCTTTCGAGTTTCAAACCCTTCTTCTTGTGTAATATTTGGTAACAATTCCTTTTGAAGAATATCTTTAGCATACTGTATACGTTTTTCTCTTCTAATACCCAATACCCCTCTTCTTCCAATAAAATCAAGGGCGACTTCACGTTCTTGAATGACGAAACCTTCTTCGACACATGGCTTTAACATTTCCAACATTTGCCAATCATTAGCATCATAACATATATGTTCTAAGATATCACCATCTGGGACAACACCTAAGGCTCTAAATACTATAACAATTGGAATGTCTTCTTTAATATATGGTAATGTTGCCTTGATGGTTCTTCCAGAAACACCCTTTTCGTCTCTTCCGTATAACTTAATTTGCATGGAAGAAATTAATCTTGATCCCTTTTCAAGAGCAGATCTTATTTCAGCAACATGAGATATTGGAGATGGAGCTGCCTTTTTGAATACTTGAACAATATTGGCGGCACTTCTTTCTTGTGCAATTAAAACTTTTTCTGACCCATTGATGACAAAATAACCACCCATATCATAAGGGCATTCTTTTAGTTCATAGAAATCATGTTCCCCTAAATCTCTTAACATACAAAATTTAGATCTTAACATAATAGGAACCTTCCCTAAATATACTTTAGTTTGAGGATCCTCATCTTCAACTTTTTCTTCAATCCATTCCAATTCATTCTTTTCTGATCTTTTGTTGTCATCAGATTTAAATACTCTTTTCGTCATATCAACGTATAAGGGGGAGGAATAAGTTAAATTACGGAGTCTAGCTTCTTGTGGGAACATTGGATGAGTAGTACCATCACCTTCAGTTTGACTTGGTTTGGAAATATAAATTTTTCCAAATGTTATTTCATAACGTCTATTTTCATGATCAGATTCAGAAGTATGTTGTGCAGGTTGATCTAAAATCAAATGTGAATCTTCCCATACTAACTCTTGAATGGATGTTTCGATAAATTCATCAAAAGAATCAAGTTGTTGAGATACCAAACCTTTCTCTTGAAAGAATGACGAAATCACTGTCCAACAATCTTCTGGAGTGATACTCAGGGAATCATCATCGTACATATATGGATCATCCATATGTTGATCCTCAGACATGATTGATTAGATTGATTGGATTCAATAAGATGGAGTAAACAAGTGGAACTATAATGTTAATCCCTATTACCCTTTTCTAAACAAAAACAAAGTTGGCAGCAGCAGCATTTTCACTCTTTTGAACGATTTTTCTTTTAATGAGCAAAGAGAGAAAAAATTCCATTTTTGAGTCAATTTGCACGACCTTTTAAAATTTTTCATCAATAGCTTTTTTGAAAAATGTTTACACCAAAGGTCCTAAACTTCAATTAATAAGCCAAGTCCTGTTGAGGTATATATAAATAAAATATGAATGCCAGGGGCCTTGTATCTTCATTATTGAAGATTTCTGTCAGATCTATTCATCATATACCTCGTCCCTCTTCATATCCAAAGGTTAATGTCAAGGATGTTGTATTGGACAAACCAAAATTTGGTTATAGAAAGGTTAGACCTCCTTTGATTTCTCAAAGTGTCACTGATACTTTATTCCCATCTATTGAAATTCAAAAGAAATATGTTGAAGCAGGTAAAGTAATACCTAATAAATACAGAGGTAACAATGCTGAATTAGCTAGAGAAAATTTTGAAAGATTACAAGAAAGAATTGAACTTGGTGAACCACATTTCCGTCTTGGTAAGAAACAAATTTACTTTCCACTGGGTAGAATCTGTTTGTTAAGACCAAACGCCAAGCATACTCCATATCAAGCTAAGTTTTTAGTGCCAAAAAGTATGAATAGAATGGACTTGAGAGATTACTTGTGGCATGTTTATGGATTAAGAGCGTTGAATGTTACTGTTCAATTACAACCAGGTAAATGGACAAGAGGTCCACATGATCTTGGTCGTCACAGAAGGCCACAATTAAAGAAAATGACTGTCGACATGGCAGAACCATTTATCTGGCCTGAAATTTCCAAGAAGATCATTGATGGTCTTGAAAGTCAAAAGTCCAATGCAATCAAGATGATGGAAAGTCAACACAGCATTGGTTCCGACAAGCAGAAGCCTAAGGAATTCTATGGTGGAATTTACAACGAAAAGGCTTTACCAAATGCTTTTATTCCTGTCAAGATGAAGAAACAAGGTGCTCAAAAAGTTGCCGAATATAACAAAAAGGAAGCTGCGGCTGCGGATATTGCCTTGGTTAACGATTATGCATTTCGTTAATTGATAGAAAACGTATTGATTGTACATATATTCCCTTCTGTATATATATAACCGGAATCTCAAATAATAACAAAATTGACTCTTTTAGATTCATATTACCAAATTTTTTTAAAAAAAAAGCTAGACCTAACATAATTTCAACAATTTAAATTTCAACAATTCAAGGAAAGTACAATATCATAAACGAGAATTACCAGAAATATCCTCTTTTTCTATTTCTGATATTGCTTGGAGTTGTGTCTGTATCTATTGGACTCGATTCTTGTGGGGCTGCATCTTCGACAACATCAAAGTCATCTTTTGTGATTATTCCTTCGTCATCATTATCTTGTGAGAATGGCCCCATCCCAGTAAACTTGTTTTTGATATTCATCACCATTACAAAGGAATTGTCTAGCATACTAGATTCTTCAGTTATTCCTGAGGTTGTAGCATTAATTTCTTGAGGTTTAACCATGTACGACATGATATTTCTCCCCTTTATCAAATCAAATGGATTAATTTCAACTTTTCTAATCATTTCGATATTTTGCTCTATCCAAGGTTTTATATAAGTGAAGAACAAAAGCCCAGCACCAGATTTAGTAAACTTCCTCCACTCTTCCGTATTGTCAAATGTAGAATCTTTAGGATCAATTGATGGTTTCGTTAACGTAATCATGGGGATAAGCAACCAAATGTTGAATCCCAATTTTATGATGGAATAACCCGGGATGACAAACGATAATAACAATACATTTTCGATAATTGAGACAACTGATAATACTATCCAATATATGAACCATTTTTGAAGTGATACCAAATGTCGTTGAAGAGCTAATTCATAATTTGTGGTGTCGCCATCAGAATCATTCCTGGTATCAATTCGTTGGAAAATTAAACCAAGTGGGATCGTAACGCCACCAATCTTTAAATTTTGGGAAGCAAGTGCATTACCTGCTCGAGTATAATCTTCAAAAGCTCTGCAAGACGCAATTACTGGGTACACGGTTGAAACAAGGAGACTACATGACGTATGTTAGTACTTCAATGGTGGTATGACGTTTGTCTTATCTTTTTGTGGGGGAATGCAATAGGGAGGAAAAAAAGACAGATTGCTTGATACACAATTGATGATATTACATACCTTAATAATGAGAATATAAACATAGTAGTAACGATATAAATAGCATATAATATCAATAGTTAATAAAGTTAGTTAGTAAGAATGATTTTTGTGTTAAGCTTGATAGTTAATGCTGATAAATAAAAAGAAGGTTATAAATTACACAATCAAATGCTTGCCATCTCTTACATAAGTATTTTTTTGGTTGAAGGAGTTGGCAGTGTTGCGTTGCCTTCAAGTTTTAAAGAAAGAACAATTTAATTACCGTTTTATTTTTTTGTTTTTCTTTTGGGTGTGACAATGGTGATTGCAAAAAAAGACTTAGCCCAACTCTTCTTGGTAACTTAGACATAGTGAATCAAATAAGTCAACTAGTTGGACTTAATGGGTAACTAATTGGTTACAAAGTGTAATTTTTTTAACTTGAATGGTATATACAATCTACAAAAGTCCCTTATATATACTTTTAATATCCTTAACTATCTCTAATTATCAACAGTTTCATCACCATCTTCAACTGCAAACTTAAATTCAAACCCACGCTTCTTTAATTCTTCCATATTCCAGTTCCAGGTCTCATCGATATATTTTTGCTTGGTAGCAACATAACTTGGAGTCTCAATTGAACCTCCAGTACATAAATAACTTCCATTGTCCTTCTCTAACGTCAATTCAGAATCCATAGCTGCTCTAAGTGTAGCAAAGCTACCTTCTTCATTAGTAATCCCAATAGCTTTATCAGATATTGCTAATACTGGTTTGGTTATATATTTCAAAACTGGTATTGATTTCCAATAATCATACAATGATGTACCAAAAATAAACCCAGGATGTACTGCAAGAGAAAGCATATTCTGATACTTAGCAGCAAGGGTTTTGGTAACGTGTATTTGGGAAGTTTTAGCTTTTCCATATCTAACCCAAGAGTAAACCGAATTGGGGAACTTATTTAATTCGTGTTTCCAAGGATGGAAATACTTAAATTCAAAATTATGACCAAATGAAGAAAGGTTAATAATACGTGGTGTCACTTTCGATTTATTCAATAATGGTAATAATTTCAATGTCAATAACAAATGAGCAACAAAATTCACTTGATATTGAATCTCATATCCATCTTTGGTCATTTGAAAAGGTACAGCCATAAGCCCGGCATTATTAATTAAAATGTCCAATTTGTCTTCTTTCCTTCCAAATTCGTCAACTACCTTGATAACACTTGAAAGGTCAGTCAAGTCAAGTTGAAAAAAATACAACTCTCCAAAAGGTTTGGCTTCACGTTCTTGATCGGAATACTCTGCCGTCCTGGTCAAAGCTTCAGCTTTGATGTCCTCGATAGCCTTTACTAATGTTTCCTTGTGTCTGGCTGCAATATAAACAATGTATCCGTGCAAGTACAAATGTAACGCAGTGTACCAACCAATCCCTGAGGAACCTCCAGTTAAGAACACGACTCGACGGTCTTTCTTGCGATCAAAGTATGGAGCGGTCTCGGGATTAAAGAATGTCTTGTTAAACATAACAGTTTCGTTTTGTAGTTTACCAAAAATCGAATTATCCTTTCTCGCTGGCCAAGTCATCGGGTTTTATACAAGACATGTCAGTTTTTCATATGATTCTGTCTTTAACCCTTTGAGCAGAAAAAAAAATGTTTTGAGTTTATCCTCTGATTTTGAAAACCGTTGTGCATTTCTATCGCTCAACAACAGATCTATACAGCCAAGACAGACAACACATGTAATATAGATAATCTGTAAGAATTTCACATTCAAATGTCTTCATCAGTCTGTTTCATTCTTTGAAACTCTGCTTCCTTTTAGATTCTGCCCTTATCAATTCATAACTTGTAAACCTTTGAGAAGCCAGGTTCTGTATCTTTGTATAGTAGCGTGGCTAGTCTTTCATTGCAATTAACCATGAAGTCAGTTGGTGAGTGTGTATAGCACAAAAAACATTTCACTGAGTTTTTTTTCGCTTAGTAACCCCCAGAGAAGGTATTTAAACAAAATCCTTTAAACTACTTCTCTGTGCGTAGAATTTGTATTTAATCAAAATTCTTCGATTATGATTACAAACATTTCATAGATGGCAAAATCGAAATATAAATACTTAAATGTTTGACAAAATAATATGTAATATTTTTTGCCATTGTTGTTTTGAATGATAAGTGTCAAGTAAAGAAAATTTACCAACAATAGTCAAGCACATTATCAACAAGAAACCTTCGTCTCAATAAGAGTTGATCGTAAATTCACACATCATAACTCCAAGATAACGTTTTATAGGCGATATCATGTGTTGCACAGATAAGCTAAATATATTTGTTCCAATAATAGAATGAATCTAGTGAATATGTTTGAATAGGTCTTATCAATCCTGCATTATATTCTCTGTCTCTAATTTTATTTCTTGTTGGAATTGAACTTCTTGAAGTACTAAATTCGATAAATAGAAGACAAGAACTTTTTTCTTTGATCAATTTGAATTGAACTCCGAAGCCGTTAAAAAAACTCTCAAATACAACATACAAAATATTCTCAAACTATTTTGGCAAAAAAATAAGTAAATAAGAATCAATCGATGTCCATTTTCAATCTTGGCTCCTGCCATATTTAAATCCTCAACTACTATTTTGCCAAAATAGTTTTAGAGAATATTTTGATCTGACATCAGATCTAGAATTGTCACTTGCAACCCTGATTTGATAATTGTTTCATGTTAATAGGTATTTATATATATAAGTGGGGAACAGTTAAAACACCAACAATCAGTCAGTGATGGATAATGAGTGAATTTTTAAAATTGTGGGGAGAATGAAAAATCTAAACTTTAAGTTCAAGATAGTATAGGGGGAAAAAACACACTAATTATATTTGAACAAGATGTAAGCTATTCTTTTGCTGCACCTATTTAATACTTGGCGATGGTGTGTGTGATGTCAACGCTTCTCATAACAATCCCAACTCTTTGTTGTTGCTGGTTGAAACTGTTCACATTGGAAATGCCAAACGGAAATTGAAAACATTATGAATGAAGTCCGGGAGAATTACGGGGCTTGGGGTGGCCAAAAAAGGACAATCAACAGAATGCCCCCGGAGATTTTCAAAAATTTGCAGCTCTTTGAATATTTTTTTTGGTTTTTTGAATTAAAAACACTGATAAGAAAGAAAGAAAAAATAAAAAAACATCCATCCCCCTTATCAAAATACTACTTTTAGCAAAAATGATTCGTTTCGTTCCCCACAGTATTTTAGAAAACTTTAGAAATTTCTTTCCCATAATTTTTGACTACTCCGATCAAAGACCGAAAAATGTCGCATTTCAAATTTAAAAAAAATGATTAATGACCTCATCAATTTTAATAAAACGTCAAAACATTTCAATTGCAAAACATTCTCCGATTAACCCAAAAATCGAACTTGACTTCTGTAGTATTTGAGTTTTTCTTCAATTGATATTTCAAAGAATATTCCCGAACTTCTGTTTGTAGTCGATTATAAACTAAACAGGGTTGTAAGGTTTAGGGTTATTCAAAAACTTAGACTCAAACCCCCAATTCCCCTCGTTTGACTTACCAATCGACAAAGCGTTTGTTGTTGAAAGGGCGAGGTGCGACATTTTTGGCGGTTCATCGAATATTCATCTATATTGCATGTATAACATGTAAATTATGTAAAAACCATTAAATTGTTTTTTTAACATGTAGCTTTGTGAAAGCAAGGGGTTGAATCATAGTATGTGTCTAGGTATAGTATAATAGTGACTCATTTTGATATCACTGAGAATTCTATTCTATCAAATTGAAAGTTCTTATTTAGGTTAAATATTTAGCAAATTGACACGACCTAAATAGAAATGGAATAATAATTTTATAATGAAGATTGTATTTTAAGGAGACACAAAGTTAATAAAAAAACGACACCAACAAATAAAAAATAAAAAAATAAGGGAACAATTTATAAGAATTCAAACTCCTATTTTCACATCATTCTTTGATTAATTAAAAACTTGGCAATAATATAAATAGGTTAATAAAATTCCACTTAGATATATCAACTGATTTTTCTTTTTATTACTAATTATTAAGTTTTCTTATATTTTATTAATAATTGATATATTTATATTTAACAATTGCCCATCCCCATTATATTTACTGATTCACACACTACACAATTATATTCAGTCATCAAATAAAGAAAATGTCAGCATTGAGATCCTTAACTAGAAGTGCACCATTACTCAAGAACTTATTTCCTAAACCAGAAAACTTGTATAAACCAATTACAACTGTACTTGACTTTAGAAACAAACCAGAAGAATCAATATCTAATATATTGACAAGATCTGATAAAGATATGGGAGGTTATTCTACTGTTAATTTTGATATTGATCCTGAAGAAAATGTTGGTCATTTTCATGGCTATTTAAGCTTAGACTTACCCAAAAATAAACCAGAAGTAACTAGATCAGGATATGCCATGTTTAGAACTAAAGACTTGCCTGAATCTTGGTTTAATGGCAATCAATATTGGGATTGGGGAATCTATAGTTCATTGGTTATGAGAGTTAAGGGTGATAGAAGAAAATATTTGGTCAATATCCAAACAAATACCCCATTAGTTACAGATTTATTTCAACATCGATTATTCTTAAATCATCCTGGTCAATGGGAAACTGTAGTCATCCCATTAAATGATTTCGTAATGACAAATTATGGAGCAATTCAAGATGGAAGTGAAATTAATAAAGATGAAGTTAAGAGTGTTGGTATTGGGTTATTGGATAAACAATATGGTCCATATTCATTAAAGATTGATTGGATTAAAGTTATGACTGACGTTGAAGCTGCTAAAGAAACTAAAAATGCTAGATTGGAATCATTATCATCTACAAAATCTCAATTTGATGAAGAACAAGATTGTTATCGAATTGAAGATGATGGTGAAAGTGCCGCAACAGCTGCAGCTGCTAAGAATTCTACTGCTGCTTTGCCTAACCGTCCAAAATATATCAAGGTATGAACAAAATGAAGAGAGAGCAAAGTTCCTTAACGATTTTTGAAAGAGACATAAATACAACAAGCGAACGGTACCGTAGGATGGGGGATAAATTACTTCTTTTGCTTTGTTTGTTCAAGTTTTAATTTATTATATTGCATTAATAGTTAGGTAAGGGAGGGTCTATTTATTTGGATATAATAGTGTTCTTTTCCCATGAAGTGGGGATAAATACAAAATCAAATAAAAATAAGCAAAGGATACGGGGAAAGAGCATTGATTCTTACTTTTTAGTGATAATAAATCTGTATAGGTTACTGTCAATTTCAATAATTTATGAAAAATTATCATTAGCTTTTTTCTAAACGAAAATGCAACGTGAGGGAGAAACTTGAGTCAGTTATGGATAAACAGATACGTGACTAAGGATCTTCCCACATATCGTAATTTTAAGGTTAACAAAGGATAAGCGAATAAACAATAACATCAAGTTGCGTGCTTTCAACTTGTTTCAGATAGTATTCTGAGCTCACAATAGTACATGATTTTCTAATGCTACTGATAAAATTCTGATGACCAAATTTACCATCATTTACGAATGATCAACTTTTCTGCACTTCCATGCCACAACTTCTGTGTGCCCCCAAAACATTGCCAGTGTTAGACCGCCGGGTTAACGAAGTTTCGTATTTAATTTTTCTTGAATGATTCAGAATGAGTGAGAGGGTCAAAAATAAAAAACCTAAAATGTGGGGTAATATTGGAAATTTCCTTATCAAATTACTCGATAATACATAAGCATCTCATTCACAAGACTTCTCATTTTATTGTACTGTGGTGAGTCAGCTAGCATAGTCATATAAGACTATCATTGTGTGGTCTAAGAAACTTTCTAATCTCAGAAAAACAATTCAGTTGACAACCGACTGAATATTATCGCTGATATTACACTATTACATCTCTTGTACGTTTCTTGTTAATACTCATTTAAGGTTATGGAAAATGCTGTTAGCTAAAAAAGTTTATAAGCAGATTTTACTAGACGCTGACAATAAGGTTCGCATTATTCATGGTCTCCCGCTATGTGACGATCATTATGGAAAATTGTTACGAATACTTCTTCTGAAGGTTGTTAAAAATTACGATCCCACCACAGATGGCTCTGTTTCCAACAAACTGTTGCAGGTCGTTTGAACAGATTTTCAAAAAATTGGTGTATCATTGGAGAATTCAAACATTGATGATCTATGATCTCAATTACATTGTAGGACAAGAGGTGTGTGACATTTGCCGACCTCCTGAGTTCATGATTGAAGTGCTGTATATTGATGAATACAAAAGAAAAAAATACTAGGGTTCCAGCCCTAGCATGCCCTATTTTGCACGTGATTTTTAGAATTTTTTATCCAACTCCCTTTCCGTAAAAAAATTTGTTCGAGTGAAGAAAAATAAACTATAAATTGATGAGACCAATCGAAAATTTTCAGTTCAATTTATTCTTTCTCTTTCTCTTTCTTTTCTTTTCAAGATAACGAAATAATACAATCACAAAATGGCAAGAGGCCCGTATGTCATTACAGATAGTCTTTGATTGTTTGTGCTTAAAATGACGAAATCTAAGAATAAAGTACACCAGACATATCCAAAGTATGTTTGGGCTGGGAAACATTCGCATTTAAACCCATGGATCTAATCCATGGTATACCAGTCAATTTTATATTGGCTTGGAAGGGAGCCTTGTCGTGATTTGTTTTATTGATATATATTGTTATAGCTTGACAAGCCATACAGTGTTGACTAGTTGTTGGATAGATTTTTATGTTCTTGGAGTACTCAGCTTCTGTTGTACTGATGGAATTTCTTGGGGTCTAGCTGTCAAGACGATTTATATCAATAAAATGATCACTTCAGGCGTAAAACCCCCTTCTTTAGATTTCGACATTTTTTCATTATTCAATCGTAGTGTTCTAGGACCAAGTTTGACTAACAATTTTTATCGTTTAGAAAGAAGCACTTGAAGAGATTAGCAGCTCCATCCCACTGGATGTTGGACAAATTGTCCGGTACTTATGCTCCAAGACCATCTGCTGGTCCACATAAGTTGAGAGAATCTTTACCATTGGTTGTTTTCTTAAGAAACAGACTTAAGTATGCCTTAAACGGTAGAGAAGTTAAGGCTATCTTGATGCAACAACACGTCAAGGTTGATGGTAAGGTTAGAACTGATTCTACTTTCCCAGCTGGTTTCATGGATGTTATCACTTTAGAAGCTACCAATGAACACTTTAGATTGATCTATGATATTAAGGGTAGATTCGCTGTCCACAGAATCTCTGCTGAAGAAGCTTCTTACAAGTTAGGTAAGGTTAAGAAGGTTCAATTAGGTAAGAGAGGTGTTCCTTATGTTGTTACCCATGACGGTAGAACCATCAGATACCCAGATCCATTGATTAGAGTTAATGACACTGTCAAGATTGACTTGGCTACCGGTAAGATTGCCGACTTTATTAAGTTTGATCACGGTAGATTAGTTATGGTCACTGGTGGTCGTAACTTGGGTAGAGTTGGTATTATTGTTCACACTGAAAGACACAATGGTGGTTTCGATTTAGTTCACATCAAGGACACTTTAGGTAATGAATTCGTCACCAGAATGACCAACGTCTTTGTTATTGGTACTGAAGCTGGTAAGCCATGGGTTTCCTTACCAAAGGGTAAGGGTATCAAGTTGTCTATTTCTGATGAAAGAGACAGAAGAAGAGCTCAACAAGGTTTATAAACAAGTAGCTGTTATTTATCTAGTTATTGAATGATATGTACTTTAGTTTAATTCGGTTTTCTACATAATTTGGGTTTTAATGTAATATAATATTTTATGATAAAGGAAATCTAACCGTGAGTGGAGTTCTGATTATAATTGAGAGCGAATTTCATTCAGACACAAAAAGGTGGAGATTATGGAGGTCTTTGCTCGGACTGGATTAGAAAATAAATCATGGTGGCCATCATTAGGTTATTCCACGTGGCGGAAGGCATATCTAATTAATATCCATATACCAATCCCCTGAGTTTAAACTTGGTGGAAATTTCAATTTTTCATGTGGAACGATTTTTGTTGTGTTATCCCCCACGAGTTATGTCAGATTTAATTTTCTTAGATGATAATCTCTGGTGGCAATTATCTCCTCATTTTCAGCATAGTGCAGTAAGTTGTTGTGCTAATAGTTAAATATCTGACCATTTCTTATATCGGTGTCTGCTCCTTCCAAGCAATGACAGTCTAAAATATAATACAATATGTGTGATCTTTGTTTGCTAAATTGTTCTCTGAATTGGGCGCAAATTTCATCAAACCAAAAAAAAAAGTTGGGGAACGTACGATTCGGGTGACAACGGTTTCACAACACATCTCGTATTTTTCTTCCACTTGTCTGATAACTTATTCTTTACCTCCTTTGCCAGCTCACTCATCAAGAATAAACTAATATGACTTCAAGATACAGAGTTGAATATGCATTGAAGACACATCGTCGTGACGAATTCATTGAATGGATTAAAGGACTTTTGGCAGGTCCTTTTGTCCTTCATGCAGATGTCGAACATTTCGAATACACTAATGGAAATGGTCATTTGGAAGAAAGTTCTGAATCTTATATGGAAACTCATGAACAATCGGTGGCAAACGAGTGTCGAAAGAGATATTTAGAAATATTTCATGATGTTGAGAAATTGGTTGAACATACTATAATCATTGATAACATGAATGATAAAGATCCTCTAGTGCAATCAAAAAGTAGATTGAGAAAATTGGTGCCTACATTGGGTAGATTTTTTACTTCCTTGCCATTAGCGGAAGCATTCATATTGGAAGATAACCGAAGATGTATATCTAGAAGAAGATTGGTCAGCCCGTCGTTCAATGATGTTCGAATGATCTTAAATACTGCCCAGGTAATGGCCCTTAGTAAACTTCAAAGATCTCAGCCCGGTAAAAGATTAAAGCTTGTTACCTTTGATGGTGATGTTACATTGTATGATGATGGAAAGTCGTTGCAACAGGGTGATGATGTCGTTGGTAGATTGGTCAAATTATTATCAATGGATTTATACGTTGCTGTTGTTACAGCGGCAGGTTATCCTGGTCAATCTGGCGCAGATAAGTATTATGAAAGATTAAAAGGATTACTTGACTATCTCAATAGTGAAGAATGTACGTTATCCCCAGAGCAACGAGAAAACTTTATGGTTATGGGAGCAGAGTCGAATTATCTTTTCAGGTACAGTAGTGAAATCAAAGGTTTAAGGTTCATATCAACAGATGAATGGCTTTTGGAAAGAATGAGGAATTGGAATAAGGAAAAGATTGATTTTATCATCTCCACGATACACAAACACTTATGCCATTTAAGAATTAAGTTTGGCTTACAAGAGACAACTAGTATCGTTAGAAAAGAAAGAGCAGTTGGAATTATTCCAAACCCTGGTGTTAAAATCTTAAGAGAGCAATTAGAAGAAATGGTATTATCTTGTTCTAATAAGCTTTCAATGGTCCTTAGAAATGCAACTACCTACTCAAGCCCTACTGAGGCGTTCTGTAGTAACGATATCGAAGTTTGTGCTTTTAACGGTGGTAGTGACGTATGGGTAGACATCGGTGATAAAGCACTTGGTGTTGAGTCCTTGCAGAAATATCTTTGCAATAACGGAAATGGAAGCTGTCCAATAACAAAAGCAGAAAGTTTGCATATCGGGGACCAGTTTGCAAGTATTGGTGCTAATGACTTCAAAGCAAGATTGTCTGCATGTACTGCCTGGATCGCTAGTCCTCGTGAAACCGTGGCTATCTTGGATGACTTGATTGAATTTTTGAAAGAATAATTTAAAGTAAAGATTTTTCGTATTTTCATTATAGATGTTTATAAAGTTTCGAAAAAATACATCTTTAAGCAGACGGAATACCCAGCTGATTCTACTTAGGTGGCTTATAGAAAGAGTCGTTGAAGTTCGTTGCTAAGAGGCTGAATTTGTAATCTCGCTTAACGGTTTCCTACTCTTTTTCTTGCTACAAAACTGGCGCTGCTGCGTATGTTTAAATTAAGTAGCAATGTAATTTGTTGTTTTATTTTAAAAAACGATTGTATTTCAAAACAACTCGGTACTAAAAAGTTGCATTCCTCTTATACCATTGTACTTTTTTTAAACAAAAAAATATCGACAACTGCAGGACTCGAACCTGCGCGGGCAAAGCCCAAAAGATTTCAAGTCTTTCTCCTTAACCGCTCGGACAAGTTGCCTTTTTCATAACAAAATATTGCTTCAGGGTCAGGCGCTTATGATATGTCACGTGATTTTCTGAAATGATTCTGGTTAACTTATTCCCCCAAAGTCCAATCTTTTTTAAACATCTAGAAGTAATAGAAAGTATGTACTACAACAGTATCATAGTTTAATTTTAATTGCTTTACATGTTTGTGAAATTTTGAAGGGCGTTTGAATTTCCTGGATTTATGAATTTCTTGACAATATTAGTTGAAAAATGAGACAATCTCGTTCTGATAAAACTGAAATTCAAAATCAACCACTTCATAGAAAGGGAAAACTGCCAACGTTTTGCAACCTTAAATCTCACTTAAATTCCAAGAAGTGATTTCTTCCAACGTGGTAATTTATAAAAGATTAGAACGATTGCTAGATAAACTGTTATTGTTCATGCTAACTGAAAAAATGGAACCTATCAATCGCCAAATTAAGAAAATCTCTAAAGTGATAACCGTATTCTTTCCATATTTAGTTGAATCTAGATTATATATCTACAAATCTACTCTAGCTTTAAGGGAAGTCCATAAATAACTGGTGCTGCACCATTTAGATAATTTAATGTACACGAATTTCTACTCATTTTCACGGCTTGTGAAAAATCAACTTTACTACCTGCCGAATTAATCAACCCCCATTTTTTAAATGTAGACATTGTAAATGTATCAATGTCTTTATCAGTCACATCCCAAAGATTAACCAATACCATAGGAGCTTTGCAAGTAAGCCAGTTGTAAATATTACCGGATGGTTCATATAACCCATTGTCTTGTAGTACACCTGAGGAACAACCTAGTAACAAACTTGGAGGAAGAGGTTTCTTGTCTCTTAAACACATCTTAAATAAACTGCTGATCTTAAAATATTGATCACAACCGCCATGTCCGATATAAACAAATAATTGAGAACTTGGGATATCTTGGAGGATGGAATCCATTTCTGGTTTTCTGCCAATAATTCCTTTCCAGTTTTGATTCAGAGTAAAGTGCTGCCTAAATCTTTCTTCAGATCTAACCAAATCTCCTCCAGGGTTAATCAAATACAATAAATCCACGGATGCATTCACCGAAAGTTTCGATTGAGCTTTAAGTAGGTCAAGTAGCATTGATACAGATGGCATTCTTGTCACTGATTTAGATTTAAGAAATTGTAATGATTCCCAAGGGAAGAATGAACATTTAGAACTTGGAATGAGTACTAGATGGTCGTTTAAAGGGCGTGTTCTTAGCGTACTATATTTCTCTATTAACACCTTAAGTGAAGTGTGTAACCTTTCAAACCTTATTCTTTGAAAATCATTCTGTTCTCCATGAAACTTCAAACTATCAACAATGAAGTAAAGCAAATCATCCACTGATTCACGGGAATACCTTTCCAACGAGTAAATAGTCTTAATAATCATATCATGAAATTCAACCATAGTAGATTTCAGATCTCTTGATGGTAAATATTTAGCCAACAACTTCAAGAAATCATTTTTGAACTTGAAAAAAAACGAATCATCTTCAAAATTAGCAAACAAGCCAGAAAAACCTCCAAACCAATAGGATTCCACATGATCCAAAAGATCCATTAATCTATAATCCAATCCAAATCTCAATTTCCACCAACGTTTTCTATCTTCCTTCGTGACCACCTTTGAAGTTATTGTCAGTTTTGTGGAGAGATCGCTTTCTGATATTATCTCGTTGAATTTTTCCTTCAATTCCTTAAAGCACAAAGTATTTTGTCTTGGTTCTCTCCCAACAAAACGAGATAGAGGTAGTCTAACATAGACAGGGGTGGTTCCTTTCCTGAATCTCGAAATCAATAAATCACCAGTTTGTGCACATATATCAATTGTAGCAATAGACCAACCTGTTGGCAAATGAATATTCAAGTCAATATTAAAGTTTGCTTGCATCTCTTCAAACAAATTTGCCCCGGATTGTGTGATTTCCTTGGGGAATAAATTGTTTCTATCTTCCAAATTCAATACTCTGTCGTTGTTAAACATATAAGTATTTAGCCAGTCCTGTATAAAGTACATATTCTCGAGCAAGCCTCCATGATTCTTGAAAATAGTCATTGAAGAAATTAGACAATAGCATCTATGCAAAAGATAAAACAAATCTCGATAGATGAAAACTGGAGGATTGCTATATGATGTTAATAAGCCAAGGATTCTGGATTTGAACTGAACCAAGCTATTAAGAAACTTGATTTGATCTTGTGTAGGGCGTATGGTACCGTCAATAATACTTGGGAAGAATTGAACTGATGAAGTTAGGTTGCTTGATAATTGACATCCAGAAATTGAACTTTCACAAAAGAACAATTCCTCTTTTAACGTTATTATCTGTGATAATATATCCGCCTTGCCAATTCCCACAGGAACGAATGTATTCGTCAATAAGTTATACCAATAGTCCCATTTTAATTTTTGTCTGATATCCAATTCATATACATCGCTCAAAAAAGGGATATCTTCCCACTTCAAGAATTTTGGATATTGTACTTGTCGATCTTGCTTTGTTCCTAATAATAATTTGGTAAAATTATGATATTGTTGTACTGTAAAGTTGCAATTAGCTAGTTCATACTTAAGGTGTAATTCCGCTAATTGTAAATGTTCCTTGTAATTATCATTTTGCATAATTATTCCCGTAATTGCCATTTTAAAATTATTAACACAGTTAACAATCGGTATAATATTCATATCATTGACTTTCTTGTATTCTTTAGAATAAAATGGAATATCTCTGGAAATACCCAATTCTCCTAATAAATCAATTATCAAACCATATGCCTGAAAGAGCAAATGGTTAATGCCCCATTTCAACTCATCAAATGTCCTTTTTGGTATATTCGGCTCAATCTTTTTTATTAACGAGTACAACACTTGTATTGACAATTTGACATTTGAAAATGCCTCCACCGGTGATCTCAAAGCTTGATTTAACTTTGCTGAAAGAAACTGAAACTTTCCTAGAAGAAAGAAATTTTGAAACCTTTGTTCCATCGGTAAATTCAAATCAGAATCAATTTTGAACTCGGGTTTTGCCTTGAACGTTTTTAGAAGTTTGGAAAATTTCTCTTTTGCCATTTTGATGTTGTTTGATTCAATGCTGTACTCAAGTTGTAGTAAATTGAAATTCACTGCTTGCCTCAAAGTGGTAATATTTTGACTCTTCAACTGTTCATTCAACTCTATAAGAGACTCAGCACACTGGGAGTATAAAGACAATTTAATTAATGCTGGGACCAACTCAAAATTTAACATAACCAAAAGTTCAGGTGTGAGGTTTTGGTTCTTTTTGCAAAGATTAATGATTTGGATCAATTTTCCGCTTAATCCATTGAATTTGAAGTATTGCAATATCTGACTTAAAACTTGTGCTTCGAACATAGTTATATCTAGATGTGTTTGACATGCCCATGATTGGACATTACATATACATTCTTCAAGAGTGCCTTCCTCCCAACCAAAGTTAATTAATTTGTGCATCTGGAATCCAGCAAGTATTAATGCATTCGTTGACGATGATATACTCAAATGCAAATATTCGTCAATTCCATTTACGTCATAATACCTATATTGAACTCTTTGCTCGTAATATTCATCGTGAAATGATAGATTTTGCATAATTGCATTGCAAGTAGAAGTTTTCACGGCTGGATCATTTGATTTTTCAAAGACATCAAGAATTCTACATATTATCGAAGCCTTGAATTTGTCACCAAGTGAGTTGAGTTTTTTGATACCTTCTGGATGAGAAACAAGCGTTTTGCAAATTAATTGAATAGTCGATTTATCATGTTCAATTTGATCAAATTCAAACTGACTAACAAAAGTTTGATTACACTTCAAGAACATTTCCAATACCTCTGTGCAATCATTTGTTGTATATGCTAATCGCTGAAATTTGTTTTCTAATTGCTTAAAGTTTTCTTTTGTAGGTTCAAAATCCACAATAAAACATTCCATGCTGACGGATAATTGAAAGGCACCATTAGCGCTCGACCTATTTCCGATATTAAATAATAAATTGGAAATATTGCGTATTCGTTTAACTTGACCAAATTTCAGCAATACTGTGAAGAGCAGCTCCAACATTAGCTCCATTCCAGTATATATTATTTTTGACAGTAAAGAATCCCTTGCGAAAATTATCAATGAGTCGATTATCAGAAGGTGTACCGGTTGAATCAGCGTCATATCATTTATAGAACTTGCAAAGAAGAATGCTAGCGCCACGGCAAGGTTTTGTCCTACATTGTCATTTTCAAACTTTATTTTGGACATTGCTTTCAATAAGTGATGATCACCAACAAGCTTGGGGGAACCCATTAATTTGAGCTGTAGACTATGGACTACATCAATAGATGTACAGCTTTTTAGTAGTTGAATAATATCATCGTGAGAAACAGGGGAAAGCTTGGTAATCAATTTATCAATATTAGGAATATTTTTTGAATCTTTAATGTAGGGGATCATGTCGGGACAAACTTCGATTTCATCCAAGGCTTCAAAGTTATTAGTATATTCAATAAGCTTCAATTGTAAACATGACTTCAAAGAACTAAAATCTTCCACTTTAATGAGGGAGAAAAGTTTAATGTATCCCTGTAATAGCTTCATTGAGTTTCTTTTGTACTTATCTGAGTTGAGAAGCATCATCAGCATCCATTTTCTAAAGTTGCTACTACGTAAGAATAACCTAGGAACTATTTTTAAGGACGATAATTGGACCATGGGATCTGTACCCATTGCCATTGACTTGAAGTTTTTGGAAGTATATTGTAGTAAACATTGTAGTACAAAAATATGAAATGAATTTACTAATGGGATGACTTGATCGTCATTAATATCTATAAATGGAATCCCTACTAACATCGTATTCATGTCAACTGGGCTAGTAGTTTTAATACCAATAACATTAGAAATCTGTTGGTATTGTTGTAGTAGTTGGTTTATTGCGTCTTCAATCTGCTTTGACTCGAGTAATTTTACTACATATACCTGATGCTTCTTTATTATTCCAATCAAAAGTTCTTCATTATTTTGGTAGATTAAGTAGAGACAGCGGAAGTTCATTGATATTTCTTTAACATTTGAAATAGCCAGACCAGTCTGAAAATGGGTATTTAAGGTTTCTAAACAAGATGACTCTAGTGCTTTCATATCATATTGGGGTATGTTGCTTCTTTTTGAAGGACTCAATGGAATAGTAGATTGAGATTGAACAAAGGATAGTACTTTCGGATCTATATCTATATCTTTCATACTGACAACCATGAGATTGAACTTTTGAACATACTAAAAAGTCATAAATTGGCCTGGTTACAATTTTGTTGTAAGAAAAAATGAAAATGGATTTGTGCAAATGTAAACAACGATAGAAAAGTGTAAGTGCGCGAATAGAAAAAAATTGTGTTATATTGGCGCTACCATGTGATTGAGACAATAACCATCAGTATAGATAACTCCTTACTATGTCCTATACTATTACTACGCGGATTGGTTACGCAGTATCGATTTATTATAACCGTTACAATATCGAATCGACTCAACTACGTTAGTATAGGGCATTAGTTTTACTTAATTAATTTATTTCTTTTCCTTTTTGATTGATATGTACAGATTTTGATTTTATCAAGAGCGAACCAGAGATCTCTATAAAATCTATGTACAAAAGACCCCCCAACTGGTTAAACTTATCATACATTTTTATAATGAGCTAGTATATGCTTTCACCTGACTAGAATATTCTTTCTCCAGTGTTGTCAGTCTTATTGGCTTCACGTTCTTCTCTTCTTTCAAGAGCCTTCTTTCTAGCAAGGAATGCCTTTTCCTTTCTTTCACCCCCGTTAACCTTCTTTCCTCTCTTGTGTTCTCTCAATGGTTCTAAGTCATTCACGAATTTGTACTTCCATCTCAACATGTATCTTCTAGTACGAGTATCAATACCCATGGCCTTCATTTGTTTAGAAGTTGATGCTAGGAAAGTATTCAAATCATTTTCAAATAAGTCTTTATGTTCAATACAGTTACGGCCAATCAACTTTAAGAAAGTTTCTAAATCATGAACATTCTCCCTGGTTCTTGTGGATGTAATAATTTTATGAGCTATTGGGGAGGATGAAAATTGTCTATTTATAAATGAAAATGCAGATGGAAGGGTTGATTTAATTGTGCTTTGTCTCACAACACTGCGTATGCTTTGAGTCCCAAGGATAGTTCTTAACATTGTATATAATATTGGTTAAACACTGGGTTCGATACGATATCACCATTTAGTTCAAAATTTTTCAGTTCAGTAATGAACAATTTTTTTCTTTCTTTCCTACAAGCGGTAGTGCATTACTCAGTCCTCTCAAACCTTATATGCACACCCGCGAATCGGTTTAAACCAAGGTCTTCCAACGAAGAGACTGATCAACTCATTTGTCATGTTTCCGATAAAGCTTTTTTAATGCTATATATAAAAATCTAAAGGTAATAAACTAATTCTTATTTTTTATTATCTAGCTCAAAATTATACTAAAATTACAATAAACCCTTGTTAATGAATTCAGCATGTAAGGACTTACCTAATCTAGCTGGGGACTTTTCAACAACAACACCAGCAGATTCTAATGCAGCAATCTTGGATGCAGCATCACCCTTACCACCAGCAACGATGGCACCAGCGTGACCCATTCTTCTACCTGGAGGAGCGGAAACACCGGCGATGAAAGAAACAACTGGCTTTGGACCTTCTGGTCTGGTCAAGTTGTATTGCTTTAAGAATTCAGAAGCTTCTTCTTCAGCAGAACCACCAATTTCACCAATTAAGATGATACCTTCGGTTTCAGCATCGTTTAAGAACAAGGTTAAGGCATCAATGAAGTTGGTACCTGGGAATGGATCACCACCCATACCAATGACTAAGGATTGACCTAAACCAACAGCAGTGGTTTGAGCAACAGCTTCATAAGTTAAGGTACCAGATCTGGAAATAACACCAACTCTACCCTTCTTGTGAATAGAAGAAGGCATGATACCAATCTTACATTGATCTGGGGCAATGATACCTGGACAGTTTGGACCAACTAATCTGGTCTTATCTTGAGTCTTTAAAATTTGGGCAATTCTAACCATATCCTTTTGTGGGATACCTTCAGTAATGGCAACAGCTAATGGAATTTCAGCAGCAATAGCTTCTTCAATGGCAGCAGCAGCAACTGGTGGAGGAACGAAAATACCGGTAGCAGTGGCACCAGCTTCTTTCATGGCTTCAGCAACAGAACCGAAAACTGGTCTGTCCAAGTGTAAAGTACCAGCCTTTCTTGGGTTAATACCACCAACAACTTGGGTACCGTAAGCAATAGCTTGTTCAGCGTGGAAGGTAGCTTGCTTACCGGTGAAACCTTGGTAGATAACCTTGGTATCGCTGTTGATCTTTAAGTTCTTGATGGTGTTGGCATAGTTTCTAGCTGGGGCAGAGGATGCAAACCCACGAATGAATTGTTTATTCAACATGATTTATATATATATGTGATGAAGGATTAAGGTAAGGAAAAAGATCCAAGGTTGATTTTCCAATGTTTTAAATTTTTCAAAAAAATTTTGGACAGAATTAAAATTATACTAACGGGTGTATTTCTATTTGAGGTGTTTTTTTTTTGTCTGTCTGTCTGTCTGTCTTTCCTCTCTTTCTCTTGTGAAGAGATTTATTTTTTATTTTTGTCTGAAAAAAAAAACAGTTCAATGTGGTTGAGTGGTAATGAAAACTGTAAAAAGAGGGCCAAAGCTGCGAGGGGGTTTACAGTTTCGGGCGTGTAGATTCCGCCGGGTTCCATGGTTTTGTTAGGAGAGTGAGGGGCAATTTTTGGTAACTTGCAATAATTGCCGCCGAGGTATACAGAAACGTTTTACAGGTTTGGAAACGGTTTGTTTTTCTCTTTTGTGTTGCAAACGTCAAAGCAACAATACAATAGGCATTGCCTAATAATTCCGAAGTCGAAAACGGTGTTTTGGATATTATAGCCTTCCACCATGAACAATTTATACTGTATAACTCATAGAGTCTTTCCAAAAGTGATACAGGGTTGGAGAAAGCCAGCTTAGGCCGTCAAATATTCGATTAAATCCAAACTCAACAAAAAAGAAAACTTAAACTGCATAAAAGAAAACGAAAATCGGCTCCGCTTTCTTGGGGCAAACTTTAATGTGGGTTTGAAACTTTTGTTCACCTACATATTCCGAAGATGTCCGGGATCAAACAAATAGAAATTAGGTGCAGAATTTTGCAGCATTGCGAATCACGGAAATGCCCAGTTGATAATAACAGACATTGATATTCTTTGGTGTTTATAAGAAGCAACTACCATCAGTAATCCATGAACTAGGACTGTTCATAAAGGATAACTTACGTATCTTTTTATAATCACAATAATTTGTATAATCTGACTAGCGTCGTAATTTTATACTCTTATGTCTTCTCCTAAATGTTCAGCTTCATGGTCCTTTTATCGGGATATTACTTGACGGTCTTTACGATTCCCATGTTTGGTGATGCTTCGATAGCATGATCTGCAATATTTTAGGTTTAGTAACTCTATAAGGAACGATTTCAGTTAATTGAGCCATTTCGCACATACCTTGTACTTTATTGCCAAAGTTTTGGTGAGGGTGGAATCATAGCTCTGCTGAAGATCATCTATGCAAATGTTTAATTCATCGAATAAATATAACTTTAGGGAGGAAGTGATATAGACCGAGCTTGTACCACTTGTGTTTCCTTCACCTGCTCATCCGTTGCGACATTCAAAATAAGTTGCAAAGGCCAAAACTTTCTTGCAAATGCTCTGCGATGGTTTGGAAAGTAGTCTCAACTATACAAGGAGTTCTTTTAAGTGTTCTTGTGATTCACATGGAACAATAAATTGGTTCGGGGTGATCATGCCATCTTACCGGGGAAACAGCACCCATAGTACCAAGGATGTTGACCTATTTATAGATATTCTCAGATCTCCACAATTCGCGGAAATCATACCATCCCAAGAGAGAATTTAGCAAAAACACTGTTCACATAACAGACTTACTACTACATAATCCACAAGATGACCATTTACATGTAAGATTTTCGAAACAAAACCCGCCGCCATAATCTTAATGAGATATACGATGATTACTTTGGTCGTCCCAACTCTTGAATTTGATTAACATTTTTGCATTGTTCAATCAATCAATTTTGGCTCAAGATTGGTCCAGTTCACTGTTCAGTTATGCAGAACTTGAATAAATTGGAATATCAAACACTCAAGAAGGTTTGCTTGCCCTGATCGCTATTCTAATCGGCTTGTTTGCAGTGTCCCCAAGACTTGCTAAGCCAAATCACGAGAAGCGCTTCTACATCCTTTTGATACCTCAAACCTAATTCAATCATGTGTAACTACTTACCTTGATATTCTATAAACGTTCTACTGGCCTCTTAGCAATAAACATTGTGTATACCAGATAAATCTTCATCAGGGTTGTGTTATTATTCTATCTCAGCACAGATCATCTTTTAGTTAGATTCCTCGTCATAAAACACTGAATTTACGAGTCCAATAGACACAATTACAAAAAACCAATACCTTTTGTCAGATTTCTCTAAAATGGACTATTGGTGGTGTTGTTAACCTAGCGAGTTCCCTTAACAATTTCATGGTGACAAATTTTTTTTTACCTAAGCATCAAAACAGTTATCAAACAACAAAAATCAATTGCTGACTTTTAACAACAATTAGAAGACCAACCCATACATCCAAATCATATCACATCATTATGTCACCCCAGAACCAATCACATCCCCCAACATCTCCCGAAAAGTCAGCAACTTCAACTCCAGTAAATGGAACCCCAGCTGCTACAACTACAACTACTACCACTAGTACTGCAACAGCTGGTGCAGAAAATGGCAGTTCCAACGCCAAACGTCACAAACCTCTGAGTACATCTTCACAAGCTGGGAAAACACCAAGTGCAGAAGTTTTACAGCGTCGTAAAGAAGGTCGTCTAAAAGCCGCTGCTACAATTGCTCAGAATTTGAAGAAAACAGGTATAGGACGATTTGAACAAGAAAATGGATTTTCATTGACTAGTGTAAAGACTATTCCATTAATTAATCAAAAGAATTATTTCATAGAATACTTAAAAAGGGATGATCAAGTTTCGTTTATACGAAATTGGAGAACTGAACGTGCATTACAACTGAAACTTAAGAAATTGAAAGAACTGGGTGCAGCTATTGATGAAAAGAAATTTGAGGACATTACCAATTTCGATAATTTCGATTTGAACGATATAGAAGCTGAAATGAATAAAGAAAAAGAAAAAGCTTCAGCAGCTGCAACAACAACAGGAGATGCTGATGATGATGAAGAAGAAGACGAAGAAAATGAAACAGAAGAGGTTCGACAAGAAAAGGCAAAAATTGGTGGAGATGTGATTATATTACAACCAGGATCAGGATTTATTCGTATAGGTAAAGCAACCGACGCTGTTCCGTTAACTATCCCCACTGTTATTGCTGTCAAGAAACTAAATCGTGAAGTTGAAAATCATGACCATTCACAACCACTTCCTATTAGACAAGAGAATGAAGATGGAGATTATTATTTCGATAATGATTTTGACGAACAACGTGCTATAGTTACAAAAGATTTCCGTGCTCGAATGAGGTATTATAAGCGTAGAGTGTTGCCTAATTCTCGTGAAACGGCTGCAAATTACAATAAAAAACAAGAACCTGAACGTATTCCAGATCATAACGATCCATACAAGAAAGAATGGATAAATATCAAACAATATCCCGACCGTCATTTTTTCGTGGGTGATGATGCATTAAAGCTCCCCGTAAAAGGGGATTGGATCTTGAGATATCCAATTATAAATAGTAATTTCAATGAATATTCAAAAGATTATGATTCTCCTGAAGAAATATTAGGTGATTTAACGATTATCATCTTGGAAGCCCTTGAAAAATTGCAAATTAAGAATTTAAATCATTTGAAGGTAATGTTAGTTATACCTGATTTATACGATAAAGCATATGTTGAAACTTGGTGTCATTTACTTTTCAAATTCATCGGATTTGGAAGAGTAGGAATAATTCAAGAAGCAGTTGCGGCAACATTTGGTGCTGGAGCTTCATGTGCCTGTGTTATTGATGTAGGTGCTCAAACCACCAGTATCAGTTGTGTTGATGACGGGATGATTATTCCTGATTCAAGAATACAATTAAATTATGGTGGAGATCAAATTACAGAAACATTTATTAAATTATTATTAGAAAATTCATTTCCATATAAGGATATTGATTTGGTTAGCAGTTATGATTGGGAATTAGCTCAAACATTGAAACATAATTTTATAACTTTTCAAGATGCCGATATTGCTGTTCAGTTATATAATTTTTATAAACGAAAACCATTTGAAACCACAGAAAAGTATGAATTTAAAGTATTTGATGAAGTCATGTTAGCACCCATGGGATTATTTTTCCCATCATTATTCCAAACTGATAAACCCAGTTCGATTCCAAGTTTATATACTTCAACTAAACCAAGAAGCTCGTTAAACAAAGGTAGATTAATCAAGCCAGCTTCTGATCAATATTCAAGTAAACCAAATAACCCTCAAAGTAAATCACAAGAGAAATTACGTTCCCAATTGAATTATTGTGACTTACCTGAAGAAGAATTATTGATGAGATTAGTTGAAGAGGGTTATCAACCAGATAGTCCACCTCAAGATAATATTGATAATGTCCCATTAGAAAAGGCAATTGTTGAATCAATCACAAACGCAGGATTGGCTCCTAATTCAGATGTTGGTAAGATCAAGAAATTATATGATAATATATTAGTAGTTGGTGGAGGATTGGCAAAAATTAGTGGATATGATTTAATGTTAACTGATAGAATTAATATTTGGAGACCAAAATTCTTATCTTCAAGTTCTTTAGATTCAATAATTGATTATGTTGCCGGAGAAGTCAAGGCCCTGAATGATACAAGGCAACAATTGATTGAAGAAGCAAAACTTAAATATCAAGAAGAAGGACAACCATTAGATGAAGTTGAGTTATCTCAAGATATAATTGACTCGATTGAGAACAAAACTCAAGTGAAGTTAGATTTGGAATATGTTGATAGTTTAAGTGATCAAGGTTCTTTACTACCAGTTAATGTGTTACCACCACCAAGAGAGTTTGATCCAGAAATGTTGACTTGGAAAGGTGGAAGTGTTTATGGACGATTGAAAGTTGTCAATGAAATGTGGATTACTCAAAAGGATTGGGATTTGTTGGGAAGCAGATGTTTATATTATAAGAGTATTTTCAACTATTAAGTTGTTTAGTGGAAGTATAGAACGATGGTAGTATTAGCCTTAAAGTTTAGCTTAACAGTGTAATAATTAATTTAAAAATGTTTAGATGCGCGATTACAATTACTTTTTTTGCAGCCAAAAAATTATCTGGGGGGACCACCTTGAGTCATCAAATAAGCAATAAGCACTACCTTCATATGTCTTAATATATTAAAAGAACTATTTAACAAACTAAAACAAATCGAAAAAGCAAAAACCGTTCATCAGTTAACTAACAGTGACTAAACTATAAAATGACAATCCCAAATAAAACGTTAATAAAAAATGACTATTATGTCAGAAAAAACAGTAAATAAATTAATCAATAATCCAATACTTTAGCTTTTCTCTTTATAGAACCACTAGCACGACCACCATTTATTTTCTGTTTCAGTACACCTCCTACACCTCCTACACCTCCTACACCTCCTACACCACCACCTGCACCACCACCACCAACACTCGGACTTCGCACTGGTTCATTCAATTTATGTTTATTCAAGCCCATGAATTGATTACCATTGCCTTTCTTTTCTTTCGATTCACGATCGAAGTCCCATAATAATTTCTTCCATCGACTTAATAATTGATGTAATTCGAATAATTTAACCAATTTTTCCTTTTTGTTAGATGCGGGCTGTGATGTGGATTGAAGTGAAAGATAAAGGGTCGAATATTCTTGATATTTCGATTTGAATTTTGTGGCTAGATTAGTGTAGTATTCGAGTTTTTTGCGATGTGAAGTAGTAGTAGTAGTTGATGTCAATGTACGAGGAGTAGCTGTTGTTAAAGATGGTTGAGCGATCGGCATTTCGTCTTCTTCAGAGGATGGGGATGTAAAATTGGCTGAGAAATCGAGTTTGATTTTCTTGCGGGATAATGATGAATTGGCGGATGTTGAAGAAGATGACGATGATGAGATGGCTCCATCATCATCATCGGATGAACCTATGCTTGAAGTTGAAAGTTTTCTCTTGTTAGATTTAACTGTTATTGGTTGAGGTTTTGATTCAATAGTGGTGGTGGTGGTGGAGGAGGAAGACGAAGCGGTAGAAACAGGTGGCGGTGCTGCTTGTTGTGATTTCTTTAATTTATCGTCATCATCTGAAGAATTAGAGACGACTCTTTTGCTATTGGAAGAGGAAGAGGTGTTATTATTTTTGCTTTTCTTCTTGTTATTACTTCCAAGTATTGCACCACCTAATCTAATTGTTTTTCTATCTTGAAGATCATCCTCACTAATATCCAATTCTAAATCTGGAGTTGTAGGTTGTTCACATAATTTCTTTCTTAAAGGATGAGTTGCAGAATAACCCAATCTTGATAATGCTCTATTTATATTATTAATAATTAAATTCCGTTCATAATTTCCATACCCTGACCATTGCCAAACCAATAAATCTTTATATGCTTTATCCTTTAAAATGTATTGTTTTGAAGTTGATAATGTTGCTCCATTAGGGAAAACATCATCCTGTATAAATGTATCTCTTGGGTTATATACTTGAGTATAATCCTCCAATAGTGGAGTTATATCTTGATAATTTAGATGCTGAGTGATTTTGTTATATGAGATTGGACCAAGGGCTAATAAATAAATAAATTTTTTGATAATTATATCTTGAGAATCATTGGTATGTATGCGATAGTTGCTATAATTAATCTTGTCAGGTTGTAATGGAGTTGAAGGAGCAACAGGAGGGGGATGAGGAGGAGCAGGTGCAGGTATTTGTGAAGTTGAATTTGTGACAATCAAGGGAGATGCCGAAGGTGTTCGATTAAAACCTGTTGTTGAATTTGAATATGACATTGTGGCATTGCTAGAAACGGAAGGAGTTATATTAGATGATGACGATATTTGTTTGATCTTCTTTGAATCGGTGATTACATTTAATCTTGTTTGTATTCTACCTTGATAGTGACTTGATTTGGATGAGTTTAAGGAATATATATCGACATTTAACGTTTCAGGAAGTTTCATGCATGGGAATTCCAAATCATCCGATATCCTTAATGACTAGAAAAATTATGGAATGTTAGTATATTGTTGATTAAGCAAAAGGTATAGTCTCAGCAATAATAGTGGATTAGAAAATACATACGTAATTTCCTTGGTTAACAATCAATTTGACATTGTTCCCATTGATCAGACTATTGCGTAAATGGGTTAAGATATCTTGATTTAATTTTAGTAGAATTGGAATGGGTGTAGCATTACTACTACTATTACTGGTAGTTGTTGTGGTAGCACCAGTAGGCTGTAGTGTATGTATAGATATGTTTGACATATATGAGGAAAGAAATGCTAAATGGGAAGTGAAGGGTAATTATATTAACTGTGTGTAATACGTGTGAGAGGGTTTGCTTAACTATGGGTAGTTTGAAAAATTAGTGATCTATAGTTAAGAACGTTAACTCAATGGATAAAAAAAAGTTAATTAGGATTTTTATTAATGATGATGTCAATGTTAGTGATGAGTATATATATATATATAAATATGTCTGTGTCTCTGTGTGTGTGTGACCAATAATCAATATATAGTTTGTAATATAAATTTAAGTAGTAAAGTAAGATAAAGAATTTAGTTTAACTAAGGGATCTCTATATATTTTTCGAATTGAGAGTACAACAGTAACAAGTTTAACATATTCCACAAATTTTTCTAACTTTCTTAATAATTCTTCAAACTGTAGTAATAATGAAAAATAAAAATATTTTTTTAATTAAGAAAAATATAATAATAATAATATATGTGTGTGTGAGAACAAAATATTTCTAAAAAAAAGTATTTTATTATTTTTGCAATTTAATTTAGAAAAAAAAGAAATTTTGATAATAGAAATGGAACTTCTCCTCTTGTTTGCTCCACATAATTTTTAATATTACTGATAATGATTAATTAGCTTAATAGATTGCTATATGTATGTATATGTTAACATCACATGATAAGATTAAGGAAGTATTCTACCATTTGCATATAATGGTAATCATAAAGTTTTCCTAGTAAATTTATTTCTCTCTAATGATGTGAGCGTGACAAGAATAGAAACACCCCCGTCTCGGTCGTATTCTTGGTTTAAGTATGTCAGGTGTTGTTCAGGAAGAAAAAATCAACTCTTGTTTCAAAGCCGTGTGTGCTAATACAAATATATTACTTTCCAATTTCTCCTACAAGCTAATGCTTCTACTAGTAGCACTACAATAAAACTCATATATTCAATAGTCACCTGACATGTTTGATTACTTCAATCATGTTACTCTCTTTCTGTATAATGAACATTTTATTATCTATTATGCTACTAAGGTGATTGCAAGCTTTTTTTTTTGGGGAGGGGGTAACAAAATTGGATTTTGCGTTAACAACCATTTAAAAAAAAAGAAAAATTGATGATGGCGTGCAATCGTGTGGTGTTTGGTGTGTAGAAGAGGTAGAGTAGGAAGGAAGGAAAGAAAAATAAACTTTTTGTAGATTAGTAATTAGTAATTGTGTTGTTAACTCTCCTACTACTACCACTTGATTCTACACCACATAATTGTCAACTCGACAAAGACAGGTGATGTGGTTCGTCCAAGATAACTTTTGATAAGTGTCATCCTTAAATCATATAACATATTTGTATATGAACTGTAAATAATGAGGAAACGGCAGAATGAAACGGCATTATTGTGGAAGGTTCCGCGTAACTTTTTATTACTTTCCCTTTTTGATTTCTCTTTTTTTTATACAATTTAATAATCTTTTATTTTTCTTTAGTGAAGTTTAACGCAAACAACACCACACAACACCACCAGCAATCCTCAGTGTAGTATTAAATATTTATTCGTACCGTTCGCCCCCCCTCCTTCTCCTCCTCCCCCACGCCCAATTTATTTTGAAATTCTTTGGGGGAAAAAGAAAGCTTCCTGAGTCAGGGCTATTTTTTCCTCCATAGAAAATAAGTTTATCCAAGCGTTTTTGACCTCGCCAACCAACCAACCAACCAACCAACCACCCCCAGCCCTTGCTTTCTTTCTTTCTTTCTTCCCCCAATTCCTTCAATTGCTTTCATAATTGCAACCGTATACAATGATTTATATTTTATTTTTATTTGTTTATATGTTTATTTATTTATTTTCACGTAGAATTTGCCTCATTACCATCGGAGGAAGTTTTGTAAAGAGTAAATCCTTTCTTTGATGTTGTGTCCAACTTTTCAGATTGGTTTCTCGGGGGTTTAATCTGTTGTGAAATCTTTTTTGAAAAATTTTGCTAAAATCCAAACAGACAGGTCCCCCTGAAAATAATTCACGTAATTTCAATCAATGGAACAATAACGAAGTAAATCTATGAAACGTTGGCGGTGATCTAAAAGAGGAAATACCTCAACAAACTAAAAATAATGGCGAATTCAGAAGAAACGATCATTGCCCATTCAAACACACAAGTGAGTGATGTGACAATAGAAACAACAAAATGTATAACTGAGAGAAATTATTTGACGAGGAGGTAGTTCACGATTAATACCAATTTCGTTTCATCATCTCTCACCAACTAGAAAAGATTTATAAAATGAAACTATTACATTTCGTCAATAAGTGGCAAGAAATGAACCAAAAAGATTCTTCCTTAATCCAGAACTACAAATGGATTATCTAAATAAAACTTCACCTTCATAGAATTTAGTAGCCAGTCAGTAATGTTCACGGGATAATGCACATTTAAAAATGCAATTCGGTTTTACAAATCATTTTCTCTAACCATTCAAAACTATGAATTTTACAAGAGTTTTAACATAAACTGAAATCAATCTTTTTTTTGATCACCATCCAATTTAGTAGTGACTTAAAAGGTGCTATTGAATAGATAATTACCGAAAGACTCGTAAAAGAATAAAAACAATACTACAAAGGAAATACAAATTCACTATGATAATCTTGGGTTGTCCGTAATAAAACTAGTAGAAGTATGTTTTTGGAAGGATTGCAACCGAGTTAAAGTGAAATTGTCCAATTTTTTCTGACAAATATTATATCGCAATAGATTAAACTAATTTCATACTATAAAATGTTCGAAGGTGGGAGAGATCAAAAGAGATAAAAAGATGATGTCAAAACTATCATCACATCAATGCTTCTATAAACATTAGTATAAGAATAATCGTCAGTAACATCTTAGTATAAATTTGCATTTTGTTGTTCTAGATAAGAACCCAATAAATAAAAGAAAAGATTATTTTTTTTGCAACCGTTTGTGAAACAGTTAAGCAAAGGAAAAAATTTCTGGCTGCAGTGGTCACTCAGTCACATGACCAAAAAAAGTTTAATTACACGGTACCGAGCCGAATCGGGCAAGGTACATAATACAAATTGATCGTTAAATAAACATTATTATACTAAAAGTATATAGATTCAGATAAGCTGTTCATTGATGAACAGATTATATAGAAATTATACTTCTAATTGGTTGGATGAATCATGTGTAACAAGAGATAATTATTGTTACAGTTCACCCAGACATATATGACCAGATAAATTAGTTGGTTACAGTACAAATGTATTAAATGTAATTGTCAACCAAAGAAGAAAAAAATCTGACCATTAATTATTTGTAAAAATTTAGAATTCGGCACACACATCAAAATAGTTTCACCACTAAGTACTGATGATGAGATAATTAATATCCTTAAAGAAAAATTGCAAAAAAAATTAAAGAAAAGTTCATTCAGCAAGTAGTACTATACGTTAGCACATACACACGTAGTCCTTAATTATCTATATACTACCTCTCTCTCTATCTCTCTGTTTATTTCTTAAAGTTTATAATTGCTAATTATACACTCCCCTTGACAATTTGCACTCCAAACGAAGGAATTTTACGTAATACCAAACAAATAACAAACAACAACAACGGCAAAAAAAAACCAAAGGGAAGCAAGGAAGACCAAAAAAAAAAACTTCCCCTTTTTTTTAATTTAGCAGTTAATCCAATAACCACATTCCCCCCATTTTATCTTCTTGATTATAGTTATTATCGCCTATATATATATACATATACAGAAACATGTTCAAGTGGGTACAATCAGGTCTTTCAGTTGTCGCAGGAACAGCTGAACCAGAATACGGTCCAGAAGCTATCCACCCAATCACTACCCGTTGTTTACAACCAGATTCAGAAGATGAAGAACCAACTAAAGTTTATCGTGCAACTGTAGCTTCCGATTTTAATTGGCAATCACCAAATTATACTAATGTTGAAACTCAAACTTTTTATTTCACCGATTTAGTTGCTAAGATATCGGGATTTGCTCAAATTATTCATTCTAATGTTATGGGTGTTCATACTACTGCACAATTTACTTTTAGATTATTCAAAGATTCTATAGAAAACATTTGGACATCTACTCAATTGGAAAATTTCAGAATTGAAGGTAATAATTTCTATGCTGATGGTGTTAGTGTAGAAATTCAAGAAGATGGTCAAACTTATATCTTAAAATCTACCGTGAATCCAGAAACACAAGTTGAATTAACCGTTACTAGAGTAACCGATGGGGTTATATTTGGTGATGATGGTTTGACTTTCTATGGTGAAGACCCACAACAACCTTGGGGTTCAATGAGACATTTATTTTGGCCAAGATGTAAGCTTAATGGTACTATTAAAACTCCCAATAAAGAGTATGTTATTGATAATGGATTATCAATGTTTGTAATGGCTTTACAAGGCATGAAACCTCATCATGCTGCTAAATCTTGGAATTTCATAACTTTTCATTCCGAGAATTATTCAGCTGTAACTATGGAATTTACTACTCCAAAATCTTATGCCAATACTAGAGTTAATGTTGGTGTTGTTGCTAATGATGAAAAAATCTTATATGCTACCATAAATAATAAGGTTGTCCATTTAGGTCCTCAAACTGATGAAATTGGCTGGCCAGTACCTAAAGCAATTGAATTTAAATATGTTAAAGACAATGAGGAAGTTGCCACTGTTAAAGGGGAATTAACCAATCTTGTTGAAAGAGTTGATGTTATGGCTGAAATTCCTCAATTGGTTAAAAGTATCATTAGCAGTGTAGCTGGTGCAAAACCTTATATCTATCAATATTGTAATGATTTTGAATTGGAAGTTGATGGAAATAAAGAATCTGGTACTGCATTCTGTGAAGTTACTTTTATTTGTGATGAATAATAATAGAGAGTGTATGTATGTGTTTTTGTTGTTTCCATTAAAATTGGGGATTTTGTAAGTAATGTTAATAGTTTTTAATAGCCTTAATAGTTTTTAATAGTCTTAATAATTTTTAATAGTTTTTAATCTTAATATGTTTTTGATAATTAAAATTTAATTTACTTAAATACTCTAAAAAGTTGAAATCAAGTTGAAGATCTAAGTTCAACCTAATAGTAATGTCCTCTCACAAGATAAAAAGAAAAAATACTCAATATCATCAATAGAGTTATTTTAAACAGTCTCAGTTCAACCACCACCCCTCCATTCATTCCCCATGACTTTTATAATTTTGAACCCTTGGTGACAAAATTATAAATCATTCCACAAATTCCAACCAAACTATTCCAACCACTGAAAACTGCACTTGGTCCATACACAGAAACATCATCAGTTTTATTAAACCAAACATTTCCACCATAAGATTCTTGAGAAATCTTAATTAAAGAGTCTTTATCTTCATTATATGGAGGATATCTTACTTTTAACAAAACATCATTCCATAATTTTTGTTCCATGGTTGTTCTTTCATGACTAAAATTCTTGAATGAAAAATATCCATGATATGAACCAAAGCCTGATTGTCCAAATCCTCCAAATGGAGCATTTACGAGGGCAACATGCATCAAAACATCATTGATGATTAATCCACCTGATCTAATCGTAGTCAAAACTTTATTTAAATTGGTGTTATAGTGACGATTTGATGATCCACCAGTGAAAACATATTGGGCTAATGGAGTATCATGATTTCTTACAATATCTTCAAGTGCATCATCAAGATTTTCATAAGTTATAATAGGTAATATGGGACCAAATAATTCTACTTGCATTGAAGAATCTTCCCAAGTTGCTTCATCAATGATAGTAGGTGGAATAAATCTTGATTCTGGATCGGCATTTTCTAATCCTCCAACAATGATCTTACCTTTGGTTTGTTTGATAATTTTGCAAAGTGCTTCAAAAGCACGATCATGGATTATATGAGTATAACTAGTATTTTTGTGGTCGAGGTCACGATAAAATTCATTATTGATAATATTGATAAGTTTACTAACTAATTTATCATGAATCTTCTTGGGAACAAGGATATAGTCAACAGCAAGACAGGTTTGTCCAGCATTGGTAAATCTACCCCAAATGATTCTTCTTGCAACAGTGTCAAGATCCTTATCTTGTAAATCATCCAACAAGATAGCTGGAGATTTACCACCTAATTCCAAAGTAACTGGAGTTAATGTCTCAGCTGCCTTTTTAGCCACAATTTTCCCAACCATATTATTACCCGTATACATTATCTTATCAAATTTCTGATCTAATAATAACGTAGTTTCAGTAACACCACCATGGATCACCGTAAAAATATCTGGATCCAAGGCTTTAGTTAAAAGATCACCAAGTAATCTTGAAAATGTAGGGACATATTCTGATTGTTTCAAAACAACACAATTCCCAGCTGCAATAGCACCTACAACTGCAGAAAGAGATAAAAACAATGGATAATTAAATGGAGAAATGACCAACACAACTCCCAAGGGGATTCTTTCAATATAGATAGGATTTGTTCTCATTGCAAGTGGGACATCAGTTACTGGTTCTGGTTTTAACCATACATGTAAATTTGACATAATATGAACCAATTCGTTCATGGTAGTGTTAATCTCAAGATTTTTGGTTTCTGAAGGAGATCTACCAAAATCTTGATATAAAGCATCACATAATTGTTGTTGATTTTCTTGTACAGCGAAATATATATTTCTTAATTGATTTAATCTAAATTGAATAGAATGAGTTTTTTGCTTTTTGAAAAACCCATCAGTGAGTCGTTTAACATTTGGAGCAATCTCATTGAGTGGAGTATACCATGATGGTTCAGAAACAATAGATTTGAGATTGTATTGTTTTGGAATCTCTGCCTTGACGTATGAATCACCTAATGTTGAACTTGAAGATAAATCGTTATTCATATTATTTGTATTATTTACTTTTTCCAGTGCGGCAGTTGAAACAGTTGTAGTACCAATAGTAAGAATAGAAGCAGTAGCAGAAGCAGGTGTAGCAGGTGTAGGCATAGATTGTATAGGCTTATCACGAGTTTGCTTTGATTTCTTCCTTGAAATTCTAAATTTTGATTTTTTTGAGTCCATCTGTTGAAGGGGGGGTCTTCGTCTTATATATTTACAATTTATATATTTATATTGAATAAATTGGTGAGATTTATATTAGAGGGGAGAATTTGTTTTGGGGGAAAAAAGCCTTCTTGTGAGATTTTTATAAAGCAAGTAAGTACTTTAAATTATCACAGGGGAGAATTTACATTATATAAACAAATTTAGAATTTACTACAAGTATTAATAGTACTTTTACCCAGTAAAAGGTAAATTGTGTCTTTTAGATATTTATTCTCTCTCATGATTAACACAAGAAAATGGGGAACAGCAAGCTAAGGAGTTCTTTTTTTTTTGTTAGTAAAAGGCTTTTATTTGTTAGCACGGTTGAGCATTATTTTTACTGGTTGAATTGAACTTATGAGAGAATCTCTTTTTTTTTTGTTGGGGAGGTAAGATGATATAGTCTAACATGTGATTGATAGATAGACCGGAAGTCAACTTAGTAGCGTATTTATTCAGTCTCCCGTATTTTACACGTAGATGTACATGTAATTACTAGTGATGTATCATATGCTGATATTTGTCTTATTAACGGAGTTAGCAATTTTATCTCTTGAGTTTTTATTGTTTTTTTTTAGTTTTTAGTTTTTTTTGCGCGGGGCCAATTTTTCTCTATTTGTGGAGTTTAGAAAGTTAAATCCGGTCTTCATCTGTTTGCTCTTCATGCATTAAGAGTTTATTTAACTTTGTAAATTCCAACAAACTCTCTTCAAACTCTTTCCACCAAGATCTTTAAGTAGACTTAGAGTTTGTTAGATAGATCGGTTGGAGGTATGGGAATGTTAGCAGCTAATGTTGCTCCCCCTCCCCCTTTGACTCTAAGCGCTCACTCAGGTGGAAGTTAATTCTCCAACTTTTAATTTGTGAGTTTTAAGCCTCTTTGTTGAACTTGCGTTTTGTGTTAGATTGAACAAACAAGTTGCAACAGACACATGTAAGTAACATATGTTCTTGCAGCTATTGTGTTTGATTTTGCAAAAAACAAAGCGACAAATGTGTCGCTTCACCTAACATTTTTTGACAAACAACCGGCCTGTGAGTTTTTCAGACATCAGTCTCGGAAGTGGCAACTTGAAAAGAGAAAACCCCTTACTCTCCTGGGATGGAGTAATTTTTTTCAACTAGATGTTACTAGATGGGATATTTTTTTAAGAAACTTGATGTTGCTAGAAAGGGATCTCCAGATGCTTCAGATGCATTACATGGGCTAAATCTTGGCCATTATACACATTTTGGTCGCCGACCTCGCAAGTGAGACTTTTGTCACCAACTGGTTCCAGGATTATTATACTTGAAACATTTTATTACGAAGTGTTGCGTTTCTAAATGCCTTTGGGCACATTTTAGACCCACTGGAGCACCACTACGCCTCCTGAGTTTCATCTGCAATTCAACTCATTCTACCTCAACCTTAAGGCTGCTTAGTCGGTATCTCCAGGTCTTGTATTTCTTCAGGAAGGTATGTCGACTACCTTCCGCGTAGTCTTTAACGGCTGCACTGGTTATGAAGTGAGTGCCGATACTTTCCAACTACTTTCTGTGTTATGCTTATTAAATTACTCTTACTTTTACGTTAATCTTGGATTTTTATTGTTTTTTGTGAGGTTTTTCAATATCCGGTCCCATATGGTGTTGGTTATTTTTCCTGGGTTGTTAATTCAGCGATTCGTATATATTGAATTATGCTATGGTAAACATACTCTGTTCGAGAGAAAAAAAGGAGGACCTTAGTCGGACATTTGAGTTGAGAATAATCTTGCGACTCATGACTGTCAAAAAAGTATGACACAAGGAGGTCTTCAAATGTAACAAAGTTGCACTGACAACCACAACGTTGAAGACTCGCGGGCGACTTCTAGGACAAGGTTTCATTCTGTGTGCGTAACATTGTATAATGAAAATCACACTGTTTTCCATGGTGATGGAAGAGACGCTTATAAAGTTCAGGTTTTTGAACATTATAAATTTCAAATAAAATGGAAAGGGAGCTCATTGATGATATATTTAAGGTTGACACATTTCTGATCGAGAAATGGCCTAAGCAGGCTCCATTCTGTGAACATACGCATGATGTGACACATGTGGGATTTGGAGATCTAACGATTCTAAATTAAAAATGAGAAAAATAATAATCTAATCAGATTCAACTTTCCGAGTTCTTGGTATCGCAATGCGATTTATGAATGTCGTTATAAGAAGAATCATTCATGAAATGAAAATAACCCACATGGTAGCAACCGCCCCCTACTTAAACCATTGTCATGGAGACTGTAACAAGATTCTTATAATATATCAAACATATGACTGACGCTTACATTTATGTTTGAAAGTTTAGCATTTGGTGCATAACCATGGAAAGTAACTAGTAGATCAGACCCTAAGGTTCCACAGTGCTTCTCCATATTCTATGACTAGTAGAGTTACGAGCTCTCACCTATCTGTGCAATGTCTTTTTTGTTGATTGTTCCCATATGGGATGACTTAATAAAATTAGGTGAGGAAAATTGAGGCTGAACCCCACCAAGGGGAACATCCATTCTTACATACGATTTATATTTGTATATTCTATAATTGCCTTATTACAAACTTAAATGGAATGCTTTCCTTAAAATAAATAAGCATCATTCACCATTTATTCTTAACTCCTTATTGATAGGTCAGGTTTATATTTACAGATATATTCTAATCAATCTAACAACCCACCAAAGGGTACGACCCACGCCAAATACAACTTCTAGATTTATACATGGAAGTAACATAAAGCACAAAAAAAGGAATAAAAATAAAACGTTTTTCTATGATGTCATCAACCTCGAAAACTAGTATATTCCGCCATAATCCTTTCCAAACTACCAAGTATAAACAACATAAAGAAGAACGAGCCAAAGATACTCAAAGGGAACCGTTAATGATCAATACATCAATGTCAGGTAGCATCCAAAAGGTAGCGGCTGCAACAACCACAACTAAGGCATCAACAATGAATTCTTCTTCAACATCACCTGCTACTCCAAAAAAAGTTCTACATTCTCCAATACCAAGAAAACCTTCATTTACCACCAATTTAGAACGAAAGTATCCCACTTCTCCCAAAGAAAAAGTTGCCACTCCAGCAAAAACTTCATCCAATAACACAACTGCAATGACTAAACCGTTGACTGCAAAACGAGAGAGAATGCCATCCTTGGTTGTAAAACAAGATCCAACTTTGAAGTCATGTCTTTCCAATTCTACGGAACCAATAAATAAATTACAACTGGAAAACCCTCACCACCTTAAGTCTAATCCTACATTGTTGAACAATGATCATTTGGAAAATCATCATCCCCAATTCTTGATAGAATCAGATTGTGTAAGTCCAAATATGCATGGATTAATTGATTTAAATAACCCTGCCCCATTAGAAAATGCTATGGATGAAATCACTAGTAACCAACATATCAGTCTATCACCTATTAGTCAAGCTGAAAGTATTTCATCTAGTTCTTCACCTGCTGTGAACCCCGATTCACCTCACATTGATTCCATCACCGCAGCCGCAGCCGCAGCCGCAGCCGCCCGACCACCTTCCAGAATGAATTCATTAAGATATAGCGAATATCTTAAAGTTTCAGATATGTTACGACATTCGTATACAACTTCAAGAAGTTCTTCAGTATTAGGAGTAGGCATAGAAGAAGGGTTATTTCATCAAGCAAATTTGATTCATGAAAATAATAAAATCCATTTATTATTTGGAATAACTGGTTGTATTTCAATTCATAAAAATATCTTTTTAATTATTGAAAAGTTGTTTGAATTATACACCAAAGAAAAACTTGAAATTCAAGTAATTCTAACCAAAGCCGCCGAGTATATATTACTGGATAAACTAACTAAGTTGGAACAACTTGGGGTTTCTAAAATATGGTTTAATGATGATGGAGAGAAATACTTTTTAACATCACCATTTCAAAAATTATATCTGAAGGCAGTAAACTCAGGAACATTATCAAAACAAAAATTACCTTCTCAAGTATTGCTTCAATATAGTTTATCTTATGAGTTGCAAAAATGGACCGATATATTTTTGATTTGTCCCGTGTCAGCGAATACAATGGCTAAATTGGTTCATGGTCTAGCTGATAATTTATTAACCGAACTTTTACATGTTTGGCCAGTTCCTCAGATACATTCACAACTGCAGCAACAATTACCATTGCATGACCTTAAGTCTGATATTTCAATATTGAAGAATACATTACCCTCTCCAAAACCAATCATTGCGGTTTTGGCTTTAACCAATTCTATGTATTCCCATCCAATAACAAAGAAGCAAATAGCTTTATTGCAGGAAACATATCCCAACATGAGTATTTTAAAACCGGTGGAGAAGTGTATTGATATCGATGGGAATATTAGTATGGGCGGGATGAGAGCCTGGAGAGATGTTGTTGATTTTGTTTGTCAAAAATTAGGACCTCCCTATGAACCAGAATCAGATGATGATAATGAAGAAGAGGAAGAAGAAGAAGGAGAAAATAAAGACGAAGTACACAATGAAGAAGATCTTGAGAATTATGACGATGACGATGACGATGACGATGACGATGACGATGACGATAATGATGATGAAGATGAAGATGAAGATGAGGATGAAGATGAAGATGAACAAGATTCCGAAGCTATTGAATACATGAGACAAAGACTTCCGGAAAGAAGGACCAAGTCAAGATCAAGATCACGTTCAAGGTCTCCTATTCCACTTACTCCACAAATTGTCCAACTAGAAATTCATAATGAAGGTGAACGGATATCTCCAATTATCACCAATGAATCCAGATCAGATGTATTTGAGACTGCTCGTCGTAAAAGTAGTGTTGCTACCATTACTCCAGAAGAATTAGCCGAACATGAACAACTTGCTAGTGCAAATGCTTTATTAAATACCGGAATTGCAAATCATAGCCCACCGAGTACTGCAAATCTTGCAAGTTTGTGAGAAGAAACTGTTGAGTTTATTCTTATTATTATTAATATATAGATTTGTTTGAGTATGTAGAAATAATATAGAGTTTACAAGTTTTTTAATTGATATTTCTTTCAAAAGAAAGTACCTAATGCCAAGAAATAACAGATCATTTGTTTTTCTGCAAGTATGCCTCTTCTCAGGGTTCATAGTATTTTATTTGATTTTCTTCACTTATTATATGCATGCTATCCAATTGGGGGTTTGAATCAGGTTACATAGAGAAGCTCGTGCATTATTTTTATCATATAAATAAAGTCACACTATTCCTGGGGGGAAAAAAATTTCGCTCTTTACATAGTTTTAATTCGTTCATCATTTATAAACCATCAATTACTAAGGGAAAACTAGTATAATCATGAAGTTATTTGACTTTAATCCTGATTCTTTCTCAAAGGCGAAGTTTCATATTGGTGGGATTTCCACCTATGTGTACAATTCCGATATTTTAGCTCCATATATCGAGACATTTAATGAAAAAAATCATCCCCACGTTGAGGATATCCCAGTCAATGTAATTTATTTAATTCATCAAAGAGGTGGTGACTATAAATTCACTGAAGCAATAGCGTATAATATCTTAGATCAATTCTATGCCAAGAACCCAGCTGCAAAAGCTAGGGATTCAATTCCATTGATTTGTGTGACTTTTGATCTTAGGAATCATGGAGAAAGACTTGTTGATGAATTGCGTAATGCTGATTGGAAGAATGGGAATGAAACCCATGGAATTGATATGATTAGTAGTATTGAAGGAAATATTCTTGATTTGAAGTTGATTATGGATTATTTACCTAGTTGTTTGAATTTACAAAATTATTTAAGTCCTAGTTTTAGAGAATTGAGTCCACATTGTGATATTAAGTATCAAAACATTTTAAGTGGATATTCACTTGGTGCTCATACAGTGTTTAGATTTGCTGCTGAATTCCCTGATTTGGTTAACATTATTAATCCAGTTGTTGGATCGCCTGATTTAACTTCATTGTTGCTTACCAGGTTAAAACAAACCCCAATTGATTCACCTGATTATGACAAGAAATACTTTTATTTTTATTATAATGAACTAGATTTAACTGAGGAACAAAAGAAGTTGAATTATCCTGAATATTTCCATAAAGTATTGAGTAAGAAAGATATTGATGTATATGAAAACTTCCCAATGAATAAAGTTAAGATGTTTGCATCTTTTGGCAAAGAAGATAAATTAGTCCCACCGAGATTTAGTGAAGTTTGGTGCGATCTTTATATCAATACCAATGATGATTCCAAGATTTTTGTTCAAGAAGGTGTAGGTCATGATGTTACCCCAGAAATGATTGACAATTTTACTACTTGGTTAGTGAAGAATATTTAATTATAGTAACAGCCCCTCCTTTAAGTTTATACACACAAGAATATTATGAGTAGTAACATAGATATAACACAGTTCCTCCATTTCACATAAAATATTATAAGTATGTATTTTACTGAGTAGCGTACAAACCCTCTCTACTTTTCAATAAAAAGTCTCGAATTTTTTCGTAAACCGTATTTAGTATTGTTTGTAATTATTTGATTTCCGTGCATTATCTAGCAAGTATCAGATTTGATTTGAAGTAGTAGTAGTTGTTTGCTTGCACTGACACATCACGTCGCTGTTAACAAGTTTTTGTATTTCCGCCACATTTTGAACCCACGGTCAACGATCTAGAACTTTACAACTTGATTTGTTTCTTTTCAACGTTGTTATGTGTTGTTGTGTCGCAAATTGCAACTTTTAGAGTGTCATGAATTTTTTTGTGAGGGTTTAGGTAACTATACGATACAAAGTACAGCAGTCCTGTCACTTCACCTGTTGTTGTTAATATTGTTTAGTTGGTGTTTGTTGATGATATCTTCTAATTAACTATTCTCCACTTGTTTAAAACTTAACATTATATTAAATCCCTTCTCTTTTTCAACAGTTAAGTCTTTAAATTTTTCCATCAAACTACAGAAAAGTATTAAGCTAAAAGTAAGTTTCACTTTAGGGTCAATATACAAAGTCATTTAATATATTACAATTGCTGTAATTTGTAACTTTTTGAACAATTTTGTGTGTTCACTAAGTATTTATATTTATAACAATTTTCAAATAAATAACATATTTACCTATTACTTTCCCTTTAAACAACAAACAAACCTTATTATTATAAATAAAGTTTTCACATACTAATCAGCCTAATAAACTCTTGTAAGTATCAATTGCTAATCTTTATTTTATTTTCCCATCTCCCTTAAAACTTTTAATTACCTTATAAGAAAAACAAAGCACATATAAATATAATATAATTATACCCAACCAAAGCAAAACAAAAAAAAATCATTAACAATTTTACATACATAGAAATCTTGATCACAATTCTTGTTGTACCCATCTCAGATTACACTCCAACAAAAACAAGTTCAAATCAATTTCTGTTTTTATTTAAAACATGATGAAGGTTCAATCAACTTCACCTGTTGCCCAGCATCTAGCGAGACAATACAGTAATAGCTTGAGATCTGATGGTGCTTCAGTGTTAAGTAGTGTCAAAAATTCCGATGAATCAGTTAACTTTTTAACTTTTAATCAAGATTCTTCATGTGTGGCATTGGGATTAAATAACGGGTATAAAATCTTCAATTGTCAACCTAATTTTGGAAGATGCTATCAATTCAAAAAGGATGAAGGAATAGGAATAGTCGAAATGCTATATTGTACATCGTTAGTGGCAATTGTTGGAAAGGGTGAAGAGACAAGTTCATCGCCACGTAAATTACGAATAATAAATACTAAAAAACAATCAACTATATGTGATTTGGTATTCCCTTCTACTATTTTACAGGTGAAATTAACTAAATCAAAATTGATCGTAATACTAGAGGATCAGATATATATATATGATGTGTCCACTATGAGATTATTGCATACAATAGAAACAAGTCCCAATGTATTAGGGTTATGTGCGATTTCATATGAACCTGATAAGCAAGGAAATTGTTATTTAGCCTATCCTTCACCTCCTAGAACAATAAGACATGACTCGTTGTTGGCTACTGGAGTAAATACCAATGGTGGATCGAAATCGGTTCAGAACAATATCCAATCAGTAAGTAATGCTCCAAATAGAGTCGGGGACGTTATCATTTTCAATTTGACTACATTGGAACCAATATCAGTCATCGAAGCACACAAATCGACTATAGCTGCCATGACATTTTCTCAAGATGGTGGGTTATTTGCTACAGCTTCAGATAAGGGAACTATAGTAAGAGTATTTTCAGTGAAGACTGGGGTAAAATTATATCAATTCAGGCGTGGAACATATCCAACTAAGATTTATTGTCTAAAATTTAGTTCCGATGATCAATATATTATTGCCACTAGTTCAAGTCTTACAGTTCATATCTTTAGATTGGGAGAAGAAGAAGCATTAGCTACTAAACAAAAAACAAAACGATTAAATCATGATAAAAGAAAATACGAACCAATTGCAGAAGAAGTGGAAGAAGAAGGTCAGAACACTAAAAAATTGACATTATCTCCTGGCCCTTCATCACCAACCTCTCCAAGAACCAAGCCAACTTCCATAACTACCAACAATCGTAAAAGCTCAATCCTGGAAGAAGATTTCGAAGAAATAAGAGATGACGGGGATGATTCGGACGCCATGGATGAAGATGTTGAAGCAGACGAAGGTGACGAAGAAGAATCCTTAGAAGTTATCTCTTCAACAAACAAACATAGGAAGCTTTCCCTGGAGTCAGCATCCAATGCAAGCATTAATTCAGAAGACGTTGGCATAAAGGAAACCCCATTGTCGCCAAGATCAGAACCATTAATTGACCAAAACAGGCTATCGGTGGCTAGAATAATTAGAAGATCTTCCCAAACTTTAGGAAGAAAGGCTGCTCAAAAGATGGGTGATTACTTACCTTCGCGATTCTCATCAATTTTAGAACCTACAAGACACTTTGCTTCGCTTAAGATCAATGCAAATAGCAAAGATGCCAGATCCATTGCTGTCATGACGAATGTTGTTCAACAGGATTTCATTCCCCAAAACTATATTCAAAATAAAGATAGCGATTCGGTTCATTCTACTGGTAACAATAAAGAACTTTTGGAAGTCAATTTGTTACATATTTACGTTGTCACTTCAGAAGGTGTATTCTATGTTTATGGCTTAGATCCCGAACGTGGTGGTGACTGTATCCTCTTGAATCAGTACTCTCTTCTTGATGAATCTTAAGGGTTATATGTTGGGTGTTTTTAAAATAAAGGTTTTGTTTTAAATTAGGTTAGAATTATAATATAGCATAGTAATAAATAAATAATTTGTTAATATTGTTTTGGTTCATTGTACACTACCCTTTGGTTACAATTTTTCAGTTTGTTCTGTGATTTAAATAAAATGATTTTACAAATTTCCAAAAGGATTTTGCCACCTGTCTTTCAAGAAAGAAGCAGAAAACATTGGCAACATATATAGAATGGCTACTTTCATTGGTATGTGCATATAGTGTGATCCGTAATTGATTCATAATAGTAATTACTAACATACAATTTGTTTTTTTTGTGTAGTTCCTATTAAGAATGCTGGAAAGGTATACGAAATTGAACTTTCTCAAGATGATACTGGAAAAGTTTTGAAGGAAAAGATCCAACAATTCACATTAATTCCACCTGAAAGACAAAAGATTTTGGTTAAAGGTGGTAAATTACCTGATGAGGTGGTGGTGTCTGCCTTAGACTTAAATTTGAAGACTCCAATAATGGTGTTGGGTACTCCAGATAAGAATTTACCTTCCAAACCAGTGGACAAACAAGTGTTTATTGAAGATTTAAATAAGAACCAATTGGTTAAGGTTAGTAACGATCCTTCTGGTTTAGTCAACTTGGGAAATACTTGTTATTTGAATTCTACTTTACAAGCGTTATTTCAAGTGGAAGATGTTAATAAACGATTAAATGATTTCAAGTTGACTGGATCAGCAATGTCACTGTCTCCAAGTGATGCTTTAGTTGTTGCATTAAAGAATCTTTTCCAACAAATGGCAAAGAAACACGAAACTGTTACACCAACTTTGTTTCTTTCCCTTTTCAGAAATCTTTATCCTCAATTTGCCGAGCAATCACATGGATTTTATAAACAACAAGATGCTGAAGAAGCCTTTTCACAAATCTTGACTTCATTGAGACAAGCTTTAAAAGTTGATGATTTGTTTAGGATTTCTTATAATACTGAAACTAAATGTTTGGCATTACCTGAAGATATCCAAACCGGCACCGAAGAAAGTTTTAAATTGAATTGTCATATTGATATCAAGACAAACTTTTTGAGAGATGGTATTTTGGCTGGTTTAAAGGAAACTATTGAAAAGCATAATGAAAACTTGGGCACAAATGCTGATTATGAAATTTCAAAGACAATTACTAGATTACCAAAGTATTTAACTGTTCATTTTATGAGATTTTTCTGGAGAAGGGATATTAATAAGAAATCAAAGATTTTAAGAAAAGTTCAATTTCCATTTGAATTAGACTTGGCAGAAATGTTAGATCCATCGATAAAGCAAGATAAAGTTGTTATTAGGGATAAAATTAGAAAAGTTGAGAAGGATAATTTGGATTTAGTTCGTGATTTTAAAAAGGCCAAAAAGGATACTACTTTAAATCCTTTGGAACAACAAGAAGAAGATGAAATGAAGATTATATCTATTAAAAGTAAATTCAAAGACGATTTGGTTTCCGTGTTACCTGATACAATTGACATTGACACCACAACTGAAAATCCTTCTTCAGTATATGTGTTGACTGCTGTTATCACTCATGCTGGTGCTAGTGCTGATGGAGGTCACTACAAGGCGTATGTCAAAGATCCTTCTGATATCGATGGAGACAAGTGGTGGTTATTTAATGATGATAAGGTTAGCTCAGTTAGTAAGGAAAAGATTGAAACCTTATCTGGTGGTGGTGAAAGTGATTCCGCATTACTTTTAATCTACAAAGGGTTAGGTTTGTAATATTAATTAGCAAAAAAAGTAAATGTTTTAATAGAGAACTTTAAAAAAGTGGTAGTAGTAGTATATTTAACTTAAATATGATACATAGGGTTTAATCTGTAGACGAAGTGAAAAAGTGAAAAATTAGCGTGGAATTGGGTGCATGCAACAAACTATTATAACTCCTTAACCAACTTTCTAAAAGTTTCAACTTCTTCCCAACAATTTAAACTCTTTCCTTGATTTTCATTCAAACATTTGATAACTTCTTCTCTTGAATTCTTAACAGAATCAGATACTTCAATCTTGGCCAATTTGATATTATTTTGTAATACTTCCGTTAATTTGGTGATTTTTTCATTTAATGCGGGCACAGAAGTCAATTTTTCATCTACAACATCATTCTTTATCAAAGCGCCATTAGTTGTTTCTTGGAACTTCTTGATAGTTTCAGCTTCTAATTTGGATAATTCAGCGGCAACTCTTTCTTGAATGTATTTTTCAGTGTATTGAGCACGAGAAAAGTCAGACTGCAGTGTTTGGGTTAGTATTCTGATAATGTAGTCCATTTATATACATAAAAAAGCAACTTTCTAAGCTGTTTTTATTAACACATACCTCTTGTGAAGCTTCCAATTGTGATAAGAAGGATGCACTAAAATCAACTGGAATGTTAGGAGTGAAAACCTTAGTTTCTGGTTTTGAAGTGTTTGATCCCATTGTAATTTTGTGTCTATGTATATGCTCCTGTTAATTGGTTTATTTTCTATATTGGAGTATTAATAAAATAAAATCTTCCTCGGTGGTATTTCCCTTTGCTAGGCCTTAGAAATCACTTAACTTATACGTATGTATATATAGCCTATTTATCCCTATATGGTTGGTGAATTCAACCTGAACATTTTTTCTTTCTAACTAAAAAAGTCGTGTAAATTTAACCAATTATGTTTTATTGGGCAATTAAGAAATTTTTCTTCATCATCAAACATCATCATCATCAAACTATCCTTTGTATTTTAATACAGGTTTCTTAGTCAAATCACAATCATTAACAATGCCTCCAGTTCAACAATATCAATACGCTCACCAACCTTCCAACTTTGAAAAATTTAAAATGGGTCTTCTTATGGGATCAACTGTTGGTGTTTGTGTTGGGGTATTATTTGGTGGTTTCTCGATTTTACAAAATGGTCCTGGTCCAAATGGGGTCATGAGAACTTTAGGTCAATATATTATGGGTTCAGTTGGTACTTTTGGTTTATTCATGTCTATTGGTTCAGTTATTAGATCTGATTCCGGTTATCAAGCTTACCAAACTTCCATGATGGCTTCTCAAAGAGCAAAATTAAGAGCTATCTACAGAGATCAACAATAAAAGGAGCTTTATCCTTCCCCCCTCTTACTTTCCTTTGTTAATGAATTTTTATGTGTGTGTTTTTGAATTTTTGTTTGTATATATTTATAAATGCTTTTGAGCTAGGGCAGCTCCTCTGAAATTGAGCCCTGAGGGCAGCTCCTTTGAAATTGATCTGTGGTGATGGTGGTGGTGTTCAATTTACTGTATATAGAACTTTTGTATATTTCATGAAATCCTTTTTTCCAGATGGTTTCATTTTTGAATGCATATCCCCCTCATATGGGTCACTCATTCATCCACCCTGTAAGTACATACTACTACTACACATGAATCTCTATCTCGGTCTTTTTCTCGAGATCATACAAATATGTCAAGCCAAACTCAGGAACTCTATAATAAGCCTGCCTTCCCATCAATTCTGACAAATCGGTCAACCTTTCCCTCGGTTCTAAAATAGGTTCACTGCTTAACTTGAATGTACCCCAATGAATACCTTTCATAAATGTAGCTGATAAATGAGCGCAAATCTTGAGTGATTCTTCGGGTGAGATATGTCTCGGCTTTTGGTGCCATGAAGGACAATATTGTCCAATCGGTAATAATGCTAATGTTACAGGTCCTATTTTCTTTCCAATTACATCAAATAGCTCCTTCAGATATCCGGTATCCCCTGCATGATATACAATTGATTCCCCATTTCGTTTGACCACATACGAACACCATAAGGATGTATTTGAATCAAATACATATCTTCCTGACCAATGCATTGATGGAACACATTCTATTTCATACTTGTCAGGAAACGCTTCATTTCTGCTTATATAATTGGTAATGTCTAACGTCTCCCACCAGTCCATTTCTATGACTCGATAAATACCCCTTCTCGCTAGTTTTTTCTTTAAGCCCAATGGAACAATCCAAGTGGTTTCATTCCTAATCTTTTTGGCTAAATCATATTCTAAATGGTCAGGGTGATCATGCGAAACTAAAACAAAATTAAGATTATCATTTGAAGCATACTCGATATCTTCAAATGACATAGCTGATTTGGTTAATCTTTTAGGTCCAATGTTGGGTGTAATTAAATGATCACTTACAATTGGGTCAGTTAAGAAATTGATGCCTCCAATTTGAAAAAACGTACATGATTGACCTAGCCATGAAAATAACAATTGATTATTAAGAGCTGGCAGCACTGTTGTTACTGCTTTTGATAATAACCAAGATGATCTTGCTGGTTGAGCTAATAACTTTTGGAAATCATTCAGTTTGCAACATTCTTGTAAGATTTGAGAATTGGTTCTATACCGTTCCAAATCCGGTTTAAACACCTTCAAGAGATCTTCAACTTCAACAGCTCCATCATGTGGATGAGGCAATTTCTTATGAATTTCAATTCTACTACCATAGATACTTTCAACAAGTTCCATTATACGAACAAACATGAATTCAAATGCAGTTTGCGGGCGATATTCTTCAAACGGATTCACAAACATACCTGACACAATCTCTGATCTGAATTTACTAATAATATCAAAATCATCAATATTATCGCCATTCTCTTGGACGTTTAGTTTGAGTCGTTTATGTTCACGCTGTCGTTGGCGAATCACATATTGCGTCCTGAAATGCATGTATACTTCAAATGACGTGTATGACACCAAAAGGCCCATACCGATCTTGAACTTCAAGGACAACGGTGATAAGTTTGACATGTTTGTATGCTACTGCTCTGCTTTAGTTTCCATAAAGAGGAATTGGAATTTTCGAAATGGTAACTATTGTATTTTGATCAGTCAATATGATAATGGGACCTTTTTTCCCTTCCCCCGCAGGGTTCTCACATCCAACCAAATACGAAGTTGATCTTGGATGCGATGATCACATGATTCGGTTACTTAGAGTGGGGGAAGGAGGCAGAGATATCTTCCTAATTCGAATAACTAAAAAGCTGACAACTTAAACCTAAGATATGTTTAATGCAAATGAGTCTACAAAGTAAGATTGAGCGTAAAAAGATGATGCCCATCGCTAACTTAGAACATCTCGCAGATGGTCACATTGATTATTTCTATACATACAAGCTAAACCCCTAATGCTTTCTAACAACACCTGCTATATCTGCACTTTCTAAGATATGCTTCTTATAATCGTAAATATTACCTGGGAACTTAGATACAGTACCATCTTCACTAATCCAAATTTCATTACACACTTTACTAATAATGTCAACATCGTGCGAAACCATCAATATACCACCCTTGAAGTTATTTAAAGCATCAGCAAGAGCATCCAAACCTTGTGTATCCAAGTGATTTGAAGGTTCATCAAGAATCAAAACGTGAGGAGTATTAAGACATAATGCCGCAAATGCAACTCTCGATTTTTGACCCCCTGATAATAATTGCATCTTTTGTAATCCAAGAGAACCAGTTATACCAAAAGAACCCAAATGACGTCTATACTCTTCGTCGGTTTTACCTGGGAATGCAGTCGACATCCAAGAAACAGCAGAAAGACTAAGATCCATAGCATCAACATGATGTTGTGCAAAATAACCAATTCTCAATCTACCATTCTTGGTAACAAACCCACTAATAGGTTTAAGTTGCTCCATTAAAAGTTTCAATAATGTAGTCTTACCGGTACCATTACCACCAACAAAGGCAATTCTAGAATCCATTTGAACATCTAAATTAATATTCTTAAGTAATATTTTATCTGGACTATAACCAAATGAAACATCTTGTGTTTGTAAGATTGGTGGTGATAACTTATCTGGTTCAGGGAATTTAAATGTAATAACTTTGTCATCTTCAGGTGGTTCCAATACTGGTAATTTCTCCAATTTCTTGATACGTGATTGTGCTTCTTGTGCCTTGGCTGCATTATATCTATATTTATCAATAAATTCTTGTAAATGTTTTCTGACTGCCATTTGATTTTCATATTCACGACGTTGATTTTTGATTCTTTCTTCTCTGGTTGCATAGAATGAATCAAAGTTGGCACCACGGTAATAGTCCAATCTTTCTGAATGCTGATGAATGATATCAGTAGCAACTTCGTTTAAGAATGCTCTATCGTGCGAAACAACTAAAACAGTAGATTTATAAGTTTGTAAGTATCTTGCCAAGAAAGTAATAGATGGAACATCCAACATATTGGAAGGTTCATCTAATAATAACAAATCTGGTTGACAGAATAATGCTCTTGCAAGTGATAATCTCATTCTCCAACCCCCTGAAAAATTCTTTGTGGGAACATTTTGAGTTTCCTTGGTAAAACCCAACCCGTATAAAATACCAGCAGCTCTACTTTCCGCTTTATCAGACTCCATTTCACTTAATTTTTCATTGACTTCATTTAAATGAGCTTCCAAATCTTCTCTTTCGTTATCTAATTTCTTCACTTCGTTTGATTCTTCATCAAATTCTGCTCTCAATTTTTCAATTTCAGTAATTCTTTCATTAATCTTAGTTTCTTCCTGAAGCAAACTCTTTCTCCAAACATCGGCATCCAAAACACTTTGCAATGCTGGGGTATCATCACCACGGATTTCTTGTTCGACATGTAAAATAGTAATATGCTTTGGAATCAGTAATTCTCTTCTTGATAATGCTCTCAAAAGGGTAGATTTACCAATACCGTTCTGACCAACCAAACCATATCTTCTTCCATATGCCAAAGTCAATGAGGCATCACTTAAGATTCTTTGACCATCACCAACGTAAAGATCAAAGTTATCAATCTTGATATCTTTAGACTTACCGGCACTTGAACCGAAATCAAGAGGGTTAATTTCAAGGAAGAAGGAATCGTAATCTTGTTCTCTCTTTGCATTCAATAATTTAGATGCTTCATATTGAACAAATTGATTATTTCTCTTTGCAACCTTCTTTGCAATTTTACGTTCTTGTTTTTCTAATTTCTTCTTATCCACTCTACTTTCCATTTTTCTACCAGTATGTTCAATGTCATGACTTGCAGAAAGTAAAGCCAATGAAGAATGGATATCTCTCTTGGAACTATTTTGTAAGATATTAATATCTAATAATCGTTTGGAGGTATCACCTGTAATTGCCAATTTTTCCATATTTTCGGCTAATTTGGTACTCAATTGTTGTGATATGTTATTGGTCAAACTAGTGACTTTATCAACTGCACCACCAGCATTGATTAATAATTCCTTAATGAAGTTCATTTCATTATCGATGTTGATCTGTTGAGCCAACACAATATCTTCAGTTGAATTGGAAACATGTTGGATATAACCAACTGCATAGTCCGTAACTACTGAATCTATAGATGGGACTGCTTGTCTCACTTGTAACCCTACGTTAGACATGATTTAAATCGTGAAGAAAGGATGTTGGAAATAGCTGTGAAAGTTATTTCAAATTTTTTTTTTCAGATGGATTTTGTCTCACGGAATTTTTCAAAGCAAGGACTGAAGGAGATTGTTCTAGTACTTACATCCTTACACAATTGCTCTATATCGGTGTATATATAAGTTACTTTGTTGACTAATTGAGCAAGTGGTTTTATCCATTGTTTTGATGAGTATTGACAGAGTTTCTCTTAGAAGTGATTTCTGGTGGAAGCACTGCTATTTTTTTCTTGTACTTTTGACATTCATTATATCAATAATTACCCTTTTATAATATATGTGCATAGAACCTGGGGGGAATTTGTAACGTACAAATACACTAATCATTTAGTAATTAGAAACGTACAATTCTATAATTAAAAGAGATAAAAGGGAAGTGGAAACCTACTGGAGTATATTCCCTTCGAGTTTCGATGAATATTTTACACGGTTTGTCAAAGAAAACGGATCAACAGGATTAAACAAAGAAATATGTATTCATCAACTTATAGGTTATCGTATATACACTTCTTATAAAACAGCTTTAATCTTTTCTTCTAATTTATCAGTAGACTTTAAAAGTTGGACATCGGAATTACCACCGATATGTTGACCACCAATGAAAACATTAGGAACAGTTCTTTGACCAGTTAATTCCAATAAAGCTTCTTGGATTTCGGCACCGTCTGCTTCTTCGTCTAATTCTAAGATATAGGCCTCTTTGGTAATTTCTCCAATTGTCTTCTTGGTGGCATTACAGTATGGACAGTAAGACTTAGAAGCAATGAAAATTGGCTTAGTTTTGATTAATTGCTTAACCTTATCAGTAGTTTGTGCAGAGACCATTCTTGAAGTGCTTATGTAACGTCTAATTACTCTTGAGAACATATAAAAAGAATTAAACAAAGGATTATTATTACCTTGCTGTATTTATACTTGTCAAAGAATTCAATGTAGAACAAAAGATTTTTTTTCCATGCTCATAATTACACCGAAAAATCAAACATTTTCGGAATTAGTCAGCAATTGAACCAATTACTCCATTTTACAAAATGATGATTGCTCAAGTAGTAAATATACCTGACCCCCACACATTCATTAAGTCGATCTTATCTCGGCTTTTATGATATTGGGTGAGAATTGTAGTCAATTACATAAAATAAATAGGTTTATATAAACTAAGAAAAGTAATTATCTGATTACAAATTATTTAGGAATTAAGTCATCACCTAAAATTTCGGTTGAATATCCATCGGGATCTCTAATGAAGGCAATCTTTTTAATTTTTCCTTGATCCCATTTTAATGACCAGTCAATTGAATTACCAAATTCTTCATCAATTTCTTGACAGAATTTAGCTGGATCTTTACAACTAACACAAATATGACCAAATCCTTGATTAGCACCATTTTCGGTACTGTTACCATTGTGATAGCCTTCAAATGTAGGGTCTGATTCAGTACCCCAGTTATGAGTTAATTCAAGGAGAGCTCTTTCATGGACAATTTCTTCTAAACTATCTTCAACAAAATCTGGGTCATGATTATAACCCAAAAAGTAAACGGTGAATTTTGCATCTTCAAATTTCTTGGTGTGTAATAACTTGAATCCTAAAACATTTCTGTAGAATTCCAAAGACTTGACTGGGTCCTTAACTCTAATCATAGTATGGTTGAATTTGTAACTTGAAGTATTGGTCTTGCTTTCAACTTTATCCAGACCATGTTCAATCAATTCAATCCAATATCCATCTGGATCCAAGGCAAAAGCAATATTCTTTTGTCTACCATCAGTTAATCTCTTTTTGAATTTAACTCCACTGTCAATGAAATGTTGTTGGGCAGCTTCAATGTTATCAACGGTAAGACAAATATGACCAAAACCTCTGAAAGTCTCACCATTACCATTGTTAAGGGTGTAGTTGGCATCGTTTTCAACGCCATGGTTATGACACAATTCCAAAACACCTTCTCTTGCAGACCAATTCAAGTCCTTGTTGGATTCATTTTCAAAGTTTAACATATATAATGTGAAATCATTGAATTTAAAGGTTTCAATCAATTTAAATCCAAGAATGTCGGTATAAAATGGAATTGATACTTTTGGATCCTTAATACGGAGACAAGTATGGTTCATAAGAAATGATTTATCGAATGATGGCATTTTGAATTTCTTATTGCTGTGGTTGATAATTATTTGAATGACCAATTGATTAACTGGCAATGATTGATGATTAATAGTTAGAACGTAATTAATATAAAAACCACGTTGAAAGGGATATTGGGTACGAATGAAAAAAAAATCTCAGATCTTGTTTTGCTAACAATCAATTATTGATTGGCTCCAGTTAAAGAGAAGAAATTTGATTTTATAAGATCACCTTAAACAATTCTAAAAAATGGAAGAGGATTGGAAAATTTCTCCGTATTTATACTAAGGGATGATATTCAATTACTTCCATGCTTGCTGCAAGTTTTGTCAAACCGGGTAAGAAGTTTCTTACTTAAACTTTGCTTAATGTGGAAAATTTGATTATCCAAGATCCAATAACCATACAGTGCTTCTATTAAACAACTCCAAGGTATGTTACTTTATGCCTTGGGTTAATTGCATTCTATGGAAAAACCCTTATCCGAAGTGCAATACTATTTTGCTGTGTATCGATTTTTCTTGATTGTATTATTCTAAATTTTTGGGGGGTAAAAAGAGCAGAGGGGAATCAATAGTTACTAAGGTAGGGGAAACTATTACATATCAGATCTTTAACCTGATTTAGCTCAAGAAGAAAAAGGTAAAATTATTTCAATGTTTCCGTTGGAACGGGGTTCTTGAACAGTTTCGTTTCCTTCAGCGGAAGCATGAAGAAATTGACAAGATGAAGTAAAATCAGAGCTTATATACCGTATGCTTCTGTTCTTTTCATTATTTAACTCATTATTTAATAATATGGAAATTAAAGCACTATAAAGTTTGTGGTGCCTTATTAATTGTAAAGCTTTACAATAATCCCATCCGAATCCACTTTGGGTAAGTAAAGTAGAAATTTCATTTCAATTCAACAAATCTTTCAAAATATGTGTGATAGTTGTTCCAGTGAATTGATATCTTTTTCAGGCAATATCTCTCATTGACGTCCCTTTCCGAGAAGACTAGCACACCACTAATATGATGGATAATTGTGGTGAAACCAACCGCCTAACCGTATTGTTTAACATCAATGCCGAGGAACAAAACGGCAAATATAGCCCAAAAAAAAATTAAAAAAAAAATTTTTGCAATTTTGTCAATTGTAGGTCGTATAAACCGATACGAGCCTTGTGGAAGCTACACTATTTATAAAGAGAAATAGTTCAACCTAATACAGTTTGTCAAGTTCAAAACCTTTCAACATGTTTAAGAATATCAAAATTGCAAATATTGGTTTGGTGCCATCTTGGGGGAAAACACGTCATATGGCATGTTCCATCAATGCCGCAAGATGCTCCTCATATACCCATTATCATCGTAAGACATTAGCGGATATTGCCGGTTTATATCAAAAGGGAGAACCAATCTCAATGGTAACTAGTCATGACTTTTTAACTTCCAAAATGTTAGAAGCTGCAAAGATTGACATTAATTTAATTGGTGATTCTCTTGCGAATACCTGTTTAGGATATGATTCAACCAATGAATTGACCCTTGATGAGATGTTATATCATGTAAAATCTGTCCAAAGAGGTAATTCATATTCATTATTGGTTGCTGATATGCCATTTGGGTCATTTGAACGTTCTTCTGAACAAGCCATTGAAACTGCCGTTAAATTGGTTCAAAAGGGGAAGATACAAGCAGTTAAGATTGAAGGTGGGAATCCGGAAATTATACCTACAATTGAAAGGCTTATTTCTATAGGTATCCCAGTAATGGGTCATGTTGGATTAACTCCACAAAAGCATAATACTTTGGGAGGATATAAATTACAAGGTAAAAATTCTCAAAATGCATTACAAATATATCAAGAATGCTTAAATCTACAAAAAGCAGGGGTATTTTCTATTGTATTAGAATGCATTCCTAACAAATTATCTGAATTCATTACCCAAAAGTTATCTGTCCCAACTATTGGAATTGGTGCTGGACCTCATACTTCAGGTCAAGTGCTTGTTATTTCTGATATGTTAGGTATGGGAAATCCTGAAGAAAATCACACTGCTAAATTTGTTAAATCTTATGGAAACTTTTTCAAAGAAGGAGTTGAAGGATTGAAGAAATATCAAGATGATGTTAAGGCTAGAGAATTCCCAATTGCTGATGTTCATGGCTACAAGATCAAACGCGAAGTATTTGAAGAATTTAAGCAAACTGCAGAAACAATGACATAATCAGGTATTGGTGGTTGATGACTGATGTAACTCTTATTTATTCATTCACAATTTTTTATAGACATTTAATTTCAAAAACAATGCGTTTTGTAGTGACGTCAGCCATGGTCTCTTATTCGTTCATTGTTTTATGTAGATTATTATTGGTTGGATTGCATTAAGGCCCCACTACAACGAAAATGGAATGGCCCAGTGCCCCACCAACAGCTAACGGTTTTTCTCTAAGTCATCCAGAACAAACATGGGAAATTATTTATTAACTACTGAACCAAAAAAAAAAAGAAATTTACGAAAAATCAAATCCCTATCAGATTTCTTTGCTGTTTGGAATACAACTGGTAGGCTCATCTTAAACCTCGCTATAACCTTATATAGAACAGAACAATGACAAAAGACATCACCTGTAATAAAGATCCAAGAATAACAAGAGTCTTCATAGTAAGACATGGTCAAACAGATCATAATGTACAAAAGATATTACAAGGACATTTAGATACAAATCTTAATACAACTGGTCAAGTACAAGCTGAAAAAGTTGGTTCTTATCTTGCTTCATTACCTATAGATTACTTTGTCTGTTCCGATTTGACAAGATGTAGAAATACTATAGAACAAGTTCTTATGCACCAAGAGAAGAGTGATAATGTAAAATATACTACAAACTTACGAGAACGAGATATGGGAATCGTTGAAGGAATGTATCTTAAAGATGCACTTGACAAATATGGTCATGGATTCAGGAATTTGGGTGAGAAGGAACATGACTTGGTAGCAAGAGTTGGGAAAGAATGGGATATAATATTGAAGTCAAATCATAGAAATGTTTTGATATGTACTCATGGTGGTGTAATTACCAGGTTTGTCAATCATTTGCATAAAGATAGAAAATATGAGTTACATGAGTCATTGACTGAGCTGGATTTGAAAGTTCCATTTAATACTTCTATCACTGTTATAGATTATCATCATGAAAATGAAACGGGTAAGATTCAACTGTTCGGAAATACGGTACATCTAGGTGGAAACTTTGAAGTTAAAGATCAACTCTTGAGATAAGAAAAAGTCAAGCATAAATAGACGTTATAGATTTGGTTAGTGATTTGTTTGCGTTATTACATCTTATAACTTACTATGGGACTATAAATCGTTTGAATTTCTCTCAGCCTTGATTTGCAATAAAGTATGATTCGTTCATTAGCACTCTGGTGTTAATTTGGACTAATCACTTGTTTTGAATACCCATGTAAATACGTCAAGTCAGAATGAACTCTTGCTGATAGAAACTTCTTCAGCTGAGAACGATATAGTATCTACTACGGTTTAAAATCCGACTTTTAGGTGGAAAAGTCTGTCTCTGATAAAGTGTATAAATTCAAAATATATATATATAATATCTATCCCATATAAAACATGTAATTAAGAACTAAAGAAAATAACGGCTATGATAAAAGCCAGCGGTTAACAACTTCTAACGTAAAAAGAATAGCTCTTTACACAATGAATCTTTGATTGTCCATGGTATTGGCTCTGGAGAAGGAAGCATAACGTTGGAAAGGATCATTTCTTTCCAATTCATATTCTGGATTCTTGGCTTTCCTAGCAACAAGCTTACGTGCAAATATACGTTTACCCCATTTCCAAGCTTCAGCACCAATCAAAAACAACACAGAACAAGCAACAGCAATACCCCATTCCCAACTAATTGGCTTATGTAAGAATACCTTGGTGTTAATAACAGGAATATAAATGACTGGGACGACACTAATACATCCAAGAACCACTGACCAGAATAAGAATTGATTTTCCCAAAGATCAATTGCCGTTTGTTTCCACCAACTATTATCAGTATCTTGTCTCATATGAAACAAGGAATTGTAGGGATGGATACATTCCCAAGCAAACAAAAGTGCACACCAAGTCATATTTGCAAATGAAGCAGCTCTGCCTCGGAATACTAAAGCACAAACTTCAACATCTGCATTAATGGTATTACAATTATGACCTAAATCACCATTACCATGAATGAAAACAATAATAACAAAACAAAGCAAACAAGAAACAGCCATCCAGAAACCATAACCAATCATATCAATAATAAGTTCCCAAGTGAAAATAGTATTATTTGGTGGTTTTTCTAAAACATCATCTGCTGCGCGTTCTTGACCTAAACCCATAGCTGGAAAACATGATGTAACAACTAAAGTCCATAACACTTCAACTGGTGATAATGGGAACACGGAAAATCCTGATTCATCCATAAATGCTAAACCAATTAATAAATATAAACCTTGGGCAACATTACCAGTTAACAACATCAAAACAAATTTCTGAATATTAGCTGACATTCTTCTACCTTCTTCAATGGCATTCAAAATGGATGCGAAATTATCATCTGATAAAACAATATCAGAAGCTTCTTTGGCCACATCAGACCCATTAAGACCCATAGCGATACCGACATCTGCTTTTTTCAATGATGGAGAATCATTAACACCATCCCCAGTCATAGCAGCAAATTTCTTTCTTCTATGTAAGGCATCAATCATACGAACTTTAGTTTGAGGAGCACAACGAGCAATAACTAATGGTAACACGGGTAAATTGTCAATTTCTTCATCGGATAATGCATCAAATTCATTAGCTGTCATTACCATAACTTTAACAACTTCGTCACTATAATGATAAAGATTATGAGGTAAAATACCAACTTCTTGTGCAATTGCCTTGGCAGTACCTGGATGATCACCAGTAAGCATATGAACATTAATACCGGCTCGGTGACAAAGTTTAACTGAATGGGCAGTTTCTTCTCTTGGAGGATCATAAATACCAATTAAACCTTGGAAAGTTAATCCAATTTCTGTAGCTTCTCTATCTTCAAATATTTCTCTTGATGAATCAGGGGGGAGTGTTTTGGTTGCAAATGCGATAACTCTTAAACCTTGAGCAGATAAGACACTCATATTAGATTCAATCAATTCTCTATCCTCGTCGGTCATTTCGATTAATTCTTGAGAATCAACAGTTTCTGGGTCAGAACTGACACCATACCAAGTATCACATAATCTAAGGATTCTTTCAACAGCACCTTTGGTATAAACATAATATTCACCACCTTCAGGATCTTCACGTTTATAGATTGTTGACATTCTCTTAATGGCAGAATCAAATGGGAATTCAGCAATATGTTCAAATCCTTGACAAACATCTTCACGAGCATAATTTAATCTTGAAGTGAAAACTTGAACAGCAATTTCGGTGGCATCGCCATGTGGTTTCCAAACTAATTCACCCGATTCTTCATCCTTAACTTGATTAATGGTAGCAATGTTGGCCATGGTAGCTGTCATTAAACAATTATGTAAAGTTTCTGGAATAGGGTCAGAAATAGTCTTTGTAAAATCAATTTCTTCATCAGCTTCTTTGATATATAAAGGTGAATATTCAACATACTTAACTTGTCCAACATTGGGGTTAAAAGGTTCGGAAATATGTTGTACTTCAAAAGTACCAACATTTGGTAACCAAAGTTTTTTTGCAATCATTTTACCTTGAGTTAAAGTACCAGTTTTATCAGAACAAATATCATCAATACCACCCAAGGCTTCCAAAGAATCTAATTTACGAACAATGACATTCTTTGAAACCATAACTTGGGTACCAACTGCCATAGTAATGGTTAAGACAACAATAAGAGCAGCAGGAATCATAGAAAGGGCGACAACAATGGCATAAATTGCAACTTCTTTGTTTACAATCATTTTCTGAGAACCCATGACAATAATAGCAGAAACAACAGCGACCCAGAATAAAAAGATAGCTAACCAAGATAACTTTCTTTGTAATGGAGTACCGACATTTACACCTAAAACATTACCAATAACGTTATAAATTGTGGCACCAGCAGCTTCAGTATATTCTCTTTTTTTAGGTTTTCTATCACCTGATTTATCAACTCTTTTAACGATTCCTGATTCAGTTTTCAATGATTTAGCAATATTACCAATTTCAGTGTTTAATCCAGTTGCAAGAACAATACCTGACCCTCTACCTTTTGAAACAATTGAGGAAGAATATGCTAAATTTAAACGATCACCGACTGGGATTGGAACTGAATAATCAGAATAAATTGCTTCATGATTCTTTACAACCGGTAATGATTCCCCAGTTAATAAAGCTTCATCAGTTTCCAAATTCAATGAATCAAATAATCTTAAATCAGCAGGAACTGTATCACCAACTCTAATATGAACGATATCACCTGGAACCACTTGTTCTGCAGGAATGGTGATGTCATCACCATTTCTGGAAACCCTTGCCGTGGGAGAACTTAAAGTTCTAAGCGAGCCCATTGTTTTTTCTGCTTTGTATTCTTGAATAAAACCAACCATGACGTTTAACAATACGACAAATCCAATGACACCACCTGATATCCAATCTTTAATTGCAAGGGCAATGATCATACTTATGATTAAGACTAAAATCATGGCATTAAAGATTTGATGAACTAAGATTTTGGTGAATGAAATTTTATCACCTTCACCAAGGGAATTTGCTCCATGAATTTTCAATAATTCTTCAACTTCATGTGTGCATAAACCATTGACAATATCTGTTTTATAAACTTCGGCTACCCTGGATACTGGAAAACGATATGCTTCAAATGTAGGGGAGATTCCTCCTCCTCCTGCTCCCTTTTCTGAACTACTATCTGAACAAGTAGTTTCCGAATGCATTGGTTCCTTTACCTTTGGCGGTTTTTCTGATGGGCTTGCCATGTGCTAAATGAGTTTGTATGTGCTTGTATATATATATGTATATATATATATAATAAGATAACTATAAAATTAAGGTATGTAGATACTTATAATGTGAATGTTTAATAAAGAAGATGTTAGCATATAAAATGTATTTGCTAAAACCTTTTGATAATTAATCTATAACTAAAAGATAGAAAAAAGGAGATCAAGAAAAATATTTTTGACGTAAGGGGGGTAGGGTGGAATTGAGTTGATATTTATATTAAAAAGCTTAAGGTAAAATTTTGATGCAATTTCTGATTATCACCGTTGTTGCTGCAATTATGTCTATATCAATTCGCCTTATAAAATTATTTTTTTTATTAAAAGAAGGGAATATAATAAAAGCCCCCCCTTGCCCATTCGTTATATATTATTATATTTATTATTGGGATTTTTGTGTCATAATGTTTTATTTTATTAAATGAAATTCATCTCCATATTAATAATAATAGATTATTTTTTTTTGTATATTCTTTATTCTTTTTATTTTTTATGGGCCATTATTTTTATGCTTAATCCTTGAGTCAACACCTATAACAAATGACTAAGACTCTGAAAAATTGTTAGATATACAAACAGTCGTATGACCTGAATGGCTATGCCGAAAAGAACAAAACAAAAGAACAAAACTCTTAGTATTGTTTTACCTTTACGACAAAAACAACGTTATGTTTTGTGTAATCTTCAAAAAATGAATATATATAGAGATAAAGTATTAAATTCACCAAATTTTCTTAGCAGCCAAGATTTCTCAACCATCAGTTGATTTTATTAAATTTTTTTTTTTCGTTTAAACGATTGCGCGGGGGGAGGAGTAGAAGGAAAAGCAATAGAAAGGAAAGGCTGCCTGATTTTGAGATTTTGAAATTATTGTACCAATTGCAAAAAGGAGAGTGCTACTGCTGCTGCTACTACTGCTGCTACTACTGCTGCTACAATCACTTTTCCACAAAGTATCATGTATTTCGTTTAATAAACGTGAAGGGGGGATACGGATCATATAAGCACATTACAAACCTTTTTTTTATTGAGTTAAACAAACACTGGGGTTCAGCAATTTTAAGCGTTTAACAAGCAATTTTTTTAGTTGAAGAGTAATATATATGCCAAGAATATGAATTATTAATTATGCAAGGTGGGTACTTTTATGATTATGCACGTGACCTTATTAGTGTCATCATCATCTACTGTTTTCAATTGAAGTGGATCTTTCGGGTGTATCTTGAAAGAAAAGGGTCATAAATGATTGCATGGCAGAATATCAAAGGAACAGTCTTTTTTTTCATGTTCTTAGAACGAATTGTTAGAGTGATGATTCAATAGTCACCATTACGCACACACACACACTAAGCAAGTGGCAGTTTTTAGAGTTTTCTTTTTTGTTGCTCTTGTTGCTCTTCACTTGTAGAATAACTGTTGTTATCTTTCATGCAAAGAAAACTCTTATTTTTACCATAATATGCAACTAACTAAACTCTAATCGTAAAAGATGTGTGTGTGTGGTTCTGTGTGTTAGTTGAACAGAATGTTGTTTTTTCTTGTCAAAATGAAGATGAAATTTTTCTTGGATAAATCCATTCGAAAAACGTGGGCAATCTTACATATTTTAATACTAGAAGTGAAGCAGCATGGTTATAATAAAGATCCTTTCATAGGAGTATGTGTATGGGTTGGTTCTCTATCGCTTATTCATATGGAAAGCTTTAACGTATTTTAAATAGATTTATATTTAGAGTTTATACAGATATTGTTATATATATAAGCGTTTTATGGAGATAGTGATCTTCTACTCCTATTTTAAAGGTAGCAAAAGTCCCTACCATATTATACCAGTTAGCCTTTCTTAAAACAACTAATTTGATTGTAATACTTCTGGTTATTGTTGTTGTTGACAAGCTGCGATTACGTCAAGAAAAAAGAAAAAACCGTTACACAAAAAAGCTTCTCGAAGATTTAACAACGTAGCATGGAGTTATGGAGCCACGACCACACATGTACATGAAGATGCTGCCAAGTCTTTCAATTTAAACTACCATCCAAGAAATATGAAGTTTTACCTCTGAAACAGAACCAAATTGGTGGTTCTCAATATTATTGGAAAAGAGAGAGCCCACAAAACGACCAGATAAATTATACAGAATAACGGTACTTCCCCCCCATAGACAAACACACACACTTAGGATCGGAATGGACTAGATTATTTGATCTGAATATAGAAAAACGTAATCAGGGTAAAAAGGTGTGTGTCTAAATTCCTTTATCCAAACCTTTCCATACTTAAACCATAATGAGTGTGTGTGAATAGTAATAGAAAAAGGGTTTGTGGATTAGTTACACACCGGATTGTAAGTATTGAATTTAATTTAATAAGATACTAGAAATTCTGGGCATTATGGAAACTCGAGTTTAATGAAGACACCAAGTTCATTCTTCTTATCTTCAGGAGAAGTTTTTAGTGATTGTAACTAATTCTCTTTTTATTGCATTTATTATTATTATTATTATTATTATTATTGTCAATTGAGTATTGTTGTTATATTTTCTTATCATGTGGCAATTAGATCTTTTTTGTGGGGGAACACAACTTCCAGAGAGATGGAGGAGTGAAACAAAAACAATGAGATCGGATTGGTTAACTATTATGGAAAAGAGCTTGGATGGATGGAGCAGCAAGGCGGGAATTGATCCTAATTAAGGAAACTGTGGCATGGAAGGTATAAGAGAATTGTATAAGGTGCATTTTATTTTCATTATGATAAATTTCTTGTCACATTTTCTAAGGAGATCAAAAAGGTTTATTGAGAACACGGCTTGAAGCTTATCGGATACTGGTTCTTATGCAATTGTGGTTATGTGTGTGTGTTGGCAGATCAAATTGAACGTGGAGGACATAAGGAGAGATCGTTCGGGACCCCTCCCACCGATTTGGTTTTGCTTGTTTTCAATTGATATTTTGATCAACTGACTTAACTTTTTGTTTCTTTGAGTATGGCTGCAAAAAACTTTGTTTATTATCTTACCTTTGCCCCAGGTAATTAAATCAAAAGCAGATATACAGTACAATCCCCCATCATTCCATTCATTCATATTTAATTTCATTGTGGAGCAAAGATGGACTGAAAAAAAAAAAAACTTTTTCACCAACTGACCATCCAAGATTGGAAAATTATTTCAATTGCTTTCCCCCATCAAACAACAAGCAACAAGCAACAAGTAACAAGTAACAAGCAATCAACAATGGCAACTGATGCCGATAGAGAGTTAATTGATCTAATTGATCGTGGTTCCTATTCACAAGCAAAGACTTTAATTGATAAAAGACTTTTGAAATTTCCTCAACGTAGTCTTTATCATGTTCTACAAAATAAAATCCTTTTAAAAACTGGACAAGAGGATTTGGCAATTAAGAATAATATGAATTTAATAAAACAAGTCCCCAATGATCCTATAACAATTGACTTGTTGAGTGAATTTTTTGCCGAAGTTGGTATGGATAAAGAAGTTAATTTAGTTTATGAAAATGTTATCAAGAAATATCCAATATCATCTCAAGATATTTGTTTACATTGGTGGAAGAATTCAATTGAAAAATTTGATTTAAAGATGTATAATCTTATATTTATGTATTTAAATAAAAATGTTAAAAATTCAAGATTATATACCTTTTGGTTTTCATTCAGTTATTATTTATTATTGAAACTGAACAACCTGTTGAGTGGAAAAGAAGTGGCATTATATCGTGCTTTAGGTAAGAAATTGATTGAAGGATTACAACCGTTTGAAAATACCCAAGAATTATACGTCTATGTCAAATTGGAAGAAGAGCAAGATTATCAAGCTGTAATAAAGTCAATTGAATCAGTCAGTAGTAGTTTCAATTTGGATTTGGATTTGAAAATAATCTATCGTGATACTTTACAACAATCTGGAAATTTTACAACTTTATACAAATTTGCTGAAGATTTATTATTCAATCAAAAGTTTAATGATTATGATACTTGGAAATCATTAGTATATGCTGCTAAAAAATTGGATAAACCTTATCAAGAAATGAAAGATATCATCTCTCGTCAACCATTCAGTAGAAATGCATTGTTATCTCAAATTGAATTAGCAAAAATTTATCAAAAAGATATAAAAGTTCCCATAAATGACTATTATGCAAAGACTAATCATAAATTATGTTGTTTCTACGACCTTTCCACGTTTGAATTATCACAGGAATTCCTTGATATGGTTAAGGACTCTACTAAAGAGATCTTAGATTCCAATCCAACCGATATAAACCAATTAACTCGATTAATTAATAATCAAAAATTCATATTTGATCAAAATGTCGATAATGATGATTTTAGTGAGATAAATTGGAAAATCAATGAAATATATTCAAATAATAAATCAATTCAAGGGGGAGAATTTGATAATAATCCGTTAAATGAATTGAATTTGATTTCAATCATTCTTGATTTATCTAAAAACCAATCAACCAAAAACTTAATTAAGAATATTATTATAATTAATCATCTATTATTGCAAGATAGGTATAATCATAAATTGCAATTATGGCTTTTGAAATTATATTCTAGATTGAATACAAGTAATTTAATATATCCAGTTTATCAAGATTTAAAGATCAAAATGACCCAACATGAATCATTATCTCATTATTTAACCACCTTGAATCCTTCCAAAACTAATCTTGATGGGTTATTGAACATTTTCCGATTTTATTTAACTGCAAGGGAAGAAATCAAATCGGGGATTGAACATGGGTTTGAAAAAGGTGTATTTAATAAACTTGAAAGTTTTATTAATTTTGGAAAACGAATGCAAAATTCAATTTCATTAAATTTCATTGTTTGCAAGATATTACAATTTTCAATGGTACTTGGAGATTCAGGTTATTTGAATTATTTTATTCATTATATTAAAACCAATAAGAGGTCAATCATAATGGCTGATGAATATTCAGACAATCGTGATTTCACCTCTGAATGGAAATTGGGTATAAAGAGATTATTTGATCAATATGATTTATTGTTAAGACTCCCAATACATGATATTACTGTGAAGTTAAAACTTTTGAATTATCTTATTATATTTGAAGATAAACCAACCGAAGTTACAAAATTATTAAAATTATACAATAAAATCATATCCTCCAATGATATTAAACCATTATCAAAGTTCAATAATTTATTATATAAATTATATTTCAATCTATTAAAAATTGCCAAAATTAATAATTTGAATTTACAAGAAGTTCAATCACTTTATAATTTTATTCAAAAGAATCTTAAATTTGACAAATTAAAAACCATCTTGATTCCAGAAGATCTATTATCAGGGGCTTTGAATCAAAACATTATTAATCTATCTGAATTTATTAAGATTGTTCATTTAGTATCCAAACGTAACTCATCATCATACATAAAACAATTAATTGCAATTGTCGGAGCGTTACCCAAAGATATTAAACTGTTAAAACTTGCAGACTTACAACTTCAACAAATTGATGAAATGGAATTTGAATTACCATTCAATAAAGATGTTAATACTTCCAAAAAGGTGATAAAGGACTCAATTGCCAATACCACAACCCTCATCTTAAATACTTTATGATATATATATAGAACCTTCTTCTCATTTGTATTGAATATGTAATCCCATACTTGCACTCATGTGATTAATTTTGTTTATCCCTAATGATAATAAATACTTTCTATATTTTAAATCTGAATCACGTGGCTGTATTTTAAATTCAGCTCGAATAAATCCAAGTAATGCTTCCCTTTCATGATTTTTATAAATTTGTCTTAATAAATCTCGATAGACACTTTTCACTCGATTACGAAATAGAAATTCTTCCAAGGAAACTGCATGTTTTAATTTAGTTCTACCTTTTAATAACTGACTAGTTGTATGTAATTGTCTTGTAAGATTCATCCTGATCATCATCATTTTTGGACCTTTATAGCAAAGAAATTCCTAATACAAAAAAGGGTAAAGTTAGGTCAAGAAGTGGTGTAAATAATGACCATAACTTTTCAATGATTATTGTTTAAAAAAAAATAATTTTTGGTTAGTGGGTCGTGCGTTTGCTGATCTTATCACGTGCCATTCATGTGATCACATTGTGCGGCTCAATTTTTATACCCGGGCTGCAATATGTGATCACATGAGTTTTTAAAATCTCATGTTAATTTTGTTAAAGAATATAGTCTGGTTTTTATATATATATATATTATTTGTTATAGTTGTATATTTAGAACAAATATAGGCGAAAAACGTTTGGGTTTTCTCTGTAAAAATGGCATTGAAATATATGGATTAATTTGAAGCAATAGTTGATCGAGTTTTGGATAAAACAATTGCAAAATTTTCCTTTTTTTTTGAAAACTTTGAAAATTGTGACAAAACCATTATAACTCTAAATATATATATCATTCGTTTATCTTGTGTTATACTTCCTAGATATAAACTTCATTAATTATGTCATATTTCAACTTAGTAACCGTGAAATAAACCTATTCTTAATGGTTTTGCCAGTTTTCTATTTTGTAGGGTAATAATTTGAAAACTTCTCTTGCAACAGATACTATTCAAAGCGAATTAAGCTATTCATTAACTAAGGGTATCAAGATTATATAAATTAAAGTAATTATTGACGAAAGAGGGACAAAGCCTAATTGCTAAAATTGATAAATAAAATTATGCCTTGGTATCACTACAATCAAACAACATGAAAACCTAAACTAATTACAAAATATTCTCACCATTAAAATAATTATACTATCCAACGAAATCAGCTAACCGTAGATTCTTTGCAGTCCAAACTGTGATTTTAATATTATCAGAATAAATTGCTTTTGACTTTTTATAAACATCCATAGTACAAGGTTTCTGAACACATTGTTTATACTTCTCATCTAGGTCCCCAACTGAAGTGTACGCTTTTTCAACTCTCTCCTCCCCAAAAAAACCCAACACATCATCATTATCCAAATATATGGAAAGAGTGTTCACCCCAGTTAATATCGGTTGGTCCTGTGTCCAATTAGCATCTACTAAGATCAATTCTAGTCCTCGAATGACTGGGTCCATTACTGCTGGTTTACCAAATCTTGCTTTGACTTCTTTCCCGCATATTAATGACCAATCATTGGGAATCGTGCCTGCAATCATTGCATTTATCCGGTATATTCGATTATCTATCCTGTTATCGAGTTTAAGAAGCTCCGTGATTGAAAATGTTGTCCCAACTGGTCTTGTACTTGCAATGGTTCTTGATTCTGGTGCCGAAGGTGAAGATTCATAATCCTGAGGGTGTTCAATATCCTCTATAAATGCAGTAATATTTTGAGATTCATATTCTTGTTTTGGTTGAGTTTGAAGTTGAGTAGATGTGATCTGTGGAGTGTTATGTTCTCTTTGCGTTTGTGTTGCGTAACTCATTGGTCTGGTTTCATATCGTTCGATTCTTAATTGGCTACTAGAATTCTCAGTAGGTCTCGATTCAAAATTTGAATATCGAGTAACTAATTTTGCTGTTGGATTGAATTCAAAAAACTCGTTTGGAAGGTTACGTTCAATACTAGAAAACAAAGTCCTTAGAGCTGGCATTTGAGACGGTTTGACATTGTCCAGATTCAAAACTTGATGATCAAAGGAAAGACACTCTAAGGAACCATTATATATCTTTAATTGCAAGTTCAGACTCATGATAAGCATTTTATGAAGTAAGCTGTGTCTGTAATCAGCTGAATTTTCCCACCAATGATATAATCCCAATTGATCTTTGTTTTCTCGTTCGTACATCTTTTCAATAACCTTAATCCATTTAGAATGCATCAAAACTCGAAGCATCTTGTCTCTGGGAATAAATATATTACCTGGAAACACCTCATTAGGGCTGAATGCTGTACCCAGCTGTTCGTTAATCGTGAAATCAGTAACATACAATGTTAATGGTGCCACCAGAGATCTTTGTCTTTCAACACTTAACACAAGGAAAATCAGACTAGCTCTTGGATATGGTTTGTAATTAGTGCCCCTTGGCAACTGAGACACTGTGATATAAGGACCATTGGACGACATCAAAGCTGCTATGATTAAGTAAACACTACATTTGAATGAGAAAGATGTTTGAAAAATTTCAATTCACTTCAACAAAACGCGTCTCTTTTTCGATCGCGTGTTAATCATCATGTTATATGCAGGACCTATGTTTATTTAATTCAATATCTTATCTATATATAATTTATATATAATTATAAATGCAAATCTATAAACCAACCCAAGTGAAAGTCTTGTTAGTGGAGAATTCACCTTGGACACTAATGTTATCAGAACTGTTACCAACTAAAACCTTGTATGTATCCTTATCAGATTGCCACTTGTTAACAAAGCTGTTCCAGTAGGAGGTAGCTTCCTTAATGGAAACAGATAATTCGATAGTCTTGGTTTCACCAGCCTTTAAGAAGACTTTACTAAAGTCTTTCAATTCCTTAATTGGTCTGTTAATACTTGGGTTAAGTTGTTGGATATACAATTGAACAACTTCAGCACCATCAACCTTACCAGTATTGGTAACATCAACCTTGGCGTCAATAGAATTGTCATTGACATTAAGTCTCAAGTTTTTGATATCAAAAGTAGTGTAAGACAAACCAAAACCAAATGGATATAATACGTCACGACCAACCTTTTCATAGTATCTGTAACCAACAAAGACATCTTCACCATACCAAACTTGTCCCTTGTTAGATCCAAAGTTAATGTATGAAGGAACATCTTGTAATTTGTTTGGGAAAGTCATGGATAATTTACCTGATGGATTGTAATCTCCAAATAAAACATCGGCTATAGTGTTACCTAATTCATTACCACCAAACCAAGCTTGTACTAAAGCCTTAGTCCTATCGGCCCATGGCATAGAAACAGGAGAACCGGATTGGTTAACAATAATAACATTTGGATTAACCTTGATGACTTCTTCAACCAATTTGTTAGTATAACCTGGGATGTCCATATCTGGACGATCGAAACCTTCAGATTCCCATTCTTTGGATAAACCAACGACAAGAACAACCTTATCAGCTTCTTGAGCAACCTTAACAGCTTTGGCAATTTCTTCTTCAGCAGAAGATTTGATACGAATACCAAAGTAAACTCCTCCTGGTTCAGCAGCACCATTTTCGAGTGTATAAGTTGGAGAGGTACCAAATTCAACCTTGACAAGATATTTCTTACCCTTTTCCAAATGAATAGAGCCAAGTTCTTCTCTAGTACCCATACCTAAAAAGAAAGCATCACCCTTGACTTGCTTGGTCTTGTTATCAACAACCAACTTTCCATCAACAAACACTTGGGCAGTACCAAAGGTAGAACAACCAAATTCATATTCAGCAGTTTCTTCAGGAGTGAAATAACCAGTAAAATCAGCATAATATAACAATTGTTCTGGATCCAAATTATCACTCTTGAAATCATTAAGGAATAATCTTGAAGTGTTTAAAGATAATTCTTCAAATGGTTGACGATCTGGGGTTCCTGGTGCGGTGTGATAGAATTTGGCGGTAATTAATCCCTTTTCCCCTTGTTCATTTTCCAATAATGCAGCACTATCTGGAACATTTTTATCCAAGAATGCACCAAGAGCATAAGTCAAGTTAATAGTGTTACCACCTTCCTTAACTTTTTGTTCAATTCCTCCAAATGGAGTAGTTTTGTAAGTTGGAGTCAAAGAAGCGGAACCACCACCTGAATCTTGAGAAGCCTTAGCATTAGGTCCAATAACAGCAATAGTTTCAGTGGAAGTCTTTGATAATGGCAAAATGTTCTCTTCGTTCTTTAACAAAACAATGGATTCATCACCAATCTTTCTTAATAATTGTCTAGCTTCTGGAGTATCATTGGCAGATTCAACAACATCGTCTGGAATTCCTGCTTTCAAACATTGGTTAATCAATTTCAAAACGTATCTAACGTTTTCGTCAATGACATCAGGATGGATCAAGTTAGCTTGGACTTGATGAACAGTTTGAAGAACTTGTCTGAATCTAGTTGGACCTGGCATTTCCAAGTTTAAACCAGCATCAAGAGAATCCTTAGTAGAATAAGTTCCATACCAATCTGACATAATACAACCATCCCATTTCCATTCATTTCTTAAGATCTTTTGGAGAATTTCCTTTGATTCAGAAACATGCACACCATTGACCTTATTATAGGCAGTCATAATAGCACCTGGATTAGCATCTCTTAAAGCAATTTGGAATGGCTTCAAGTAAATTTCTCTGAAAGATCTATCGGTTAAAAGTGTGTCAACAGAACGTCTATCTTCTTCTTGATCGTTACATACGAAATGCTTTAAACAAGCAACAACATTTTCATTGGCAATACCTTTGCAAACACTGGCAGCAGCAACACCACCCAACAATGGATCTTCAGAATATGATTCGAATGATCTACCACCAAGAGGAGAACGAACAATGTTTGTAGTTGGACCTAAGATGACATGGGCACCTTTCATCTTACTTTCTTTACCCATTAATTCACCACCTTGGACTAATAAATCTTTATTGAAAGTGGCAGCTAAACCTGTACCACAAGGGAAACAGTTGGATGGGATACTGTTGAAAAATTTAGTACCTCTGATACCATTTGGCCCATCGGAAACCCTGATACTCTTAATGTTCAATCGTTCGATTGGAACAGTGTGCCAGAAATCCTTACCAGCCAATAATGAAACCTTTTCTTCAATAGTTAATTCTTCAAGAAGTTTTTCAACATCTAATTGTTGAATCTTGCTTGGGGATTCCTGTGATTTGCTCAAAGGAACATCGGAGTTTTGGAGATGCATTTTTGCGTTCCTTTATCTGAGTTGATACAGTACTTAAAAGAAGAAACAGTAAGGTATTTTCGTAAAGTCATAACAACATTTTGCTCAAATTTATAGGATTAATGGACGTTATGAAAAACGGGCAATCGATGGCATGAGATTGGGGGTACATTTCCAAAATAGGAAACCTCCCATTTTTCAGGGGACATTTCCTAAAATGGAAGACCTTCCTTCCAACGGTCGAGACAATCTCAAATTTAATATTAAACGAAACTTCGCCACCAATAAACAATATATCATACCCCATATCGATAAGCATTACATCCTTTAAGTAATTAATTTTTTATTTTTCTTCCAAATTAGTCTTCCCCAGGTGCCTCTCGTTCCCCATCGTATCTCACGTGTTCAAGGAGGAGGGGTGAACATTGCGAAGATCCCCAAAAAATTAAGAAAAAAAAATGCAGCAGTTTATTTTTTTCGTAATGATTTCCGTTATTTTTTATGCATAGTAATATTACAGTTTGCTCGAAAATTTTAGATTAGCTGTTTTCGTAAAAATTATTAAAATAGATTAAAACATGAGCTAAAAGATGGGTTCCATTAACAGACCAAGTGGTTTGTCCGAAAGTAAGGTTCCAATGTTGATTCATTGGTTCTGGTTTATAGGTTAAGTTAGTACACCCCTATTGCATGATACATGAAGCTGAAACTTAAAAAATAACCGTTGGGAGTAAAAAAAGGAGCACTGGAGATTTTATTTTTTTATCCCTGCATTTCAAACCGTTTATTTCTTGGCAACAAGCCACAAAATGAATCTTCATTCCATCAACCCCTTTTTTTTTGTTCAACGAATTCTTCATGCATCTGGATTCTCAATTTTTTCCCCCTTTTTTCAAAAAAAAAACAACCAGAAGGTGTACATCAAAACAGTCTTAGATAAACTCAATTCAGATAAAATGTCTCATTTATTGCATTAAGAAAGAGTAACTTTCTATAAAACCTATAAAACCAAAGAACAAAACTTATAACAAATCATAACTAATAACATCGTAATCCATCATAACTTAAGAAGAGTAAGACTTTAAGATAGCGTTTAATTCGTCTCTCTTGACAGTGTTTTCGAACTTGAAAGAAGCAGCCAATTCATCTAATTCTTCGAAAGATAAATCAACGAATAAGTCAGAGTATTCGTGTTGAGCAATTTGGGAGAATAACATATCCTTACAGACTCTGTAGACGTAATCCTTAACGTGCCATTGGTGTGGGTATAAGGCTCTGTGGTACTTTTCTGGGGTGTTAGCAAGGATGTGTTGGACTAAGGCTTCGTATAACTTGTCATTTTCTGGGTCAATATCGTTACCCCATCTGTCTAAACCTAACTTCTTCTTCTTTAATAACCACTTACCAAAGATTTGGTACCACTTAGAATCTGGAGAAACGTAAGTTAAACCTTGATAACCAATATCCTTATAAACCCAAATGGACCAAGAAATTGGAGAACCGTCACCAGATGGATCACCGGTCTTGTAAATAGCTAATTGATCTCTTAAGACGTTGTATCTGTGACGGTTGATGAAATCTGGGTCTTCGTCACCTCTTTCCTTGGAAGCATAGACTGGACCGAATTCACCATTCCAAACTGGAACTTGATGCTTTTGCATGTATTCCAATTTTCTTTCATATTGTTTCTTTAACTTGGCCTTTTCTTCATCAGTACCTTGGTATAAGTAACCGTCTAAAGTTGGGAAACCGAAGTTGGAGTAATCATGGATAGCGTAAACAGCATTCTTGATGAAATCAGCAGGTGGGAATTGTCTGAAATCCATGGAGTAAGTGTTACCGTCAAGGAAGAAAATGTGGTTTGGATCAACCTTTCTAATTTCAGTATCAAATCTCTTGTAGATTTCAACCAACTTGGAGTGGTCTGGAGTAGCAGGTTCATTCAATGGGTTGTAACCAGCGACCCAAGTGTTGTCCTTATAGTGCTTGGCAATTTCCACCCATAAGTTAACAACACAATCTTGGAAAACCTTAAAGTCCCAGAAAATAGACTTGTGGATGGCGGAATCAGCGTGCCAATCTTGGTTTTGACCCCCTGGAACAGCATGTAAATCCAAAATGGTGTAAATACCGTACTTAGCACAACTGTTGATAACTCTGTCTAATCTTTCAAAACCCTTTGGGTTAACCTTGAAGAAATCACCTTCATCATCAATGAAATGACGGTAGTTGAATGGGATTCTTAAAGCATTGAAACCCAATTCCTTAGCAAAGAATTCAGCATCAGCGTCAGTCCAGAAGTATTCGTAAAACTTGTCAAAGAAGAAATCAAACTTTTCTTGACCAATCTTCTTCTTTAAGACCTTCTTGTGTTCAGTTTCATGACCTGGGTAACCAGTGATGAAGTTTTCCATATTTAAGTGACCACCAATAGCAGTACCGACCAAAACAACTGGCTTACCATCAGCATCAACAATTTTGGTACCTTGAGTTCTTAAGAATCCGTTAGACATGTTATAATTTGTTTTAAGTTATGAAACTTAGTGAAGAAAAGAGAAAAAGAAGAAAGAAATTTAAAAAAGGGAGGGGAGGGATCCCCAGCTTTTATACCCCAACATTTTTAGTTAAGAAAAATCTTTACCCCAAAGTTCACCCATCGCAGGGAAAAAAATTGCTCGGAGAACGTGATGGAACAATAAAAAAGAAACGGAGATTAAAAAAATAACCGTTATCTTTATCTTTAACAATTCTTTAATAATAATATTATTATATCTTTACAATTAAAAATTAAGAAAACAGATCAAAAAATAATATCTTAACATTAACCCCATGAAACGAGTCCAGTCTCCTTGTCTCCTTTCAGTTTTCTCATTTTGAAACACAATAGGTGGCAAGCAAATAACGGAAGAAATCCAATCCCCACATTAAAATTTATGTTAACAACCAGATCTTGGAAGTTTACTGATCACCTAGGTATTTTACCAAACAGAGAATTGAATTTTACGCTGTTAGTGAAAAAAACAGAAAACGGATTCTAGAACTAAACTTTTTTAGTAAAAACGTTATTTGGGTCTAAAAGGAAGCTAGTGCCCGTTTTAAACATTCCACCAATAAAAGAGAAGTGCGCGGTTTTATTTTTATGATAAAGGTTCTTTTTTTTCAAGAAGTTTTAGAGAGGTTTGTGAAATACGGAATTTGAAATTCTGGCCAAACAGAGGAGGGGAATGTAAGATATTAGAACATTATTGGAATTAGAATTTAATTGCCCCACCTGAAACGGTTGACAGCAACCCAATAAAAAGTTTCGTGCCGTTCCTATGTTTGATCAATTTTAAAAGTTTGACACATGTAGCAAAAACTTATTAAACAATCGATTAATTAGCAGAGTATGAAAAATTATTCTAACGGAAAAGAAGGTGCATCCATCAAAAAATTTTTGTTGTGGCGGGAAATTGGCGATATATTTTTTATTACTTAAAACCGAGGGAAAAAAAAGAAATTAATGAATAATAAAAGGTGTAAACAAATAAGTTCATACAAACCATTGGAGAATTTAAATTACCTTCCCTCAACACTCCAAATTGAAATTCATTATCTAATCGGAGTCAACCGGAACATTAATTTACAGAGGGCTTAAAGTTGTTGTTAAAATCGTTGACTAGTTTAATCTCTCCAGCAACTTCAAAAGCTTGAATGTTCATCAACAAATCTACTAACTCTCCATTTGGTACACTTACCAACCAACAGTAATTGAAATTTATTTCTTGGATAAAACCATCCCTTTGTTGCAAACTTCTTTAACAAAGCAAATAGCGCCACACGATTGATATTTTCCTATAGTGAGCCGCCCCTCCCCCTCCCCCTCCTCTCAGTGGTAAAATGTGTATGGGAAAACTAATGAAAACGGATTTTTGTTTCCTCTTTAGACATATTGCAAGCTCGAAAAAAAATAATATTTAGCTCTCGTGAAAATTAACAGAAACTTTAAATAATTTAAGTTATGCATATCAAAAAATATCTCAAACCTGTAAAATAACTCCACCTACTTTTGTTTAATTCGTAAATTTAAGGAATTTACCTTCCTTCTACATGCAAAGAACCTGGGGAAACAATTATACTACTAAACGAAAATTTTCAGCGTGGGGTCATATGATGGGGTAGATTACACTAGCTTCCTAATTAGTCAATGAACCCGATAACTTAATTGACACCGACATCTTTTTGCTTTGCTAAATGAAAAACAAAGAATATTCTGGCCAAGTCTTTAGATCAAGTTTATCGTTAATCGAAGAACTTTCTTCAACACATAAGACAATTGTATAAGTGGCGCATGTTATTGTCGTAAAAAGATTAGATTGAGAAAAAAACAACGGCATATCCCAAGCGCTAAACAAAAGGCTTCGTGCCTTTCTAGCCGCTTCATATTGTTAATTTGGGGGCCTATTGATCTCTGGATCATCCTGTAACATCACAAATTCAAGCATTGCCACTTCCAGTACTATTAAACGAAAGTGACAAAGAAAAGACACCATCTCTTTCGCTTCGACAATACCACTTTATTGGATGTGGGCATTCTCAAATAGACCTTAATTGTCTTTAGTGAATCATAACCACCTCTTTCTTTGTAGAAAAATTAATCAAGTAGTTAGTGGCTTTATCACATACGAAATTGTTCGGTTAATACTACGGAACAAGAAAAGGTAACGTTTAAGTGTGAATCATAATAAATCACAATGTTCAAATTAGGCAATCATTCCATGGTTCCTATTGAAAGATTCTCCCATTCGTAAAAGAAGTGTGTGTTTATTTTGAGTCTTGATTAGGTGTCTAAGCGAATTAACTAACACAATTGCCTCCACTTTTTGCTATGTGAAAGGTGGTTTGCTGGCACCACAATCTTTACTAGTAACGCTCAAAATTACCATGTTCTAGTTCTTGAAAAGAGAGCAGTTAAGTAGTAACGTAGTTTTCACAAGGAGGGGGGATGAGTGGGGCAAACGGAATGTGTCAACTGTCAAAAGAAACAGAGAACGAAGAGATTAAGGCTAGGCAACGGATTATTTTTCATACGTTATGTGTTAATTAATTGTTCAAACCGATACGTTATGAATCATCCCCAGGTAAATACCATTATTCCCCATTAATAGTTAATGTGTAAAAAGAAACAAAACAAAAGAAATTGGGAGGCTTTGGCAGGTTATTTTTTGTACGAGTTGTAATAAACACATTACAGTTGTACCCGACGTTAGTGGCTAGAAAAAGAGATATTAGGCAAATGAGGAAAAAAATAATAAACGCTAATAATATTTGGAGACCATTCTTCGGTAAGAACGGAGGGGGCGCCCTTCAAGATGGAAAAACTGGCTTGCAAACGTTTGTTAATTAGATCAAGATATCTCATGATGCTTGCCGTATTTATAAAACTGACTGGTGAGTGGGAAGTTGTTCAAAAAGAATGTTTTTTTTGAAGATTTGTTTGGATCATGCGTTTTCATCGAAAGACAATTAAACTAACAATACCTTCAAATATTGGAACAAGTCGAAAATTAGAGGAGTTTTTTAGACCCGTTTGTTTTGTGGAGCATTTGATTATTTTTTGAATGCAAGTTTTTTACACTGTATTATTATTTTTTATTGTTTTCTGTCAATATTTTTTAATTCTTAATAATTACTTTAATTTTCTTTTTCTTTTTTGAGTACTTCAATTTTCACACATTTGATCTTTAACTGCAAAAACGGTACAAATCAGAATATCATGACAGTGTCACTCATATTTATTCAATTAAATATAAATACAAGTTGAAATCCCTATTCCTTGTTCTAAGTCTTGTTCTCTTTTCTTATCATTATCATTCTTCAAATCAATATCTCCAACATCGCTGGTCGGTAATAAGAAGGATAAGAAAAACACAATGTCTGATTTAAAGGAACACTCTGATTTAAAGGAACAACAAATCGTTGATCAAGATTCTATCAGCGAACAACTCGAACTTCAAGGTCAAGTCCTTGAAAAGGGTGACATTGATGAATACCTTTACTTGGACAAGCCATGGTGGAAGTACAAGCATTTCCTTCTTTTGCACTTTTACGTCATGATCATTACTTTGACTTCCACTAACAATGGTTATGATGGTTCCATGTTGAACGGTTTGCAAGTTTTAGACAACTGGCAAGAAGCTATGGGTAGACCTCAAGGTGCTATCTTGGGTGCTTTAGCTAACGGTAACACTTTCGGTGGTATCATTTCCTTCATTTTTGCTTCCTGGTTCTCCGATAAGTTCGGTAGAAAGACTTCTATTTTCGTTGGTCAAGCTTTCACCATCTTAGGTGCTATCTTACAAGGTGCTGCTACTAACTTCACTTTCTTCATCTGGGCTAGAATTATCTTAGGTATGGGTTTCGGTCTTTCCACTGTTTCTTCCCCATCCTTGATTTCTGAATTGTCTTATCCAAAATTCAGAGATACTTGTACTGCTTTATATAACACTTTCTGGTATTTCGGTGCTATTATTGCTGCCTGGGTTACTTTCGGTACTCAACCAATTCCAAACTCTTATGCTTGGAGAATCCCATCTTACTTACAAGGTGCTTTACCAGTTGTTCAAGTTGCTTTCTGTTGGTTCCTCCCAGAATCCCCAAGATTCTTAATCTCCAAGGGTAAGGATGACAAGGCTAGAGAAATCTTAATGAAGTTCCACTGTGGTAACGATGGTACTGAACAAGCTCACAGATTAGTTGAATTTGAAGTTAAGGAAATTAAGGCTGCTTTAGAATTAGAAAAGATTTGTGCTAACGCTTCTTACTTTGACTTTGTTAAAATCCCAACTTACAGAAGAAGATTATTCTTATTGATTTTCACCGCTGTTATTATGCAATTATCCGGTAATGGTTTAGTTTCTTACTATTTGAATAAGGTCTTAGACACTATTGGTATTACTGATGCCAAGAAACAATTGGAAATTAACGGTTGTTTGATGATTTACAATATGGTGATTTCATGGATTGCTGCTTCCGTTTGTCAATACTTCAGAAGAAGAACCTTATTCTTAACCTGTATTACTGGTATGTTGATCGCTTATGTTATCTGGACTATCTTATCTGCTAGATTCGCTTTAGGTGGTTTCGAAGATCACTCCTTAGCCAACGGTGTCTTAGCTATGATTTTCCTTTACTACTTAGCTTACGATTTAGGTGCTAACGGTTTACCAATCTTATATGTCACTGAAATCTTACCATACTCCCACAGAGCTAAGGGTCTTAACATTTTCTTCTTCTCCCAAAACATCATCTTACTTTACAATGGTTTCGTTAACCCAATTGCTATGGATGCTATTGAATGGAAGTACTACATTGTTTACTGCTGTATTTTAGCTATTGAATTAGTCTTGGTTTACTTCTTCTACGTTGAAACTTCCGGTTACACCTTGGAAGAAGTTGCTAAGGCTTTCGGTGATGATCCAGAAACTTCTTTGACTCACCTTTCTTCCGCTCCACAAAAGGCTGCTGTTGAACACGCTGAAAAATTAGTTTAAATTGATTTACCATTCTAGAATTTTTTTACAAGTGATTCAATTCTTAATTCATTTTGTTTTGCAAACTTAATAGATCTTAATCTTATTTCCTAAAACTTTAATATAATAATTATTATACAGATGATTTTGTTTATAGAATTTTTAATATATACACAAAAATTTATTTGTTAATTTGCTTATTTAATTCTTTTGTAATTAGGTTTTGTAACTTGATTTGTCTTGCTTGGTTGCTTTTAAGGTTTTACCTTCCAGTTCTTTGTTCCATGTTATATGCTTCTTTATTTTTGGTTGCGAAAGTTTGTGTTCAATTTACATAAATTTTTTGTAACTTCACTTTTAAGAGTGGTCCCCCATCCAAATAATTCCCACCTTCCCCCAGACATTTTTGCCCAATATTGGAGAATTTAGGGGCTTACAATAATTTGGTACACAGAGAGGGAGCTAATTAAACATTTGAAAGACCTTCCTATATACCAAAGACTTAGAGTGATCAAATAGGTAATGAGTAACAGAGTATGCTTATTTTTCAGCAATCAATCACACAACTTTTAGTCCCTACTTCACTTCGCGCCATAGACGGAAAACTGTCATGCAACCCTTGTCTGTCTGAATTCGTTTAAAACGAGTTAAACGGCAAATTTTGTGAGCACAATTAATTTCGTAATAGGAGTTGTTAATTGGAACCGAGCGAAATTCTCAGAACAAAATTAACATTAAGCCATACTCAATGGGAAGGTTGTTTGATATTTGACGCCCCCCCCCCCCGTATGTGTGTCATAAACTATAAAAATTGATGTTAATCTTCAAACTGCCACCTTGAAACATTTCTCCGTAAACAATACAATTACGTAAACTCCCATCTTCCTGTGCACAAAATTAATAATCTGTTTTATCATTTCCCGTGATCTGCCAAAAAATTCAGAATTCTACATCAAGCTAGTTCAGGATTTGCCACGTACGACAAACGATATTTTATTGAAGTGATATAGTGCCCGAACTTGTTCATTTGGCATCTTACAAATATGATCGAACCATGTTTGTACTGTATCCAAAATTTCCAAAGTTATTTGTGTTGTCCAATATGGGTTGACTGGCATCTCTAATCCAGAAGAAAGCTTGATTCAAGTTTGGAGAATTTCATTTACCTTGGTTCCATTTGGTAAGGATCGATACACTACGTTTCCTATATCTTTCATGAGTAATTGGATAAACCATTATATAGATGTTACTTCCCTCAAACAACGAAACTCGTGCTACATGACCCATGTAATCTAATTCCCATGAAAGTAGAAGATGCGTGAAGCAGTATAACTTGTTTATACAACTGCAATTTGATAAAATCCTTGGTTGAACTCGCGTATTACACATTTGACGAATCGAATGGTAATGGACGATCCAGTCAATTACTTTGCTTGCATCTGATGGATAGATGTTCTTGTTCATGTGTCCCAAAGTGTAAGTGACCTATCTATTTTTGACAAACTTTGAACTCAAACTTCTACTTCAGGATCAAACAATAATAAATAAGTGTGCTTTTGCCGGGGTATGTTACCAACTGTAAAATCATTTTCCAGTGTATGTTACCAAGGTTAGAAATACAATTAGTGACATACTTCACCTATGATAAAGAACAGGTTTGGGAAAACCTAAATTTTACATTTTGAATATGCTGATTCTGGTCCCCCTTTGGTTAAAGTTTAATGTTTTTCAACTCTAGTAGGAGTATCTTTTCCGAGTTCCAAGATTTTGTCGAACAACAATAGGTTAGGACATGTCGGTTATAATTCCATTGAACAGGTTCAGTAGAGTCTGCGTTTCGAGGTAATAGGATTTCCCGTATCCGGCTTTCTATTGGTCAGAATATTTAGTATTATGTGTGTGAGAAAAAAGGGGGGAGAAGCAAAGAAAGATAATAGTAATGCTTGGCGCTTCTAGATGTTTGAAATCTCCATAAAAATTTTGCCACAAGTGATGCTTTCCTCTCGTAAAGGATCTGATAAAACTTCAATCATTCGATTAACTTGTTTCTTTTTTTTGGATTCCGAAATCGCACAAATGCCCCACCAAGTTTACAATTACCGGATTGTTCTCCGAACGATAAACAACACTACAAAGTATGAGCCTACAGAACTAACTAAGGATATATAAGTTATTAGTGAGTAGGTCTGGCGTTCACCTATTGGCGAGTTGGTGCGGGTTTACCTAGATGTAGAACTGTAGAATGCGAAGTTTAAACTGTTGCATCTTTCAACAAATAGTCAACAGGCAACAACAAACACAGAAGCCAAGTGTAGAAAATGTGTAAATGTGTTGAAAGAAAATATTTCATCTGTGTGTTTCCATATAATAGGTGATCAGGTGGTAACAGCAAAGATGACAGGATTATTGGCTTAAAAAGACTGATTGAATAGAGTAATTTTAATGCACACGCTAAGTAAGACGGTATTCCTAACGTGGTGTTGTCCTCTATTATGTCAATAGCATAAGAAACTTACCAAAAGGAGATATCGTGGTAACAAGTAAATGATCCGTTAGAATTATCGAATGGTGTGCGTGTACGCGCGTGTGTTTCAAAGACCGATAACTGCGAAGACCTCCAGAATTGCCACACCACAAAATTTAAAAAATTTTGTATTTGATAGACTTCGGAGATATCGCTAATCATATATATCATAAATTTCTCTATATATAAATTTAGTTCATTTCCCTTTTTCTCTCATATTCAGATTTATATTCAAGAACAATAATCAAATTTTCACATCCTTTATCAAATATGTCTCAAACACAATCAGTTGGTGCTACTACCAAATTAAATCAAAATGAAATTATTCCTGCAAAGACTGATGTTGGTGCTTTAGCAAACAGAATAAACCTCGAAACCAAAAGCTTACATGATACTGTTGATAAGTTGGTGACTCTTAAGATGGCTATTGCTCTTAAGAACTATAAGGTTTACCGTCAAGGTTTACAAGCATTCTACCATGTTTTTGCTTCCATTGAAAAGGCTGTATATCGCCAAATGGAAGCGGGTGATGAATGGGCCGATTTGTTAAAACAAGTTTGGAAACCAGAAGTTGCTAGAAAAGAAAAGGCAGAACAAGACTTGTTATTCTTTTATGACGATACAAAGGAAAAATTCATTAAACCAATGTTACCAGAACAAATCAAGTTTACTGAACATATCTTGGAAGTTACTAAAGACAAACCTTACTTGTTATTTGCTTACTTGCACGTTATGTATTTAGCATTATTCGCTGGAGGTAGAATCATGAGATCTTCAGTTACCAAAGCTACTGGTCTTTATCCAAACAAAGATAATTTAAAACATGAAGAATTTGTGAAATTAGGTGCCAACTTTTTCACCTTCGATGTTGCTGATGAAGATGCATTTAGAATTATCTACAAGAGAGACTATGAATTGGTCACTAGAAACGGCTTGACCGAGGAACAAAAGCAAGAAATTATTCAAGAATCTAAATATATCTTTGAGGAAAATGCAAAGTTAATTCGTGAATTGGAACAACATAATCTTGATAAAGTTACCAATACTTGGGTTTACTATGGGATAACAAGAGGGTACTACGTTGCTATGTTTGTTCTTCTCTTGGTTGTTTTGCTTTATCTTAAAAAGCTTGTTTTGCGTTTCATTTAGATCTAGATTATTTTATTGGGTTATTTAGGGTTATGTAGAGCACTGGTTGTCTTTTTCTCGGTTATTAATGGTTCGGTGTTTACCATTTATGTTTATTATTATATTTGGCTATGCTTGAATGTTGCACCCCATAAACTCTGTAGCTAACTTGATTCTCCTCCTCCTAATCCTCATCCTCATCATCATCACCTTCTTCTTCCACTCCAACTTCAAAGTCTTCATCGAATTCTTCAGAATCTTCACCTCCCTCGTCCTCACTGTCACTATAGCCTTCTTCAACCTTCTTCGCACTAGCAATTGCGGGGTCCAATTCATTAGTTACGCCATCTGGATGATCTTCAATCCATGTGGACACCCATGAGCTAATTCTTTCTACGTTTTCATCCATTTCCTCGGCATTATTCGATTGCAACTCAATGACAATTTCAGGCACATAACCTTCTCTTGCATCATTCAAAACAACTTCCATAATTTCACAATCTATATTCTCTTGAAGTTTTGCTTCGTTATAGTTTCTTTTCTTTAAACGATCATATAAGATCGAATTGTCAGTTCTTAAAACAACAACCAAATCTACCAATCTTTCAGGGAAGATATCACAACAATGCCAATCTATTATAGCACCACCTTTTTCCATATCAATTTCCAATGAATCTAACAATTTGTCTTCATCAACTACCGAGGTATCTAATCTTTCATCATATGTTTCAATACATCCTCTTTCTTTGGCAAGGTCACTCACATTCAAGTGAGTAAACTTTCCTCCTTTGATTTCTTGATTTAAATGAGATACAAGACTTTCTGAATGAGATGTTTTACCACACCCCGGTGTACCTGTTATTATTAAATTAGGCAAATATCTTCTAGACATGTTTATTAAGTCAAATAGATCTAGTTTTATATAAGTTATATATATCTTCCTGAACTTGATTTTTGATAAATTTTTATTGAGATGGAAGTGAAGAGATCTCGAAAGATGGAACCGTAAGTCTGTTATCACGTGATTTTCTACCGAAAAGTTTTCCAAAGGGTATGAACAATTTTTCCTTTTTGGAACACAACCAACTTCAATACATCAAAGAACTAGACCTCTTCAAATCTGAAACTAATTCCCCAAATAGAAAAGAAAATATATACAATTACCATGCGTATGTTAACTACACATTTTATTACACAAGTGCAGAATAAGGAATATTGTTTTTACTAACCCAAATTTAGCTGCTGGAGTATCGAATGAACCAAATGAAAATGATATGAATAACTATGGAATGGAGGGACTAAGATCGTTAGTTAGGATGGAGCAATCAAGCTATACGAACTTCGCCATCGGACAAGATATAAATAAGACCGGATTGGACCTATCAAAAGATTCTGAAATATTGAAGAATTTAGCATCACCTTGGGCAGAAACCTCAAGATCTGAAGTAGAGCCCTATTTTACATTACCTTCTGATATAAGACTGGAAAATATAATACCTCCTCCAGGACCATGTGATAACAAGATTCAAAGTTTTACTGATGAAACCTTGTTTTATATCTTTTATATGAGACCGAGAGATACCCTACAAGAATACGCCGCCAGAGAATTAGTCGCTCGTAATTGGAGATATCATAAGGATATTCAAGTATGGTTAACAAAGGACAGCAATGTGGAGCCTGTATTAATAAGTCAAGATGTGGAGAAGGGTGTATACATATTCTTTGACCCTCACAACTGGGAAAAGATTAGAAAGGAATTTGTGTTGCATTATTCTTCTGTTCAGGCGTAAAGGGAGTATGTAAAGCATGCTCCATAACGATTACTATGAGTGTATTGTATTGTATTTTATAAAATTTACATATATATATAAACTAGAATCTCATTCCTTAGTATATGTAACTTTATCAACCTTTACTTCGCCATTCAAATAGGTGTAGATATACAACACACATGTGTTTCCTTGAGTATCCAACAAGCAGAAAGAAGGAATATTATCATTCATGTCTTCGATTTCCTTTAGTATTTCTTTACTAATTTTGCTATTATCATCGGTCTCCTTGTTATTCTTACCTTCAGATTCAACCTCAGCCTTGGAATCAACTGCCTCCTTATTTTCATCCTTTGCGTTTTCCTCCTTTTCTATGTTGTCTTCTTTGTCTCCCTCTTGATGTTCGTCTTCATAATCTTCATTATCAGGCCAATCAAAACTGAATGCTCCAGTTGCACTTCCTGGGTTAATGAAAAACTTCCCATCCAAAGTATAAGCTTCTACTTTATGAGTGCCACCCCATATCAAAACATCAACATCCAATTCCCTGGCAAATGCCAGCAAGGACAATGGATCTCCTCTTGGAACGATTTGAAATCCGTTAGTGTAACCAATACGCAAATTATCGACTGTAAATATGTTGTAATATGGAATTGATTCTTCCTTTTTATTGGAAACCAAACTTAGTTGTTGAGATAAGATTGTGGAATTATCAAATTCTCCTTTCACTATATTAAACTGTGGTGATAGATTGTGCAAGAACTCTAAAGTCTTTTGGGAATTCGTTATGTTACCCAAACATACTACTTGTGCTATTTTATTGTTTGTTGGAATAGAATTGGGATTAGGGCATAAGAGTTTCCGAAATTTTGGTGGTAAATCGATCGATCTTTCAGGAACAAATAGATCACCAATAGCTAGGGACAACATTACAGGGTGGGGTTGATAGAATCAATCGTAGAAAAGAGGAATATGGGTCGTTGAGTTAAGTTAATTAATAATGTGTAGGTTTTTTTTCTCTCGTACCCGAGAAATCGTAATTGGGGGGTTTATTAAACTGTAAATTTTGAAAAATAAGAAAGGTCTACATAATGGTAATATTAACGTCTAAAGATATGTTATCTAATGATCTGAAGTTATCTTTTCCAAGACTTGTGGATAGTTTCTAAATATCTCATCAAATCTCTGTCTGTTTGTCATTTGGAAAATTTCGGGATCCTTGGCCAAGGCAACAAAAAAGGTGGAAATTCCAGATTCGATAACAGTCAATGTAACACGGGTGATTTGTGCAGCAATCAAGAAAGAGAATGCTATTACTGGAGCATAGAAAGACCCATCTGCATTATAAGCTGGCTTTGTGAATCTCAAGTAGAAGAATGCTAATAATGCCACCACATAAGCCACGAATAACGACCACAAGTTCAATGCTGTATTAATGAACATATCATTTACAAGGACATCCATACCTTTGTAACGAAGTAAATCAAATGTATCTTTGGCTGCTCTAAGGTAGCTCTTTCCGTATAAAGCAACATAACAATAGGCGTAATGGTTGAAATAACGAACTAACCAGTCAAGGAATCCAAGGAAGAAATCAATGATAATCATACCACAAACAGCCCATCCATTTCCTTCTGCCGCGAAATTGCTTCTCAAGATTGCAAACAATTGTCTTATTAATTGGATTAAGGCCACGATTAAGGAACCAAAAGAAATTGAACCAAAACAATATGTTAATGCTCTCTTTAAGGAAGACAAGGCAGGATGTCTTGGAGCACCTTGGTCTGAACTTGCCAAATAGTACCATGTTCCGTACACTCCAGCGATAACAACGTGAATGACATTTCTGATGACTTCGGAAATGTAAAACCCAGCAAAAAATACAAACACCAAGACACCTATAAGTTTTGCCTGTGAACAACCACCACCTCCAACTGAGCAAGCTTCGTTATTAACATTCGGATCATACTTTACATATGTGGCAACGATAACAACTGAGAATAAAACACTAAAAGCGGCACTGATCAAAAGTCCAATGAATGAAGTTACAAGCGTTGATGGATATTCTTTCATAACATCAATTGCAATTGTCAATACGGTAGCACTTAAAGGTATTCTATGACGAGCCCTCCAGTAAATCCAAGCTCCAAGTAACGCAAATACAAGGAAAACGACAGCGGCAGAATAATAACGAACAACGAAATAGTAAATTGCAGTTCCGATTCCTAGAGCGATATTCAAAATCAATCCCGAGATAATGAAAGCCTTTGGGGCCACTCTTGCAAATATCATGATCAAAGCAGACAAGACAATTGCAACAACAATTACAAATGCAAATAAGATAATAGTGTTTGTATTCAAACCAAATGTATTCCCTGAATCATAAATTGATCCTCCTTGAAAATCAAAAGTAGCACGTAAAGCGTTCAAAGTAATCCCGGCAACAGCAATAAAACCAGCAACTACCAAAAGGAAGAAGATTGTAAATGGCCAATCGTTGAATTTTGGTTTTTCAACCTTGAAACTTTCATCGAAATCTTGGGCGGGAACTGGTTTTTCATAGTAGGCCTGGTATTGTTGATTTTCTATATCGTATGTCTCTGTTTGGTAATGAGGTTGTTGGAATTGTTGGTTCTGCCCTTGTTGTTGTGGTTGTTGTTGCCAATATTGAGGTTGCTGTTGAGGATGTGGGGGTGGTGGTGGGGGGTATGAAGGACGCATGTACTCTGGATTGTCGTAGCTCATTGTAAACAACTTCAAACTACGGTTAAACTTACAGTGTAATTGATACTATAAAATCCGAGATAAACAAATGGAATAGTTACTTGCTTGTCAATTTAATGTTGCTTGATCGATGGGGGTTAAGTGAAATAGTTTTAAGATTAATTTATTTTTTTTTTGTGCTCTAGGAAGGAAGATGTAACTTTGTGTAACAATTGTAAGCAACAACAATTGGTAATAACAGAAAACAAAGAAGTTTAACATGAAATTCGCAGAATAGAGGAATTGACCTTATGTATTATTAGAATTGCCTGAATCAGTTACTAAAACTGACGACATTAGGCACAATGTGTCCTAAAATATTACCACTTAAATAGATAGATGACTTTTAAACACGCAGGGCTGAAGCACAAAGAAGTGATTAATAGCAATGACCCCTACAAAAACAGCGGCACTTTCACGTGAACTGTAGTTATACAATTTTTAACATTTTCCGCATTTACATATATAACAATAGTGTACGTTAAGTATATTCTCTACTTCATGTAGTTTAGAGAGTTATTGTTATGAAATAGAAAGAGCTCTCTGTTGTTTTGTAGGTTGGATAAGTATGCGTGAGCAATAATCACAACAAGTGAACTGTTTTGTTACCTAATAAGTGTATTTAGAGAGAGTGTGTCTAATTTCTAAACTATAAAAGGAGACTTTGTCAAAGAAAGAGGAATTTGACCTGTACTATAGTAATTAGGAGTCACGAAAGGAGATCTCCAAATAGGTAAAATACAAATAAATAATAATGAAACATGGCAACATTCGAACGGGCAAAACAAATTTCAGTGAACACTTTTAATGATATCACGGGTATAACAGGTATATATTTCTTCTTTCTGATAGATCTAATTGATATGGTATGTCGATGTAAAAGTTTCACTATTCTGGAGCTACGGGGCAGTCTGGAGTTAGTCAACAGAAGTTTCTGGTATCTTCTGACACAATCGGAAGCATCTAAATAAAAAAATAGTGGGCTGCAAAATGGCTATACTCTGCAGAGTAGGTGTAATATTAATTGGGTGAACAAAACATAAAGATTATCTAATGCGTAGCAGGGAGATTGATGGTGTTCTTGAAATGACTACAAGCTTATTCCACTCTTCGACCTTGAGAATTGCATTCTTATAGTTTTCTACTGACTAGTAGATATCCTAAACTGAGAGGTCAATACTTAGCTCGTTCTAATCATGATAGTGTTTTTTTTTGCACCCAAAACATTTTGTTGCTTGCCATGGAAAGATAGATAAACACTCAAACAATAAGCACCTAGTTTAAATTACAATTCTCTTTCACTCTTATGATGGATACTGGGACAAAAATTTTAGAAGTAAATAAAATTGTAAGTTTATTTATGTGAATGAACAACAACCGAAGACCTCAGAGAAGGTCAGAAAGAGGTTTTTATTTTTTCCAACTTGACTTCTATTAACCAGTTTAAATAAATTGATACACAAGGTGATAGAGAAAGAAAAACCTGTCCAAGTAATTAATATGTTGATTATGTCACTTCACAAGGCCAATCAGGGTTGACAAGGAATTCAATGAGGAATTCGTCGAACAATGAAATTAGAGAAGAAAAATTTTAACTAGATTTTTCTTCAGTTTGTGATATACAGTGAACAACACGAATTGGTTTTAATAACCCTATGTAGATAATATATTTGTTTGTTACTGTGTGAGATCCCATAAACTCGTATATCGAAGTAGTCCACATATTTAGATACTATTAGTGGTATTTATCCTAACCTGAATTATCGATGAAGTATCTATGATAATAACTACAACTATGTAAAACTAAGTTATCTCTTTTTATTTGAATAAAGATTATTCTGATGTAATATTGTCTAACAGAGATAATATTAGTTGATTTAAAATATAAAACTAAACTTAAAACTGTGGGAATTTGTGCCCTATTTATACTAATTTCTGCGGACCTTTCCACTGAACATTCCATGTGGGTAAAACAGGAGGAAATCAGCTTGACCCTGTAAACTCTCTTATGGATTTACAATGCACGTATACGTACTTTTCCTCCAACCGAATAGCACATTATGATAACACCAACAACTTTAATAGGTCAGAAATAGCATACACAAAACCATCAATTAAACAAACATTAATATGAGACCAGGTAACATTCCCATACCACTTTTAAACTCAAAAATATATTGAATTGTAGTTGGCTCGACAAAACTTTTAGAAAAAGGTATATAAGAAGTATTCTAAATAAAAACTCGAGATAAATTTCAAGATAAACAACAAATTCTATTTTAGATTTATTTGTCTATATTTACAATCACGCTCACACAGGCAGCACTAAGAGTTCTACAAGAGGTACTTATGAATTTGTCCAATATAGCAGCCATAAACAAGCATAAAATCAAAAGAAAAGTTACATGTTAACCAGATATAAAACAATAAATCCATTGCTAGAAACGCCAGTATTTAACTTTGCCTCCGCTTTTTCGATAAGTAACACTTTCCTAAACATCACAGTTTTATGTCACGGAGCACTCGTTTGACCTCTATATCAACCCTAGCGCTACCCGATTCTCTCATAAGCACGTCTAAACTATCTCAAACTTACTCGTACCTCCAGATCTATCGTAAATCTACGTTATCTCCTTCTGTAGTCCTATTCTACAAATCTCACTTTTGTCCTTTTTCTTCTGTACGACTACAATAAGCGTAATTTTCTATCCCTTGAACGTCACGTGCCAAGCCATTCTGTTACACATTATCCAGAACTAATCCGATATAGTGTAACGGCTAGCACGGTTCGCTTTCACCGAGCAGACCCGGGTTCGACTCCCGGTATCGGAAATCTTCTTTTTTACTTACAAAATTAACATTTAAGGGTTAAGTTTTGTAACTACATTAATTGGTATTGATCATTTCAAGAGAAATTGATGTTTTTTTTGAAAGGAGAATAAGGAGTTTTTTTATGCGCAGGAAAGAAGTTTGGATTCTTATGGCTGCAAATCAATAAAAAAAAACAGCTACACAAAGATCTGCTGCAAAAGTTCCCCACAATCTCGATTTGTGATGGTTGGAAAACAGCAGAGAGCAAGGCAATAGGTCATCCTTTGGAGAAGAGAGTACTTCAAGAATTGATCATTAAGATAAAGAGTGCTAGAAAAAGCAGAAACTGTAGTCAAATCTAAGGCATTACTTTATCAGCCATAAAAAAATACGGGTTTTGCTATCAAATCAATATGGCTGCATTTTTGTCAACGAGGCGCTCTGCTTAGTCTTCCTAATATATGAAGTTACTCTCCAACTTACACCTTTCCAAGCAATTAATTCGAACACGTATCTAATTGCTGTCGATTCCATCATTGCAGTTCAAAGTCGATATTCTTCACTTGGGTCGTTTGCTATTACTAAATGTAAATGGACATGCAACTTCAACCTCATTCACTGTTCACAATATTAATTATTTCTTTTATAACTCTTGGGTTTTTTGAAAATTTTTCTGCTTAGTCACCGTTTGGAAGTATTTTATATATTAAACATGTTATTACGTATGCAATTTAGTATGCAATTAGTATGATTCATTTTTTGGTGCAATTATAACGTAAAAAACCGTGAATAATATTGCATTATTGGTCACATGACCCTAACATGAAAACCAACCCCACGGAATTTGCTCCCTTTTTTTATAGAACATATATTCAAAGACAATTTCATGAAATAAAGGAATGAAATAGCTCAAATTTATTGGACTAGTTAGATGTCTTCAATACATGATTGAGTTTTTGAACTTGGAATATTATTGAAGAAATCAAAAGTCACATGATCAAACATTAAATGACGCATTATAATTCTGAAATCTTTTCATTCAGAAAAGCCTTTATGGCCAAGTTGGTAAGGCACCTCACTAGTAATGAGGAGATCGTCAGTTCGAATCTGGCTGAAGGCATTGTTATTTAGCTTTTTTTTGAATTCGTTGCCAGAGCTCAAAGGGAAACTTGACAAAAGTTGTTCCAGTTATGCAGAAAGTGTTTATTTTAAGTAGTTTATTATTTTTTGCATTCAATATTACTATTTGAGTATTTCTCTAAGCCCTTGAGTTTGGTATGCATTAATTTTTTCTAAGAAAGAAAAAGTTGATACTAAAATACCGCTAGCTGCTGCAAAAAAAGGATGGGAATTCTGGACATCCCTGGAATCAAGTCACCATAATCCATATGGATGAATATTCACAGCAAAGTAAGCAAATAACGTCGAAGTATAAATCTTGGAACCTTGAAAATGAAGCTATGTTACTGGAATCCGACATTTGGGAGATATTTGTTGATGTTGGAAATATATTTGGTTTTCAGGATGATAATGTAGCTAATATGTTTGAACATTTCATGACTCAACTAGATTCTAGATCAAGTAGAACGACTTGCCACAAAGCATTGCTATCATTGCATATGAATTACATTGGAGGATCATTTTCCAATTATAAAAGGTGGTTTCTAGCAGCCCACCATCGTTTCGATAGGGATCTGTCTTGGAATCCTAAATTGAAAAAGAAGACGGATAAACAGCTCGACGACGATCTCAATTGGAGACAGAAGTTTCTTAACCTCACAGATAAGGAATATATAATACATATTGCACTTTATTTGCTAATTTGGGGAGAAGCAAACAACATAAGGTTTATGCCCGAGTGTATTTGTTTTATTTTTCAATGCTCCTTAGATCACTTGGGATCTCAAAATAGTGGCAACCACAGTAATCCACCCAAGTTGCACTTCTTGAATCAAATTATTACCCCCATATATAACTTTATACGGGACCAGCAATATTCATTTGTTGACAAAGAATGGAGACGCAAAGAAATAGACCATTCGGAATTGATAGGTTATGACGATATAAACCAACAGTTCTGGAGTGCCGAAGGACTATATGGAATCAAACTTCAAAATGGAACGAGGTTATACGATTTGCCTAAAGAACAGAGATACAATCAGATAATTAATATTGATTGGAAGAGTTCTCTTTCAAAGATGTATAGAGAGAGAAGAACTTGGATTCACGTATTCACCAACTTTAACAGAGTTTGGCTAGTTCACGTTTCTATGTTTTGGTACTTTATGGCATTTAATTCACCAGCACTATACACAATCGATTATACACCTGAAAAGGCTCCCCAGTTACACGTTAGATTGGCAATTGTTTCTATTGGAGGAACCATCGCTGCAGTATTTTCACTTTTCGCAACCATTTCAGAATATTTTTTCATCTCAAGAAGAATTCCAAATCGACAGAGGATACTGTTCAGAATTGTAATACTTACTTTACTTATCTGCATTAATATTGGTCCATTAGTATACTTGCTTGGGTTCTTGAAGTGGGATCAATATTCATATCACGGAGATGTAATTGGTAGCATTTTGCTTGGTATATCTATCATCACATTCCTTTATCTAGCTTTGACACCACCAGGTCACTTTCCAGGAACAATTTCTGGCAACTCCTTTTCGGATTCATTTCTGAAGTTAAAGCGACGTAGTCGTCTGTTTTCATATTTATTATGGATATGTGTATTTGGAGCCAAATATTCAGAGTCATATTTCTTCTTGGTATTATCACTAAAAGATCCAATCCAGATTCTTTCTACAATGGTTTTGAATTGCAATGAGGGAAATTTCATGTGCATCCTCCAACCCAAAATAACACTAGCTTTATTCTATATAACGGATTTGATATTATTCTTTTTAGACACCTACCTTTGGTATGTTATTTGCAATTGTTTGTTCTCAGTTGGTTTGTCATTTTCATTAGGGGTTTCGATTTTCACTCCTTGGAGGAACATCTTCTGTCGGCTACCAGAAAGAGTCATGAGCAAGATTTACTACCCATCCACAACAGAGAATCCAAACAGTTACTTAATTATCATAGCACAAATTTGGAACAGTATCATTATTTCCATGTACAGAGAGCACTTTATTTCCGTTGAGCAGGTCAGTAAATTGGTTTACCAGAAAGGGCTTAATGAGGAGAATACCATCCGTCCACCACTATTTTTTGCATTTGAAGATGACAACACTTTTCAATTACATGACCTTTTCAAAATTGGAAGAGAATGTGAACGAAGAATTAGTTTCTTTGCACAGTCACTTTCCAGTCCACTACCGGAACCATTTCCGATTGTATCCATTCCATCTTTCACGGTTCTAATTCCTCATTATTCAGAAAAGATATTATTGAGCTTAAAAGAATTAATCAAAGAAACCAAATCATCAAAGTTGACTCTTTTAGAGTATCTAAAGCAACTTCATCCAAGCGAGTGGAATTCATTTGTAAAGGATAGCAAAATGTTACAAACAATAGAGGCTGATCATAAGGAAGACAAAATTTCTCTCTTAAAGAGCGAAGATCTTCAAGACGACGAAAGTTACACTCGAGATCAAATAGAAGGATTACCATATTATTGTATTGGATTTAAGGATTCATCCCCAGAACATACCTTAAGAACAAGAATTTGGGCATCACTTAGGTGTCAAACATTGTTTAGGACTGTATCGGGATTTATGAATTATGATACTGCATTAAAATTGCTTCACAGAACAGAAAACTTTGAATTTTATCCTGAAGATGAATATCAATTACAACATGATCTAGAGGATTTTGTGAATAGGAAGTTCAATCTTTTAGTAGCAATGCAAAGATTTCAAAAATTCACTACAGAAGAAGCGGAAGATGCAGGAATTCTTTTTAAAGCATATCCAAGTTTGAAAGTGGCTATATTGGAAGAAGAAGTTGATAAGGAAGGAAGAGTTTCGTATTTTTCAACTTTGTTAGATGCTTCTCAAAAGGACGAAACGGGAAGTTATGTGAGAAAATACCGAATCAAACTTTCAGGAAATCCGATTTTAGGTGATGGGAAGTCAGATAATCAGAATAATGCAATTATCTTTTACAGAGGTGAGTATATTCAAGTAATTGATGCAAATCAAGATAACTATTTGGAGGAATGTCTTAAGATCAAAGCCCTCTTGTATGAATTTGAAGAAATACAAATAGATATAACTCCAGGCTATGTTCAGGAAGGAAATACAAAAGAAGAGAAAAGTCCAGTTGCGATACTAGGAGCCAGAGAATTTATATTCTCACAGAATATTGGTATTTTGGGTGATATTGCAGCAGGAAAGGAGCAAACATTTGGCACATTATTTGCTAGGACAATGGGCGAAATAGGATCAAAATTACACTATGGTCATCCTGATTTTTTAAATGGCATATTTATGACAACTCGAGGAGGTATATCAAAAGCTCAAAGAGGTTTACACTTGAATGAAGATATATATGCCGGAATAACTGCAATCTGCCGAGGTGGCCGGATAAAGCACTGTGACTTCTACCAATGTGGTAAAGGGAGAGACCTTGGGTTTGAATCAATTATTAATTTTACAACTAAAATAGGCGCTGGGATGGGGGAGCAGCTACTATCAAGAGAGTATTTCTATTTGGGAACACAATTACCGATAGATAGATTTCTTTCGTTTTATTATGCCCACCCTGGATTTCATATTAATAATCTTTCCATTATGCTTTCAGTAAAGATGTTTATGATTTTGCTTGCGAATCTTGGTGCATTAAATTATGGAACTACTCCATGTGATCCAGATAATACTATTGATTGTTATAATCTTAAGCCAGTAATGGACTGGATAGATAGATTTGTTCTTTCGGTATTTGTGTGTTTCTTCATTTCATTCTTACCGTTGATTATCCAGGAGCTCATTGAGAAGGGATTAACAAAAGCCATTATTAGGATAGTATTTCAAGTGATTTCTCTTTCACCAATTTTTGAAGTATTTTTATGTAAGATTTATTCCAAAGCACTCCGAGATAACTTGATATTTGGCCAAGCACAATACATAGCCACAGGAAGAGGATTTGCGATATCAAGAATTCCATTCTCAACTTTGTATTCCCGATATGTTCATTCTACGATTTATAGTGGCTGCGAAATTTTCCTCGTGGTTTTATTTGCATCGTTAACTATTTGGAGAAAAGCATTAATATGGTTTGTAATAACAATAATTTCTTTATGCTTGGCACCATTTTTATTCAATCCTCATCAATTTTGCTTTGTTGATTTCTTTCTTGATTATAGGGAATTTATTCGATGGTTATCTCGGGGCAACTCAAAACAGAAATTGCTGTCGTGGATACATCATGCCCAACGAAGAAGATCAAGGTTAACAGGAGAGAAGTTAGGGAGATATGTACTGGGTAGAAGTTCGTCTTCGTTTAATTTATTCGTTGGCGAAGTTGTTTCTCCATTTTGTTGTGTTATTCTATATTGGATTCCTTATATGTTTATTAATCATTCGAGCAATTATTTGGAATTGAGTTTAAAAAATCCAATCCTCAGAATACTTCTAGTCACTTTCTTGCCATATGTTGCGAATATTGTTACATTGGTTTTGTTATGGCCAATTTCAATCATAATTGGTCCCATAATTGGAACGTTTTGCAAGAGAGTCCCATCATTCATAGCAGGTGCAGCACATTTTATGTCCATTATGTTTCATATTGCAATTTTTGAAGTACTTTTCTTTCTAGAAAATTGGAACTTTGTGAGATTAATATCTTCCTCATTAGTTATTTTCAATTTGCATAGGGCCATTTCAAATTTTGTATTGGTTGTATTAGTTTCCAGAGAACGTTCAGAGGATGTAACCAATAGAGCATGGTGGTCAGGAAAATGGTTCAAAAGCGGACTAGGATTTGGTGTGATTACTCAACATGTACGAGAATTTATTGTAAAGATTTTAGAGTTGAATAAGTTCACCCTTGATTTCTTAGTGGGTCATTTGTTGTTATTTGCAATATTTCCACTTCTATTTATTCCCTATATTGATACATGGCATACTAGTATGTTATTCTGGATCAAACCAACTCGTCAAATATTCCAACCTATTATAAGTAAAAGACAACGAAGAAGACGAAATTGGATCATAGTGCGATATTTCATATTATTCATCTTGATGCTCATCATGTTTGTCGCGTTGATTGTTGCTCCAATACTATTGAAGAATGATTTGAAGGATATTGTATCAGTTTTGAAGAACTTTGTAGGAAAAGTAAATTAAGAGACAAGAGATGGTGAAAGAGAAGGAGACTTAGATGGTTAAATAGTTCAAAAAGCATTCTGTTATATTTTTATTTTTTTTAGTTTTAAATCAATTGATATAAAGCTTAGTTTATTAAAGAAGTGTGCCATTGTGTGTCGCAATTGATTTGTATTTTGTAAAATGATTGAATTGTATTGGTGATTTGTTTTTATTTTTTTTTGTTTGTTTGATTTGATTTTACAAAATCAACGTGTAAGATTTTTTACAACCCACAAACAACACATAACATTTTATAGTTAATACATCATCCTCTTCAATTTTGTCATTTGTCCCCTATATCCCTAGCATAGCTTCATTTTTTGTCCATTTCATCCAATAGCGAAACAAAAATGAGACCACCACCTCCACATAGGATATCACCCATATCGAGAACCCAGTCTCCGATTATGAGTAAACAAGATAGACTAAAGCAATTTGCTGATCCTCAAGAAGATGAGTTATTCGGAGACATAGAAGGAATAGATTTTGGTAATAGCAATCAGGTGGAGAACACATTACGCATAAAGAATGACTTTATAAATGAACTAGAAACGTTGAAAATCGGTCATTTCTCCTTGGATGAAGACAATCCCTTTGGTGATGGCAAAATACTACGCTCACATCAATTCAACAAAGTCAACAATATGAATAAAAGCGACCTGCCAAAACTGTTCTTTCTTACCCCCAACAGCAGAGAGAAACCAACGCCCAATTCTGGATCAACTGCTAGTGGTAAACGAATAACAAGAGAGTGCCTCAGTGATTATAGTGAAGATAATGAAACTGATATTACATCTGACTTTACTGACAATGATTTCGATGGTTGGGATATACTTACTAAGAATGGTGATGGTCAAGCTGATCAAACTAGTATTTATCAGAAAATGAATCAACATTTAATTGCTAGGAAAGTCCAACAACAAAAAGAAGCAGAACGAGAGGAACATGAATTAAGAAGACGCTGGGAGGAAAAGAAGAAACTAGAACAAGATACGATGGATCCAAATCAAACCATAAAACTTCAGGATTTTTCGGCATATAAAGACAATAAACTTACTAATGAAAATTTACAACTTTTTGATCAATTGGAGAATGAAAAGACAGTAAATTATGAATATACTCGTGACGAATTTGATCAATTTGAAGACGGATTCGATGACAATTTTATACGGAAGCTACAAGAGGGACAAATCAATCTGCTGGAAAAAGCTAACAGAACCATAGTAGGTACTTTACGCAAAAAGCAATCAATGCCCTCGATTGCCAGGACTAATAAGCATTCATTGAAGAAATTTCAATCAACAATGGAATTTGTAAAACCAAAAGACTTGAACGAGATAATCGAAGAACCAGCATTTAAGTATAGCGATAGTGTGAAACGAAAGCTTGACCGAATACCTTCGTTTTATAACTCTCAAGAATCAGAAAAGAAAAATATGTTGTTGAGCAAATATCGAGAGAATAGTAAGAAGACGAATCATTCAAACAAACAAACAAAGCCTAGAATGGGTATAGTTAAATGTCTTAACAATAATACCGTGCAGCCTGATCCAGGATTCCCAGCACCCAATAAGAAGATGACATATAATGCAAACGAGAAGAGGTGGGATGGTAATGAACAAGAGTTGATGCGATTCGAGAATATCAGTAAACCAGTTTTAATAAGTTCAAGCGAGTTTGAAGAACCCACATTAGAATTGGCAATCCCCAACCCGGGAAAGGCTCGAAACAATATGGTTTATGATAAAGAAAGATTATGCTGGGTGAATTTGGATGGAGAAGATGATGGCATCTTCCATAACATTCCTGATTTGGTGGAATCCAAGCCATATAAATTGAATGCTCCTCCACGAACATTTAAAAATTCTGCACATTCCTTAATGAGAATGGCTCTGCAGCATGATATGAATTCTCCAACGCTAAGACGAGGTGTGAGTCAATTTACCCAAAGGACGGCTTCCACCACTTCACCTGGTGATACGGATGAGAGACTTGGACAGAGAGGTTCGAATAACGAAATGGATCCTAATGAGTTCAACTTGAGTAAGAAATTGATTGAAAAATTTGAGAAGGAAGATTTGCGGATCGAGCGGAAAATTCGGCATTGGTTCAGCAATAATCAAACGGGGTTTAATCGTGATTATTTCTGGGAAATCAGAAGAATGGTGATGGAGAATGAGTAGAAGGGATTGTAATCAGTATTATTGAAATATTTAGAAATTATAATAACTTAGTTTATTTTTAAATTTTATTTATTTTATTCTAAAGACGAAATCGGAAACAATTCTAGCACATTATTATATAACTTAGAGCATGATCATACCTAAACCAGCTAACATAGAAACACCGACAGCAGCGAATTTAGTGAAGGTGCTGTAACCGTATTGAGAAGCGGCACCGGATTTCTTGCTATCAGTGGTAGCAGAACTGGAGCTTTGAGAATCAGTCTTGGAGCTAGAAGAATCACCAGTTTCAACAGCACCAACGACAGTACCTAAACCTGAAACACCAGCAGATTTTAAGTAAGGTGCACAAGAGGAAGCGGTTTGTGCCTTTTGAATAGAAGCACTTCCCTTGAAGTCACAGGCATCCTTACTCTTATCTTGAGATTGATAGTAAAGGTCTAAGACGAAACTTAATTTATCCTTAGCAGCACATGGAGAGTAGGCACCGTAATCACCGGCGGTACCATTAGCTTCGATACCAGAACAGTCGATTAAATCACAAACAATACCAAATAATTTACCGTAATCTTCATCCTTGACACTGTCTGCAACAACACATTCTAAGGATTTTTGCATACAACCACAAACATTCTTGTCTGGGGTTGGTGGTAAGATAGTAGCGGCTTCCCAGTTTGAGGTTGAAGAAGGACAATCAGTACGGCTCATAACAGAAGCGGAAGCTTCTGCTGCCTTAATACCAGTTGGGGTAGCCTTTAAAATTTCAGATTTATAGTTGTTGTAATCAGCTAAAGTCTTGACTTTACCATTTGAATCAACGGAAACCAAACCATAGTCGTTTTCTTCTTGGTAGTACATGTAGACGATACCACCAGACCAGACGTCAGTCATATCGCTACCGTAAAGGGTTCCAACTTCTTGGAATTTTCTTGGAGTGACTCTGTTACAACCATATTCAGAAAAGAAAATAGGAATACCAAGGTCTTTGTATAATTCGGTGATGGTTTGATAACCAGAAGTCTTGAAGGAGGAAGAACCACACCATTCGTACATGTTAATACCAAAGAAATCAGCACTTTCTTCGTCCTTACCACACGCAAAGTATTCAGCTAATGGTTCTCTGATATCGATGTCATCATTAGCAGAATAACCAACTGGGATCTTTCTATAGTTCTTTGCCTTAATGTAAGCCTTAGTATCTCTAACAGCAGCTTTAACGAAAGCAGAAGCGTCAGTGTTGTTAACTTCATTGGTGACTTCGTTACCAGCAAAGAAACCTAAGATGTTAGTATAGTTGTGGAAGGCATCAACAACGGAAGTATATCTTTCTAATAAATCTAAGTTCCATTGTGGATCATTTCTATTGATAGATTGATCTGGTTGTGATAAATCAGCAACAACGTAAATACCAGCATCTTGTAATAATTGCATACATTCAGTGTGATCAGCAGTACTATCTAAAGCGTAAACTCTGATAACGTTGGTGTCAACAGCTTGCATGTAAGGAATATCTCTCTTACAAGCTTCAACATCAGCCAAAGGATCAACGAAAGATTCGTCAGAGTCGGCGGAATTCTTTTGGTAAGCAATACCCTTCATGAAGAATTGGGAACCATTATTGGAATAAAAGAATTTGTTACCAATGATTTCGATTGGTGGTAAATCAGCAGCAGAAGCAGATGCAATACAGGCGGAAATGGCCAAGAGGGTTGATGGAAGGAGTGATTTGAACAACATCTTAATGCAACGAATGTATAAATGTTAATCCGTGTGTCTGTCTGTCAAGTCTGTTGTGTCAGCAAAAAGAAGGAAGAACTCGAGTAAAATATTGGCCAAAAAAAAAGGGGAGTGAAAACTCGGGACAGACACAAGAAATTTAAATGCAAGAAATTTGCTTCTCTGTCAAAAATATTCAGATCCAAAAATTTTCGTAAAGAATGTTTTTATTTCACGGTAATATTTTTTTTAATAAAATAAAAATAAAAATAGCAAAAAAAAAGAAACGTTAAATGAAATAAAAAATAAAATACACCGAGACAGAGGGAGAATGCTAAATATAGATTGATCAGCCAATCGATCATGTAAATTGGCAATGAGGTTACTAGTTTTTCGAAGGAAAGAAACATGGCAGAGACCTATACATTTAAGTATGCTGACTTAATCAAAATTCATGGATAGCAAATAATTAAAGTGGAGAGTCTAATGATTTTGTGAAATTGCAATCTTTTAACGAGACAAAGAGTTTCTTGCCAGTATTTTTATTATTTCAATAAAAAAACCAACGTGTCGTTGGACTTTTTGGTGTTAATTTATTTACTTTCATTTCTCAAAATATCAATACACGCAAAATGCGCATTCATTGGGAATGTAAAAGTATGATGACATAGTAAAACCAGAGGCAGCCATTAAAGTGTGAAAGCGTACTAGATTCAGTACCGACCTATGAAACATTGTACAAGCGCTTAGCCCTAGTGAAGGGAGTTAATCTTCCTCGGAATCCTCGGATGGGCGTCTAAATCTACATAAACTTCACAAAATAAGAAAACTTGACGAGCATTATCCTTCAACTATTTTAAAGACATAACTGCAGATCCTTGGCTCATAAAAAAAGGAAACCAACCATATAAACAGCAATGTCTAAGGTTTCTGAATGATTTATTTATTTATGTTGATGATCTTTTCTTCATCGTATTTTTCCAAATTAGGAATCCCAGTCGTCAATTTTGGTGGTTATTTTTTACTTTTTTTGTTTGAAGTCTTGGAATAAAAATAAAAATAAAAATGAAAATAGTGGCTGTGCAAAAAATAAAGACAAAATCGTAAGGGATTTATTCATAAACCGTTGTTGTTGCAGCAACTAAGAAAAAAAAAGCTTGAGTTGTCCCCTTTTTTGCAGCAAAAACTACAAGAAAAAGAAACGAAAAGGAAAACAATCTTAGATTTTGTAAACCTTGTATAATTGGATTCCAGTAGAAACATAAGTTTATTTCACACATATTTGGCTTGTTTTACATTTATTAGATTGTTAACGCTTATTTTTTTGTATCACAAATTGCTTAATTGGGAATGCCTTCGCTTCAATGGCTTCTCTCTAACTCTCATGTAATGATGGAGTATTTAATGCTAAAGAAAAAGACCATTGGATACCATTGCTAGTAGCATTAATTGTGAAGGTGATTAGAAAACAAATTTGGGACAACACCCCTCTCCCATAATTGATTTATTATATTTTTTTTGCCACTCTTTGCCAAGCATAATTTTATTCTTACATAAATAAGTGTCAGCCAAATATAGCCAGGCAGAATAAATGCGAGAAGAACTTTATCAGTACTGTTGAACGTGGTGTATTTGATTGAGATAGTTAGCAATAAACAATATAGTTTACTTCTGGAATTTCTCACAGTACCAGAAACAGCTAAAGACAATATCTGTTTTAACCAAATTATTCTTACTCAGGCTTTAAGTATTATGCTAGAGCAACTGACTTGTTTCATTTTCTCTTATACTATAGAGATATATTACGATATACTAAATTGAAGTATGGAGAGTAATGATACATTGCTGCAGTAGTGGAAGCTTCTATTATTAATTCTCTGCTATGATTAGATCGGTCATTTGGGGTGTCGTTTCTTTGGGGACTGTTTTGGTAAAATTGGTACTATATGTGTATAAAAATTTAACCTCACCACACCTGTGAAAATGCTTCATATGCTTAATTATACCCAGGATCTTATTTTTAGGAACCAAGTGCTTTTATTCTCTAATTTATATCATTATTTTTTAATCACATCTTCCTAGAATAAACAACATTCTCATTCTTGTTCTTCCTTATCATAGCTTCTATACAAAAATTTTCTAAGTTAGTCTATTCGTGCTTAACATATTGTTCTAAAAAACCTTCACAAATAAGAACAACAAAAGTCAAATAGAATCAATATGGACATTCTACAAGCCCACAATAACCAAAGTTTATCAAAGCAATGTGCGTGTAGAGGTCGCTCAAGATTTTGAATTTTTTTATTTTACTTTATCTTGCATAGCTGTTTTCTTTGTGTTGATAAAGTTTTTCCGAGAATAATAAACTAATTTGATTGAAAATGGTTCTATGCAGTCAACATTTATTCCCCACCCACACACCCCACTTTAAAAAAACAGTTTTATTGTTGTTGTCCACTTTTTTTTACTACACCGTTTTGAATAAAATAATAAATGATTGATTATTAACACATTCTTCTTTATCAATGAATCCTATAATATACTATCAGGAAAAGCAACTATAGTAAAAACAACTTTTGCATATCGAGTAGTCCTTTATGGCAAGGTAGTAATAATAATTACCTTTGCTATTAATGTTGCTCTCTCTCTTACTTTGATTTGAACGTGGAGAATTTTTTTCTTTAATTGGTGGTGTGGTGTGCTGGTGTGTGAATCAGTCCAAGGCAGAAAGAAATCAAAAAATAAAAGCAAAAAAAAACCAACGACAGACAGACAGAAAAAAAAAACGCTGTTGGACTTAAAAATCCATTTTCTTTCATGAAAAATAATTGAATATAAATTGACACTTTTTCTTAAAAAGTCATTTTGTTGATCTCAAATTTTCTTTTTTTGGATTAATTAAAGTAACAGAGCAATTGGAGGGAAAGATGTCAGACAGTAGTGATAACAAGGAACAGCCACAGACTGAATATGTTGATATTTATATTCGATTCAATGATGACATGGAAAAGGATTATTGTTTCCAAATAAAAACATCAACTACATTCAATGATTTATTCAAGATATTTGACACGTTACCAATTTCACTTCGTCCAAGTGTATTTTATGACGTAAGACCTATTGGGTTTAAGAAATCTACATCACCAGGTTATCTTACTGAAGATGGTAACTTTTTATTTGATTACGAATCTCAAAATCAAACTGAAGTAATCAAGGATTTAAACTCATTGATTAATGAAAATGTCTGGCCAGGACAATTGATTATTCCAGTATGGAAATTTAATGATTTTTCATTTTATAGTTTTGTTACCTTTTTGATTACCTGGCTTTATACTGATTTACCAGATTTTATAAGTCCAACTCCAGGAATTTGTCTCACAAATCAAATGACAGTTTTCTTAAGATATTTAGCAACCACTTTTGGATATCAACAATATGCTGACTTATTACTCGAAGATGCTTCAACTCCTGTTTCAGTTACTGGACAAATCTTCTTCTTTGTTTTCCATGTTTTAAAGATTGGTATTATCTTTGGATTGTTTTACACTGGTGCTGTTAATCCATACAGAGTTTTCAGCTTAACTACAGATGTTAAGAAGGAAATTACTAAGGAGCAATTACTTGAATTAGGTTGGACTGGTACTAGAAAGGCAACCATCGATGAATATAAGGATTATTATCGTGAATACAAGACCAACCAATACGGTGGAATGATTCAAGCCCATCGTGCAGGATTATTTGAAACTATGAAGGATTTAGGTTGTGAATTAGAACAAGGTGAAGGATACAACACTCCTTTAACCAACGAAAATAAATCTGTCACTTTTGACCAAATGTTAGAAAATTCATTAGATCCTGATTTCAAATTGAAATTGTGTTACGATTATTTTGCTGAATTAGGTATTGTTTTTGCAACTAACGTTGAAAACAAACAAGCTTCAGAATTGCCAGAATTTATCAAGCAATACAGAAGATATGGATTATTACTTTCTAATGAAAAGTTGAAAGAAATTGTTAGAGCAAGAAAGGGGTTATCCAAAGAAGAAACCAAAGCAGAAGTTGAGCAAGTTGAAGAAAAGGAAAGCAAAGAAAAGAAAGAATCCGATGAATAAACAATAGGGAATGGTCTCAGAATAGGAAAGTAGGGGCGAGAGAGAGAATGAGAAGGTCAGCGAGAGGGACATTAAGAAAGTCAGCGAGAGAGACAATAAGAAAGTCAGAGAGACAAAGACATTGGTGGCCAGCAGGGGGAGACACACGACTTTATAAAGGATAATCCGTCAGTTGCTGCTGTTCATTTAACATTTTTCTTCCTGTTGTATGTAATTTTAATCTCATGTGTTTCAAATTTTTTTTGTATAAGGTTTGTGTTTTTAGATTTTGTTAATTAATAATATAGTAATTTTGATTTGATATTGGATCATCAACAGGGCTCATCATGATCTACTATGTCGTTACTCTAGAGGACAAACAACCTCTAATAAAGCGGATATTGATGAACATAGGGAATGAATCAATGGTAACATACATCAATTCAACTTCACCAGAGATCTTGTTGAAGTTCTCAACAATTAATGAAAACTTGAATTATGAACGATTCACTCATTTAAATCAGATCATTGACTATATTAATAGCAATAGCAATGCGAATAACACAACAATTGTAATCGAGGATTTACTGCTGTATGCTATGAACACAAATGATCAATCGAAACTTACACACACAAATTATTTACTTAACAAATTGATTCATCGATTATATCAATACGACAACGTTTACTTGATTGATTCGAAAAGACTTGCATTCGTTGAAGTTTTAGTTGATAGGATTGATTTTTCAAGAAGAAGCACGTGAATTTAAATGCCTTTCACTGAAGTATGAAGTAATTTGAACTCAATAGATTACAGTTTTAGAGGGGGCTGTTCCCAAGGCAGATAGGAGATTTCAGAAGAAAATGTCATCCAACATTCTGTTACTTTTTAATGACTCCTTGCCGTTTTGTGTTAGCCTAAGTTAAAGGATAATAGGGTTCTCGATCAATATTTTCATAAAGTTGGAGGCTTTCATAGTTGGAAGATTCCTCGTATAGCTCAACTTTGTGAAGTTGCTCCGACGAATACTTATGTTGATTAGACGTCTTCTTGTTCACACCATACTACAATTTTAATTATAAAATGTGTAAGTTGCAGTTATTAAGAAAAATTAACAGTTACATTTCAACTACTTATTAGGATCCAACTTCCAAGTTCTTCTCATTCCTTTCAGTCTTTGTGTAACCGCTTCTCGACTGTTTCTGACTGTTGGTTTTGTCCAACTTATGCATACAAAAACAATGAACAATTATCCCGCCCCCACTGTTTATTCATTGGTTAACCACTGTTGTCTTTTTCATTGCCTTATAAAATGCAAAAGGTTTATAAAATAATATATTTAAATGAAAAGCAAGGAGGGTTTGATATTCTACAAATCGACTCAAATGCAGTGGGACAGGCATTACCGCCTTCATGCAAAAAGGGGCAGAACATAGTTGGTCGAAGAATCAAAAAGTCATGTATTCTGCAAATCACCGAAAGTTAAATTCACAGAAATCTGGAGATGATGTATTTTAACGCATATTTGTGCCTCTTCTGACAGGTAAATTTTAATAAGTTTAATGATCGGTTTCCGACGATCCCCAAGATGTATCTTTTAATTGTATACATCGAAAAGGTAAATTAAAAGCAATAAAATATATTTATTTATATAATTATCTTTATTGTCGGCATTAGATTAGCCATAGCAGTTGATTATGGGGTATACTTTTACTGCCTCTTTGCCCCACAGAAATAATTGTGTGTGTGTGTCAGACAATTGATTCTCGGAAGAAAACTTGTGAATATATTTTATAGCTTTAAAATTATTTTTTAAATGTTTAAGACACTAAATTAAATTAATATTGTATTCCACGGTCATTAAAAAATATTCCTGTTTTGGGATTCTTGTCGAAGAGTTCCCCGTAGTCAAGAAAACCTTAAAAGCTATCATTCAAAGATGATTATCCAGGGTAAAAAAGGGGTAGCCAAAATAAAAAACTTATAATACAAACTGTTTGTCTGTATACTTGTTGCTCTTCTTTATGTCTTTGAAGATATCTTATTTTAGTCACTGAAATATTTCAACCAAAATCCTCTAATCTCGATCGACAGACTACTCGAACAACAACTCAGAGTTGACTTCACAAACAATGTCACTGTTGCTATCACCTTGTGAATCTTGCTTAACGCTAAGCAATGAAGCATCCCAGTTTAATGATAAGTTAGTAATTAATTACCTTAACCGGAGACTATCTCAATGTTCAAGAACGCAATCAAAGTCGAGATCTACGTCATCAAGAGGTGAAATCAGATTGACGAGACCGACAATAATAATACCCAGGGTAGAGACTTACAATCCTGAGTTAGAGCTTATCATGGTCTATAACCACCATGATATCAATATCAAGTTAACATCCATTCATAATCTAATCGATACCCATAAGTCAATCAATACAGCCGATTTAACAGTGAATCACTTGTTGCTATTCATTTACTACAATCAATTAACATTATCGATTCCGCAATTTTATATCAATCAGTTGGAATTAATTCATTTAGGCAAAGTGCATAGTTTTTCTATGACTTCAAATTCGCCAACTTTAACTGACCTTAACATCAATACTTTCAATAAGTTTTTACTAGTAATCAAACCAGATAACGATGGAGGCATATACCGATTTTTTGAAATGGAATCATTCTTGAAGCACGAAGAAAAGTTTGTCGATAAATCAACAGGTGATATAACTTATATTGATACTTTGGTTAGAAAGATAAAGGGCCCTAAAAATCTGGATAATCGAAGAATCCAGAAAAGATCAACAAAGAAGATTTTCTTGAAAATACTAAAAAGGTTATGTACATAGCAAATAATGGGCATTACATAGAGATAGTTTTATAGTTCTTTCAAATTATTAATTATTATTTGAGTATGTTGTAAAATCTTCGATTCTTATATATACTTGTAACTGAAAGTCCAAGATCAACATATGCTATTAACCGAAGTGCCTCTAGTATACAAAGATCTCTAGCAGCTTTAACGGTGGAAATGGAAACGGATCAGGAACACCTAAAGGACGCTTAGTCACCGAGAACAAGAAAGGAATGAAATCCAATTAAAGTGAGATTTATACTCTTTCTCAACAATGGTTGCAAATCAAAGCATATTTTGCCAAATGGTGGGAAAAAGTGGTGGAACCAAATGCTGAGTGCGAGCAAAACTAAGCTAATGTAATTCAACCAAGAAAACCATCGGCTTATAAAGATCTGTTGGTACGTTATGAAACATCCCAATGTTCATTAGGACACCCTACAACACCAAGGTTATCGCGAGAGATCAAACCTACGTTTCTACAATGATCAACTATTAATTTCATTAACACAATTAGAATAAAATGTATATTTATAAGAACGGGTTTCATGTGACGTTCCTGTTTGTTGGTTGTGGAAAGGGGGGAATAGTTGGCATTGATGGGATGGTAAACCTTTGATTTCGTAATATTAACAAATTTATTTTATATAAAAGAAACTTAAAAACACAAACCATATGATGATCAAGGACCTGATAATGAATAACCACGAATCAAAATCAAAAAAATAAATAAAATACAAAGGAAAACTTCATTTTAGATCCTTCAGTAGATTCATGTTCTCAAATCCTCTTCATATCCATTAAACCTCTTAATAACCGAAAGAAGCTAATTGCTTAGCAACATCGGATTCAGAAGTAGCAGCCTTAGCAGCGTTGATCTTCTTGGTTAAAGCCTTCTTCTTAGCGTAGTATTCAGCAGACTTCAACTTTCTCTTTTCTTCTAACTTATCAACAACAGATTCGTATTTCCAACCAACAGCAGAAGATAACTTACCGACGGTAGTGTACTTTCTACCTTGCTTTAATCTTAAGACTCTTAAAGCTTGTGGAACAACAACTCTCTTCTTCTTGTCGTATGGTGGTGGAACACCTTCGAAAACCTTGAGTCTTTCTAAAGCAGCCTTACCTCTGGCGGTCTTGTGAGGAATCATACCTCTGATGGCCTTGTAGAAAATTCTAGATGGAGCTCTGAAGTGGAATGGACCGTGAGTCTTGTTGAATCTAGTGGCCTTTCTTAAGTAGTCGTGGTATTTCAATTTGTTTCTGAAAAATTCACCAGAAATGTTTAAGGCTTCACATCTGACTACAACAATCTTTTGACCGTTTAATAATTGCTTAGCAACGATAGAAGCTAAACGACCTAATAAATGGCCCTTACCGTCAATGACAACAACTGGTTCAAAGGTAGACATTTCGTTGATTAGTTAACTTAACAAAGGAAAGAAACTAAGAGAAGAGAATTTTTTTTCACTTAATTAAGCAGGAGGAGGAAAAAAAATTTTGTATGAGTGAAAATTGTTTGGTGAAGGGAAACTCGCAGTGTGACTCTAGTGTTGCACTATAGAAGCTTTACTAACGCTAACTATGTGGCTGTTAACTATGTGAACCATCAGAAAAAAAGAAAGTTACAGCGCGTTAACCTGTAAGTTATGAGACAAAAACTGTAAAATCATACTATTCCTTTTTTGTGGGCGCTAAACTCCTAAAACTTGAGACAAACAGCCTCGCTGACAAAATAAAACAAGAATTACATACAGGAACAAGCACGTGCAAAATATTTGTAAGGGCTGTAGCCCTAATCAAAAGCTGCAAAAAATAACCCATTATCACCTATTGCAAAACATTTACAACACAACATTTATATTCAAATGCCAGATTATGTATTATCAAACAAACCAAAAATTGAGTGTCTTTTTTATAAACTCTATAAATCTATTTAAAGGTTAATTTCCTTAGATTCAATCAATGAATTAAGAACGGAAAGAATAGCTTCAATAGAAGCTTGCGAAACGTCATGGTCGATACCACATCCCCATTTAGTAACCTTTTCATTGGCTGAGTTGGCATATGATAATTGAACATAAGTAGCTGCCTTACTACTTGATCCACTTCCCAAGGAATGCTCACTGTAATTTTCTACTTCAAACAAGATACTAAACTTTTTAGAAATTGCGTCAACAAATGCAGAAATTGGTCCATTACCTTGTCCTTTAATGGCAATTTCTTCTCCTTCATGGGTAAGCACAGCATAGATTTCTCGATTGTTGTCTTGATCAGAATTCTTATTCTTGGTAATTTCGAAATCGTGAAGGGCAAGTGGGGAGTTTGGTTGGATGTATGCCTTCTTGAATAAATTACAAATTTCTTCAGTCTTCAATTCCCTACCCAAGGAATCGGCTCTATCTTGAACAATACTTGAAAATGCAACTTGTAAATGTCTTGGCAAATCTAAACCTAAAGTTTGTAAAATTACCCATGCAGCACCACCTTTACCTGATTGAGAGTTAACTCTGATAACCGCTTCATAGGTTCTACCAATATCCTTTGGATCTAATGGTAAATATGGCATAGCCCATTTGACATCACCCTGTTTGGCTCTTGCGTCTGCCTTGGAGAATCCTTTCTTAATAGCATCTTGATGGGATCCACTAAATGCACAGACAACAAGAGAACCACCGTATGGAGCTCTTGGATGAACATCAATCTTATTACAACGTTCACTGACTTCAATAATGCTTTCAATATCAGAGAAATCCAAGTTTGGAGAAATACCTTGAGTGTACATGTTTAATGCAACAGTCACCAAATCAACATTACCAGTTCTTTCACCATTACCAAAGATACAACCTTCAACTCTATCCGCACCTGCTAAGATACCCAATTCAGTAGCGGCAACCCCACAACCACGGTCATTATGACAATGTGTAGACACAATTACCTTTTCACGTTCAGTTATATGGGTACAGAAGTATTCAATTTGATCAGCATAGACATTTGGTCCAGCAACTTCAACAGTGGCAGGCAAGTTGAAAATCATTGGATGTTCAGCACTTGGTTCCCAAGCTTTTTTGACAGCTTCACAAATCTCAACCGCGAATTCAACTGGAGTATCAGAAAAACATTCTGGAGAGAATTCCAAGTTCCATTCAGTTTCTTGCATATTTGGGTCATCTTTGGTCAAAGATCTAACCAATTTGGTAGTTTCAATTGCTTTAGCAATGGCATCTTCTTTAGACATGCCAAATACTACGTCACGGAAGACATCTGAAGTAGCCAAGTAAATATGAATAATTGCCTTCTTGGCACCTTTGACAGACTCAACAGTTCTTCTAACCAATGGTTCACGAGATTGGGTCAAGACTTGAATAGCAACATCTTCAGGTGCATTTTCGACAGCATAACGAGTAAAATCAAAATCGGTTTGTGAAGCTGATGGGAATGAAACTTCGATTTCTTTGAATCCAATTTCAATTAATTTGTGAAAGTATTCTTTCTTCTCTGCAACAGACATTGGATCAGGTAAGGATTGATTACCATCTCTTAAATCAGTTGATAACCATCTTGGTGCTTTTGTTATAACCTTGTTTGGCCATGTTCTATTAGGCAAGTTGATGTGCTTTGGTGGGGGATATTTGATAGATGGATCTTTTAGCATGTTTTTGTATTGGAGCTTAACTGGTGGGATTCTGCCTGTAGAGGCAGCCCTGGTAAAAAGCTTGAATGTACGTCTAAACATTGCTAGCTAGTGTATCAGTTCTAGAGAACGTGTTCGAGAGAAGAGAAGATAAGAGAAGAGAAGAGAAGAGAAAGAAGAAGAAAAGAGGAACACTAAATGAAAAAGGATAATGAATGAATCATGGTATGTCCATATGTGTCGAAAATTTCAGAAATTGCACTGAAATCACCGGAATTGTGTTAGGGCCGGTATAGGCGATCTTAACATTTTTTTGTCCTTATCGAGATCAGTTTGAAATTTTACGTTCCCCTCTCCCTGAGGATTGTACAAAACAAAAGAATCCACTTGAAGATTACAACCAAGATGTCCAAATTGTGTGCTTAATTTCGCCCATTAAGCAAATATAATGATATTTCGTAAACGTAGATATTGATGTCCCATGGAGTGCAACAAATTATTTCAAATCCCCCATCACGATTCACCACAAACTTCTTCTTCTGTTGAACGAGCCCTATCAATCACGTGAGAAATAAATATATTGTAGTCACATGATCGCGGTCACATGACCAATTTGATTTAAAGTCTTTTTATTTTATTTTTTCCTGTTTTGGGAAGACCTTTAACGTAGGAAAAAAAAGAGCTCATCTCAGAATCAATACTCAAAATATTTATGAAAAATTTGTGTACTTGTTTCTTTTCGTTAGGCAGTTTTTAAAGTACAACAATTATCAGACTTATAATATAATCATCATGGCCAAATCATCCAGTAAAGAATCTAAGAAAGAATCCAAATCCAAGAAGGTTGTTGAAAAGAAGGTTGAATCAGAAGAATCTTCTTCTGAATCAGAAGAAAGCTCATCTGAAAGTGAATCGTCTTCCTCCGAAGATGAATCTAGCTCAGATTCCGAATCCAGCTCTTCTGAATCTGAAAGCGAAGATGAAAAGGAAGAAGTAAAGGAACAAAAGAAAGAATCTTCAGATGAATCATCCTCTGAATCCGAAAGTGAAAGTGAAGAAGAAAAGGATGAAAACAAGAAATCATCATCTGATTCATCTTCTGAATCCGAAAGTGAAAGTGAAGAAGAAAAGGAAGAAAACAAGAAGTCATCATCTGATTCAGAAAGCGACTCCTCATCCGATTCTGAGTCCTCTTCATCATCCGAATCTGATTCTGAAAGTGATTCCGACTCTTCATCCTCTGAAGACGAAGAAGAAGTTAAAGAATCCAAGAAGCGTAAGGCTTCTTCCTCCTCTTCTGAATCTTCTTCTGAAACTTCTGAAGGTGAATCTGACGAACCAGCTTCCAAGAAGGCCAAGACTGATGAAGAACCAGCCACTTTATTCGTTGGTAGATTATCCTGGAATATTGATGATGAATGGTTACAAAGAGAATTTGAACCATTGGGCGGTGTTATTGGTGCCAGAGTTATAATGGAAAAGGCCACCGGTAAATCTAGAGGTTACGGTTACGTTGATTTTGAATCGAAGGCAGCTGCTGAACATGCTTTGAAAGAATATCAAGGTAGAGAAATAGATGGTAGACCAATCAACTTAGATATGTCCACTAGTAAGCCACATGCATCAAAATCTAATGACAGAGCTAAACAATATGGCGACACTCCATCTGCTCCATCTGATACTCTTTTCATTGGTAACCTTTCCTTTAATGCTGACAGAGATAACTTATCAAATATTTTTGCTGAATACGGTAGCGTGATTTCTTGCAGAATTCCAACCCACCCAGATACTCAACAACCAAAGGGATTCGGTTACGTTCAATTTTCTTCTGTTGAAGAAGCTACCGCTGCATTAGAAGCATTGAATGGTGAATATATTGAAGGTCGTGCTTGCAGATTGGATTACTCTACCCCAAGAGATAACAACAACAGCAGAGGTGGATTTGGTGGTAACAGAGGTAGAGGTGGATTCGGTGGTAACAGAGGTGGTAGAAGTGATTTTGGTGGTAATAGAGGAGGCCGTGAAAGAGCATCTCCAAGACCATCAACTGAATTCAAGGGTACCAAGAAGACTTTTGATTAAAGGGTTTTTGTTTAGATAATTTTCGAGGTTGAATGATTTCACAGTGAAAGAGAAGTGTATCTAGAAGGTTATTTGTAATGATGGTTATTTTATATTTATAACATGTTTTTATTGTTGCATTATAGACTTCCGTTTGATCCAAGGTAGTTAACGTTCGTATAGTAGTTTAGTGTATATTCTTTGTTCTTTTTATATTTAATTGTACAGTATATTGTTATCAGAAAATGATTGTTAGATGATTCTTTGACATTCGTGGACCATCAAAAAAAGCATTTACAAGAGATGACATTTATATTTGATATCAATAAGACATATGTCGAAGTATAGGCAACAGAAGCACTGGAAACCGTACCGCAGATTGCATCAAGCTGCGTTGGATGACTTTTACACTTCTGATCATGAGATTCTAAACCATAAACAAGAGGGACCACTTTCGCAGCCAGAAAATCATTATGGATATTAGGATGTCAATGAAACATTTTTAAATTGGTGTTACAATTAGATAGAACCCGGAATACTCTCACAATCTCTCACTTGACCAAATTTGGAAGTGAATCAGATATACCTATCTCTATTTTTGTAGCCCAATGCTATAAATGAACATAGACATGCATTGTGAAATTGCTTTATTTCATGACGATATTCGCTAGTTATAATAGAAAGAACTGCAAGCACACCGAGTAATGGAACCTTTTGCATCACTCTTTGCATTTATGACTCTTTTCTTTGAAATAAATGAAGCAGACGACGTTGCATTTCTCATTTCTCCTTTGTGCTTCAAATATCAATTTATCAATAGTGTGTTTGATTCCCATTCCAAATGTTGATAATTGATATAATTCCGAGTGACACAAATGGGAATAACATGGGGAAGTGAGGGATATTAAACGGTCAAAAAAGCCTGATAATTGAATTCGAAAAAAAATAAATTAGACAAGAAAAAAACCCCAGTTGATTAATAAAACACAACTCGTAATTAATTTTTCTTGGAAATTGTGTCTGAGTTTCCATCAATTAATTTTAACCTTTGTTAAAAGAAAGCATGCTTCTTAAGCGAGTGAGTAACATTGGGGCAATAAACCAATATTCTTATCTTTGAATTGCTCGTTTGTAAACTATTAGCATGGGAATTTATGAGGCCAATCAATTTGTGTCGGCATACAACAGGGGGATTTGAGTGGGGGGGGGGGTAAATGCCTCTTAAATATGAGCCACCCAGTGTAAGCCATGTAAGGAGAGGACGTGAGACAACAGCAAACATTCATTTGAGTTGAATGCGCAGAGGGCAATTGGGGAGAAGTTATATTTTTTATTGTTTATTATTTCTGATTGTTTCTTTTTCCATATTTTTTATTATTGTTTTGTTAGTTTTTATATTTTTATATGGTTTAACAATTTAGAAAATTTTATTTTTTACGATAACTCAGACAGAAAATTACAACAATTTGTATTGTTTCAGACAAATTTTCACATCACAGTCACACTATTTTTTGGAGGGACAAAATTTCTTTTTTGAAATAATGCATAATCAAGACATTTCACAAAAAATAGGGATCTTAACTTAAATAACCTTTGAACTCTGGATTCTGTGGTTTGTAATTCAAAGGAAACTCGAATTTCGTATAGGTTATTTAAGTATCTGAAAAGTGTTGGAGAAATATATGATCTTTATAGTTATCGGCCTATTTTTTTGGTGTGGTTACCTTTTTTGGAAGGCGTTCAACCTGTGGTTCGTTTTTTTTGGGAATGATAAATAATATTTTTCTTTTGCCTACCTGAAAAACAACCATCCGAACCGACATTTTACATGCACCTACCCACATAAATAGACAGACACCAAGAAAAACAAAGATAAATAAACTAAACTTTATCCCAAAAATTCAAAATTAAAAAAAAAAAAATAATTCAAGGAAAAAAGGTCTTGTAATAATAAAAGATTTGTTAAAAGGGTAGACTACCTCTAAGAAATCAAGAATAAAAAGGCAAAGCCAAAGAAAAACCAACAAGACAACCACCGGACAGCTAATCAAGCAAACAAACAACCCAAACAAGGCAAAAAAAAAAGAGTCAAGCCAAAAAAAATCATAGCCAACAAAAGACCAGACACATTCACCACCACCATCATCATCACCAATTACCACCGTCATCAAAACAATTCACAATCACCACAGCAAAAACCCACTCAAGAAGCACACCACGAAATATTTATTCTCTTTGTATAGACGAGGGGGATACTAAGAAAAAGATTTGTCAACTTACGTTATATCCACTGTAGCTCCCCCAAGAAAGCATTCTATTAAGAAAAGAAAACAGTAAGGAAAAAGGTTTAAACAGGTCAAACCAAAAAACACAAGAATAGAAACAACAACATTAACAGTTACCCTGGCTAAGAAAGCATCCTCACTTTACTATCAGTATAGAAAGACATCTCAATAACCAATAACTGTTATTGAACCAACCATAACAATTGCACATATCTCCTTACATGTTTTGACTCCATTGTTCAGACTTTCATCGCTAATATAACAGATTACTAAAGATATGAACAAAATGAGGCGTGCGGTATCAAAGATACTTCCTACACCGAGATTATTCAACAATGAGTCAACAAGTCCTTTTAGTAACTTTGGATCCAATTTCAGAATTGATTTCCATTCCATTGACGACTTTTATATTCAATTGGATAAACCTCATCAGATTTGGCTTCCTGGAGATGAAGTTGCAGGTCAGATTATACTAATATCTAAAAAGAATTTGGCAAACGTAGTTATCACATTGTCATTAATTGGTTATATTAAAATCAATGCATCATCCCATTCAAAGTTGAGACCCATTAAACATACATTATTCTCGCATACAATCAAGATTTATGGTGATAATGACGAAGAGAACAATAATGAATTTTCAAATGGTCTATTGAAAGGAGAACATGTGTTTCCATTTATCGTCAAATTACCAAATAAGAGAGTCTTCACATCAATCGATTTTGGAAAAGGATCAATAAATTACGTTTTAAAGGCTTCCATTGGCAATTCTTCGTCTTCTGCATCCCATCCAAGTTCACCAATGAACTTTCTCGCATCACCATCTACCACTCCAGGACAATCACCAAGCGATGCATCATCAGATACCACTCCCAACTCGTCATCGCTGATAGGAGGTGAAAAGCAAGCCAATAGTAGAAGGAATTTTAGGATTCTCCAAAATCCAACATATAGCTCAGAAAAGTTAATCAATTTAGTGAATCCAATAGATGTTTCAACTTTATCACGACCTAAACCGAAGAGATTAATACTAAAAGACCCTCGAAATTTAGGTAAGAGATTATCTCGAACACAGTCTTCTACTTCAACGATAAATACAGTCAACACTTGCAGTACAATTTCTTCGATTAATTCAGACCAAATATCACTCGCAGACAATCAAAACCAACAACAGCAGAACGTTTCACAAACCAATGGTATCGGAGAGGGCCATCAACATTTGAGCCATTCACACCATCCTACTCAAGGACTGCAATCCATACTTAATAAACCACAAGCAATTAATGTGATACTAGAAGTTCCTCAAAGAGGTTATTTACGAGGTGAATTGATACCGATTAAACTTTCAATCAATCACCTAAAGAAAATCCAAGATTTGAATGGGATAATAATAACATTCGTGAGAGTGTGTCGTTTAGACAATGGAGCCGATGGCGTGGTGGAATCATTTAGAAAAGATTTACAGCAACTGATCTTACCATTGATTGTTGACCCGGTGACATTTCGGTCAGAAATTAATACTAATATAAGAGTCCCAGCTGATGCATTTCCTACCATAGTGGGATGTCCATTAGTTTCATTCCAATATTTTATAGACGTACTTATAAACTTATCAGGAAAATCAGTTGGCTTGGAATCAGAATCTAGTAGTACTCATCTGCCTGATTCTTCAGTTGCAGTTGCAGCAACTACAGCTAGTGTAAATCCCTTGTCCGATGGAACCAGTCCAAATTCAGACTCGTATAAGTTCAATTTTAATTTCCACAATTCAAATACGTTGACGTCGTTGCATCATCAGAAGGAGCGTTCTGGGTTTATCAATACTGACAAATTTAAACGACTGAAGAAATTTTTACAATTAACAACAGAAATAGTCATTGGTACTCATAGACTGCAAGTGGACGAGGCGCTTCAATCAGGAGCTCAAATACTAGTTGAATCAAATTCAAGAAGATCGTCAACACTGAATTCGGCAGGAACAAGTCCCCTTGGAACAGATATACTTAGTGGATCGCCAGGACCAATATCTCAAGTAGGTATAACCAACGGGACATCGGACTCGCCTCCAGGCGTTCAACCGTCACATCCCCATGTTCCATCTATTCCTTCGGCTTTTGGACAGTCAAGAACACCATATATCAACCCAATACCCGAATCAATTGAAATCAATAGCTTTCAAACACCTCCATATTTTGAGAATGAAAACGGCACACAGCCACCACTCCCACCTCCACCATTGTCTCCACCCACAGCAGTAGACTATGATAATCGTACATCTTTACCAAACAATAATTTCATGGCTATGTTGCAGAGCCATTCAGAGTTGAGTGAGAAGGAAAGAATGCGGGCACATGAAACGGGATTATTGCCTTCAGCTCCACCTGTCGACGAAGAAGATATGGACGAGATACAAAGAGACGAACAAGCAGTTGAACTGCCTTACCAGCGTCATCACAATGATAATGAAGATACTCGCAATCAAGGCGAAAATGAACAGCCACAAAGACCAATAAATCAAAATTCGAGTTCTTCCAATCAGTTGAATTTTTTCACCTACGATGGATCAAATATTGCTACACTAAATAGAACAATCGCTATACAACGGCAAGATTCGTTGGCTAATGATGATTTGTACCATGTTCCTGGTGAAATCGGGGAGTATGTGCCCAATTATATGTCGTCCAAAGATGATCGCTTGATTGTAAGTGGAGGCGCCACCAATGGTGGGGCTGTTCATGCAGGTACCAGTAGATCCAGAGAAACAACTGAAAGGTGAATAAACATTTATGTATTATCTATAAGGGCTAATATTACGAATTATTTATTTCTTTTGACTAATGATACTAGAACTTTGAAATGATGTAGTTAAGCTGTATCCTCCCTAAGGGTTGTTCATTGCTACTCTGTTAGGTGAAATGTAATTAGATGAAGTTCAGAAGTGTACAGTATTTGAAATATTTGTGTCTGCCAAGATTTAATTTCGTTAAAAATAAACTAAATTATTGTTTAATCTAAATCGTTGATAAAAAATTTTCGAATTTAAACGATAATCGCTTAGACGCGTATTGTTTTCACTGGGAGTTCTGAGAATTGCAACATCATTGACAAAACCTACAAAAATCAGTTCATTTCCCACTGCTCACATATTGAAACCAGTTATTATTCACAGCAAGTATTCATTGTACGAATCTTTTATTCCATTAAATTTATATTGAATACACAGAAAAAAAAGCAAACTAATTATACTTACAAAGGTTTACCTCAATTGCCATTACGAGCCAAATAAAGCTCCTTTTGTAATGAAGTAACATGGTCCTTCAACAGATCCCTTTCTTGTTTTAAAATATACAAATCAGCCTCAAGGTCCTTAATCTTCATATTGAAATGAGCCGTTTTAATTTGATTGTCATCATCTTCAAGATCGACAGCTTGATTAGAAACCAATTCCTCGTCTTCTGGTATAGGTGTTGCACCTCTTGAACTTACCCTTCTACTAGCTTTCCTAAACATTCTCAACTCGTTATTTTCTTTATTTAACTTTTCCAATAAGGATTTTTGATTTTCTAACTCTTCTTGGTTAATCTTAAGAGCTTTACTGGTGTTATTAACAGATTGAATAGCTTCCTTATAATTTGCTTCCAATTCTTCTAAAGTTTTCGACTTCTCATTTAATTGAGTTCTCAATTCTTCTAGCTCTTGATTAGTTTGCGATTCGCGTTGCTTATTTGTCTCCAAAAGTTCATCAACTTGTTTTTGTAATTTGGCAACAATAGGATTGTTATCAGGGGTATGTACATCCCTTTCTGAAGCTATAGTCTCTGCATTTCTTACATTCCACAAATTGATCAAGGTATCCAACCTATTGGCAAGGTCAAGTTTGGCCTTTCTTGTAGTTGTACTTGCTAAAGATCTATTGGCAGTGGTTTCGCTATCTTCGTCGTATTCACCTTCCAATACTTCCTCTCCTTCTAAATCATTTTCTTCTGCATGAATGGCCTTGTAATTATCAAATTCCAATACTAAATTGTCATACTTTGTTTTCCATTCATTAGCCTCTTTCTTCAAAGATTCTTGATCTTGCAATCTTCCAGTCAAAATCTCAATCTTTTCATCTTGGGTTTTGATAATCTTTTGAAATTCTTCTAATTCACCAATTTGATTATTCATAAAAGGTTCAAAGTCGGAAATCTTTTCTTGAAGGCGTGTGTTTTCTTGTTCCAAATAAAGCAATTTATTGTCCAATTCAACTCTCTCCAATTTGAAGTCAACTGGCTCTACACTCTTTGAATCCATCGAATCGATTTTAGCCTGTAGTTCTTCAACCAATTTATCCTTTTCTGCAAGTTTATTGGTGAAATTTACCGCTTGATGTTCTTGAGACTCTTGTAACGAAGAGTTCTGTTCTTCTAAATTTTCGATCTTTTCGGTTGCACGTTGCATTTGCTCTTTTGTAGAAATTTTCAATGCGTTCAATTCATTGGTTAATTGTGCAATTATTTGTTTAATCTTATTGTCATCGCGGGAGCCTGAATAAGAGGGAGATGCCGCCAAACCGGCTGTTGCAGCTCCGACCAGGGCCGGAGTAACAGGGCCCTCAGTTCCCGCAATAGGAGAAAACTCTCTAGAGTTTGATGGTTCTTTTTCAGCAGCAATACCATTTTGGCTGCCAGAACGAGCACTAATTGGGGATTCAACCTCTTTATCACGTTGGTAATTATCAATATTCTCAGGAGTCGGACTTGATTGTGTAATATCAGTATCCGCAGCAATAGGAATGCTCGAATTAATGGTTGGAGAAATGTTAGGAGTACTATATTCGTCAGCCCCCGTAGAAGCACTACCAGTAATATCAGGAATAGTTGGGGAAAGAGCCAGTTTACTTTGAATAGGTGGATTACTATCTAAGAATTGGTCAATTATGCTGGTATCCAATTGGTAAATCATAGTTCCAACAACAAGGTTATTGAATTCCTCAAAGGAATTCATATTGCTAGGATTCGAATCAACATAATCATTTTTGTCACCACCCATTATAATCAATTTATTATGCTTAGGAGAATATGTCATCGAATGACCACATCTTGGACCAGGTCCGTTTTCTTCAGCAGATTGGATTAATTTTGACCAGACGAGCGTGTTCAAATCAAGAACATATAACGAATCATAAATAACACCACTGAAATCATTTCCTCCGTAAACATATAACCGATCGTTAACAATGCAACTCGAATGTTCATTTACTGGTGGTGGAACATTCCCTGTAGTGTTTAATTGGGTCCAAGAATCATTTACTGCGTCAAATAGCCAAAGGTCATTGGAAACCTTTTCGTTGTTGTAAACTCCACCAAAAATATATATCTTATCGTGATAAATGGACATTGAGTGATTGGTCAAAGGAGGTGGTTTGAATCCATTTGCAGGTTTAACCAACTCCCATGTAGCTCTTGGAGATTTGAATGAGTTCAATTCAAAAAAGTATAAATCATTGAATACATCATTTTCCAATTGTCCACCAAATAAGTAAAGACGTGACGATGTCGGGGTTAAAGAAATAACACCAATTGTATGACCGTATCTCCCATGTGGTTTATTTAAAATATGACTTGGAATAGTGTATTTATGATTGTTGGTATTGAACAAGTAAAAGTTATTGTCAGGAAATCCATTTGAATCGGTGTCTACGGTATCACCTCCATAAATTATAAATGCATTACCACACAATACAGCAGAATGGCCAACTCTTGCAGGTGGATTAATATGATTTGCTATTTCAACGTGTTGTGCGATATAATTCACAATTTCACCTTCAATGCTTTCTTGAGGAGTAAGTTTCCAAGTATCATCAAATACGGAACCTTCTTTTAAACCACCCATCAAGAAAATCTCATTTCTTTCACTAGTAATTGATGCAGCGGCGTGTCTGTAACGAGGGAATGGGGAATCAAAAAGCTTAAATCTTCTCCAAGGATTAGTTGCAGTTGCACTTGTCAGTTGTGGGAGATAGACTCCTCTCTGTGGAGACACATCATTCGAGTATGAACTTGGAGATCTTTGCGGTTTTTGTGGCGATTGTAGATGCCTTTGCTGTGCTTGTTGTGGGGACACTGAAATTGGTTGTTGGTGTTGTTGTGGCACAGGTGCCCTGAACTGCTGTTGAGAATGTTGTTGGTGTTGCTGCTGCAGTTGTTGCTGTTGTTGCTGTTGAGGGGAATGATGAAACAGAGGCATTGGTTGATGTTGAGACAGATCTCTAAACACGGAAGTTGGCGATTGAGTAGAACTTGATTGATCAATTGGACCTTTCTTCTTATTTTTCACACTTGATCCGATTGAAGAAGATGCGGATGAAACTGTATCGTCTGGTGATTGCTTATTCTTTTTATGTAAGCTTAATTTAAAGCGAGCCATCAAAAACTTGATATGAGATCTGGTAATAATGGCAAGGACAGGGAGATATTAAGAATCAAATCAATGTTGTTGGATGTTGCGTTGACAGATGTTTTTGGGGATTTGGGTATAAATCTTGGGAAAGGGAAAAATCCTTTTTTGGTTACTAATTTAAAAGCTTTGGTTGTAAAAAAGGTTTAATTATTTTTCCCTCTTTCGTTCATTGTTAATAAAATAAAGAATGTGTGTGACCCCCCCTTACTACTAATTAAGTAAATCTTCATTTAATTTAAATGCGCAAGTAACAAACAAATTAAATTATGAATTTTTTGCCAGATCTCTCGTATTTGTTTGGAAGATCGTACTAAACTTTTTTTTTTGTTTTTTGTTTTCGTTTTCTTCAATGAATTAAAGAAAGGGCAAGGATGGGATGTGCTAATGGGATATTCTTCCCTTTTCATGGGTAAAAAGACGAAGAAGTTACTTTGTATATGAACTTTCTTATTAAACTCGTAGATTTACATTAGAGCACAAAAAATTTCTTAAATTAAACACAAAGATCATTAACTTAATTTGTTGAGCAAACTCTTTACAAACTCAATGTTTGGAGCCACAAGTGATTTTGTATTCTGTGATTCAATTTCGAGATGATAGTTTTAAATGGTAAATCGAGTTTATGAACACTTCCTATGAAACTCTGATGGGAAGGGACAAGATTTGCATGGAAATTGGTTAATGGCATTTCATAGTAATCAATCAAGTTAATTGCTTCCATTATTATTTTTTTGGCAGCAACACTTCCTACGTTTTGTTCATCTTTTCACTGCGAACGAGTTCTCAAATATCCACAATATTTAGATGCACCCCATGTGGTTTATTACTAAATCTTAGGATTGTTACCCCCCCCCCCCCCATCATCATCATCTTCTACTCAATTGTCCCTCAATAACGGCTTCAAGTCGTCATATTCATTTTGTAAAAACCTGTGAGAATTTTTTTTGCAACTATTTTCTCTGATAAACCAGAAAACAAAACAGAACACCTCCACACCTCCCAGCTAACAGACAATAAGAAATACTGAATTTAAATAACTGTATTTCTCAGCGATATCATCTGGCTCAGTCTTTCTCGTTCTGCAAGTAGAATCCGTATTTAGTACAGTTTATGTCCCCTCATCAGTCCTTCTCTACCTTTCCGAAACTTGTTTTATTAACTCCTTCCGAAAAATATCTATTCTACAATATATACGTCCATCTCTGAGTTTGTAAAACCATACTCTAGGAGTTCTAGAGATTTTCTATTATCCGTTTTAAATGTGGATAGATTGGATGTATTGCAACATGGGCAATTGTGTTAGATACAATAAATTGCGACATCAAGTGCGACATTGTACTCGACATTAAATACTGTCATATAAAAAATCACAGTGCGAGAATTGGCCAACTCAATCTCCCCCATGTCTTCAAGGTTATCACAGTAGAAAGGTTTATAACATATAGAGATGGATGCTTATGACTATGATCCGACAACTCATCTTAATGAGATCTTTAATTCTCCTGAGACTTTGAAGGAGATACCGCAATTGTTGGATCATACATATAAGTATAAGGAGCAATTACAACGGGAGATCAAATCTCAAATCGATGAATATGATTCAAGAAATAACTCCTCCAATTTGAGCACAGAAATAGGCTCATTGATAGAGGATATTCACCAGGTGAAAGCCAATTCAGCAACTACTCAAGAATCAATTACATTGATGACAGGCTCAATTCAGAAATTGGATTGTTACAAGAAGAACCTTGTACTTTCGATGACAGTTCTAAAGAGATTGCAAATGTTAATCAATGCATACAATACGTTAAGTACAATTATTTCAACACATAATTATAGAGATATTCTACTGTTGCTAAGTGTAATGAAAGAATTGTTAACGTTTTTCAAACCATATCGTGCCATTGATGAAATCAACAGAATTAATTTAATGATTGTCACCACTCAAAACAAGTTAATAGATGATATATTTATCGATTTTGAAGACTATATCGAACATAGATATTCTAGAGAGGAAGAACAATTGACATATGGTTGTCAAATTTTGGAATTGATTGATATAAAATACAAGGATAAGTTATTAAATTGGTTTTATAATTTACAATTGAAAGATATTAAAGCGATATTCCACAACTCAGATGAAGCTGGATCGCTCGATAATCTTGATAGAAGGTACATTTATTTTAATAAAGTGCTCAAGGATATACAAGCAAAGTATGCGAAGGCTTTTCCTAAAGATTGGAGAATAGAGGTGGAAATAACAAAGATGTTCTGTAAACTAACCAAGAAAGATTTGTCAAATTTATTAGGCAGAACCAAACCGGATTCCAAAACATTGTTAGATAATTTGACAACAACATTAGAGTTTGAAAGAAATTTGAACCAAGTATTTCAAGTTGCAGATTTTAATCAAATAATATCTCTGGTATTTGAACCACATTTATCAATCTGGGTTCAAGAACAAGAAAAATACCTTAATGGGAAATTACTCGAGTTTTCTTCTAGTTCCCAATTGCCTACCGAATTCAAAGATCTACAAGATATCAATACCGTTTTACGGGTGAATAATGTACCCAATATAGCGGTATCATCTACAGAATTGTTTAAAACTTTCCATAAGATATTGACACAAATCTTAAAGTTAACTAATGGTGAGACATTGTTAGATTTAGCTAAACTATTTAGCAAATATTTATTTGAGTATCACAATAGAATATTGATACCAATTCTTCCCAAAAACGAAAATGAATTAGGCAGTGGAATAGAATCTTTAAAATATTTGACGATGATCATGAACACAGGGGATTATATTGTTAATAACATTGATGGAATTTCAGAGAAGTTTGCAAACATAGTCCAGCAAGATTACAAAGAGCGAATACCTGCATTCGACGCCAGTAAGGAAATATACTACCAGTTAATAAATAAATGTATTACTACTTTGATTGTGAAATTAACCAATGACTATAAGTATTGCTGGCGTGAATTTGTGAACTTTAACTGGCAGGAATTGGATGTTATTAATGATGTCTCATCGTATATGGTAGAGTTGAAGAAAGTAACTGTCAAGAATATTCTGGTTGCACTACCATTGATAATTAGAGATAGTTATGTTAGAAATTTTAACGATAGATTGGTTGAATTGCTAGTGACATCTGTTGCTAATAATTTGAAAATGGTAAAGACAATGAATGTATTAAGTTTTGAACAAATCCTTTTGGATGTGTCAAGTTTAAAGGAGTTGGCATTGAAATTCCCATTATATTCCGACCCCAACTACGATGATTCGAAGCCCACTGATAGCAAGAGTTCCAAATCATACCAAAAGTTTGTAACTAGTCATTTCCATGACTTGGAGTCGTTATTGAAATTGTTGATGGTCCCTAATCTTCCAGTTGAAAACGTAATCGAAAGCTATTTTGAGTTGATTTGCGATAAATCAATTCAAAACTTTACCAAAGTGTTGAACTTAAAGAAAATCGACAAGAGTGCCCAATCCATTTATGTGGAGAACTTCAAGTTGCAATTAACAATCGATAATGGTTCCTTAATCACCAGCTGCCCATTATTAACGAACTTGGAAGATTTTGATGAGACTTGGAGTTCTTCTGGTCACTCTTCAAGGGTTGCCACACCAATTCCGGATGTGAAATCGCCAAAGATCCTACCTGGAAAGATGAATAACTTTGAAAAGAATTTGAGAGAGTTTGCCATGACAGGAGAAACTCATGTTAATAAATTTAATGAGAATATTAAAAACATTGGAAAGTTTTTCCGAAAGGAAACCAGTGAGTAAGTTTATATAGAAGCGGAACCAAAAAAAAAATAAAATTATAGAATCGAAATTTCAATGTAGCGATTACTAAAGGTTTGTACAGTTCCCAAACATGCCACGTTTAGTTAAGATTTGCGGTATTAAGACTGTAGAGGCAGCAGACATCGCTATTGAAGCTGGTGCCGATTTATTGGGATGTATTTTAGTTCCAAATAGAGCGAGAACAATTTCTCACGATAACGCTAGAGCAATCGCCATCAATGTGAGAAACTCAAGAGAATCTAGAAACAGACAGTTAAAGACAGCAAAGGAGGTTCAAGAATTCTTAGCCGCACAATATTTTACTGATCCCAGTAAATATTTTGAGACTGTGTCAAGGGTATTGATAGAAAACGGCCCATTTTTAGTTGGAGTTTTCAGAAACCAATCAATTGAAGATGTGTTTTCAATTGCAAACAATCTTGAACTAGATTTTATTCAGTTGCATGGAAGTGAGGATAAACTTGAATTTATTACAAGAAATTCTGATTCAAAGTTTGGAATTATTCCTAGATATGTCTTACCAAAGGAGCTTGAAGATTTGAAGATACATGGGGTTGAATTAATGAATAGACGTTCTTTAAGTATACCATTGCTAGATTCAGAAGCTGGTGGAGAAGGGAAAGTCATTGACTGGGATTACGTAAGCGAAAACTTGGATTTTACAAAAGTATTACTCGCAGGTGGTCTCCATCCCGGGAACTTGAAGAATACGGAACTGATTAAGAATGTCATTGGATATGATGTCAGCGGAGGAGTGGAAGATGAACAAGGAAATAAAGATTTTCAAAAAATTAGAGACTTTATTAAGATTGGAAAGGAATTACACTAAATAAACTATTCTATTAAAACTAATCATCTTGATCCCAATTACCTGGTCTTGGTTGTTTTGGCATAACTGGACCACCAGCTCTCTTGGCCATAATTATTTGATCAATAGATAAGATAGTGTTAGTAGCCTCCACAGCCAAAGCAATAGCAGACTTTTTGGTAGACAACAAGTCATAAATACCAACTTTTGAAACATCTGTTAATTCACCTGATTCGATATCAATACCAATTGAGAAACTATCATCACTAGCATGAGCTGCATGGAGGTTACTTAACACTTCAGAGGCATCAAATCCGGATGTATCTGCCAATACTCTTGGAATAACTTCAAATGCTTTAGCGAAATGTTTAATTGCCAACTGTAATAAACCCGGAGTACTTTCTCCAAAAGCAGTTATTCTCTTGATTAATTCAATTTCAACCGCACCGGCACCTGGCAATAATCTTCCATCTCTTAATAAACCCTTGATGGAGTTAACACCATCATCAATTGCTCTTTCAATGTCGTCCAAGTTATTTTGAGTAGCACCTCTGACCACGATAGTTGCAGTTCTTGATATAGATTCATCTTGTCTAAAGATGGTGACTCTGTCTCCACCAATTTCTTTAGTTTCAATCACGTCAATTTCACCCATTTCATCAGGCATTGGAGCACCCAATCTAGGTAATGGTGTAGCACCACATACTTGACAAAGTCTTCTTAAATCAAACTTGGATGGAACTCGTAATACCAAGATTCCGTATTTGTTGAAATAGTGCAAAGATAATTCACCAACGTTAGAACCAGAAATGACGACTCTTACACCCGAATCACTAATTTCTTTACATACTTGATCCAATTGTTGTTCTTCACCTTTGGTGAAATCAAGCATTTCTTGGGCGTTATGTAATAAAACAGTTCCTTTGGTTTCGGTTGTAGAAATGTCAATTGGACATGTGTATACAACAACTTTAGATTTAGAAGTGATGTGTTTGACTGAACCTTCTGGTTCTCTTGGGAAAACCATACCTTTAACAACTTGGGATTGGGCTAAAGAAGATCCCATGATCTTGACAACTCTTACATTATCGATATTGAATGATTGTGGATTCTTTGGATTAATGATTGATCTTACAGCTTGAACAACTAATTTGGAAATCAAGTCTTCATAACCATACTGTTTGGCAGCGATAACTGGTTTGACTGCTTTTATTAATTGATCCTCATCTAAAACAGATTCAACTTTATCGACAACCAAATTTTCCAATGTATCTAAAACAAATTTGTTAGCCAAGTTAAACCCTTGGATAATTTCAGTAACATTCAATCCAAGCGATAATAACTTTTCAGCAACATTAAGGAATTCACCTGCCAAAATAATCACCAAATTAGTATTATCACCCATTTCAAATTCTTGTTGTTTGGAAGCCATGATTAAAATCTTGACGACAGGATGGACAATTTCTAATTCATTGAGCATGGTGGCTGCATCGTTGGTGATGAACTTTTTACCTAATTTATTGACAATGATCTTGTTTCTTCCACTTGGACCCATTGAGGTCAATAAAATTGAAGAAATTTCACGAACTGCTTCAATATTTCTGACAATAGCACCGTCAACATTGGAGAAGGATTGATAACCTTGTTTAAACAACCCCGAATTTGGGGCTTGAGGGAGTTTAAGAGACATGGTTGTTGATTACCGATATATTGGGTGTAATATTTGAATCGCGTTGTAAACTTTTTATAAAGAGAAAATTTTTTGGAAAAGCGAGCAAAAAAAACCAACGGTAACTTTATATGCAGTCGTTAGTTGTTCGACAGGTTGCAAATCAATTCAAAGGGTAGGGTGTTTTACAGAGCAGGATGCAAGATAGAGATGTGCCACTCTTTTTTGTTTCATATAAGTAGGGAAGATCATTGTAAATGCAGTATTTGGTATAAATGAATATTTCACATGGATAATGTTGACTTGGAAAGAAAGTTGCTTCAGTAGGCGGACAAGTAATTCCCAATGAGTAGTCTTGCCTGAGAGTGGACACTACAATGACCGTTTTAGATGTTGTAGGTGGGTAAATAAATAAGTGTTTATGTCAATGGTCAATTGTTCTTGATCCACTTGCAAAGATTGTTGACCAATATGATATGTCACAAGATGAGAAAAAAATTGAAAATTTTCATTAATATCATCCACTACAGTTAATCTATACCACTAACTATGCTTTTGAGAACCGTAAACCCAATTGGAATTATCCGACCAAGATTAATTAAACCTTGCATCTTCCATCATGTTCCAAAGCTAAGCATATTTAATTCTCAAATTAGAAGATTTTCAAGTGAACCAGAATTCAAAGTAAACCCCAAACCTTCATCTCAATTATGGACAATACCTAATATATTAACTTACACAAGGATAATAACAACTCCGTTTATAGGATATTTCATTACTGAAGGAGAATCCAAAACAGCGCTACTGCTTTTTACCTATTCGTGTGTTACGGATTTTATTGATGGCTATATTGCCAGAAAATATAACATGAAATCTATTGTTGGGTCAATTATTGATCCATTAGCAGATAAGTTTTTGATGACTGTTTGTACATTATCGTTAGCATATGTGAATTCGATTCCCTTGGGAATAGCAAGTATTATAATTGGACGTGATGTGATGTTAAGTTTTATGTCATTTTACTATCGATGGAAGAGTCTTGATCATCCAAGAACCTTTAAAAATTTCGTTAGTATTGGGGAAAAACCAACTATTAGCGTTCATCCAAATTTGTTAGGAAAGGTCAATACTGGGTTACAAATGCTTTATATTGGAAGTTTAGTATATCGTCCCTTGATTGAAACATTGATGGCCAGTAATTTAGATATATATTACCTGGGATTAGGAGGAGTGGTTGGGCTTACTACCATATTAAGTGGAGTTACCTATATATTTAGTGGCAGTTCAATGAAGTATGTAAAATAGATGGGTTCTTATAGAGTATTAATAGACTTTTTAATACAATTCCTTTATGACATTTTATTGCGATTAGAATTTTTAGATGGAATAAGAATAGTACTTTGAACTTATGAGTGGTAAGTGGATTGAAATCAGTGTATGCAATGTTTTTAGTTAAGTTTGCATTGCAAAGAATTTGTTTGATTGTTGTATTTGGGAATGATATTTTATTGTATCGCAAGTGAATTAGTTTTAATAAGTTAGATAAGCAAAATTCTTCAACATGTTTAGGGTTAAGCTTGATGAATATCGGGTAGAAGAATAATAATCTATCTCGAACATTTGATGAAGAATTTAGAATCAATTGAAGACATTTTATAAGATGTTTCTGAAGCAGTAAGGAGAAACGTTTATTGGAAAATTTCATATTAATCTTGTTGAAAAACAACGAGATTATTTGATCATGATATTTCAGATGTGGTAAGCTAATGAAATAGTTAATCACTTTGAAAATTTCCTTACTGTTTGTAATGTTATTATTTGAAGTCCGTAGATCATATTGATAATAGTTGATGTTGTAGTTTGTATAAAGAATCGATTCGATCTTGGAATCAATTGGATCTATGATGCTGTCAATTATTTCTGGATTGTGTTAGTTAGCCAAAGTGTAGTTTTAAATAGTTAGCAAGCTAACATACCATCAATGGATCTCTTTGTACTTTGCGATAATCTGATGATAGATAATGCTAGTAGGATCTTTATGGTTGACATTTACTAGGTTTGGTTGTTACAAGAGATGATTATGTCTTTAACCATTTTCGCTAATTTCTACACTAAATTTTGGTTTTTCTTTTTTGCAGCCACGCAATTAACAAAAAGAAGAGAGAAATTTCTGTCAGACAATCAGACAAAATGACTAAATATTAGTTAAGTATGATCATATACTTTACGATACTACAAGCATATAATATAGAAGAGTTGTTAAATTAAAGTGTTACCATATGGTATGATCTTAACTTAAGGAGTCAGGTGATTTGGAATTGGTTTTATTTAATGTTTTTTTTTATTGTATTGTTTAGAAAGCGGCTTTACTTATTGTTAATTTTTCAAATGGGAATGATGTTAGGGAATAACCTCCTTTATGATTTGAAATACAATTTCATTTGTTAAGCGTTCACAATAGAGAAAACATGTGGTGGTGGTGGTGGTGGTGGGGTGGGGGAATCATTTGTTTTCAGTTGTTTATTCAATTTATTTCAAGGGAACTACTTGAAGTGGTGATAGTAAACTAAAGTTTGCCGTGATGATTGCAAGAGAAAAGACAAAGAGTTCCCTTTTCTTTTTTGTTTATCTCATCCTTGGTAATATTATTTTAGTTAATTAGTAATACTAAGTAATTATTATTATTTTTTGTAGAATGATCATTTTGATAGAGAGAATGCAAATATTAAGGATATGATGGAACAAAAAGGCCGTGAACACTCCTTTATGTGTTTGTATGGTTCAATTACCCTTGATTAAGATTTTTCCCCTTTATATAAAAGTTTCCTTCTGGTGGTTTGTAATTAAATTTAAATTTCTTTAATTTTTTTTTTCTTTTTTGGTTTCACCTTCACCAATAATCAACTCCCTCCATCCATCCATCCATCTGCCCATTAACTCTTGCTCATTATCAATTTCAACAAGGGTTCAATCATTTAACCTTATTGATTTTTTTTTAATTTTTGATTTTTTTTTTGGTCTTGGAAATCCCATCGCCAATATTATCAACTATCCCCTTATATATTCATTTTGCCTAGATAAGACAGGATGAATTCCAACACAATTGTATATAACCAACCACAGCAGAAACAACAACAAGATCAACAGCAACAATTGCTACAAGCTCAGCAACAAGCACAAGCACAAGCACAAGCACAACTCCAACAAGAAGTGGCAAATGAACAACAACTTTTATTGAGTGTTACTGATGTTGGTTCCTCCAATATATTAAACTCTACTACGGAAGTGACTCCCTCAAGTATAAACACTCCAGTAAACCCAAGTATTGTATCCCAAAAGCCAAAACGCAACCCATTCAATTTTTCCGACGTAACATTTCACAATCCTTTTGATGTAAGTTCATACCCTATAACAAACCCACCATTATTCGACTCAACAATGTTATTGCCATTGTCTTCATCAGATGGCGTACCAAGGAGAAGAAGAATCTCCATTTCAAATGGTCAAATTGGTCAAATTATTAATCATGAAGCTTATTTTGAAAATGACGATATGAGCACAACCCTTGATGAAGATTTGCAATTTCTTGCTCAACCAAATAGGTATAATAATGGATTCGCTGACAAGACACGCACGGCAAGTGTAGGCGATCAAACTAATCATAGTCTCTTGCCACCTCAATCTTCCCAGGGAGGTTCCGGTCCATTTTCGCCAGTATCTTCAAATATTACTCCAAATGCTAGATCGCCAGTTACAGCAAATAATTTACAATTACCATCACCACTTCCAATACCCGCTCACAATCCAACACCAAGCCCAATTGATCAACAACAACAGCAACGTATACATATTCAACAGCAGCCAATACCGGCAGAACAACAAACTCATGGTGTTGCTGGAGTGCCTCCACCCAACCACCTGTTGATATACAACAATGAAGTCATTTATAATCCCAACAGTGGACCCATTCCAGGAACAGCTGCATGGAAAAAAGAAAGATTGTTGGAAAGAAATAGAATCGCTGCAGCAAAATGTCGACAACGTAAGAAACAGGCTCAATTACAATTGCAAGATACTGTAGCCAAATTAGAAAAGGATTTGGAAAAGAGTAAAGCTCAAATCAAGAAATTGGAATCAATTTTACAAATTTATAATCGAACTTTAATGGATCATTTTGAAAATGGCGGAGACTTAACCAAATTGAAGGAAATTGTATCGAAAGTTGAAAAGAACACTTGATTTATCATTATTTTTCTTTTGTTGTTTTATAGATTGATTTAGTTATGTATTAGTATGTATGTTTTTTAAGCAATGACTTTCCCATCCTGATCAATTAAAGATTCAGTAGTCACTTGAGGGCCCTCTCCAATGGAGGTCAAAATAACTCTAGAAACACCCTTGTAAATATCAGTAGAAGTACCTTCAATAAGAACCTTATCTAATTTGGAAGTATCAAATTTATCCCAACCACCAACTTGATTGAAATAAGTATGAATCAAACCCAATACCTTTGACTCATTAGATTCATCGTAATAAATGACTGCATTTGGACCAGCATCAAAAGTATAAGCGGCAACGATCTTACCTTCTTGTTCATTCAATTTATGAATTAATTTAATAATTCTCTTTGAAGTATCATTAAGATAAAATATTGGTGGATAAGAATCTAAACAAACAGCATGGAAAGAATTGGAATCTATCATGGTTAACTCACCAAAAGTTTCAAAATCTTTATTTAAAATACTTTGTTTCATTTCTTCAAATCTTTTAGGAACAACTTCAGTAATTCTATGTTGGAATAAATCTGAAGTTTTAACTGTGGATTGCATACCAGTGGTACTTGGAGTATCCTTCTTGTCATCACTAACAACCAAAATTGCTGCCTTCAAAGTTGGCCAATGGGATAATGGAGCAACTTCAACCGCCTTTGAATCTTCACCATCTTTCAATTCACCCATTTCCCATGCAACAAATCCACCAAATAAGGATCTACAAGCAGAACCGGATCCCTTTCTAGCGATCTTGGATAATTCAGACATATCTTGAGGTAACTTGTATAACTTGGCAATAGCAGTAACTAATGCAGCAAATCCAGCAGCAGAAGACGCTAAACCAGCAGCAGTTGGAAAGTTATTTTCTGATACAATACGTAAGTTTAATTGTGATAATTTTGGTAAAGAATCGTCAGTAGATTCTAATTCAGCACGTAATTTTCTTAAATCACCAAGACAAGCTTGAGTTCTTGGAGATTCTAATGATTCCAATTTACCATTTAACCATAATTCATCCTTGGTGAATAATTCACTTGCAGCTGCAGTGGTCAAAGTTCTTAAATCATTTTGAGATAATGTAACAGAAATTGAAGAATTGGTTGGTAAGTTTAAATCTTTATCTCTTTTCCCCCAATACTTTAATGTCTAGAATAAATTGATTAGTTAGTATTGAACATGTCAGGTAAACTGGAAAAAGGGGGTTAATAAAACACATACCGCTATATTGACAGGGGCAGTAACAGATGCTGAGTACATATTGTGTGTTTGTTGTAGAACGGGTTGGTCTTCTTTGTAAATCGTTTTGGAAATTTCAACGGTTATTTAAAATTAAATTTCTACCCGCTGAACTTTGGATCGTTGAATCTTTTTTGATCGTATTAACCAAATAATACGACATCGTATAAAAAAATTCTACGTTGCACAATTCAAATTAAAAAATTTTAAAATACTGTTACATAAAAGATCAAACTGAAATACAAATCATACATACAAAAATAACAAAGAAGATTATCAGACAGCTGGGAAACAGGGTCTTGACAACCTTATAAACCTCTTTCTCGCTTTTTTTATTTCTTTTAGGTGCATCCTCTTACTTTCTAGTCCATTTCCATAATCTAGCTTTGCAATCACCACTACCTGTGGCAAAGATACCTTCAGTGCCTTGTGAGTTCAAAGAAACAGCAACTGAAATGACAGAGTTGCGATGTCCTTGTAACATCAATAATGGATTACCCGACAATTGGTCCCAGAAAATAACCCCACGATCTTTAGAACCAGAAAGAATGTATTCATTGTTTGGAGTACAACAGACCGATAATACAAAATCTTTATGACCAATATAAGTAACATCGCAGCTTGGTTTTTTATGACTTGGATGTGGAGCTGGTTTATCTTCCAAATTCCACAATTTAACGGTTCTATCTAAAGAACCTGAAGCAATCTGATTTCCGCTAACTGAAAAAGCAACTGAATAAACCGAATCTTCATGTCCATTACCATTTTCATTACCGGAATCTAATCTTTCAACTAAAAATCCAGTATCGGAGTCCCAGACTCTAACAGTACGATCAAGAGAACCAGCTGCAATCAATTTACCATCTGGGGAAACAGCAACAGTAGTGACACCATCTTCAATAGAAAGAGTCAACGAGCATTGTGATGATCTTAAGTCCCAAATTCTAACGGTTCTGTCACCTGACCCAGAAACTAATCTATTACCATCAGGGAAAAAGTCTAATGAATAAATATCTTGTTCATGTCCTCTTAAAATCTTAATAATTCTCTTTGTTGTTAAGTCCCAAATTCTAATTAATTTGTCTTCGGCACCAGTGGCTAACAATTTCCCATCTGGAGAGAAGCAAACCGATCTAATGTATAAATCACCATTGGCAGAAGCTGCAGTTGTAGCTTCAGCTGATTCATTACCTTCTCCTGGCTTATTTGCGCCATCACCACCATTGGCTGCAGTGACATCACTTGAATTATTGTCATCAACTAATTTGGCAACTAATTCACCAGTTTCGACATTGAAAACTTGAGTAGTTTTATTACAACCAGTAGCAATAAATTTACCATTTTTGGAAAACCTAACACAACAAACAACTGAAGAATGATCTAAGGAATGAATTAAATCGACATCCAAATCGCGACTAAATGCTGGATTATATAAAACATAGTATTCAGTCTTTTGTTTCTTAAAGTCGGGATTGGCCTTTGAAACATCCAAATCAGATAAGAAAGGAGGGATCTCTTTAACATGAACCGCCTTTTGAGCAGGATTGACGATATATTGGGATTTGTCAATTACTGTTAATGCAGTAGAAGTTTCTGGGACAGCAGCAGGTTCTGGCTTGGTAAGATCAGGTTTTGGCACTTGAGGAGAAGCTGGCTTAACTTCTTGTTTTGGTGGAGATTGCTTCATTGGCGGAGGTAAAGTTTGAGCTGGAACTTGAGGTGGAGCAGAAGGTTGTTGGTAAGTTCCATAAGGCAAACCGTTTGGTTTTGGTTGAGCAGCAGCTTGCTGCTGAGCAACAGCTTGTTGCTGTTGAGCCTGGTGTTGTTGTTGCTGAGCTTGTTGTTGTTGAGCATGTTGTTGTTGCTGAATTTGGGCTTGCCTATCCCTATTTTCCAACTCAGTTTTCAATCTTAATATTTCTTCCTCATAAGCTTCCTTAATCTTTCTGTGTGCCATTTCCAATTCATAAACAGTTTGTCTAATTTGTTGCATTTCAGCAGTTTGTTGATTGTACTTTAAGTCGTAATCTTCCTTAACTTGTTTAAAGCTAGATGCTTCATTCAAGGCATATTCAAATTCAGCTTTAACGGCATCCAACAATTCGTGTAATCGTTGTTGATGTTGTTGTCTTTGTTGAGCTTGTTGTTGGGCTTGTTGTTGAGCTTGCTGTTGTTGAGCCTGTTGAGCTTGCTGTTGTTGTTGTTGAGCCTGTTGAGCAACAGCAGCAGAATTAGACGTGTATACAGACATTTGGCGTTGTGTGTATATGATAGTAATTCAACCTTTGGTGGGCAACAAATAAAATGATAGATGTATTGGATGTTGACTTGTTAGAAGAAAAAAAAAACTGAAATTTAAAAGAAAAAAAGGGAAAGAATTCTGAGACTGTAAAAAATGTTTTTCTTTTTCGTTAACTGTTTGTAAAAAACTTTTGGATCCAACCCACACATTTTATTACTATACAACATACAATTGTTCAATGTAACGATTTAAAATATAACGTATTTTATTATAGTAAAGGCTTATCCCTGGTAAAGTCCCTATTAAAATTTCATCTAGTGTAAAGTAAGAACAACCACCGAGGGTATTTTTACACAATCAAGTGACAGTGACTAGTCATAAACCTGAATTTAGTAGGAAATCAGATATTGGCACAAAATACACGACCAATTATTTTCCGTAATTTTGGTTTTCACCCCCTATTTGTTGCACCCCCTATCACGTCTATTTATTATGTCATTTATGTTTTTTTTGTTCTGTTTTTGCACCCCGTTTCGTGGATTTTAGATTCCCCCTGATTTTTTTTTTTTTTTTTTGGTATCACTTTCCACACGCAAAATATATGACTTGTATTTAACAGGAGGTTGTGGAAATTTGGTTGCACAAACAACATTTGTTGCAAAAAGTATCCATGGTAGACTTTCATAGCTTGTAGTTGGTTATTCCTATATTGTCAACCTAGGAAATAAATCAGAATCTCTTTATTTTTCTAATCACAAGACAATTGAGAGTTCAAATTCCCACTATGAACCCAATCAACGTTAACAATTTTGAACAATATATACTAGGCTATGCTGATTCCACCATGAGCTCTATTGGTATACGTTTTCTTATGATATTCATATATTTTTTAGTACCATGTTTAGTTGTCCGCTATTAACGGTACAGCTTTGTTCCTGCATAAACTTGACTCTTCAGTTCAATTGAAATTTGGTTTAGTTGTTCTACTATAGGCACCACCTGTCACACAAGTACATACATTTATTTAAGACATGATGTTAGGTTCACAGGATGTTAGTAGTTAAATTATATTTTTTCAGCATTATATATAGACCTTCCGTTCTCCAATTCATGGTGGAATATTTCCTAATTGAATCCATTTTAATAATGTTCTAGACTTCATTGTCAATGTGAGTTGTATCGGAAAAGGTCTCCATGGAACAATAGTTGAAGATGACGATTGCTAGAAGTGGTTTACATTTAAGGAAAAAGGTTCAAATGAATCCTTAGGTCTTGTTTAGGAAGATATATCATACGGTGGTTGAAGCTAATATACTTTCACTATTTAGTAATCACATGTCCAACATTTTCTGGTGTGTATTTGATTGAATTAATCCCCATGGCGAATAAATTCGGACCTGTAAATTATCACGATCTTGTCTGCTTTTCCAGACGAATTCAAGCCGGGTCTGCATCAAATAATCAGTATTTGCCCCAGGACCATTGAACGAAAAAGAATAAATCCAAACATTCTTAAAGTAACTTTTATTGTGGAACGTTATAGGAGCTTATAAAATCCAATAAACGAGGCCAATGAAACACCATGGAAGGTTTTTGAATTCAAAACCAATGATCATTTAAGAAATTGTCCCTTTATCAGAAAAGAAATAGTCTCATGGAGCAATAATCCGATACAAATCTTGCTGTACCTTCATATATTGAAGCAAGAAGTCTCATAATTGGAAGCTTTGTTTTAGCTTGTCATTTCGATTCATAGCCATATTAGGCGAGAGAATTGCCACTTTAGAATGACTCCATGTAAAACACAACATGTTTCACTATTTATATTTCAAGGTTAAACAATTTGGCTAAATATAAGAATTGGCCAGGATGTGTTCTTGAGGAGAAAACAAAGGAATCAAGATACAAATGGTTTTACGATTAAGAACTTCTAATACACCGAAGTTCATAGGAACAGAAATCAATCGAATAAAAGCAATCAATGGAACGTGGAAATATGGTCCATTATTTGAAAACGATCTTATACAATTGTTCATTACTCAATTTGAGTTTTCAACAATTGGTTAACCTTTTCCTTATTGTGAATTTTGATCAAGAGCCAACAATTAAATGAGAATGTCTCGAATTTGTGGGGAAGGAATATTGATCAATAAAATTTTTATTTAAACATCAATTGTGAACGTTAATGTATCTGCCTGAAGAGTGTGGCTTTAATGTCATTTCGACCTGAAGATTTCTGAATAATAAAGTTGGGTTCATTGCCACATCCGAATAATAAAATAAACGGTAACCAAACAAGGAAGAGTAACTTGTGCTCATCTGTTATTTCTCAGGGAAATACTTTAAGCGGTTGTTTCAGCATTACCCTAAGTCTGTGATTCCAATGTTATGCCGCTCAAGCTGAAATAATCTTATTGTATTTTTGGTCTATATATCTATGTTAACTATATTACATTGAAAGGGCTCAGCAAGACAATATTTACCAAAAAACCGTCTTTAAAACTGGTGCTTATGAATTACGAAAGATAACTGTTGGCTAAAGCTTCTAAAGAAATCACGGGATTATGCCTGAACTTGCCCAGCGGTGGAGATATTAATTTTTAACGTCTTGGGCAGCGGATTCAGCAACATCACCAACACCATCAGCAATATCACCAGCACCTTCGGCGACTCCAGCTGCACCTTGAACAATACCGTTAACACCATTAACACTTCCAAGTGCAGTACCAACAGGGTAAAAGACTCCGTTAAGAACTAACCCGTTAAGGGTAGCAGCAACACCATGAGCAACATCACCTACACCATAAGCAACTTGTCCAACACCATGAAGAACACTGTAAGCCGCTTGGTCTCCACCAAGACCAGTAAGGGCACCTTCAGCAACTCCGAGAACACCTGCACCTACAGCGCCTGCAAGGGCACCAGCACCAGCAACAGCATCTGTGACACCGGCAGCTCCAGTTGCAACAGTGCCAGCAGTACCTGCTGCAGCACCAACAGCATTACCAACTGCAGAAGCAGCGTCACCAGCAGAACCCGCAGCGTTGGAAACAGCATCACTAGCGGTTTCGGGGGCATTACTGACAGCATTAACTGCATCACCAGTATCTGAAATTGGAGCAGCAGAAGCGATGGCTAATAATAAAGCGGAAATAGTTAAGAACTTCATTTTATATGTATTGAGATTTGTTAGTTTATTGTGTCTAGGTGATTAAGATTGGTTAAGGGCAAATCAAAATTGGTTGATGTAATGGAATTCAAGGGTCCTTATATATTCCAATTTGCTGAAGACGATATTCTAAGAATAGCCTATGAGGTGAGAGGACTTTGGTTTCATATTATGTGTTATTTTCATATATGAAGGATTTCAAGATTATAATAAAAAGTACTGCCAACAAGTGAATTGCAAAATTATAATTTTAATTGTTGTTTATATTGTTATTCTTGTGTCAGCATTTTTGAAAAGGCGTTATCATCCAATGCACAAAATCTCGCACCGGAAACCAGAGACAATAATCATTCGATGAATATCTGACAACGTGAATATACATGTGGTGAAGGAATAGGGTGAGTGGTACTGTGCATGTATTCCCTAGTATCTTATGAGTAGATACAAATCCCTCGGTTTGATCTATTTCCGAATAGCGAACCCTGATAACATAGTAAACGTAAACATTTCACAGTATTTCACCTTCGTTAGCCGAATTACACGTGATGGGGTTGTGTTCTGTGGAGAATTGTTCTGCGATACCCTTTTTGTGAGACAATTCAATAATTTGAAATTCCCACTCTTGAGGTTCTTTACTACAATAAGGACGCCCTGGTACATTTCTATAACCTAATTTAAAAGCTAGTTTCATTAAAAGTTCGCTTTGGTATTGTTAAATTACGTCATCAGATTAAATCGGCTTAAATAACAATCTCAAGGTGAATTACACATTCTTCTAAATCCGGGAACTTATGCCCAGTGAAATAGTACACAGTTACACCCCAGTCAGTAGAACTATGACGGTGATCGTGGTTTATTTTAATGTAATAATAGTTTCCAGTCAATGGGTGTCAAAAACTATTGGAAGTACAAACAAGGCAACCACTATTGTAAGCTCACCTTAGAAACTTTCCGCTTTTATGGTCTTGAACTGCTCTAACCATACCTTACAAATAATTAGCACATGAAATATCGAAGTACGACATCGACTAGTGAGAACAAAATGTACTATATTCCTAACATACGAGACACCAATTGACTAAATCCTGCATCTGATAATAGTGTTTGTAACTAATGTTACTTCAGTGATCCAAATCATCATTGATAGCAAGATAATATCTTGTGAATATGGTCAATATCGATTAAAAGTTCCTGATACGATATGCATTTCTTTTATAACTTTCAAATCAACCTTAGTAGAAGTGAAGCATGTCAAATAGCTTGGCTATATCATACACAAAGGATTAATCCTTCATATTGAAAAAGCCAGAAGTAAATTATCAATATTATTGATGCACCAATGATTCCATCAAA